>CM075350.1:4800000-6000000 GCA_037693485.1 Kitagawia praeruptora
CCAGTAGAAAGAAATTAGTTATGATCTCTTGTTATCTACAAGGATGTATAATGTTTTGGACCAAGAGAAAAAAAACATAAAACCGACCTTGGACTCATCATGGCAATCTCGGCAGTCAAAAATCTCATTGCAACAAGGAGCTCTAATCCGACATCTTTTCAAGGTATGAACGCAACTGTCAATGTAAGCAAGATAAACACATTAGAAGATTAAGAATAGGAATGATAATTACATACACAGCTAGCACTGCAGATAGTAAGCCGTGAACAAGGAAGTAGGGATTCTTGGGTAAGCCTACGAATTTTTT
This sequence comes from Kitagawia praeruptora, assembly GCA_037693485.1. Taxonomy (NCBI): domain Eukaryota; kingdom Viridiplantae; phylum Streptophyta; class Magnoliopsida; order Apiales; family Apiaceae; genus Kitagawia; species Kitagawia praeruptora. The sequence continues at coordinate 4,800,308 of CM075350.1, forward strand.
GGGATACTTTGATACTCATAATTATATCTCAAATAGAGTTTGTCTTTTACACAATTTGTACAAAAAAATTGATGATTTGACATAAGTTATTGAATTTTAAATGCTTACATCATATTTGATTCAATTTGCACAAAGTTATTAGTTGGATCTTATCATTCTTAACATCAAATATATATTTACTATATGCCCGTATCGCACCCGAATTCCCATAATCTTGAATTTATCGAATTCTTATATATATTCTCCTGCTACCCGGACTGAAGCTTCTTAGGCTATGAAGAATTAAATAGTACCCGTATTTAAGGTATCCCTTATCCAACAGCTGATTATCAGTTGACTTGTCTGTATGCATGCCTTGACCGTGTAATTGTTCATGATCTCGTACACTTTTTGAACCAAGGAGCGGAGTAGAGAGATCCCGCGGAAGTATTGGTTCCATGATGCAGTCAGCTGCTATAAATTAAAGAACAAACATCGGAGATCGAAAACATTAGGATTATTAATAACAAGTAGACCTGGACAATTGGACATGCATGCATAATTTACAGACAAACCCGACCTAGAGACTTCGTAGAGACTGAGAGGAAGAAGAGAACAAAATCGCACGACCGGACAACTGGTCTTATACTATCATGTCTATTTATAAAAAAAAAGGAAAATTTGATTTATAGTAACTATTATACCAAATTGGGTACCAAAATTTGTTACCAAAAAACATGACATTAATTACTTGGCAATTTGGGATGTTTTAATGGTATGGTTCTGCTGGGTCCATTACAATTATAACCAGTGACGTACCAAGAGCATATTGCGAGGGGGGTCCAAAAATTTTTAAAAAATTTGAACTGCGCGTAGCGCGGATTTTTTTCACACTAAATCATGCAAAAAATGAATTTTTTTCACTAAATCATGCAAAAAATTGATATTTTCAACTAAATCATACAAAAATGAATATAAAAAAAGACAAATAAACCATTTAGGAGGGATCAGGACAAGTAAATAAGAGTATATACATAAATTTTTCAATTTTTTTTTTTTTTTGAAATTTCCCACAACCTAGGAGGGTCCAGGGGTCCCAGGTCCGTCCCTGATTATAACCAATTAAAACAATGTCACATCACTTTATAACAATTTTTGGTACCCAATTTGGTACCTCTAACATTTTTCACTATATTATTATAATAAGAGAATAATGTTCCTGAGATTACCTCAGGAACTTACCTAAGGTACTTACCTTACTTTTTTATAAAATCTTATAAAATAAATGACCCCACAGAGGCATTTTTATGAAAACTAGATTACACATTTTATGGAAACATTTCAAGAAAAATACCTGATAATCTAAGGTACAACATTCTCGTAACAGAATATCTAATACACATAACATGATGTGATTATGGACAATCAGAAATTGGGATCATTACCTTAATTAAACCAATTAAAAATATTTGAACCAATTGACAAAAATATCTGAGAGCATGGCGACAGGTGAAGATCCTTTGGGATTATTTAAAATATAAAACCTAACAATAAATTTTTTTATCGTAATTTTAAATTCCTCAAAGTACTATTGGTGTATTTAGTTTACCATTAGATTTATAAATTATTGCATACTTAAAATACAAAAGGATAGTATTTCAGTTTTCTCTCTCTCTCTTTCTCAACAACAACTATATTTGCAAGATTTGAAATTCTTTTTTCCGATGAGAGTCGGCCGCCATTAATTCCGCCCTCCTCTTCTTCTTAGCTTCCTTCTCCCCCCTCTTTCTCCAATCAAGCCATCATCCACCTTCACAAATCCATTTATTCCTTCCATAAATCGAAAATTTTTCCAAAAATTTTCAAAAACCCATTCGAGTTTCTTAGATCTTCTTCGATTTAGAGCTCGAAATATCAAATAAACACATTTCTCAAACTCAAAATCTCCTGCTTAACATCATTCCAAAGTTTGGTGCTAATCCGAAATATTTGACTTTTTGATTTGTATCGCCTTGGGCGAAGTATTGCTTTATGCATTTGTCTCGCTTTATGCGTGTGTCCCGCTTTATGCGTGGTTCTGATTGTCTTTATGTTTTATGTTTATGTGTATTGTTTTTCGGTGTTGGATCTGGTTAAAATGATTTTGTTGATGTTTTCTTGGATCTGGAAAGCACGTATTGAAGCTGGTGCGGTGGAAATTATTGCAAAAGCTCACCTTGCACAACTAAAGATTGTTCTTCTTTTGGGTATCTCTACTTTCGACATGTCTATAGCTGGTATCCGGAATGTAGATAGCTGAGGTGGTTTTTTCTCAACCTCAGTCTGTAAGGGGGATTACGAACAGTGGGCTATCAATGGTTTTTATGTGTTCGGGTCAATTGTGATACTGCTGCTTTCAGGTATGGTGGTGCAATATGGATCACTTGGGATGTCTACGATTTCATTTTTAGCTTCAAGAATTTTTAAATTCGGTTCAAGAATTTTAAAATTCAGTGTGTTAAACGATCAGGAAACAATTCAACTAATTGTTATTAGTTTGATATTTGTTTTCCAACCTGGTTGTATTGGCAATTGGGGATTTGTCCCGATTGTGTTCAATTTTTAATGAATCTTATTTCTTTCTGGCAAAAAAAAAATACAAAAGGATAAGTTATGTTAGTTATTTACAATTTATACTATTAACATTGATGGAATATCAAAAATAAAAAGAATTTGCTTTTCCTGAGGTTACATACCAAGTTTCTCGAAGTTATTAAAAAAAACAATACAAGAATACAAAATTGTTTTAAAAAAATTATACTAAAATCTCTCGTAAATTTCCTGAGATAATCTCAGGAAAATTATTCTCAAATAAAAATTACGGTACAATCGATGAAATAAACTACTCCAATCATTACGTTCATCTTAAAATGATAAATACTTCATATATTGAGTAAGATTTAAAGCTGGATTCTAATTTTGATTTAAGAGTAATTAATTGAATAATGAAAAGTTATGCCATATTTACAAAAGCAATCGAGTCAAATAAACATAAAACATATTCATATCGCTAATTAATTTAATTTGGGTGAAAAACAAAAATATCCACGGACCATGCATGTGTTACATGCGTACACTATATACGCATGTCTCACATGTGTGGCCTTTACAAAAGAAAAGTCTGGCATCACATGTTAAGCTGGGTTACGTATTCTATAAATGCGTAATAGGAGACATGCATTTCAGTAATGCGTAACCCAAGTACTGTTCATCGTCTACAAACGTTAACGGGGGACGACTTTCAGGCAATTTTGGCACAAAATTCGATCAACCTTCGTTCAGTCCTTTCCAAGTTTCTAGCACACGCGTACCATACATCAAAACGTTCGTCTTCTCCCCCTCTACAAGTGTATATCATTCGATTTTTGTTTTGTTTGCGGGATTTTAAAACCCCAAAACCAAGCTTGTTTTCCAATCGCATTTTCCGATAAGCTCTTACACGCCCATGCGGGGCCAAACACCAACAAATCGCAGAATCAAAACGAAGGGGAAGCCGGGCTTCGTTTTGATACCATAATCAGTATTGGAGGTTGCCGGAATATCATGTACGGGGGAGATAAACCGGAGAGGCGATTTTTCGCCTCAGAGGGATGCCGACCAGTTATTCGAAATAATGACGCATGATGATGTCATCACGCATTCCCAGAATGCGTGACTCGAGATACGCATGTCCAACATGTGATAAGTGGATTTATATCCACTTGAAACATTCTAAATCGGCTTAAATTGATTGTCTTGGGCTCAAGTTTCTTGTAGTTTTGATGTGTTTTGTTTAGTTGTGCAGATTTACAAGGATGTTGATTATGGTGGATGTTTTTGTCGTTTTTGGAGATTTAATTTATTAAAATTCGGATTTATTGGGCTGCACGCGTGAGATTCACTGTTTGGGCCATATCTTGAGTTCTATAAGTCTGTTTTCAGCCCGTAAGCAGTCCACGCGAAGATAACGAGATTCTCTATCATTCTAAGGTGGTTCAGAGGTCCAATTATGTTTGTAACGTTCCAGAAAAACTGAAGAAAAGTCAGCTACGAATTTCCCTTAAAAAACAGAATCAGTTTAGGAAACGTATCTTGCAGAAATTCTATTATAATTCTGTTTTGGTATTTTCTTGCTGGGAAAGACTTTTAGAGCCTATTTAAACACATCCTACCATTGTAATATAGACACATTATCATAGTTTTATTATTTGTAACCAGCTTAGATCTGCAAGGGAGAAAAGGAGAGAAGGGTTCAACGCTCGTGACAAGCAACGGATCTAGATCTACTTCATCCTTTGAGTTACTTTGGATTATAGATTTGTTTTCTCAAACTTTTGTTTATTAATATAATTACGTCTTTTATTCATATCTTGTTATTTACCATGTTCTCATCAAATCCCATGGTGACGAAAGGTTTAATTATGAACTAATCGTTGTCATGGGATCCTAGTGGATTTATCTATGTAGCTTAGTAGTTTGCATGCCTTAAAGATTTATGTGTGGTGAATTCTTGATATCCTCGTATGGTTAATCTTAATGCTTTTGGATGCGTAGCTAACATCTAAACTGAATTGTTAATCTCTTGTGAAGCGAGAGTGGATCTTGAGATTTAGAACTTGCCATGCTAGCATAGGTTCATAATTGTTATCAATATGATTGTGGTGTGAGATGAAAATACTTATACTGCCCTATGTGATCTAAGTGGATAACTTGTGCTTCAACCTTTATGTTTTCAAATTCTATAGAGATATAGGGTCTAAACATAATAGGTGCCTATTCATCTTCTATCTCTTTTGTGGATGTATGTGTAGATTGGTACTAGTATACCGAGAGGTAACTTTTACTCTTTTCATGTTATCCGATCAGATATCAAAACCATCGCATGTTTTAATTAAAGGCTGCAACTCTAAGTGAAGTAGATGATGAAACTAGGATTCCATGTTTATTCTCGTATAAGTGATTCGATTTTAATTCTCGTTAATTGTTTAATTCTTAGTTTTATAAATTGCACTTTAGTTTAATTTAGATAATCAATCTCCAATTTGTTATTTTTCTTAGCAGTGGATAAAAACCATACATCGGTGCATAGGTACATTAATTGAATTGAACACCATTCTAGATCTCTGTGGGAACGAACTTGATTTAATCATATATTACTTGTGACAACGTGCGCTTGCGTAAATTTTGCATAACAAGTTTTTAGCGCCGCTGCCGGGGATCATCGGTGTTTTTAATTTTGTTTATGTGCTTGTCATCAGTGGTCGTTAGCATTCACTGACTTGGATTCTTATTTAGTTGTTTGTTTCGTGGTGTTTCAGGTACTTAAGTTTGTAGGCGAACACGTTTACAAGCTCGTTTAGAAAAACTGGCAAAAGACGGTCGTGTAGAGAATTTAGAGAATAAGGAAGAGGAATCTGAAACTACAGTAGCAATGGCAGATGCAGCAGCAGCAGCTAAGGCTTTGAGGGAGTATTCTCAGCCAAAACTCAATGATATCCAGTCTAGCATTATTAGGCCAGCTATTGCAGCGAACAATTTTGAGATCAAGTCGGGCACAATTCAGATGGTGCAGAATTCAGTCCAGTTTGGGGGTGCTTCTACGGAGGATGCCAACATGCATGTTCGGGACTTTATCGAAATCTGCGACACTTTCAAATGTAATGGTGTGACGGATGATGCTATCAGGTTGAGGCTTTTCCCATTCTCTCTGAGGGATAAGGCTAAGAGCTGGCTACACTCTTTACCACCTGGTTCCATTACTACATGGGAAGATCTTGCTCAGATGTTCCTTACTAAATTCTTCCCTATGGCGAAAACTGCAGCATTAAGGAACCAGTTGACTCAATTCCAACAGCAATCTGGCGAGACCTTGTGTGAGGCATGGGAACGCTACAAGGAGATGCTAAGGAAGTGTCCTCATCATGGCATGCCTGATTGGATGGTTATTAATGGTTTCTACAATGGGTTGGGAGCACAGTCTAGGCCTTTGCTAGATGCAGCATCAGGTGGAGCTCTGTGGGCAAAGAGTTATGATGAAGCTTATGATCTTATAGAGATGATGGCTGCTGTCGCGTAAAATCTAGTTGTGCAAGTGTACACAATCGCAAACAAGTAATACAGTAGTAAATACCAGATATCGATCCTCAAGGACTGCAAATTTGTATTAATTGCAAGTAATATCTAACAATTCAGCTATCGAGCACAAAAATTGTTTGATGATTTTTTAACTAATTAATTAAGAGAACTAAATTAAGCAAGTAAATTATACTAGAGAAGAGAGTGTAATGAGTTCCAAATATGAGATGGTAAGTCAGGATAATTACTTCCCCCTAACACGTGAAAATTGGTAAAAGAGTTGCATAGCACAGTAGCAAATTCCACAATTTACTAGCTAGAATTCAATGGTCATAGGTTTCTCTCGAAATCACTATGGTATAATTCCTATCAAATAAACTAACATATGTCTATGCCAATTTACTTCTCAGAATACAATTAAGCATCAATTCACAAAGCTATGCATGGTCACAATATATGTCTATACCGTAACAATATTACAATCAAAAGATTATAAGCATACACCACTCAAGTCTTATGTCAATTAATTACAACCCTCTCGGTATTATAATTAACTCGTTAACCTACTAGAGTTGATCAGACAATAGCAAGTATTAGCATGAAAAACACTTGAATGAATAAACCGTAGAACTGCATACAATACTCTTTAACAAAATACCAAAAATCCCATGCTAGGGTTCCATAAAAATCCCAACTTTATAAAGTTAGTTCATACTAAAGATCTCAAAAATATACAAGAATTGATAGCACATATTCATGATGTAAAAAGTTAAGGAAAGAATTCTGAACAAAAAGATGAAGAAAAACAAGCCGAGTGAATGTCTTCAATGGCTGAATCTCCTTTCTCAAGCTTCTTCCTTCTCTCTGCTCTTGTGCCTCTCTCTTGTACGACGTCTCTATCTCCCAATTAGGTCTGATCTATATCTAATAATATCCCTAATAAAAGTATTTTAATTATTTAATATAATTACAAGGAAATTTCCCAATCAAAATTGAATTCCAATAATAGAAATTCGTAACTGCATCTTGGGTTCTGTTTCTGGGCTGGTTCGACGGGATTTTAAATGCAAGACCACTTCTAAATTGAAGCCCTTCTCACAAGCTTTCCGTGGGCTGTTGAATCGCCTAAAACGGACTTCTGGAACTCCAGATATGGCCCAAACAGTGTAGACTGCGCAGCGACCCATAAAATCCGATTTTTTATCCAATTAATCCCCAACTCTTGCTATTTAAACTCCAAGCCTTCTTTTATTATAACTCCTTGATTCCTACAATAAAACATTAAAATTTATTAAATAAAAATCTAAATCAATGCAAAACAACTTAAATATAGGGACAATATTAAGATTAAACGCACGCTTATCACATCCCCACACTTAGCATGTTGCACGTCCTCGGGCAAAGAAGAAAAAAAAACTAAGTCCTAACTAACTAATACCACTTCCGTAGGTGATCACGGTTGCATTTGGCATATGCAACAAGCCCTTTAAACCCCAAGGTAGCCCAGGTGGACGAGTAAGGTCTCGTGAGGGTTTGTAGTGAATATACCCACAAAATTCCTAATTTTTATTCTGACTGCCAAGTCTCAAACATGAAATATATCATAGCACTCCACACATGCAAACTTAATCATGTAATAGCTCATAGATGTCATATAATGCGATTCCTCAACTTTACACACCGACACAACTATTCAAGCACGCACACATAGTCTCAAAAGACTAAAATATCATGAATAACATCAAAGTCTCAATCAACAAGAAAATAGCATGCTTAGGATGGAAAATAACCTCACAAACACTCAAATCACACAAGTGTTTAGGTGCAACTGTATCACTCAAGTTCAATCAAATGCACATGTGCTACCATAAGCTTGCTTGTCCACCAAAATCTCTAGACTTCGTGTTCGTATAAATCAAAAGGTCTTTGTCAAGGGTTGTAACGAGGCTTAGGTGCGGGGGTAGGAAATCAAAGAAATAGGCTAACAAGTGGCTAAACTTGACAACTAATAGAGCATAATGTTCATATACACTTGAAGCACCCAACATGAAACTAACCTTGAGATATAATCCCACATACAAATGTAAATCCATAAATTTCATATTGCAAGAACCATTGAACATACACTCTCTTTCTTTTTTTTTTCTTTTTTCACAAATAAATTTCTTTTTTTTTTCATTTCATTTCTCTTTTTTTTTTCACTCTATTTTTTCTTGCTTCCATTTTTTTTATTGATTCGAGTGACTTTATTGAGGTGTCACGAAGAAAGAATAGCCAAACCAATTCAATTCCCACCCAAAATTTCACACAATGACAAAGATATCCCCACACTTAATATTTTACCAATCTCATGTATACATCACAATGCTCTACTAGTCAATCAAGACAAGAAGAAATAAGTAAGCTCAAAATTTTTGATGGTGATATACGAAGAAAAAGGATATAGGCTCAAGGGGGTTCACTAAGGATTATTTTTCAGGGTACTGTTTGGGACATTACGGTTAATCCTAGTGCCTTTATCATTTTTACACAATACACAATATCAATATACGCACGACCTGGTTTAAAGCAAGTTCTAGAGCAACACATGCAATGACGAATATCTCACCACAAAAAAAAAAAAAAATAGATCGATAAAAGATGTATCAATCACAAATTAAGGCTCAAGATCTCACATGGTGATAGCATGCCATACTCATCAAAATTGACAGTGACGTACATTCAAGTTTTAAATTTTTGCAAGCACGTACAAGACATCATCATGTATAAGGTATTTTACGCTAAGGAGACATATACATGACACTCGAAAAATAAGCCTACATGGTGTGTACTTATCCTTATTAACATGCTATATTGACAAGGCAATCAATTTTTTAAGTTTTCTAATTTTTTTGTGCTTTTTTAATTTTTTTTAACTATCCTAAAATAAAATCTAAAAAAGAAATATCTAATATCCTAAAAAAAAACTAAGAAAGAAAAAAGATATTAATGATCCTAATTTTTTTATGTTGGAAACCCCTCCCCACACTTAAGCGGTTCATTGTCCCCAATGAATAATAATATTTATAAAACATCTAGAATTAAAAAAATCCTAACAAAAATACAAAAAAAAAATAAAAAAAAGTAAAAAAAAAAAATAGGTACAAAGAAAGGTTAAAAATACTCCCCTAGTATTGCATGAAGTGCTTGTTAAAAATTGTTGTTGAAGCTTGCTCCAATCTCCTTGAAATGTGCTGAAATTCCAGGACCCATGTTCATTAGATATAAATTTCAGTCCATTTATTAACACCAAAGTGGTGGTAGCACAAGTGGTTGAAGAGGGCAAATAGAATTCTTTTTGCTCTTAAGGTCAGGGGTTCAAATCCCCATTCCACCATTTCCAAATCATTTTTTCAAAGAGCATGCCATATGGACGCTGACTATGCGAATGGTGGCTGATGACATGGACTGACGAGGACGCGAGGTGGCAGCTGACTGAGCAGTGACGGAGTTGCTGACTGGACTGATGAGATGGAAGCTGACCAGACGCTTGCATGGCAGAAGCCTTAGGCTGGACAACTTGATAACTGGGCTGGATCAGGTGTAACATGCATGTGCTGAACAAGATGTTAATGGGCCGTGTGCCTTGTGTTTGTATGCAAGTGCAAGAATTGCACAAAGTATGTGATGCTTGCCAGATACAATCCGCGGAGAGATAATCACGAACCGCGCGCGCGAGTAAGAATTACCGTGGGTTTCAGAAGTTAATACCACGGTATTAAATCTCTGATTATCTGCCAATATTCCAGCCCCTTAACCAATTTCACTTCAGAAAAATTAAACCACAGGTTATATGCACAAAATCGTGGGTTTCACTCATTTTTTTCCTTTACCTTTTCCGAGAATCAAAATTCGAAATAATTATATCCTGAAACACTTCAAGAATTTTATCAAGGCACCTTGCGGGAGTAAAAAAAAATAAAAAAATATAATAATAATAATAATAATAAAAATTATCTATCTCTAATAATAATAATAACAATAATACAAAACTTACAATAAGCTTGGGTTGCCTCCCAAGAAGCGCTTTTCTTTAATGTCTTTGGCTAGACATTATGCTCTCTATCAAGACTCCATCAAATCAAGTGAGGTTTTATCACGTACAATCTCACCTCCCTTATAATGCTTCAATCGTTGTCCATTCACCTGAAATTCACCCCCTTGATTATCATGTAATACCACAGCTCCATAGGGATGTACTCTCACAATTGTGAAAGGTCCGGACCATCTTGATTTCAGCTTTCCCGGAAATAACTTCAGCCTTGAGTTGAATAATAAGACTTGTTGCCCCACTTCAAACACCCGAGATTGAATGTTTTTATCATGCCATTTTTTCGTCTTCTCCTTGTAAAATTTAGCATTCTCATAAGAGAAAAATCGTAGTTCATCCAACTCATCAAGTTGCAACATTCTTTTTTCACCAGCAAGTCGCATGTCAAAATTTAGATTTTTGAGAGCCCAATAAGCCTTGTGTTCAAGCTCAACCGGTAAATGACACGCCTTTCCAAAAACCAACCGATATGGAGACATACCCAAAGGAGTTTTGTATGCAGTACGATAGGCCCAAAGAGCCTCGTCTAACCTTGTAGACCAATCTTTACGATTTGGATTCACCACTTTCTCAAGAACGCCCTTGATTTCTCTGTTAGACAACTCAGCTTGCCCATTTGTTTGAGGATGATAAGCGGTGGCTACCTTGTGTCTCACATTATACTTAGCTAAAGTACTAGCCAACAATTTATTCACAAAATGTGTACCTTCATCACTGATTATAGCCCTTGGGGTTCCAAAGCGAGTGAAGATATGCTTGTCTAAGAACTTGATGACAACTTTTGCATCATTAGTGGGATAGGCAGCAGCTTCCACCCATTTAGAAACATAATCAACAGCCACTAAGATGTATTCATTTTTGAAAGAAGGAGGGAATGGACCCATGAAGTCAATGCCCCACACATCAAACAACTCTACTTCAAGAATATTAGTCAAAGGCATCTTACTTCTTCTCGAGATATTACCAACCCTCTGACAACGATCACATCTAACAACATATGCATGAGCATCCTTGAATAGAGAGGGCCAAAAGAAACCAGATTGCAATACCTTTGCAGCAGTGCGTTGTCCACCAAAATGTCCACCAGAAGGAGATGAATGACAATGAAAAAGAATATCTTGCACCTCAAATTCAGCAACACATCTTCTAATAATTTGGTCTGCACCTTGCTTGAACAAATAAGGCTCATCCCAAAAATAAGATTTCACATCATGCAAGAATTTCTTTCTTTGTTGACTTGATAAATCCAGCGGCATTAACCCAGTAGCTAAATAATTGGCAAAATCAGCAAACCAATGAGTAACATTAGAGAGTTGTACCTGAAACATCTGTTCATCCGGAAATGTTTCTTTAATAGGAATCAAAGTGCTAGATTCCTCATTGTACTCCATTCTTGATAAATGATCAGCTACTTGATTTTCAACACCTTTTCTGTCTTGTATCTCAATATCAAACTCTTGGAGCAAAAGAACCCACCTAATCAACCGTGGTTTTGCATCCTTCTTGGTTATTAAATATTTTATAGCTGAATGATCAGTGAAGACAACAACTTTAGTGCCCACAAGATAAGACCGAAACTTGTCAAAGGCAAACACAACAGCAAGAAGCTCCTTTTCAGTCACCGTGTAATTCAATTGAGCTCCGGTCAAAGTACGACTTGCATAGTAGATATGATGAAATAACTTGTTCTTTCTTTGACCCATTACCGCACCCACTGCATAATCACTAGCATCACACATTAATTCAAAAGGCAAGCTCCAATCTGGTGCAATAATGATAGGTGCTGAAATCAACCTCTTCTTTAATTCCTCGAAAGCCTTCAAACATGCTTCATCAAACTGAAAGGGAGTATCATTCTCCAATAACTTGCAAAGTGGCTTAGAAATTTTTGAGAAGTCTTTAATGAACCGTCTATAGAAACCTGCATGCCCAAGAAAACTTCTTATATTCTTGACAGAAGTAGGAGGAGGTAGCTTCTCAATGACTTCAATTTTCGCCCTATCAACTTCGAGTCCCTTCCTTGAAACTTTATGCCCCAATACAATGCCCTCCTTCACCATGAAGTGACACTTTTCCCAGTTGAGTACAAGATTAGTTTCCTCGCATCTTTTTAACACCTTACCTAAGTTACATAGACAATCATTGAAAGAATCTCCAAACACGGAGAAATCATCCATGAATACCTCTAGAAAATCACCAACCATGTCAGAAAAAATAGCCATAATACATCTTTGAAAAGTTGGAGGAGCATTACACAACCCAAACGAAACTCTTCGAAAGGCAAAAGTACCATACGGACATGTGAATGTAGTTTTGTGCTGATCTTCTGGAGCTACAGTTATTTGATTATAACCAGAGTACCCATCAAGAAAACAATAGTACTCTCTTCCAGCAAGTCTATCCAGCATTTGATCAACAAAGGGCAATGGAAAGTGATCCTTCCTAGTGGCCTTGTTCAACTTTCGATAATCAATGCAAATTCTCCAACCTGTGACTGTTCTGGTCGGAATCAACTCATTCTCTTCATTCTTTATCACTATGAATCCACCCTTCTTAGGCACACACTGAACAGGACTAACCCATGAGCTATCGGAAATTGGATAAATGATTCCTGCATCAAGCCATTTGATAATCTCTTTCTTTACCACCACTTTCATAATAGGATTCAATCTACGTTGGCCTTCAATAGAACCCTTAGCACCATCTTCCAACAAAATTTTGTGCATACAAACAGAAGGGCTAATACCTCGAATATCCGTAATAGTCCACCCAATAGCTTTCTTGTGCTTCTTAAGAATGTCCAACAATTGATCTTCCTGAGAACTAGACAAGTTAGCAGAGACAATAACAGGCAAAGTAGAAAAAGGTCCCAAATAAGCATATTTCAAATGAGAAGGAAGAGCTTTCAATTCTAACTCCGGTGGTTCGACAATGGATGGCTTTGGAATCTTGAATTCCCTTAATGATAACTCCAGTGACTCAAAACGGCCTCTAGTTCTTGTACCATGTGAATTAGCTTCCAACCAAGCTAAAAGATCAACATCATCAACTTCATCTTCAGATACATTAAGAATCAATTGCTCCAAAGAGTCATGTGAAGAATTATACACTAGTTTTTCAGAAACTAGATCATCAACCAAAGTGACTGCTGAACAATATTCTACATCATCAGAATATTTCATAGCCTTGAAAACATTAAAAGTCACCTTTTCATCTTGAACCCTCATTGTTAGCTCCCCATTTTGTACATCAATTAATGTTCTTCCGGTAGCAAGAAATGGCCTACCCAAGATAATGGGAACTTCCCGATCTGCCTCATAATCCAAGACAATAAAATCAGCAGGGAAGATGAATTTGTCCACCTTGACCAAAACATCTTCAATCTTTCCTTCAGGATGAGCAAGAGATCTATCTGCTAGTTGAAGAGTGACAGTTGTAGGTCGAACTTCTCCAATTCCCAATTTCCTGAACACAGACATAGGCATCAAATTTATACTAGCTCCCAAATCACACAATGCCATACCACAATAAGAATTTCCAATAGTGCAAGGAATGGTGAAACTCCCTGGATCTTTCATCTTCGGTGGTAATTTATTCTGCACAAATGAGCTACACTCTTGTGTTAGAGCCACAGTCTCAAACTCTCCCAACCTCCGATTCTTTGTAAGAATGTCCTTCATGAATTTCACATAATTGGGCATTTGCTCAAGAGCTTCTACAAGTGGAATATTAATGTGAAGCTGTTTTAGAACATCTAGAAATTTCTTAAACTGAACATCTTGCTTCTGCTTTTGAAACCGTTGAGGGAATGGTGGTTGTGGTTACATGGTTGGAACCACCTTAGAAGTCTGGACACCAATATTTTCTGAATTTTTATCCTCACCTTCAGTCATAGAGGAATCACCTTCTTTGGACTTAGATATAGCATTCTCCATAACCTTCCCGCTCTTCAATGTCATGGCTTTGCAGTGCTCATTCCCAACATCCCTAGGCTTTTCAGTGTCGCTAGGGAGAGTGCCATGTGGTCGATTTCTTAGCTCATTAGCTAGTTGCCCAACTTGATTCTCCAAGTTCCTCAGTGATGCTGCTTGACTTTGGATGAGAGCATCATTACTTGCCATGTATGCTTTAAGCACATTTTCAAGAGAACTAGATTGAGATGCTTGTTGAGGCAATTGTTGTTGAGCTTGTTGAGAAAATCCAGGTGGATAATTAGGCCTAAAGGTATTTGATGAAGTTCCAGAAGTAGCCCCTTGATTGTTCCAAGAAAAGTTAGGATGTTGCCTCCATGATTGATTGTAGTTGTTTGAATAAGGGCCACCCTTATTTTGATTTCCCACATAATAGATAGATTCAGGATTCAAAGGACAACTATCATAAGTATGCTCTTCACCACAATACACACATGAAACATTCTTGATTTGATTAACCTGTGAACTCGTCGACTGCCCCATAGATTGATTACCTCCCGTCGTCAAGTTCTTGAGCATATTCTCAATGGATGACATTTGAGCTCTCATTGAAGTTACTGCATCAACCTCATAAATTCCAGCCACTTTTTTCCCAGATTGAGCCCTATTAGTTATCCACTGATGATTATTTGTTGCAATTGTCTCAAGAATCTCATATGCCTGATTATAAGATTTGGCCAACAACGCTCCATTTGCAGATGCATCCACCACCAACTTTGTCTGATTATTGAGACCATTATAGAATGTCTCCATCTGAATGTAATGAAGAAGACCATGATGTGGGCATTTTCTCAGTAATGCCTTGAATCTCTCTCATGCCTCATATAAAGATTCATCGTCCATCTGCTGAAAAGAATTAATCTCATTACGAAGCTTTGCATTCTTGGTGGGAGGAAAATACTTCATAAGAAATTTTTCTGCCAAATCATTCCAATTAGCCACAGAACCTGGTGGCAACGAATTCAACCAATCTCTAGCCATGTCTCTCAAAGAATATGGAAATAACTTCAATCTCAAAGCATCATTTGTGACTCCAGTAAGTTTGAAAGAATCACAAACCTCAACAAACAACCGAAGATGAAGATGAGGATCCTCTTTAGACATCCCACTGAATTGACCTACAGTCTGCAACATCTGGAACATGACTGGCTTCAGCTGAAATTGTGTTGCTTGAATAACAGGGTTGACAATCCCTGAGTTTAAATCACCAATACGAGGTTTCCCGTACTGCCGAATGGCACTATCTCTGTCATCTAACACCATCGTACCATCTTGAACATTAGGTGCCACATTCCGGTTATTAACAGTCTTATCACCCATAACTTGGTTCGCTTCTTTAATTTTTCGTTGCTCTCTCCTTCTTGCTTTGAAAGTTCGCTCAATTTCAGGATCAAAGACAACTAATCCTGAAAGTTCTTCGCTCATACACAAAGACACCTGCTAAGAAACAAATATTACTCCCGTTAGCACAGAAGTAACAAAAACCAAACTGCAAGAAAATTAACTTCACAATTAACAACTAAAACAGTCCCCGGCAGCGGCGCCAAAAACTTGTCGCGTAAAATCTAGTTGTGCAAGTGTACACAATCGCAAACAAGTAATACAGTAGTAAATACCAGATATCGATCCTCAAGGACTGCAAATTTGTATTAATTGCAAGTAATATCTAACAATTCAGCTATCGAGCACAAAAATTGTTTGATGATTTTTTAACTAATTAATGAAGAGAACTAAATTAAGCAAGTAAATTATACTAGAGAAGAGAGTGTAATGAGTTCCAAATATGAGATGGTAAGTCAGGATAATTACTTCCCCCTAACACGTGAAAATTGGTAAAAGAGTTGCATAGCACGGTAGCAAATTCCACAATTTACTAGCTAGAATTCAATGGTCATAGGTTTCTCTCGAAATCACTATGGTATAATTCCTATCAAATAAACTAACATATGTCTATGCCAATTTACTTCTCAGAATACAATTAAGCATCAATTCACAAAGCTATGCATGGTCACAATATATGTCTATACCGTAACAATATTACAATCAAAAGATTATAAGCATGCACCACTCAAGTCTTATGTCAATTAATTACAACCCTCTCGGTATTATAATTAACTCGTTAACCTACTAGAGTTGATCAGACAATAGCAAGTATTAGCATGAAAAACACTTGAATGAATAAACCGTAGAACTGCATACAATACTCTTTAACAAAACACCAAAAATCCCATGCTAGGGTTCCATAAAAATCCCAACTTTATAAAGTTAGTTCATACTAAAGATCTCAAAAACATACAAGAATTGATAGCACATATTCATGATGTAAAAAGTTAAGGAAAGAATTCTTAACAAAAAGATGAAGAAAAACAAGCCGAGTGAATGTCTTCAATGGCTGAATCTCCTTTCTCAAGCTTCTTCCTTCTCTCTGCTCTTGTGCCTCTCTCTTGTACGACGTCTCTATCTCCCAATTAGGTCTGATCTATATCTAATAATATCCCTAATAAAAGTATTTTAATTATTTAATATAATTACAAGGAAATTTCCCAATCAAAATTGAATTCCAATAATAGAAATTCGTAACTGCATCTTGGGCTCTGTTTCTGGGCTGGTTCGACGGGATTTTAAATGCAAGACCACTTCTAAATTGAAGCCCTTCTCACAAGCTTTCCGTGGGCTGTTGAATCGCCTAAAACGGACTTCTGGAACTCCAGATATGGCCCAAACAGTGTAGACTGCGCAGCGACCCATAAAATCCGATTTTTTATCCATTTAATCCCCAACTCTTGCTATTTAAACTCCAAGCCTTCTTTTATTATAACTCCTTGATTCCTACAATAAAACATTAAAATTTATTAAATAAAAATCCAAATCAATGCAAAACAACTTAAATATAGGGACAATATTAAGATTAAACGCACGCTTATCAGCTGCTAATGAATATCAAAATCCAACCCAAAGGCTATCTCAAGGCAAGGCAGCAGGAATTTTTGAAGTAGATACAGCTGCAATGATTACGGCTCAGTTGAAAGCTCTTGCTATGAAGGTGGATTCTCTTGCTAATTATGGAGTTCAGCAGGTGGCTAGTGTTTGTGAGCTATGTGCGGGCACACATGAGACGAATCAGTGTGCTATTTCTCCTGAATCAGTACAGTTCGTGAGTAATTTTTAGAGACCTGCTGCACCAGTTCCAACCACCTATCATCCTAATAATCGGAATCATCCTAACTTCAGCTGGAGCAACAATCAGAATACTCAACAATCTTATCAGCAAGCGAAGCCGTACAATCAGGGCTATCAACAACCTTATAGGGCACCATATCAACCTCCGGGATTTCAGCAGCAACAACCCCAGACTCATGCGGGGCAATCATCTAATGATAAATCTGATGAGATGTGGATAGCATTAAAGAACCTACAAGCTGGTCAGAAGCTCTTAGAAACTCAGATAGGACAGATTGCAAGTGCCTTAGGTAGTAGGCCACAAGGAACTCTTCCTAGTGATACGGAGGTTAATCCAGGTAGAAGGGAAAGCAAAGAACAGGTGAATGCAGTTACTTTGAGATCTGGAAAAGTCACGAGTGATTCTAAATCAGCAACTGAAGAAGATGAAGATGTTCAGAATCAGCAGGTTGAAAAATCTGCAGTGCCAGAAATTGAGAAATCTGATTTAGTGGCTGATCAGCTAGATGGTGAGAAGAGCAAGAAACCTGTTGAAAAGTCTACTCCGGAGCAATCTTCAAAAAATAATCAGATTTATCCACCTCCGCCATTTCCTGGACGTTTGAAGAAAAGTCAAGAAAAACAGTTTCAAAAATTTATGGATGTTTTCAAGAAACTGTCCATTAACATTCCTTTTGTTGAAGCATTGGAGCAGATGCCAAGATATGCTAAGTTCATGAAGGATATTTTGTCAAGGAAGAGAAGGTTGGAAGAATTTGAAACAATGGCATTGACGGAGGAGTGTAGTGCCGTTCTGCAGCAGAAGTTGCCACCTAAACTTAAAGATCCGGGAAGTTTCACTATTCCATGCACTATTGGCAACCTTTCTTTCAACAAGTGTTTATGTGATTTGGGAGCTAGTATTAATCTCATGCCCTTGTCTGTTTTCAAGCAACTTGGTCTACCGGAGCCAAAGCCAACTAACATCTCTTTGCAGTTGGCTGATCGATCTATCACATATCCTAGAGGCATAGTGGAGGATGTTCTGGTGAAGGTTGATAAGCTCATATTCCCAGCTGATTTTGTTATCTTGGATTTCGAAGAAGATAAGAAGATTCCCATAATCTTGGGAAGACCGTTCTTGGCTACAGGAAAGACTTTAATTGATGTGCAAAAAGGAGAGCTTACAATGAGGGTGCAAGATCAGAGTGTCACCTTTAATGTGTTCAAGGCCATGAAATTTCCAACAGAGGATGAGGAGTGTTGTAGTGTGGAAATAGTTGATACGGGTCAGAGAAAGAAGTTTGATCAGTTATTGAGCGAGAAATCTGACATGTATGTGCTAAAGCATCCCATTAGTGATTCCATTGACAGTTCTTCAGTTCGTGATCTTTCGAATGTAAAGCTTCCACCACATTTGAGGTATGTCCTTTTGAATAATGAGCTAGTGATTTTTGAAGAAGGGCATGATAACGTGTTGAGAAGGTGGAAAGCAGATGTTAAGGATGAGGAAATTTTTGTTCAGCCGGTTGAGCCGGAGAAGCACTTTAGAGGTGTGAAAAAGAAAAAGAAGAAGATGTGGCCGTTGGGTAGTAAAATTAAGTTGAAGTCTGAAGGAAGAGATTTGTGGAAAGCAAGCAATCAAGATGTCAACATTCGTATGAATGGTTTGTCTGTTGAAGATGGTTCAGTTTTTCTTTTGAAACCACCATGATTTGAGGAAGTAACGTCAAGCTATTGACGTTAAAGAAGCGCTTCGTGGGAGGCAACCCATGCCATTAGTGTAAAAAAAAAAAAAAATTGTGAGTGTTGTATGATTAAAAAAAAAAATCGAATTTTCATGTGTAACGCAGGCTGCGCCTGCGTTACTGCTTCTTCCGCAATCAGCCCCCTACCGCAGTCTGCAGACCTGTCGCGCAGGCGCAGGCTGCGCCTGCGTGTCTGCATGTTGAGCAGTCTGCTCCTGTGCGCGCAGCTTGCTTCACCTGTTATAAAAAAAAAAAAAAAATTCTTTCATCCCCCGTTCTTTTTATACTCTCCTCTCTAAACTAATTCTTTTCCTATTTCAATTCCAAAACCCTCCATCTTTTCTCCAAAATTCTAAACCTATTTCTATTCTAATTCATATTATTATTATTATTATTATTATTATTATTTTATTATTATTATTTTATTATTATTATTCTTATTATTCTTATTATTATTATTTATTATTATTATTCTTCTTCTTCTTATTATTATTATTTATTTATATACCCACATCTACATACAAATCCAATTCCTCTTCTATTTTATTTATATCTCAAAAATTCAATTCTAAAGAGGAATTAATTGCAAGTTCACCTCTTTGATTCGTATTGGGTAAATTTTTTTTTCTCTAATCTTATTTTTATTACGAATTTGTGTTCTTGTCAATTGTGGGTTTTGTAGTATTCAGGCAAGGTGACCAGTCTATGGAGCTCGTGCGCAATATCCTCCACCAGATTCATCCGAGGAGGGTGACTGCTTCGATATTCAGGTATGCTTTCTGCTATCCCTTGTATTTACTTCCATTCAATGCGGGCATTGAATATTTTAAGTTTGGGGGTAATTTGGGGGATTAGTAGTTGTATATAAATTGTTGTATTTTGTGTTCATATAGGATATCATGTTTGCATAGTAGTGATAATTCATGCATGATTGTTATGTTCGTATTATTTACGTGTGTTCATATAGGACATTTTGTTTTATTTTCGTGTACCATGTGAGTTTTCATTTAGTTGCATTTTCATGGCATGCATATTTCATGATCCCTTAGGACGAGCTGATTCTGATTGATAGGTGGATGTTGATTTGGGTATGATGATGATGAGTAGAGGGCTGATTTATAGTTTCTATGAAATTGACTTGCATGTTACGAGAACAAAATTTATTACACAGTCTCATTGGGGTGCTTTTGGGCTAGGTTAGGGTCATGCCTGTGGGATGTTTTGAGATTTAATCACTTGTTTATATTTAGAATTTTCGTTATTCCCTTTATAGCGTAGGAACATTAAAGTCTAAGTTTGGGGGAAACCAGGAATTTTCATGCTAGTTGTTCATAATTGTTAATAATGGCTAGGCGTCAAATGGCTAGTAGCCGGCTCATATTTATATGAGTAGTCTAGGGTTGGAAATGAGAAAGGCTCATTCCAGATTGCAGAGAAAAAAAAAAGAGAAAAAGAAAAAAAAAAGTCAATAAGTTATTTGTTTATATGCAAAATTAACCAGAGTGAGCTCTTTAATACTCGAGTAATTAAGTCTGAGGGGACTTAGTCCTAGTAACCTAAAGCCCTTGTGGTTTGGGATTGCTGACCTAACACTCGCTACATGGGTATTATTGTATGAGCCTTTTGGGGTCTCATTCATTGCACGGTTAAATAAGCATGCGTATTGTATATTCTATTATGTGTCATAGTAATAAAGCATAAGTTTCTGTCTACCTTGGATAAGGGTGGAGGTGTTCCTAGGTTATGGAGTGTCTACAGTCTATTCTGATTATAAACCTGTGATTGTCTTGACGGAAAGCATGTATGATTTTTGACCTAGTTTTGGGAGTATTTCTGATGAGCATCGCACACACGCACGTTTCTGTTCATGTATTTGTTAGTATACGGGGATTTAGTCGAGCTCTGCTTGGATTTGTTACGTTCATTGAGATATTTGCTTGTTAGTTGGTTTTGGTGAGTTTGAAGGGGATCTTGCATTTTCATTTAGTTGCATTCATGCATTGCATTGCATTAGGGTAAATGGATTTTGTGGGTACATTCGCTATAGGCCCTCACGAGACCTTACTCGTCCACTAGGGCTGCCTAGGGGTTTAAAGGGCTTGTTGCATATGCCAAATGCAACCGTGATCACCTACGGAAGTGGTACTAGTTAGTTAGTGGTAATTGTTTATGCTTGAGGACAAGCATCGGTTTAAGTTTGGGGGTGTGATAAGTGGATTTATATCCACTTGGAACATTCTAAATCGGCTTAAATTGATTGTCTTGGGCTCAAGTTTCTTGTAGTTTTGATGTGTTTTGTTTAGTTGTGCAGATTTACAAGGATGTTGATTATGGTGGATGTTTTTGTCGTTTTTGGAGATTTAATTTATTAAAATTCGGATTTATTGGGCTGCACGCGTGAGATTCACTATTTGGGCCATATCTTGAGTTCTATAAGTCTGTTTTCAGCCCGTAAGCAGTCCACGCGAAGATAACGAGATTCTCTATCATTCTAAGGTGGTCCAGAGGTCCAATTACGTTTGTAACGTTCCAGAAAAACTGAAGAAAAGTCAGCTACGAATTTCCCTTAAAAAACAGAATCAGTTTAGGAAACGTATCTTGCAGAAATTCTATTATAATTCTGTTTTGGTATTTTATTGCTGGGAAAGACTTTTAGAGCCTATTTAAACACATCCTACCATTGTAATATAGACACATTATCATAGTTTTATTATTTGTAACCAGCTTAGATCTGCAAGGGAGAAAAGGAGAGAAGGGTTCAACGCTCGTGACAAGCAACGGATCTAGATCTACTTCATCCTTTGTGTTACTTTGGATTATAGATTTGTTTTCTCAAACTTTTGTTTATTAATATAATTACGTCTTTTATTCATATCTTGTTATTTACCATGTTCTCATCAAATCCCATGGTGACGAAAGGTTTAATTATGAACTAATCGTTGTCATGGGATCCTAGTGGATTTATCTATGTAGCTTAGTAGTTTGCATGCCTTAAAGATTTATGTGTGGTGAATTCTTGATATCCTCGTATGGTTAATCTTAATGCTTTTGGATGCGTAGCTAACATCTAAACTGAATTGTTAATCTCTTGTGAAGCGAGAGTGGATCTTGAGATTTAGAACTTGCCATGCTAGCATAGGTTCATAATTGTTATCAATATGATTGTGGTGTGAGATGAAAATACTTATACTGACCTATGTGATCTAAGTGGATAACTTGTGCTTCAACCTTTATGTTTTCAAATTCTATAGAGATATAGGGTCTAAACATAATAGGTGCCTATTCATCTTCTATCTTTTTTGTGGATGTATGTGTAGATTGGTACTAGTATACCGAGAGGTAACTTTTACTCTTTTCGTGTTATCCGATCAGATATCAAAACCATCGCATGTTTTAATTAAAGGCTGCAACTCTAAGTGAAGTAGATGATGAAACTAGGATTCCATGTTTATTCTCGTATAAGTAATTCGATTTTAATTCTCGTTAATTGTTTAATTCTTAGTTTTATAAATTGCACTTTAGTTTAATTTAGATAATCAATCTCCAATTTGTTATTTTTCTTAGCAGTGGATAAAAACCATACATCGGTGCATAGGTACATTAATTGAATTGAACACCATTCTAGATCTCTGTGGGAACGAACTTGATTTAATCATATATTACTTGTGACAACGTGCGCTTGCGTAAATTTTGCATAACAACATGCGTATCCCCGGTCACGCATTCTTAGAATGCGTAGGCCGTGGGTAATTTGGGCGGAACCTCGCGCACATGGGTATTTCGGGCAGGGATGAAGCAAAATTGGTGTATTTTGGGCATTATTTCATTCAATCTGCATGAGAAGACAATTAATCGATTTGTTGAAGTTGATAATTCAAATCAATATATTTTAATTTATTTTACGAAAAAAATTGTACTAACACATTTTCTTCGTCATTATATAATTTTTATATCAATATTTGAATCATTAATTCAAATTCCAAAAAAATTCACCGAGATTCAAAAACATAATGATAAAATTTATGGCAATCAAAAATACATTTTAGAAATTTAAACTTTTTATATTTATAAACAAATTGTTATTTATAATTTATTTTTTGGGAACATGATAAGAATATAAAAATATTTTTTTGATTTTAAAATTAATATTTTAAAATGATTTTTTTAAGAGTATTCTCTCATGAACCTTGATCATACATATATTCTATTTATAATGACTTAAAATATTACTTTTAAAATAATCGATCTTTCTCTAAAAAAAGATAATTGATCCCGTTTATATCATCTCACCAATTCAGAAAGTATTGTTATGTCATATCATCTCCAATGGGATAAAATCCTTAACTAAAATTTTAAATAATTTACCAAAATTAAAATTGAAATTTATACGTAGTATGTTAAAATTTCATCACATAAAATTTTAGCAATTGAAATTCTATAGATCTTTTATAAGTGTCATGTCATATTTCGCCCATTCTCTTACCAAAATTTGATAAAAAAATTTAAATAATAATAACTTTTTTAAAATATAGTCAATCTCATTGAAGCATCATAATCAATTTACACAAGGTATGAGTATTGGATAACGGGTCATGTACCGATCTATAACCTTTATTAATAAGCGAAACATCATTTTAACGGTACCACTTTTGGTTTCACCCCTATAATTAATCATATTTCTACTACAATTCTTTGATGTTTTTCAATAAAATGGAAATTTTATTATAATTATAATCCTTTTATTACAACTTTAAATAAAGAAAATAGTTTCATCCCTAGAATCATATTCACTTATAATTCTATGTTATTTTATAAAGAAAATAATAAAATTGAAATCGTATTACAACTATAATACAATTTTTTTTCCTCATAATTTAGAATCAAAAAATAATACGATCAATTCTCCAAAAGATTTTTCAAGGAACACCCTTTAACGGTATCACTTTTGGTTCGCACCGTATTTTGGTTTCACCTTTATAATCTTATTTTTACTATAATTCGATGTTATTTTTTAATAAAATAGAAATCCTATTGTAATTATAATTCTTTTATTACACTTTAAATTAAAAAAAATAGTTTCATCCCTAGAATCATATTCTCTTACAATTCTATGTTACTTTTTAAAGAAATCCTATTATAATTATAATACAAATTTTTTTATCATAATTTACATTAAAAAATAATACGACCAATTTTCCAAAAGATTTTTCAAGGAGAACAACTATAACATGTTTCCATACACTACTCTAGAACATTCTTCCCTGCGATTATATGTTATTTTTTTAAAAAAATATAATAAAGTTAAAATCTTATTATTATTATTATAATTCTTACATTGTATTAGCAGTTTTTTTTAATTATATAACTTATAATAAAAAATGATTACGATCAATCATCCTAAATATTTTTCAATGAAAACAACTGAAACGTGTTTCCATGCACTTCTTAGTTCTTATAAACAATCAAAGTTTACGGTTTGTTAATCGCATAAATTTTTTATGCGAATAACATAGTTCTTTTTATAATGTTTGTAATATAATTTTATAAATATTTAATTAAATTAAAACTAGTAACTATTTAACATAAATCTCCGAATCCATGCTTCGCACTGGTTATCACCTAGTAACTTATAATCTACTGATAATTATAAAAAAAATAACCACATCAGAGATCGAAAAATTTAGAATCGGCAAAATCAAGTAGACATGAATGGAGACGGTTGGAAAAAAAGTACATATGCAACAGGAAAAAGTTAACACATTTGCAACAGGAAAAAGTTAACAATCTCCCATGTATCAAAACAAGATAGCGCAGTATGGATCGCTTAGGAAGTAAGGTTTTAAAACATAAATAAGCAAGGTTTTAAAAAAAAATGCATTAAACGGATACGAAATAAAAATGTCTAGCTTTTAGCAAAATTGAGTTTTTAAGTGTTTAATGAGGTTAAGCGGGTCAAAAGTAGATTTAAGCAATTATAAATGGATCTGAAAATAAATTTGTAATTTGATATTTTTAACTATTACGTTTGTATTTTCTAAATTCATTATGACTAACTATGACTTTGTGAATGTGGAAATTTTAACTTTTATCATAATATGTTATATTATATATGAATGTTATCTTTTTTTTAAAAAAAAAAAGTAATATTGTATTTATTTATATATTTATTTATTTATAATCCGATTAATGATCTGTTTTTAAAATCGCTTAAGCGTCCGCTTAACCGCTAGAAGGCCTTCACATCGCTTAGGTTCGATTTGCGTTTTTTACAACACTGTATTTTACTAATGGCTTTATATTTCAAAATTTGATTTTTTAATTAATTTCAGTGTTTTTTTCTTAAATCAAAACAATTCATTAGTTAAAGATTATACTACATTTACAAACATAATTGAAATTTAACAAACACATAATAAAATTGATCAAATCAACAATTCCCACGGTAAAACTATGATCTACGATTGTTGAGTAAATACTTCATTTGGAATATATTTTACTTTCATTGCTACAATATAATTTGACATAATTTTTTTATGAAACGATACAAAGGGTTTCACTCAGGAATTAATATTTTTATACAAAAAATACGGAACAACACTATTATCATCCTTAATTTTTTATTAAGGAAAGAATTTCGTACGTACAATTAAATTGTGGTTTTAACCCAACTCCTGCTCTGTAGCATGAACAAATAATTTTGGGCTCATGCCATTGGGCTTTCAAAATCATTGCTATACACAATATTTTTATTTAATTGATCTTCAAATAAAAAAAATAAAAGTATATTAATTTCTTTAACCTGTACTCCCTCTATCTCTAAAAACATTTTCCATTTACTAAATCGGCACTATCAAAATATTTTTCCCTTTTCTATTTTAAACCATAAATAATAATGTTCAATACTCACTACTCCACCCACTACTCCTTAAAAATAATATTCAATACCCACTACTCCACCCACTAATCATTACAAATAATATTGAGCAATTAGCCAAAAAAACCAACCAACTTTATAGTTTTTGCCATTTAATCAATCAACTATTTTTTTCACAAGGAACCCCAACAAACTTTGCTAAATTGGAAAAATTTGTCCTAAATTTAACCATGGTTAATTATTATTATCTAATGTTTAATTTTTTAATATAAAATTAATTTTTTTTACATACTTGCAAACCATTTTGGTGTGTTGTCATATAATTAATTTCATTATAAAATTTCTATTTGCCTTTTTTCCCCAAAATTGATTATATTTATTTTTTCCCTCCTAAATTTGATAAATGCAATGAATCCTCACAAATTTCATTTGTATTAGTTATTAATAAAATTATAATAAAATCATGAAATTTCACATGACTATTAATGTTAAAAAAATTATCGGACAAACTTAGCAAAAGTCATGCATGCCTTTGTCATTTACGTGATTTTTGTCCATATTACATACCTATTTTTCAAATTTATTGAATTCAGAAAATAATTTTTTTTTTGCCATAAAAGTAGTCGCTTTTATTACTTCCTCAAATCATTCTTTTTAATTTTAGTTATGATAAATCAGATCATTCTTTTTTTTCCTCATAAAAATAGGGAAGGGTACAAATACTTAAATATAAATTTTAAAAATATAAAAATACATAAAGTAACAATGCAATTGAAAGATTTGTAATTAAAATTATTAAAATTATTATTATTATTATATTTTAATCTAGTTTAATATTTCATAAATATTGTTTTAGCTATGACGATAATAAATTACAAATCTATTTTGAGTTGTATCTTGTTTCATTATTAATATATTTTGGTTTATAAAAAAAGATAATAAACTACAATGAAGTAATATTTGATTGAATTTTTTGATTAATAATTTATTGCTTATTTAATAAAGATATGGTTGAACAATAGTTAATAAACATCAATAATAATTAGCTATAGTTAATTTATTTTCACAATTTGATAAAGTTTGTTGGGTTTTTATGAGAAAAAATAAGTTCAATGGTTAAATTGCAAAAAAATAGAAAGTTGGTTGAGTTTTTTGACTAATAACTCAATAATATTCAACACCCACTATTCCACCCACTACTAAAAAAAAATAATATTCAATACTGTTGTGGAATAAAATCTAGGTCACGAATTTGTAATTAATGCTAGGATTCGGGAGCTTCTTGCTTTAATGGTTGTTTCCGTGTTCGAGACTAATCAGTCCTGTGCCTACGTATCTCGTATTGAGAATCAAGTCAAGACGTAGTTCTAGGTGATGAGGGGTAAGACCCTTTATATAGGCTGAGAAGCCCTAAAATCGTAGTAGGGTTAGGTGACCTGGTGCGCAAGTCACCGACTAGAAGAAGGTTCTAGTCTCCTTCCATGTATGAATCAGTTTCCATGTTGAAGTATGTGCCTTGGAGGCTAAGTCAGGCAAGAGTTATATCCTTGTTTGACTCTTATTTGTTGAGCTGTTTATTACCCCTAATATTTAATTACGAAATTAATATTACAAATAGGGTTTGGGCCTATCTGGTGGGCCCCACGTTTGGACCATTCTAGGTCTAATTAATGCCACATTAAATGTGTTTTTAGGGCTTACTTTTAGCCCATATCATTTGCCCCCCAACTTCTAGGAAAACTGATCAGGTTTTCCTTGAAGTTATAACGGCCTTATTCGAGACTTGGATCAGGGTTTATTGCTCTTACGTGAGTATTTTCAACAATATCATCTTAATGTAAAGCGTGGAGCGACCGACGCATTTACGACGATGTTGAACGACACTAATCAGTGTTAAACGGCACTACACAGCGCTAATCAGCCTTAAACAATGTTTAATCAGTGTTAAACGATGTTAAATGGCATAAAACGGCACTAATCAGTGCTAAACGGTGCTAATCGGTGCTTATCGGTGCTTAAACAGCACTACACGGTGCTACTCGGCACTAATCTATGCTAACAGGCACTAATTAGTGCTTAAACAGCACTAAACGGTGCTAATCGGCACTAATTTGTGCATAACCGGCACTAATATGCGCTTATCGGTGCTAATCGGCACTTAATCGGTGCTTATCGGCACTAATCTGTGCTTATCGGCACTAATCTATGCTTATCGGCACTAATCTGTGCTTAAACGGTCAGCTGAAAAGGGGACCCGGGACAGTTGGTAGGCTGCCAGGTGCTCCTGGTCGACTGACAGGTGCACCTTGACAGTTGACAAGTGCACCTTGACCGGGGTAGGTGCACCTTGACGGGGGCAGGTGCACCTTGACGGTTGACAAGTGCACCTTGACCGGGGCAGGTGCACCTTGACCGGGGCAGGTGCACCTTGACCGAGGCAGGTGCACCTTGGCGGTTGACATCTGCTCCTGGTCGGCCGGACCCTTCCCATGGCACCTGGTCGGCTGCCAGTGCTCCTTGGTGGCTGATAGGTGCACCTTGGTGGCTGACAAGTGCACCTTGGTGGCTGACAAGTGCGCCTTGGTGGCTGACAGGTGTTCCGTGTTTGAACCAAGTGGCTCTAGATGACGCTTAAACGATGTTCAACGTATGTTAAACGACGTTAAATGGCGTAAGACGACACTAAACGGCGCTAGTGGACGCTGAACGGCGCTAGGTTGAAGGTCGATGTTTGTCCCGGAAAGTAGAAAACCTTCAACAGAACCATCAAACGACCCAACCAACAAACGGGAGGTGCCAAGTTGGGTGCCGGGAAGTCAGTTAATGCTCTTCGTGGCACCTGGTCGGCTGCCAGGTGCTCCTGGTCGGCTGCCTGGTGCTCCTGGTCGGCCAGACCTCTTCCATGGCACCTGGTCGGCTGCCAGGTGCTCCTGGTCGGCTGCCAGGTGCTCCTGGTCGGCCAGACCTCTTCCATGGCACCTGGTCGGCTGCCAGGTGCTCCTGGTTGCCTGCTCGGTGCTCCTGGTCGGCTGCCAGGTGCTCCAGGTTGCCCGGGAGTGCTTGAACGACATTTCAATCTATGTTGAACGACGTTGAATGGCATAAGACGGCACTATACGGTGCTAATCGATGCTTGAACGACATTTCAACCTATGTTGAACGACGTTGAATGGCATAGGACGGCACTACACGGTGCTAATCGATGCTTGAACGACACTTAGTTGGAGGTCGATGTTTGTTCCAGAAAGTGAGAAACCTTCAACAAAACCATCAAATGACTCAACCAACTGACGGGAGGTGCCGGGAGGTCGGCTGAAGCCCCTCTGTGGCACCTGGTCGGCTGCCAGGTGATCCTGGTCGGCCTGCCAGGTGCTCCTGGTCGGCCAGACCTCATTCCTGGCACCTGGTCGGCTGCCAGGTGATCCAGGTCGGCCAGAGCTTCTCCACGGCACCTGGTCGGCTGCCAGGTGATCCTGGTTGCCTGCCAGGTGCTCCTTGGTTGCTTTGTCGTGCCTCTCGGAGCTTTTCGCAATGCTTGGAATTTCGTTCTTGAATCACGTCCTTGACATTCGTACTTTGCATACTTCCTTTCAGGGCATAATCGGTCTCTTTATTAGCAAAGACTAAATGATAATGTTTTATCTTCCATAAACGTAATTAGCTTCTTAAGCTTAGATGAGTGTCCTAGCACAGCTAGTTATTATTTCTTCACGTAGATCCTTCTTTTCTTTCCCGGAATCATACGAACTGATATAACTTTTGCCAGATATAGCAGATGAATTCCATTTTCTTCATGTATAAACGATAGATGACCTGCAAACACGAATCGAGCTGTGTTTCAACCTAATATAGAAGGTCACCCCTCTTCTATAAAAGAGTGGGGGGCTTCATTTTCATTCACTTCACTTCTTCTTACTTCTAAAATTCTCTCTGAAGCTTTCAAGCTCCAAAGCTTTCAAGTTCTAGCTTCAAGTTCGAGCTCAAGATGGCAGATGGCAACCGCGTTTCGGCTCCGTCATTCTCTATGTCTGAGGCGATGTCCAAGAGAACCATGGCCAAAACATTGCGAGGTAAACTTAGACTAAATCCCCCTTCATATATTGATCGTAGATTTGATTCTTTATATGACTTATTGAGTACCATGAGGGATGCATTCCCCAACAACTCTGAATTAGCTGCGTACCATAGCCCGTGCAAGTTTGACAAGGATGATGTTGAAAAAATCAAGAAGCTATATGGCTTCCCAGAAGCGATCAAGGTTCGCCTTCCTGGCTTAGCCGATAGAACCTGTAATTGGCATCCAGAGAGGCTATGTGTCTACAAAGGCGCCCTTGAAGCAGGCCTGAGATTCCCTGTAGATCAGTTCATCATAAGGCTCCTAGCAGAGCTTCAGGTTCATCCCTTCCAGTTGTATCCCAATGCATGGCGGACTATCATCATCTTCATGCTGAGGTGCCGGGATCTAGGTATCGAACCAACTACCACAATGTTCCGGAGTATATTCGCCACCAAGAATTCATCTGAGATTCAGAAGGGATGGGTAACAATTCAACACCGAACTAATGTTCCACATATTGGGAACGCCTTTTCGTTCCCAGATTCCCATCACTTCTGGGACAGAGAGTTCGTGATTCTGGTATGGCGTGGTGGCGACTGGGGCCAATTCTTTGTGTCTAAGTTTGGGGAAGTGCATGACGCGACACACTTTGTGTGTGATCTTGACGGGAAAGAGCTTCTTGATCGTGACAGATTACTTGCTGACGATGGCCGTACTCACTACAAAGTTTTCTTAACCGAGAAGAGACTTGTAGAAGCTGGCCTTAGCTTACTTTCTGCTGAGGGTAATTTTTTATTTGCACGTTATGAACTCTGTTTGTTCTTATTCCGATATTTTTTCTGTTGTCATTTCAGTTGCGGAGAAGATAGACAGCCTGCCCGAGAACCAACCGAAAGTTACTAGAAGGATGATCAAAAAAGCCGAGGCGGCTGGCGTCCAACCTGGGCCGAAGATCCCGCAGTTCCTGTCGGGATGTTCTTCAAAGAGATCGCGAAATGCTGACGGGAGAGTCAAGACCCCCTTCATCCCTGGTTGGGGTATATGTGAGCAAGATTCTGTCTTGGGATGCCCAGAGTCGGCCTTGGATTGGTCCAAATTCTGCATCACTCCCCCAGACCTTTTTACAGTGACTGCCGGGGACAAATTTGATGAGGCGGAGAAACTAGGAGCTCAAGCCCTGTACCAGGTTCCCAACTTTTTATCTTAGATGTAGTATTTTCACATGACTTATGATTATAAATGTCTCATTGATTCTTTATTCCATGCCAATGCCCAGTTCCAAGCCAGCACTCGCATAGGCCGTGCATATCGAGATGAAAATACGGCCTTGAAGAAGGAGAAAGCAACTTTTGACGAGAGACGCCAAGACTTGGAGTCTAGGGCCATCCGGGCTGAAGCTGATGCTCATTCTCTCCAGAGACAGTATGACTCCCTGTATAACAAAAAGGCAGCAGACTACAAGCTAGTGGTGAAAGCTTACCAGGAGTCTGAGGATTTCTTTCATCTTATAGATGAGCATGACGATGAAGTTCGCCCGGGTATTATGTCTGTTGGCTGGGATCGAGCCATCAATACTGTGAGCAAGAGGCACCCTACTGTGGTTAACCCGAGGGACTTTCCCAGTCCTTATACTTAAGCTGCTTCGGGCTCAGAGGCCAACCCAGTAGCCCAAGCTTCAGGTTCCGGCTCTAGGGGAAGTCGCCGTCGTTCTGGCTCCGGTTCAAGAGGGGGCGTTCGAGCCAATGTGGACGATTCAGTTTCCTCGGACCCTAGGGGGAAACGGCCTATGACCGTGCAGAAAGGGAGAGTGGTTCACCAAGCGGTCCCTTTGAACAGGGTGGCTCAAATTGAGGATAGCTCATCTTCTGAGGAGGAAGAGGTTGTGCCTCAACCAATGGTGGTGGCCGAACCAGATAATGGCCCTGACGAGGAAAGCTCGGAGGAAGAGAGCGATGAGGAAGAGAGCAGTGAAGAAGAGAGTGAGGAAGAGGAGAACTCAGGTGAGTAGTTGGGATTGCTTGGTGGCCTTGCATGGCCTAGCTTGGCCGCATGTGGCTTCGTATTTCTAGCTTTCAATCAAGGTCCTTCGGGATCAAACTTTTATTTGCCTAAGTGATGTAACTTAACTGTCGGCCTTCGGGGTCTTTATTTATGCACTTGTTTCTTTCATTCATATGTTCATTTATTTTCGGTACTTGATCTTTCTAGATTTGCACTCAGCAGGTGCTAGGTATTTAAACAAAACATAGACTTATAGAATGGAAAA
Source organism: Kitagawia praeruptora (assembly GCA_037693485.1). NCBI lineage: Eukaryota > Viridiplantae > Streptophyta > Magnoliopsida > Apiales > Apiaceae > Kitagawia > Kitagawia praeruptora. The sequence goes on from CM075350.1 coordinate 4,832,545, forward strand.
CAAACTTGCATTAATAACTCAGATGGGTTCAACCCTTACATAGCTTATTATTGTCCTACTCGGGGCATTAAACCCTGGAATGGTTTCATCGAACCTTATTTCTACTTCTCCTACTAGGTAAATAAAAAGCTACATCCTTGCAGAGGCAGCTTATACATAATAAATCTTGAGGTTCAAGGCATGCCAGGTACGGGGCACCTCAACCCCGTCCAAGGTTTCCAATTTGTACGATCCTCGTCCCAGCATCTTCCTAACTCGATACGGCTCTTCCCAGTTTGGGGCTAGTTTTCCCTTCTGGCCAACCCCAGAAGCCTCGATCTTCCTCAGAACTAAGTCACATTGCTGAAAGAACCTCTCCTTAACCCTATGGTTATAATAAAAGGATGCTTTCTTCTGATGCTCCGCATTTCTAGCGTTCGCCTCGTCCCTGACTTCATCAATCAGATCCAGGGCGAGCCTCATTCCTTCTTCATTAGTTTCAGGTTCGAATGCCTCAACTCGAGGCGACGCATGCATGATCTCCAGTGGCACAACTGCCTCAGCTCCATAAGCTAGCAGAAACGGGGTTGCTCCGGTGGTCACCTTACAAGTGGTGCGATAAGCCCATAGTATAGGCAGCAACTCATCCACCCAAGTGTTCCTTGAACGTTCGACCCTTTTCTTTAGTCCATCAAGGATGATCCGATTGACCACCTCAGCCTGTCCATTCGCTTGCGGGTGCGCTACTGAAGTAAAACGAAGTTCAATAGCGTTTTCCTCACAGTACTTTTTGAACTCCTCATTGTTGAACTGCGTCCCATTATCCGTTACAAGGATTCGTGGGATGCCATACCTACAAATTATGTTCTCCCAAAAGAACTGGGCAACTTGCTTGGTGGTTATCTTGTCTAGAGGCTTAGCCTCGATCCACTTAGTGAAGTAGTCAATGGCGACTATCAGAAACTTCCTCTGTGCCGAAGCCATAGGGAAAGGACCTAGTATGTCCATCCCCCACATTGCAAACGGGATGGGAGAATTGACCGATGTTAACATCTCAGGCGGCTGCCTTACAACCGGAGCGTGCTTCTGGCACCTATCACACCTCTTGACATAATTCTGTGCATCGGCCAGCATATCTGGCCAATAAAATCCAAGGCGAGTTATTTTGTGAGCCAAGGCCCTGCCCCCCAGGTGCTGCCCACATATTCCTTCATGAACTTCCTCCAAGGCTTCTCTTGCCTCTTGGGGCCTCAAGCACTTCAAGTACGGGACGACAAACGATCTCTTGTAGAGGATGCCTTCAATCAAGGCATATCTTAATGCTCTCACTGACAGCTTTCGTGCCTCCAAGGCATTGTTAGGGATCCAACCTATTTTGAGGTGAGCTTTGATAGGATCAATCCAACAACCTCCTACATCAATCGGTGCTACCAACTTAGAGTTGATGGTCGGGGCCTTCAAGACCTGGAAGTAGACACTCCCTGCGTGATTCTCTATCTCAGAAGAAGCGAAATTAGACAGGGCATCGGCCTTGACATTCTCTTCCCTTTGAATGTGCTCCACATAGCATTCCTCAAACTGAGTCATAACAGCTTTTACGATTCTCAGGTATTTTGCCATAGTTTCATCCTTGGCCTCAAACTCACCATTCACTTGCGAGACTACCAACCTTGAATCTCCACACACTTTGAGGTTCTTGACCCTCATGACTCTGGCCAAGCCTAAACCGGCTATCAAGGCTTCATATTCAGCTTCGTTGTTAGTTGTCTGAAAATCCAACTTCAAAGCATACTCGACTGTGAATCCATCGGGGCTTTGCAAGACTAAACCTGCACCACTAGATTTTGTTTTTGATGCTCCATCAAAATAGAGTACCCAATACTCTTTCAGATCAGGTACAAGCACTTCATCCTTATTTTCACATTCTTGGTTGGGTACTATCTCCTGCCCCCCGACTTCTTGGTTGCTAATGGTACATTCAACCATGAAGTCAGCCAATGCCTGAGCCTTGATGGCTATCCGAGGCTTATACGTTATGTCAAATTCCCCAAGCTCTATTGCCCATTTGATCAACCTTCCATTGGCTTTCGGGCTGTGCAATATGCTTCTCAACTGCTGATTCATCAAGACCTCAATCTTGTGTGCCTGGAAGTATGGTCGCAGCTTCCTTGAGGCAATTATTAATGCCAAAGCAAACTTCTCAATGGGGGAGTAATTCAACTCAGCCCCATGCAACACCTTGCTCACATAGTAGATGGGTTTCTGAACCTTCTTCTCTTCTTTAACAAGAACTGCACTCAATGCTTGTTCAGATACCGCCAGGTATAGATAAAGAGTCTCCCCAGGACTAGGCTTGGCCAACAACGGGGCTTCAGCCATGTACTTCTTCAACTGTTCAAAGGCCTCTTGGCTCTCTACAGTCCACTCAAAATTTTTCACCTTCTTTAATGCCTGAAAGAAAGGCAAACACTTGTCCCCGGACTTGGAGATGAATCTCCCTAGAGCTGCAACTCGGCCAGTTAGCTTTTGTACATCTCGTATAGAGCGAGGTGGTTCCATGTCCAAGATTGCTTTGATCTTGTCAGGGTTGGCCTCTATGCCTCTCTTCGAAACCATCAATCCCAAAAAAATTCCTGATCCAACACCAAAAGCACACTTGGCTGGATTTAACATCATCTTGTGGTGCCTCAGCACTTCAAATGCCTCTCTGAGGTGCTTAATATGGTCAGCCTTGAGTAGGCTCTTGACTAACATGTCATCAACATAGACTTCCATGGTTTTTCCAATCAGATGAGCGAATATCTTATTCACCAATCGTTGATAAGTAGCTCCTGCATTCTTGAGACCAAAAGCCATAACAAGATAACAGAAAACACCAAAATCAGTAATGAAAGATACCTTTGGGATGTCATCCTTGTGCATCTTAATTTGATTGTAACCACTGAAACCATCCATGAAACTCAACATCTCGTGTCCAGCTGTGGCATCTATTAGGGTGTCAATCCTTGGTAGAGGGAAACAATCCTTTGGGCATGCATCATTTAAATCTGTGAAGTCGATACACATTCTCCACTTTCCATTCGCTTTCTTGACCATGACAGGGTTAGCCAGCCATTCAGGGAACTGAATCTCTTCAATAAAACTAGCTTCCAACAGTTTGTCAACTTCTTGCTTAATGGCCTCCTGCCTCTCAGGAGCAAAATTCCTCTTCTTTTGCTTTATCTTCTTCCGTTCAGGATCGACATTCAACCTATGAGTTATAAGTTGGGGGTCAATCCCTGGCATGTCCGCTGCTGTCCAAGCAAACACGTCGCGATTCTCTTGCAAAAATGTTGTCAATTCGCCCTTCAGGGGTTCCTTCAGAGATGCTCCTATATAAGTAACTTTCTCAGGATCGTCCAGCTCTAGAGGAATGGGAACCAAATCCTCTGCTGGCTTTCCTCGGCATTCATCATCATCACGGACATCCATGTCTTCAATCGGGAGTACCTGCCCCCCGACTCCATCAGATCTCAATGCGGACACATAACAGCTCCTTGCCATTTTCTGTTCACCTTTCTGTTCTCCAACTCCATTCCGTGTTGGAAACTTAATCTTCATGTGATAAGTAGAGGCAACAGCCTTGAACGCATGAAGTCCAGTCCTTCCCAGGATTGCATTGTAGGTTGAGGATGCCTTAATCACTAGAAAATTCAGCATTTGAGTAGCCTCCTTAGGTTCTTGCCCAATAGTCATAGGTAACTGGATTGTTCCTTCAACCTTGGATTTAACTCCATTAAATCCATAAATCGGCATGTTGGACGGGGTCAGCTGAGAATCAGTATACCCCATCTTAATGAACGCATCATGAAACAAAATATCAATAGAGGCTCCATTGTCTATCAAGACTCGTTTCACTTCCAAGTTCCCAATCACAGGGGTTATGACCAACGGGTCGTCATGGGGGAACTTCACCCCTTCAAGGTCAGAATCATCAAAACCAATCGCTATTTCAGTTCTAGCACGTTTCGGGGCTTCCCCCACGATGTGCATCACTTCTCTGGAATACGCTTTTCGAGAGTTTTGAGTTGTTCCGGCTGCTGTTAGACCTCCCCAAATCATGTTGATAACTGGCCCTCGAGGCTGTGGGTTACGATCACGATCGTTATCCCTTCTATCATTGTCTCTCCTGTTGTAGTCTCCTCTTTGGGTTCCACGATCTCCACCCTTTGTGAAATTATTCAGTTTTCCTTTTCGAATCAAAAACTCAATCTCATCTTTTAACTGCCTACAATCATCTGTATCATGCCCCACATCTCGGTGGAACCTGCAGTATCGATCTTTGTCTCTTTTTGCGGGATCACCCCTGAGTGGCTTCGGCCATCGAAAGTCCTTATCCTTCTCGATTTCTAACAATATTTGACTTCTTGGAACATTCAACCTTGCATAATCAGAAAATCTCGGTCCAAAATTCTTCTTTGGTGGTGAGTCGGAATCCTTGCTAATCCGGGGATATTTGTCCCTAGCATCGTACTCCTGCTCTTGGTTTCGCTTCTTCGTTTCATTATTACACTTGCCATTGTTTATCACGACATCCTTCTTGGTACTGTCATCGGCCTTGATATACTTATCAACCCTTCGTTGGAGTTCAGCCATATTCTCAGGTGGGTGCTTTGCCAATGACCTTTTAAAGTACAGATCAGTGGTGCCGTGCTCCAGGGCTACCATGGCCACCTTGTTCTCTAAATCAGTGATATTTAATGTCTCCTTGGTGAACCTCTTAAGATAATCTCTCAGATTCTCATTCTTCCCTTGTACCACATACATGAGAGATGCAGAACTTTTCTCATGAACTCTCCCGCTGATAAACTGACTAACAAAAGCAGCACTTAACTCCTTAAAGGAGCCAATTGAGTTTGCAGGAAGTTGGCTATACCATCTTTGATCCATGCCCGACAAGGTTTGAGGGAACGCCCTACACTTCAAGGCGTCACTTGCAGGCTGTAGTAATAGTGCGTTCGAGAACGTCCTAACATGATTTGCGGGATCACCCGTTCCATCATAAGCCTTAATTGTCGGCATCTTGAACTTCTTTGATATGCGGGCATTCATCACCTCCTCGGTAAATGGGGGAGTGGGATCATCAGGATCCCCAAGTGGCATCAGATCCTTGGGGTTGCTCTTGGGGGTTTCTACCCTCGTTGTTCTTCCAGTTGGGGCATCAACCCTTTTTTGCCTCCTCGGAGGTCTTTCCAAATCAACAAAAGGGATCCCTCCTGAAGTTGGAGGAGGTCCATTCTTGTTCAACCTCGCTTGTTCCCTTGCCATATCTTCCTTCAATTTTAAGATCTCGGCCTCATAAGCCTTAATCCTCTCAACAGTTGTCGAAGGGAGTCCATCGTGAGTAGTGCGAGTTCTTCCTCGAGGTTCTTTACTTGCACGTCGCCTCCTTGGAGCTTCATCACGATCGTAATCATCGTCAGAGGATGAATCATCCGTATAAGGACCAGAAAAATCGCGATAATCTCGATCTCGGATGTACAGGGCATGACCACTTGATCCAGCTCCTTGGGTAGGAGGGTAGTTAGGCAGCCCATACATCGGATTGGTGCTTATGGGGAGATCCATAGTGTGGATCTGAACCCCTTGTGGAGGGTTGTTGGGATCTACAATCAGGGGAGAAACCCCCACCCGGTTAGTCCTTGGATTTGTGTGGACGATCGGAGGTAGCGTACTCTCAACATGGGAAGTCGTCCCTAGGGGTTGAGAAACTTGATACGGAACGATAGTCCCGGATGTTGGAGGTACTTGTTCAGTGACAGGAGGAGCAGAGCTAAGAGGTAGAGCCTCGGTAGCGATTGGCTCTGTAGTGCTTGGTGATGTTCTTCGTGTATTTACCATGGTTGATGTCTTCGTCCCACAGACGGCGCCAAATGTTGTGGAATAAAATCTAGGTCACGAATTTGTAATTAATGCTAGGATTCGGGAGCTTCTTGCTTTAATGGTTGTTTCCGTGTTTGAGACTAATCGGTCCTCACAGAGTGCCTATGTATCTCGTATTGAGAATCAAGCCAAGACGTAGTTCTAGGTGATGAGGGGTAAGACCCTTTATATAGGCTGAGAAGCCCTAAAATCGTAGTAGGGTTAGGTGACTTGGTGAGCAAGTCACCGACTAGAAGAAGGTTCTAGTCTCCTTCCATGTATGAATCAGTTTCCATGTTGAAGTATGTGCCTTGGAGGCTAAGTCAGGCAAGAGTTATATCCTTGTTTGACTCTTATTTGCTGAGCTGTTTATTACCCCTAATATTTAATTACGAAATTAATATTATAAATAGGGTTTGGGCCTATCTGGTGGGCCCCATGTTTGGACCATTCTAGGTCTAATTAATGCCACATTAAATGTGTCTTTAGGGCTTACTTTTAGCTCATATCAAATACCTACTATTCCACCCACTACTCCTTAACAATAATTTTCAATACCCACTACTCCTTAAAAACAATATTCAATACCCACTACTTCTTACAAATAATATTCAATACCAAATTTTCTTAAAACCCGTGTTTTTAGTCAAACGGGCAAAGTAAAAAGAGACAGAGGGAGTATGTCATATCAACTTTATTTTCAAGAGTTTTTTTTTTGACGAAATGCGGATTGATTCATATTTCTTGTTGGATACACTGCTTAACTCTGACTGGGACAGACCCCCAGTCGAAGATACGATCAGGATACATATGAGACACTTGAGCAAGCTCGTGTGCCGATATATTCGCAGATCGTTTGATAAATACAACTTAAAATTGTTATAAATCCGTAAAAGATCTCTACAGTCCTCCACCACCTTGCCGAGTCTGGATCTCATGGGGACCGAACTCCGAATCAACTGAACCACTACCTGACAATCCGATTCCACCGTAACTGTGTACCATTTCATTTCTTTAGCCCAGCTTAATGCCTCTTTGATCGCTATAGCCTCCACCAAAGTTGGGTTCATATGCTCTGCTTCAGTCTTCGTTTTGGCTAGTAGCAAGTGGCCGTTGTGATTTCTGGCTATTAGTCCCATCCCTGAGGCACCTCGATTAGCAAAAATCGCTGCGTCAACTGTAATCTTTACTTCGTCTGTTTGTGGCTTTACTCAGGAAACCGCACCATCACCTGCAGCTGCGTGAGTTATAGGTGCATCAATACTTCGACTCTGGGTATTTACCCACTGTGAAAGAAACTCCCAAGCCTTTGCAACGATTCTCATCACTGGCCCTCTCTTACCCTTCCAAACAAGATCATTTCTGGCCCTCCAAATCGACCAACAGAGAGTGATAATCTTTGCCTTGTTCTTGATCGATTGACCCTGCATATTGGTCTCTAGCCATACCGGAAACTCCATATAATCCTCTGTGTTAATACCTGGATCAAAGATTTTCCAACACGCAGTAGCTATCTTGCATTGAACTAAAGCGTGAAAGATAGACTCGATTCCATCCTTGCAAACAGGACATATATTACTGATGTCTACATGCTTTGATTGTAGCTGCACTAGCATGGGTAAACAAGATGTACAGGCTCTCCAAATTAAGTTCAGAACCGGAGGAGGGGATTTAATCTTCCACAACGTCTTCCATAAGTTAACAGGAGCACCTGCATTCCAATCCTCTTTCTGAGACTGCAGCAGCTTGTAAGCACTCTTGACAGAGAAGTGGCCTGAATGCTTTAACTTCCAGCTTAACACATCCTTTTCTAAGTCTTGTTCAATCTTGGTGTTCAATATGACTTGTTGATCTCTACTGTCAAACACATCCTCAATAATCTCCAAATCCCACTCCTTCGTGCCAATACGAAAAAGAGAATCAACCTTTTGTGCTACTAGGACCGGGGAAGTCGGCGTGACATAAGGATTTTCCTTGTTGTTCAACCAAGGCTGATTTAGGATTTGAATATCTTTGCCATTGCCGACTCTCCAAATCGCTCCGTCTGAGATTACTTTCCTTGCTTCGAGAATGCTCCGCCAAATAAAACTAGGGCTACTACCTAAGCTAGCCTCCATGAATTCTTTATTATGATAGTATTTGGCTTTATAAACACGGGCTACCAAACTGTCCGGATTAGTAACCAGGCGCCAACCCTGTTTTCCAAGCATGGCTAAGTTGAAGTCTCGAAGATATCGAAATCCCAAACCTCCTGCTTGTTTGTGTCTCGCCAATCTATCCCAGGACATCCAAATTATTTTTGAGCTTTGATTCTTCGAAGAATTCCAGAAAAATTTAGCCATGCTCTTTTCAATATCTCGAATGAGCTCAAGGGGGAGAAGGAACACATTCATTGCGTATGAAGGCAAGACCTGCGCCACCATCTTAAGAAGGATCTCTTTTGTAGGCTTCGACATGTTTTTCTCATTCCAATTCTGAATGCTGTTTAACACCCTATCCTTAAGATAGCTAAAGATCGCAGTTTTATTTCTTCCCTGGATATTATGAAGCCCCAGATATTTGCACGCCTCACTGCATATTAGCTGTTTGTTATATTCAATAACATTTGCGCTATAGAATATCGTCGACTTGTTTATATTAACCTGTTGACCCGAGGCTTTTTCATAGGTTGACAGTAATTCCTTTATTTTCCCTGCTTCATTCAAGTCAGCCTTACAAAAAAGGTAGATGTCGTCTGCGAAAAGCATGTGACTGATTACTGGAGCTCGTTTGCATATCTTGATACCCTGAACTCACTTTCTAGCTTCAAAACGCTTGATCAATGCCGTGAGGCCTTCTGCACAGATAACAAATAGATAGGGGGATAACGGATCCCCTTGTCTCAGCCCTCTAGTCGGGATAATAGGACCAATTTCGAACTCCCCATGGATAATATTATACTCAACTGTGAACACACACTGCATGACTAAACTTATCCACTTGTCACTGAAGCCCATAGCAGTCAAAATATCTCTCAGGAACTTCCATTTTATTCGATCGTAAGCCTTTGACATGTCCAGTTTTAAAGCCATGTACCCTTCTTTTCCAAACTTTTTGCGCTTCAAATAATGCATAATTTCGAATGAAATCATGATGTTATCAGTGATGGAGCGCCCTGGCAAGAACGCATTTTGCGTATCTGAGATGACTGAATCCAGAACTCCTTTCAAGCGATTAGCAATCACCTTGGTGATAATTTTCATACTTACATTACATAAGGCTATAGGTCGCATGTCAGAGATCGATGTTGGGTGTTTTTTCTTGGGGATAAGAACGATATTGGTGTCATTTATGTGATCCGGAATTGCTCCGTTTTCGAAGAAATGTCTTATCACCTGCACTACATCCTTACCAATAACCTGCCAATTCTTCTGAAAAAATGTCGGGGTCATGCCATCTGGCCCCGGAGCTTTGTCAGGATGCATGTTGAAAACTGCTAATTTAACTTCTTCCTCCGTGACAGGCCCCAATAATTCTGTGTTCTGTTGATCAGAGATAGACTTATTGATGCAACTTAGAACCTCCTCTGTATGTGTTTGACCTGTTGTGAATAAGAGTTGAAAGTAATTCTTGATTATCTCTGGCAAGCCACTTTGCCAATCCACCCATGACCCATTCTCGTTCTTTAATCTTTGAATGTGGTTGTTTCTCTTTCTCTTACTGCATGTCGCATGAAAATATTTAGTATTCTTATTACCTGCTTGTAACCACATTTGTTTGGACCTTTGCTTCCAGAAGATCTCCTTTTGATCTAACACAAAATGAAGTTGTCTGCGAGCATTTTCGTAAGCTGTGACTGATTGGGTATCTCGTTTGTTTCTTAAAAGCTTTAGGGCTTTTTTGCAATCCTTGATCCTCTTACTAAAACAGCCCGTAATCTCTCGACCCCAAGTCTCCAAGTTTTCCGCACATCTTCTTATTTTCTGCATAAAATCGTCATTATTTCCTTGTTCCCAACCATCCTTAATAATCTGGAAACACATAGGCTCTATTAGCCATGCATTTTCGAAATGAAAGTGGCGTTTTTTGTTTCCTCTTGTCTGCTGTTCTGAAATTAGAAGAAGAGACTATGATCAGATGGGGATCCTTCCATATTGTAAACTTTTGCCAGCTTATAGTTGTCCAGCCACAAAGGGTTAGTAAGAACTCTATCTAGACGAATTTCTATCCAGTGATCATTGTTTCTGCCTCTTTCCCACGTGTATTGATGGCCAATAATATCTAAGTCTTGCAGGTCCGTATCATGCATGCACTCCTTGAAGCCCTCGATCAGATGGGTAGGATATAGAGATCCACCTTTTTTGTCTATCTGCGACGTGACACTCCAACCAGACACCAAGGGAGATTAGCATCCCTAGCTAGATTTCTCAACAAGTCCCATGTCTTATGACGCTGGGATCTCGAAGGTTCACCGTAGATACCTGTCAAACGCCAATCATCCTTTCCAGAAGAGCTAACCACAATGTCAATATACGAAAGAGAATAGCTCAACAGCATGACCCTTTCCGCGTTCTTCCAAAACATGGCAATACCACCACTTCTACCTTGTGGTTCCACTGCTATGAAACCTTCGAAGCCAAGAATAGCGCACAACTCCTCCATTTTCTTATAGCTACTGATGGTTTCACATAAAAACACAAAAGACGGTTTCTCCAATCGGGTTATTTCTTTAAGGAACCGAATCTTCCCAGGGGAACCCATACCCTGGCAGTTCCAAAGCTAAGGTATTCATGATGAATGGCGAGCCTGCAAAGCAGCACTCGCCAACATATTGTTTTTTGAAAACTGGTTGTCACCATATTGTGTTTCCATGTCAGTGGGATGGTCTTGAATTTTATTTAATTTTTCCTCTTGTTCCCTCTTTTTTCTTTTTAAATCCAATATTCCCAGGTCATCAGAACATTTTTCCTCCCCCCCATAACCCTCCATCTGTTTTGCAATATTCTCTTTCACATGCATTTCTTCTTTTTCACTACTTTTAATAATAATAGCACTATCCTCGGCATTTACTTCTTTGACCACTCCATCGATCTCTGAGAAATTTGTACTCCGGTTGTTTCCAGTCATTCCTTGGTCTGTGCTTGACTGCTTCGCTGAAGTACCTGGTTTTGACCATTGTTGTTCTCCATCAGAAGTGTTCCTCAGCCACCTTGATCCAGCATTAGCGTTTGCATTTTTCGTAGTAGCACATAACCAGGGGCCATAAGCTCTGTCTACCACTTTATCCGGGTTTGCATACACCACATTACAATCCCGTTTAGAGTGACCTATTCGTCCACATACGAAGCAAAATGTGGCCAGCCTTTCATACTTGAAGTTAATCCAATTCCATACATTTCCTTCTCTCTTTAACTTCATTCTTCGTTTTATCGGTTTCTCAATGTCTAAAGCCACTCTAATACGTGCAAACGATTTCCAGGATCCCTCTAAGTTTGTAGGGTCTGATTTGATGAAGCTACCAATAGATGCTCCAATACTTTTTAGGACGACATCAGACAAAAAGCCTCTGGGGATGTCATATATTTGAATCCAAATCTCTGCTTCCTTCAAGGGTATTAAGTGTGGATCTTCATCACCCTTTAACTGCTTAAGAACCAGCATGACTTGTTCGAATGTCCATGGACCCCTATCTAGAATTTTCTGCAAGTCTAGCTTGTGATAGAAAACGAATGAGTATCGAAAGCCCCCCAAATCATGGATCTCCATACCTTCTTTTGGCCTCCATAACGATGCGATGATATTCTTCATAGCGTTAAAGTTGATATTTTTTTCAAGAGTTAAGTAGCCTAGTAAAAATATGAAGCCACTAGTAATATATACAAGTCTCAATAATATAAGGTGTCATTGTGTGTATTAATTACCAATGCCAATAAATTAATACCAAAATTACTACTACTATTACATTGTGGGGGAGGGACTACGAGGAGCTAGCTGCCAGCCTGCCACCAACAAGTATTGTAGTAATATTTACAAATGCTCATCAGCTCATGCACACCAATACAAATTAAAAATCCAATGGTTCCCACAAATCTTCACAACCAAACCAATTTTACTCAAAAGAATATGTACAATCTTTCGTTTTCGTATCACTTCCATAGTTCCATAATTCCATTCCATGCATGCATGCAAAATTCTAGCTTTAATAATAAATAAATAAATAAGAAAATTTCTTATGTAGCCAAAACACGTACAAAAAAAATCATATGTACTTTGAAATTATATATAACACGAGACAAGAATATTTTAATACTAATTTTCATTATTCAAATCAAAAAAATAAATTTTAATAATTTTTTATTATGAATTATAAACAAATTTGAGTTCGGGCTCGAGCCGAGTCAATTTTTCGAGTTTCAAGCCGGACTTAATCGGGTTTGGCACATAATCAGCTTGACTCATTTAACTAAACAAGTTTAAATTTGTGTTCGAGTTCGACTCGTTTACAAGCTCGAATCGAACCAATCCCTGATAAATGAATTCAAGCCCAAGCGGTTCGCGAACCGCCCAACTCAAATTACAACTCTAATACCATACCAAAACCAAAATTTACATATATTCTTTACGCATATGGTTGAAAGTTTCGATAAGATAAACCGTAACATACATTTGTTTGACGTATATTACCCCTTAAAATGAAAATATAATAGTGGCTTAGCAAAAAAAAAATATATAAATAATAGTGCGATCTATTTATACATATTGGGTTGTAAAATGATCTGAATAGAATCGAACATCCCTTTTCTCAAGTATTGGATCATTTTACTTGTATCGTGTTCAGATTGGGTCCGGAACTATTTTATTCGGATCTAAACCGGTCCCAGATATTGAGGTTTGAATATGAACTAGTACCGTATTTTCTTTTTTCTAATCGGATAGTTTGTGATCAATCGAATATAAGTCAAATATGATCCACTAACATTATGTATCATTTTTATTTAAACTGTAAAAATAGTCATTTATAAGTTTTCGGTTCGGTTTTTGGATAAAACCGAATTTGTAAGTCTTCGGTTTTAACAATGAAAAATTACAACCGTAACCAAAATAAAATTAGAAAGTAACCAAAAATTGTTTATGTTAATTTTGACAAAGGACCACGGATCATCTCAAGCTTCTTAATTTTTACTTTATGATGTAAAAATAGACCAACAACACTTAAAACATACATTTATTAAAGGATACTCCATTAATCTTTTTTTGATTAATATATATTGGAGTAGTTCTTTTTCAGGATACTACATTTAGTAAAGATGTGACTGCTAGCTACGTTGAAATAAATTACTTTTTTTTACCTATGCATGTTCATTAAGAAGCTAAATTGATATGCCTATGGTATTACATTGTTTAGTATTTATACACGAAGAACACGGTTACAACAAGCCAAAATATTTTCTTCAGAGTATGGAATCACTTGTTTTCTGGTTAGCTTTGGTCATGGGATCTTTGCTGTTAGGGGTGGTGGCCTACTTCCTATGGGAGCTTTTCTTAAAGTATGGTATGTTTGGGGTAATTGAGGTGGCTGGTGAAGGTCCTCAAATAGAGCTTGGTGTTTTTGCTGGTCGTGCTAGTGGTGGTGGGTCTCAGGTCCATCCTACACAATGAATATCAAGTACGGATGGAGTGAATAAAGGTGCCAAACTAGTCAAGTAGATTAAGTATATATATGCATGTAGAATACTATATACTTTATAAGAAGCATACTTGCTTATACTTTGTTTGTCGAGAAGCTTAAAAACACTTTGTAAGCCAAGAACTGGCATGAAAATATATATATAATATAAACTGATGTTGGCAAAAGCCTTGGCTTGAAATTTGTTTTTTGATGTTTTTTGACGTCTGTACCAGATATATAGTCTGTTAAGTACCTACACCCCATAATCACAGAAGCTGTAAAATTCAGAGAAATGGTATTGCAGAGATTTCCGCAATACTCCGAAACAGGGGCAGAGGGATATGATACCGAGCGTATCGCACCGTTCACAAGCAGCTTCTTTAAACAATTAAGTCTTCCAATGAGATAGGTTCACCTATACTCTTATGTTTTTGCATATTTTATTTTGCACTTCAAAGACGACAATTCAAAGGTGCTCAATATCTTTTTGCTTATACTCGAGTGAAATTAAGGGAAGACATCTCAAATTACAAGATAAAAAAAATTCATGTAGACAACATTTGGATCATTTTTGGTTGACTTCTATCGGATTATGATACATCGTGAGATGTTTGGTATTAAGATATATAATCTGCCAAATGAATCAGAAAGTAACCAAAAGTTGTTCACGACTACATAGGATTATTGCAAGGGACTTAATGTGATAAACTGAGTACGTACAAATTACATTAGTAAAGTGATCACAATCCTTGCAAGCAAAATTACCCTAAACGATCATTTATATGTGCATTTGCAATCATCTCTGCAATAGTATGTGATTTGGTGGTGTCTTCGCTCCAACAAATACTATACTATTTGGTGGCAAATTATGTTATTCACTGTTTCATAGTAACTTGAGACCGAGCAGAAAACAAGGCAACCTGCCTAGGAATATCACTGATGCATTGCCACTAAACATCAAGCAAGTAACGAATGCAATATACACGCTAATTTGCATCAAAGAAGAAATATCACTACTGCTGCTACTTTTCTTCACAAGCTTGAGACTTATTAACATAATTCCCAGTACAATTAAAGTTGGCAGTAGAATTGCACAAGAAAAAGAATTATCATAACAATACGCATGCCAAGCAATGGTAGATACATTTAGATGACTAACCATAAAATGGCCACAAGGATTCTCCTACATTATGAATATCTATGAGAATGCATCTTTTTCTTGCTCTCATCGATGTACAAATGCCTTTCCAGACTAGTATTACTATCCTCATCTCCGCTGTCATACACTTCGAGATACGCCTCTTCATCTTCGTCCTGCACAACACACACAAAAGCATCATCATGTTGATCGAGGTTGATCTAGTAGATTTTTCATTTTTTTTTGAGCATTTAAAGTCTAAAAGATCAACTGAAGTGATCTTCACTATTCTAGAATGATGTTTAGCTAGTGCAGGAAATAAGTAGAGCTTGGAGACCAGGAATACTTGAAAGACGGTAACAAGAGACACCTGGGACAGAGCACCAAGTTTAAAGAATGGGAGGCTATCAACAAATGGCAGTTATAGGATCCACATGGTTTGATGTTTGAAGGCAACAATCACTAATTATCTTGCAGTATGAAAAATATGTTTAAGCAAGCAAAATATTAAGTATATGTACCTCATCCACACTGTTGTCAACTTGTCATCATCTTCATCACTGTCAGAAGCATCATCTACCCTTGAGTAAAAGGTATCCTCACTAATCCTGTTTACAGTTGCCATATCTTCCTGCAAATTTTAAAACAGAAGTCTATAAAATTTTGCTAAAATAAATTTAACTTTCTTTAAACCTCTCTGTCTTAGCATGTTATTTGTGAGTGAGGAAAACAAACCAGCTCAAGCTTCAGATTCTTAATCTTTCCTTGTAACTCTATAATATGATGCTTTAGTGCCTGGAAATGTTTGAATGTAGATCAGAAATAGACTAACAGTCTAGAACATAATTAATTGAGATGCCATACAGAATGCAGGTAAAATGTACACTTTCTAATACTTGGCCCAATTTGGAATTTTTTTATTTTGAGAGGAAGAACCTTTGTATTGGACATGGGATATAGAGCTACACTATTACCTCGCGTCTCTGAAGTTCAATTGATCGAGCTAAAGCCTGCCTTCTGGTAAGGAGATTCTTGGGTCTCACGGCACTAGGTTGCCTATAGTTTTTTCCAAAATAAACTATGATTGCGTAGCCTTTGGTAGTTTTGTCAACGGATACTAACACTCCACCACTTTCTGCCTCGAGAGCAATAGCAATATGCTTTACTTGAGCAAATCCTTTCCCGTCAACTATTATCTTTACCAACTCACGATGCTTCCAGTGCAAGTACATATTTTCAACGGTTCCGTCAAAAATGCCTCTCAACCCTAAAACAACCACATAATATTAATCTCAGCTCTCGTTAAAAATCAAAAGGATACAACAAGAGTGGGAGGGATTACCTAGAAGCAAAAAAGGCTTCATACTCAGGCCAACCTTACGAAATAGAAATCTCTCCTCGTCACTCAAGGTTTCCAGGTCATTAGGGAGCGAAGCTGGTTCCAGATAATCATGCACCTTTCGTAAAGCCTTCTCGGCCTTTTTACTTTCCCGTCTGCCTGAAGTTTTACAGCATGTAAAAAAAATGTCAGACATGGAGTGATGTTTCTAAGTGATTCGTAGGTCACAAAAGGAACACTTGTACTAGTGTATGTAATACTTACCAGAGAAAGCTTCTTCTCAAGAAACCTGACCAGAGAAGCATGTCTAGCCAAAGCTGAGTCTTTCATCATCTTCTCTCTTTCTTCGCCAGTTGGCTTGTTTCCCCAGCGTGAGGTTGCTGCCATGGTCTCAGAAGGGTTCCTGCGACCAGCATGTGGTGCCTAGAAGCTTTGGTGTTTGATTTTATTCGATCAAATGCTTTCTGACGGGCCCGATCTTCCTCATCCTGATGGATAGCTGCTAGGTTTTGCGCTTTTACCAGCGTTTGTGTTACATCAGGCGGCAAAAAGTCATTACCCCTGTAAAAGACAATATAGTCCTTGTTTCTAGATACCAGTGTTCCACCAGTTAATCTCTGCACAGTTGATTAAAAATTATGATGTTGGATTTTGTAATGTACAGTACATAATATGCAAGCAAGCAACAAATATGCATACATGACAGACTGAAAGAAGCACAAGTATATTAACAACAAATTAGCAACTTCACCTTGAGTTCTTCGGCCATCCTTTCGTTGCGAGTATTATGAATGCCCCGCTTTATAGCAATCTTAGCAATGGCGCTTTTCTCCCACAGCTTTACCATAGCCTTAGCCAGACCTTGCAGCTCTCTATTTCTTCCTGTGGAAAGTAAGCAATGACAATTACAGGCGACTATATTGTTCAAAGTGTAGTAAATAACAACTATTTTCAACCTACCCAGGGCAAAATGTGGAGGCATTGTCCTGGCAGCCCTGCGGATAAAAGTCATCTCCTTGTGTTTCAAAACTGGTCGTATCCCATACGGGAGAAGTCTGAATGGCCGCTTATAACCACGGACTATATTTGGAAGCACGTCAGCATCAACAGGCAGGGGATCCCGGCCTGCCCAATCTACATACCTTGGACCAATCTCATCCAACAAAAAGTTCAGCTCACTTAAATCCATGTTTTCGCCTTCAGAAAGACTCTTCATGGAACATGCAGAAATTGGTATTGATGACTCTGAAGAACTACGCGAGCCGCCTTCAGTAACATTATGAGCATCATCCTTAAAATACTTTGGAGGCTGTGACACTAGGACATTAGCCTGGTTATGCTTGGTGAATGATTTAACACACTGCAGCTTGTAGGCCAGTCCTCTAAACAACACTATAGAACTGCCCGATCTCCAAATCACCAAGCCTCCAGTTCTTCGCTAATAACAAGAGGCCAGCAAGTTCAAATTTAAACATTAGAAGCAGATTGAAGCCTGAGTGAGACATCTCTAAAACCACAAAAAAAAAAAAAGTGAAATTATGACACTGGCAAGAGACATGGTTAAGGACTCTTTTGTTCTGTCTACCAACAATATTTAAGAGACTAAAATACATATCTATTATCCTTGGAAGCCTTGAGCTGATTGTTGTGGGATCAATAAACAAGGCAGAATGAAGAGGGTATCCTCTCTCGAGAACATTAAGGAAGTTCAAGGTATTTGATAAGCACTTAATAGGGCAAATACATATTGTACAACTAAGAAACCTAATACCAAGACAACTGAATGCATGCACCTATGAGAAGACTAACCAAAAGTCACAAAAAGACAGAGTCTTTATAGTCGGCAATTAAATTTTCTCCACAAAATGATTCAACACCAAGTTCCAACTCAGTCAAATTATGAAATGGAGGAATCCGATTATGAACAGTCCAAAACGCATTATCCTATGCAGAATTGAAGACCTTTAATAAAAAGATAAAACATGATAGTCATATAAAAGTTACTTAACTCAGACAAATAGTTTTACATGAATATGTATCGCGAAAGTCATACAACTTTGAACTGTTAATGCCATTTATATACACAATCGTTCAACAACTTAGAAGAGGACTGTACATTAGGTTTACCATACATAAATATATTCAACAGATGAGCTCTCCATCTTGAGCTGCATTAACAACACAAATCTTTTTCAGGAGTCCAATCTAACTCTAGGTCACATGGAGAACACATAGCCATAGGTTTGAAATATTCAATTGATTCTAAGCCTGTACAAACATCAACAACATTTACACAATTAAGCTCTGACTAGTAAATAGTTCCACCCTTAAAATTACAAATCTCCAAACAAAACACCAACAACTTACAAACATTTTAACCCTGGAATACAAAAACTTAACAAAATCGAACCCCCTATCACTATACCTGTGGAATCTCAAATGAAAAGCCCTCAATTAAAATCCCCAAATGACAATCACCTACAAAAACATCAATTGAAAACTATAAATGAAAAGCCCCAAAATTGAATAAATATATACATATACAGTACCTCAATTAATCGGCCCTATATTTTGAATGTAGATAGTGAGATGCGAGAGAGTGTAGAAAAGAGATGTGAGCGGGTGAGAAGAATCCATCATGGGGAAACATTTTACAAAGGGGGAATGAGCGGATGACGAAAATTTGGAAACCAAAAATAATAGGCGGGATTTTAGAGAGAAACCTTCTTTATCACAATTTGGAGGTAAAATGTCCTAAATATCACAAGCTGAAATTATGGCCCTTAATATTAATATCATAGAATAATGTATATTAAATTCACGTTACTTTATAAACGCAATGGCGTCTTGCGTTTGTGGATTTTTTAATTTTTTTTTTAACAGAAAAAAAGCAACGCATGATCAAGAAGCGTTGCCTTCAAAAACGAGTTATGATTTTGCGTTTCTAGTTGTTTTGTTATTTTTTTTTAAAAAAAAATGTTAAACACAATTTTGGATTAAATAGTTTTTATTTTGGGGTTTAACGGGTTTCATTCGGGGTTTAGAAATATTAAAATTTTTTCAGTAAAATTTAAATTTTTATTTATATTTTTTAGGGGTTCAATAATTAACATTTTGGGTTCAACAGTTTCATTTTGGGTTTAGAAATATTCAGAACGACGAATAAATCGTATACGAACTTAGGGTTTAGGGTTTGGGGTTTAGGGTTGTTTACAACCCTAAACCCTAGACCCAAAACCCTAACTTATCCTGATTTTTAAACGCGTTAGCGTTTAAAAATCAGGACGCCGGATTCAATTTTTTAATTAAAATTTTTAAATATAAAAAATACATTTTTATTTAAATCTTGGGTTTAGAAATATTCAGAATGACGAATAAATCGTATACGAACTCAGTAACAAAACTCAATTTAATAACCATTTCATTATAAATTTTTTAAAAACCAAATACAAATTTATAAATTAAAAAAAAAAAAGAAAAAAACCAACGCCACTTGGAGGCGTTGGTGGCTTTCATCTTTACCTGAACAACAGTAACAAGATTTTGCATTATGGGTGGAAACGTAAGTTTATGTGGCGTGTAGGAGTGAGCATTTCCCGGTTCGGAACCGGGAACCGAACCGAACCAGAGAAAAAATCTGGTTCTGGTTCTATAATTTTGTACTTTGGTTCCGGTTCGGTTCTAGTTTTTATAGAATTTTGGTTCCCGGTTCGGTTCCGGTTCTCATCCAAGAAAAACCATAAGAACCGAACCGAACCGTATATATATACACACAAATAAAAAATATATATTTTAACTTAGAAGAGGACTGTACATTAGGTTTACCATACATAAATATATTCAACAGATGAGCTCTCCATCTTGAGCTGCATTAACAACACAAATCTTTTTCAGGAGTCCAATCTAACTCTAGGTCACATGGAGAACACATAGCCATAGGTTTGAAATATTCAATTGATTCTAAGCCTGTACAAACATCAACAACATTTACACAATTAAGCTCTGACTAGTAAATAGTTCCACCCTTAAAATTACAAATCTCCAAACAAAACACCAACAACTTACAAACATTTTAACCCTGGAATACAAAAATTTAACAAAATCGAACCCCCTATCACTATACCTGTGGAATCTCAAATCAAAAGCCCTCAATTAAAATCCCCAAATGACAATCACCTACAAAAACATTAATTGAAAACTATAAATGAAAAGCCCCAAAATTGAATAAATGTATACATATACAGTACCTCAATTAATCGGCCCTATATTTTGAATGTAGATAGTGAGATGCGAGAGAGTGTAGAAAAGAGATGTGAGCGGGAGAGAAGAAGAATCCATCATGGAGAAACATTTTACAAAGGGGGAATGAGCGGATGACGAAAATTTGGAAACCAAAAATAATAGGCGGGATTTTAGAGAGAAACCTTCTTTATCACAATTTGGAGTAAAATGTCCTAAATATCACAAGCTGAAATTATGGCCCTTAATATCATAGAATAACGTATATTAAATTCACGTTACTTTATAAACGCAATGGCGTCTTGCGTTTGTGGATTTTTTAACTTTTTTTTAACAGAAAAAAAGCAACGCATGATCAAGAAGCGTTGCCTTCAAAAACGAGTTATGATTTTGCGTTTCTAGTTGTTTTGTTATTTTTTTTAAAAAAAAAATGTTAAACACAATTTTGGATTAAATAGTTTTTATTTTGGGGTTTAACGGGTTTCATTCGGGGTTTAGAAATATTAAAATTTTTTCAGTAAAATTTAAATTTTTATTTATATTTTTTAGGGGTTCAATAATTAACATTTTGGGTTCAACAGTTTCATTTTGGGTTTAGAAATATTCAGAACGACGAATAAATCGTATACGAACTTAGGGTTTAGGGTTTGGGGTTTAGGGTTGTTTACAACCCTAAACCCTAGACCCAAAACCCTAACTTATCCTGATTTTTAAACGCGTTAGCGTTTAAAAATCAGGCCGCCGGATTCAATTTTTTAACTAAAATTTTTACATTTTGAAAATACAATTTTAAGTAAATTTAGGGATTCAACAATTAACTTTTGGGGTTCAACGTTTTCATTTTGGGTTTTAGAAATATTCAAAACGACAAATAAACCGTATACGAACTTAGGGTTTAGGGTTTGGGGTTTAGGGTTGTTTACAACCCTAAACCCTAGACCCTAAACCCTAACTTATCCTGATTTTCAGGACGCCGGATTCAATTTTTTAATTAAAATTTTTAAATATAAAAAATACATTTTTATTTAAATCTTGGGTTTAGAAATATTCAGAATGACGAATAAATCGTATACGAACTCAGTAACAAAACTCAATTTAATAACCATTTCATTATAAATTTTTTAAAAACCAAATACAAATTTATAAATTAAAAAAAAAAAAAGAAAAAAACCAACGCCATTTGGAGGCGTTGGTGGCTTTCATCTTTACCTGAACAACAGTAACAAGATTTTGCATTATGGGTGGAAACGTAAGTTTATGTGGCGTGTAGGAGTGAGCATTTCCCGGTTCGGAACCGGGAACCGAACCGAACCAGAGAAAAAATCTGGTTCTGGTTCTATAATTTTGTACTTTGGTTCCGGTTCGGTTCTAGTTTTTATAGAATTTTGGTTCCCGGTTCGGTTCCGGTTCTCATCCAAGAAAAACCATAAGAACCGAACCGAACCGTATATATATACACACAAATAAAAAATATATATTTTATACTATATATAACAGAGAATCAAGTATTCCTTTTATACGTTTATACATTTTGCTATAGTAGACATTTGTTGTTTGGACTTTGGATGAAATAGTATGTTTATTTTCTTTTCAAATTTCAAATTTTAAATTTTAGTATGAAAATTATTGTTCTTTCGGTTCTGACCCGAACCGAACCGTAATTTATGATCGGTTCCCGGTTCGGTTCTACTACATAAATGGTTCCGGTTCGGTTCTCAAAATTTCTGAAATTCGGTTCCCGGTTCTACCGGTTCCGGTTCGGTTCGGTTCGGTTCGGAACCGTTGCTCACCCCTAGTGGCGTGTATCTCTTTCCAAAAAAAAAAAAAAAATCAGCAACGTAAGACGCCATTGCGTTTCTAGTAAACGTGACTTGATGTTACGTTTATTAGTGATATTAAGGGCCATTTTTTCAGCTTGTGATATTTAGGGTATTTTAACTTTAAATTGTGATAAAGAGGGCCAACACCCGATTTTAGAAGGGGTGTTTTTTTTTTGAGTAAAGTACAAGGTGTTGGTTAAAGTTTACACCAATTTTCAAAATATTGGCCGAGCTTGCCTATTTTCATATTGTTGGCCAGGTTTTGCCTCCGACTTTCAAAAAAGTGGCTTCCGTTAATTTTTAAACGTGAAAGGAGCCATTTTTTATAACGCGAAAATTAAACCTGGCCAACTATATGAAAATTAAGCAAACTATATGAAAATTAAGCCATCTCTTTGTAACGCGAAGGCAAAACCTGACCAACAATATGAAAATCGGCAAACTCGGCCAATATTTTGAAAATTGGTGTAAACTTTAGCCACCACCTTGTACTTTACTCTCTTTTTTTGTGAGAGAAAAGAGTGTCTTTATTTTAAATTTATTAAAATATTAGTTTGTTAAGTTATCAATTTTGTAAAAAAAATAACATTTTAAATTTTTTGGGATGATGATAAAAAATATCGATTTTTTTAAAACAAAAGTTGTTATAAAATATTTATTTCCAATTTTTCGATCAAAATATCCAACCAAATATCAATTCGGGTTTCAATTTTTTAAAAATTATTTCAAGACGATCCAACCAGTACGTGGTACATACTTCATTTTATTTGGTAATTTAAAAATCAACTAGTACGTTGACTAGTACTTTTAACTAATATTTCGTACCATATCCGTGTTTCGATTTTTTAAAAAAGAAACCTGGACGATCCTACCTTACAGATGTCAAAAACCATCTTTTTCGATGTTATTCCATAGATTTCGGAAAAAAATAAATTCTATTTGATTCGGAAATTTAACAGTCAACTAGCACTTTGACTAGTACTCCTAACTAGAGTTTCATCCCTGATTCTTGTTTCGATTTTTTAAAAAATGTTTCTCGACGATTCAACCGTACGGATGTCAAGATCCATCTTTTTTTAATGTTATTCCTAAAGTTTCAGGAAAAAAAAAATTATTTGATTTGGTAATTTAACAGTCAACTAGTACTAGTAACTAGTGTTTTATCCAAGATTCGTATTTATTTGATTTGGTAATTTAACAGTCAACTATTACTTTGACTAGTACTCCTAACTAGAGTTTTGTCCCTGAT
The DNA here is from genome assembly GCA_037693485.1 of Kitagawia praeruptora. Taxonomy (NCBI): domain Eukaryota; kingdom Viridiplantae; phylum Streptophyta; class Magnoliopsida; order Apiales; family Apiaceae; genus Kitagawia; species Kitagawia praeruptora. Next base: position 4,855,858 of record CM075350.1, read on the forward strand.
TCGTGTTTCAATTTTTTAAAAAATATTTCTCGATAATCCAACCATACGGATGTCAAGATATATCTAATATAATGATATTCATAAATTTTCAAAAGAACAAATAATTAATTTGGTTGGAGATCTTAGTAGAACACTACTACATTGATTAGTACTCGCAACTAGTGTTTTGTCACCGATTGCTGTTTTTAATTTTTTAAAAAAAATATTTCTCAACGATCCAACCTTACGGATGTCAAGATACATCTAATATAATGATATTCCCAAATTTTCAAAACATAAAAAATTAATTTGGTTGGAGATCTTAGTAGAACACTACAGTATTGACTAGTACTCGTAACTAGTGCTTTGTCACTGATTTTTATTATATCTTTTAAAATTTTTTCTCGACGATCCAACCGTACGGATGTCAAGATATATCTAATATAGTGATATTCTCAAATTTTCAAAAAATAAAAAAGTAAGTTGATTGGAGATCTTAGTACACTACTACATTGACTAGTACTCGTAACTAGTGCTTTGTCATGGATTGTTATTTATATTTTTTTTAAAAATATTTCTCGACGATTCAACCGTACGGATGTCAAGATATATCTTATATAATGATATTAACAAATTTTCAAAAAATGAAAAGTTAATTTGGTTGGAGATCTAATCCTGTTTGTAAAGACTTGACTAATTACCAAAGGATACTAACGGCTTGCCAACGGAATACATCAATCTGTTGGCAATTAATTTTAACTTATTACAAAGAGATTAATAACATATATAACTTTAACCGATCTACAATTGCAATGGATTCGTAACGGAATGAAAAATAACCAATATACTTTTGTAATGGATTAGTAACAGAAGCGGAGCTCAACAACCACAAAACATCTCACTCGACTACCAACAAAGGGTTGGTCAAGTGGTAAGACTCTTGCCTCTCTAACACAGAGGTTAAGAGTTTGATCCATGTGGTGTGCATGTGTAATCAATTAGCAAAAAAAACATCTCACTCGACTTTTATCTCGAGCTCTACGACCCATTAAACTTGCTGCTCCATCGACTCCCCCTCGATTAGAATTCTTCAGCCACTCTTCTTGTGTAAGCAAGAGCTTCCCTTCACTGCCTACTCTTATCGACTCCCCCTCGATTAGACTTCTTCAGCCACTCTTCTCGTGTAAGCAAGAGCTTCTCTTCACTGGCTTCTCTTTTCCGCCATGCCTCCTCAGTTAATAGCAGTTGCGTACCATTTTTCATGGTTGTTCTCTTTAACCTCTCTTCATGATCCTTAAAAGACCCAGTGACTTCTTCCACAAACATCTTGTCTAAGTCACCAAATTGTTCCAGAGTAGACGCAATCTGCAAGAATTTATGTGGGATAGTCCGAAGAATTTTCTTAACAACGTAAGACTCCTTTATTTCTTCCTCCATAGCTCGTATGTTAGACACAAGTCCATTCGCCTTCATATAAAAATCATCGAGCTGATCGGAGTCATTCATGGCAGCGCCTCAAATTCCGCCTTTAACGTTTGAACCCTTGCCTTTTTTACTTTCTCTGCTCCCTGGCACATGGTTTTGATCGCCTCTCAGGCGTCATTGGCCGTTTTGTCACCTAATGATAACAGCAACTCTTCAGGTATACCCTGATAAACCATTGCAAGAGCTATTATATCCGTCTTTGCCTCTACTACAACTTTCGGATCACTAGGTTCCACTACCTCCCAAACTCCGTGGGATTGCATAAACACTCGCATTTTCATTTCCCATGCCGTGTATTTCCCCTTTATCAACGTCGGGTAACTCAATCCGAACAAACCTCCCTTGCCTTTGTTCGTCTCCATGATGGTCGCAGTCTTCTGCATACGCACTCGAGCGTACCGCTACTCTAATACTAATTCTTAATTCTTGAAGTATAGATTATATTTATATATATATATATATATATATATATATTGTATAATGTAAAATTGATAAAAAAAACAAGAAGTTTAAACTAATATAACTTTTCATAAAAATATATTTTTTCACAAATAAATCACATCGTCAATATATAGTGTTTCAAAACTACAAGTTATGTATTTGAAAAATAAAAAAATCGAATTATATAAATTAAAATAGTGTTCGTGCTTTGCACGGGTTTTCATGCTGGTTTATATAAAATTTTAAATTTATTTTATTTATAAAATTAGGTCCCTATTTTGTTTCACCTTCCCTATCATTTTTTTTATTAATTTTCAATAAGAAAAATGGAATTGTTGGAATTGTACTGAAATTATAATTTTGTTATAATAATTCTGTTCAGTTCCACAAATAACACAATATAATAATTTTAAATTTATAAAATATTTATTTAACCTTCTTAATTTTGACTCTTTATGTTAGATAATGTTGTCGATAAAATTATTTTATTATGTTGTAAAGAATAAAATATAGTACTTTCATATCACGGATAATTTTTATTGAGTTAAATATTTGAAAAAAAGGTAATATAACTATAATAAGAAAATTTGAATTTTTAAATAATATAAAAAAATGATATCAACTAAAATATTAATTATTAATTAATTTAAATAGATTATCTTGTACCCGTGCGAACTAGTATAAAAGTTAAAATCACATGTAACATATAAATTCCTTTTCAAAAGTTTCAAATAGATAAGCAAATGAAAACAATTTTTATAAATTTTATGTGCATCGCGAAGTATAAAAGTAGCATTGCCTATAGCTCAATTGATTATTGCCTTATATTTATACAAAAATACTTTTATACAAAAAATTCAATATATTGTTCATAACATATAAATTATATTATAAGTTTATACAATAAATTCAATTGTTCATAACATATAAATTATAATATAAGACGATCCTCTAAATCTATCTTTTAACAAAGATTAAGAAATGGAAATAGAACACTTAAATTATAAGAAAAGTGCATAAGTGGTGGAATTTATTAATATTTAAGTTATAGATTTAAAAGATAGTAGGAATTAGTAGAAAATAGTGGATTCATTTGAATTTATAATTTATTGAAATTTCATTATTTTTGTAAAATTTCAAATTGTAAAAAATTAGACGAGACATCTGAAAATAGATATCATTAATTGAGGGATAGACATAAATGTATTATAAAATGTTGGAGATCCCAAAAATTTAGTTTTATAAAAAAAATTAAAAGGAAAATGGGAAAATGTTGGAGACCCCAAAAAATTAGTTTTACAAAAAAAAGGTGCTGATATATGCACACCCTAAAGTTATAGTTGCACACCCTAAATTAAAATTGGACTGAATTACCCTCTCATTGTACTTTTGTTCGGTCATCTCTTTAATCATTTATCTCCTTTCATTTTTTCGTAGAACTTTCAACCTTATTTTATTTTTTCAAATAAGATGATAAAATATTATATTATTTTACTAATTAGAGTTCTTTTACTTTCAAAATTCTCAAATCTGTTGTACTTGTAAATTTAGATTATAACAAACAAAAGCCAAAAATTGGGTTAAGCATAATTATCTGAAATCGATTCAAATCGATTGATCCGAATTTTTCTATTTTTCATCGATTTGGTTTGGTTTGATTTTGGTAATTAAAGAATACCATTTTATGGCATTTGGTTTGGGTTCGATTTTCAAAATTTTCACAACTGAAAATTTTGGTTTGTATCGATGTGAACCTCCAAAATCGCCCAAACAACATAACCGTGCTTAGCCTAGCGCAAAAAGTATGATTTATTCTTCCTTCATAATTTAAGGAGTAGTAATATAACTTGATTTTATGTGTATCACTAAAACTTAGTTATGCTAGTAGGACTTAGTCTTAAAATTTAGTATAAAAATACATTTGGATATATTCGTATTCATATTAATTAAATTTTGATAAAAAAATCCTAATGATTATATTATTTTTATAAATTATTCTTTTATAAGAACATTAATAATTGTGTCAATTTTATATTTAAATTATTATTTTAATGAAAAAAGTTATTTCAACTACTTGTTGTATAATGTAAATATTCTAAGGTAAGAAAAAGACACGTGAATAATTAATTTACTTCGTAATTCATGAGGGTGTTAATATTTATGTAAGAAGACGCATAAATAATAAAAGTAAATTTATTTTTACAATTTGAGATTGCGCTTAAATTATTTTTGCATCAGAGTGTTGATGAACAAAAATTATCTGATTATCTGACTACTGTAGCGTGAGGTTTAACGTAGAAAATATGTAAAGCAAGGGTAGTTTAGGAAACATGTTATATAGGGTGTGCAACTATAAACTTGGGGTGTGCATATATCACCATCCAAAAAAAATCTAAAATAAAAATGATAGTTACCCTAAATTGATTTCCAAAATAATTTCCAAATGTCAAATGTATTATCGATGTATTTATCTATCTATATATTATAAATTAGTGGATAGCCCATACCTAAGGTTTGATATCCATATTCAAGTTTGGACTTGTATTGATTTTGACACACTGGATAATCCATTTTTAGATTTTGTATCCATATTACGTTTGGGAAATATCCAAATTTATTATTTTACCCATTGTTAATTAAAGAAAGTTTGTATACAAATTTAAATACTATTAATATATTCTCCTAATATTTATGGTAAGATTATTAAAGAAAATTTGAATAAATCTTTTAATTTTGGTAAGCTTATTAATAAATATTATCACATAATAGATATAGAAAATCTAATTAATTTTATCTTTGATTGCATTTATTATAAAATAGAAAAATAATAATTTATTAATATTATTTCTTTCAATATTAATTTATTTGATCTTAAATATAAAATTATTTTTTTATTTAGTCATTGTTATTATATATCATAATTATAATATAATTAATTTAAATTTTAATTACCGTGTGCGTAGCACAGACTATAATCTAGTATATATTATAAATGCTCAATACTCATATTCTTCATATTATACCCTTTCATACACTTTATAACTTAGAGGCCGTTTGACAACATGTGTTTAAAGTTAAAAATAGTTTTAAGTAGTTTTTGACCCGTTTGACAATCAATGTTTTAAGCCGGTTTTAAGTTAAAAACTCCGTTAAGTCATAAATTCCATTTAGTTACTTTTGACTTATGACTTATCGAGTTTTTTTTTCACGATTCTTCTAAAGTTTAAATATTATGAATTTAAAATGTTTTTAAGTCAAATTTAACTTCAAGTCAAAATTATTAAATCCTCATTTAACTTTAAGTAAAATTACCCAAACACATTCATTCAACTTAAAGTAAACAATTTTACTTTCTCCATTAAATTAAAAACACCTCAATTAAGTCAAAAGTAACTTATTTTAAGCAATTCCAAACGATCTCTTCACCTTAAAAACCACAGTCAGAAGTCAATCGTACCTTATTCTACGCTGACATAGGTTAACCCAAAATTAAACCACGATCAATACACCACAGAATACTGGAAATACAATTACAACAGAAAATCAAAAATTCTATGGATATGATTAGATTTTGAAAAATTCTGGATGAACAATTAATCATTTACAATATGGATAAGCCATTTAAAATTTAACCTCGATCATCTACACCAAATTCAAAAACAAAATCAGGTTTATATTTTTCTTTGAACTATCAATCGATTATTCATTTACAAAGTCTGTTAGTTTAATTTTATACAATCCTAATTTGGTTCGTGGTTTTGTAGTTTGCAAATGAGGATGCAATTTTCTCTATATATTTCTCCACATCATCCGGGTTAGAATTTTATTTTTAGTTACTCTGGAAAATTGAAATTATTCGTGTTTGGTTGTGTGTACTACATGTAAATCTTAATCTTGATATACATGTGGATTGTTGTAATTTATACATTACAATTTGATTCGAGTTATTCTATTCCAAATTTTGTTTTTTATATAATTCGGGGAAGTGTTATAGAACAGGGCACTACGTGTTTGTAATAATGTCTGAACAGAAAATTGTCTTATGTCAGCAGGAATTGCTATGAAAGATTTAAGTTTAGATATTATATATTGCACTACGTGTTTCGAAAGTACGTCTTAAATACTTGGAGGTACAGAATCGTGACACGGATTTACTGTGTAATCTTAATTTTTAAGAAATGTTGGCTATAGAAAATTCCATTCATATTCCATTCATTTGTAAGAGCTACATAGAAAATTCTTATAAAACCTTGCTTCAATAGAAGTATCTATCAGTGTCTTCCGGTACCTTAATTTTCTTATAGATTCTTTTATTTTTTTCTTATAGAATGGACATACATCTTTACTGTTTTGATTTTTTGTAACTTGCAGGAAGAGCATGTAGGCTTTTAGGTTGGAAGCAATGGTTTGTGCATATAGAAAACATACCAGAAGGCCTATAGCGAGCTAATGCTCAATGTACTAGGTGTTTTTGAATCACAACTATGTGTAATAAGGATTATTATGGGATGCATTTGGATTGATTATTACATTTATGATATATGATGTATGTAATTACATACATGTAATAAAGTATATTTTTATGTGCATTAAATTTCTAAATATTTTGTGATGATTTTTTTTTTTTTTTGCAAAATGAAAAGAATTTCATTTAATGAAAAAGATACATAATCCGGAAGGGACAAAGGATGAGACATTCTTTCATCTATAAAAGCTAATCATCTAACCGAAAGGTATGCTTAACCAATCCATGGGTCGTAACCAAAATTGCGACACCATGAGAAAGTTATTCCTCCGGAAGTTTAGACAATATCACCCCTATATCCGAAAAGAAGACTACATACAAAGGCAGGCCTCGTTAAAAACCCCGCAAGAGCAAAATCCGATGGGAAAAAAACTCAAGTGGGGAAAAAAGAGTGCCCCACCCTCCAACAATACATCGATCTAAATAAAACTAAAAACAAATTTCCAGGACTTCTTATTGATTCCACTATAAAATCCAAGATTCTGCCTCCATCTGCTTCCCACCCAAGTAAAACTGTAAGATCACATAAACCACAAAAAATAAAACTATGTCAATGAATCATTCGAAAAGTACTAAAACTATGTCTTATTAAATATATTAATTTTATACATTATACATAACACATTGAACATTTTTATATATCTAACCAAAGGGGTCCCCTTTGGTTAGGCATATAAACTCTCATAAAATAGAGGAAAATAAATTCAATAATAATAATTTATTGAAAAAGTTTGTTAATATATTTAATAAGAAAAAGGAAATAAAATAAGTCTAACCAAAAAAATCTTTGGTTAGACACTAAATAACTCATATAAAGAAAATAAATAGACAGACCAATAAAATGGTACTTGATTGTCTCAGACAAAAAAAAACGCCATCATTACTTACCCCCCATAAATGGGAGTAATAAATACCCATCAATCAAGGCATAATTAGCAAAAGATACTATTAATCATTAACGAAAAATAGCCATAAAAAATGGCACTACCCGTATCGTGACTCAAAACCATTATAAAAAGGCACAAAGTCCCACAAAACAATAATCATCCATTATGATCCAAAAAGTCAATAAATGACATCAAAATTATCCCAAAATTGGTCCAAATGTCACATTATATGGCACACCCTCAAAGGTACAAAAGCCATATAAAATGGTACATGCGTACGATTAAATCTTTAAATATTTGAAAACATTTAAACAATAAAAAATTAAAATCTAATTTACCAACAAATAATTTTCAATCCAATAAACTATAAACTATACTACGACAATTAGAGGGTCAACACAAAATAAATAAATATTAAATATTGACAGTTACAAGAAAATCTAAAACATAAGACCCAACAAATACCACTAATTAAGCAATTAAATTTAAATAAAGCACATTTAAAATTCAACCAATTATGCAAAACAAGTTACTAGAATTATGCTCGTAACTTACTCTCATTTATATGCATTTATATGCATTAACAGCCAACCATCCCCACCATCGCCAAAACGGAGACCACCGGCCGGCCGACCATGGCAGCGACTTCACCACCCACTATAACGAAACCCAAATCGACAAGAGAACACTCTAGCTACTAATAATCACAACGATCCAATTACAAAATTAAACCTTATATCTAAATTAAACACCAATAAGAACACAGATCTATATAAATCAAATACACACAAACTAAAAACAACACGTAAAACCCAAATACGCAAACCCTCCAAATTAATCTAAACCCACAAAAATTAAAAAGGGAAAATTTATGAAAAACCATAAGAACAAATGATAATGAAGATGTTATGAAGTGAGTGGAGAGATCGCAGGCATATAAAAGGCAAGAGATATAGATACAATTGTATAAGAGTAATGCTAAAAAGAAGAAAAGATACTGATTCATTAATCGATCCACTTAGACGACGGCGACGACAACGACGGACGGAACGGTGGCACCATCAACAACAGTGCCCTCAGCATCAAGGACAGACTTGTTTTTCATACACCGAGAGAGACTTATATATTGTGATATAATTTTGGATCTGCACTTTTTTTTGGTGGTATTTTGAAATTAAATAGGGAATTTCATCTCTTTCAGTTGAGTTGCTTTGATTTTACCATTTATTGTGGAGTGGATATCAATGTATCATGTCCAGCGATTTTTTTATAAAGATTTTAGAATTTCTATTGAGGATTTTAATGATAACACTTACTTATATGTCAGGTTTGCATTATCTACTCACGATTTTCGCGCTTAAGACCTCATACTTGTTGGTTCCATTAGCATAGTAGTTTTAGGCTACTTATATTTGTGACATTAGTTTATGTGTTAATGATTTTTACTATTGATTCCTTTTATACGATTTTAATTCATATGAAAGTATCCAATTGTTAGTGTAGGTGCCCTAGAGGCAATACATAGTTTCTCGAATAATACTTATGTCATTTGATTATTAAATAAATGTATTTATTATGACTCTATTTACTGCGATATTTGTTAGCATAATAAATATCCTTAGAATAATGATACACATTATATAGTTTAAGTTTACAACTTGAATTTGAGATTATATAATATATCATATTCTTAAAGGTCCCTAGTCGAGTATTATTATAAAGGACAATAATAATACATAAATAGACTAGTATGTTTTTGACTGATAACCACATCTCATTGGTTATGGGTATGGAGATACTAAAGTCAATACATAGGTACATGTAGGGTACATGGTACTGGACAGACCCACCGTGAGATTCTTCATGTTAATTAAGTCATAAGAAAGACTCACAGTGATAATGGTGTAATGATCCTTTGACTTGAGATCATTATATTTCTATACGAGGATAATATACTTTGACTACATTAAAAGTTACCTTTGACCGGGTGATGATAAAAGTGGACATCGGGTATATTGTGAATCGTATGAGAAATATGAATGATAGATAAAGGATTTAACCCTCCTATCAGATAGGAGAGATATTATTGGCCTCTTGATTGAGTGAGACTATAAAATGCATGGCCGTGCTCAAATAATGATTTGTCTTAATAGTCTACTCATGTATCAAGTAAACCCGGATTAAATTATGAAGAGGATGACTAAATACATGCCTCGAGTTTAATCTATAATATTTGGTTAAAGGGATTATATTACACGGAAACATTATATCACGAAAGGTTTAATTGGATCACCAATTATTATTATTACTTGGGTAGCAATGATGTATTACTAGATGCCACTCATTGTTTATAATTTTATTATTGGATATTAAAATTATTGCCAACGTAATAATAACCTAAAGGGTTACACAATAAGAACGTTTTAAAAGGAGTTTTAATTTAAATATTAGATTTAAATTAAATAATTAAAATTCGAAATTGATTATGGAATCAGATTTCGTTTTTAATTAAATGATTATAAATTCAAAATTGGATAAATAATTAATTGAATTGGACTTAGTTAATTAAATGTTATTTCGAATTTAATTCATTAAAAACCCAAATCAGTTTGTTTTAATTGTAGCCCAAGCTGATTAGGGTTAGGCCCATCTTTCTCCCTATAAATACATAAAGATGTATTGGTTAGGGTAACACTTTTGCAAAATCGTTTTTTCTTAAAAACCCTAGCTGCTCTATTCTTTGAGAGGCTAGAGAGAGAGGCTGATTTTGGCTAGTACCTGCTCCTTGGATCGTTGGACGATCGAACGTTCGTGTGGACGATTTAGAGACGCGGATCTTGCATCAAGGGTTGCGTGGTGATCACAATCTATGACCTCCATCTGTCAACCGAATTCGTAAAGCTTCGTAAAGGTACTGATTCTATTCACCATAATCAGCATGTCTTATACATGGATCCTATTGATTAGGGTTTCGGATTTTATTGTTTTTACGACTGGTTTTCGCTGCGTTTTTACCTACTTATTGCTTTATTATTGTGTTTCATGTACTATGTATATATTTTTAAATATTATTTTACTATTATTGAAAAACTAAATCACTATTATGAATTAGCGATTGGTGTTCCTTTTGTTTTTTTTGCTTTTGTTATGTTGAAGGGGTTGTATCTTTATACCAGATTCGCGAAACCTGACAAGGTTTACAGAATGGCCATGATGAGACTAAACACATTAGATGGGATATTTTAGGTTATAAGTGCTCTACCATACTGGAACAGATTTGAGAGCATATGAGATGTCAGAAGGTTATAGTATTACTATTAAGCTGTAGGATATTAAGGCAGAATTTATGAGAAAATATAGTTTTCTTATTTTTTTCCACGTTTCGAGGATCTGAGAGAAAAGGCTTAGTAAGTGTTGTGCCCAAAATCCGCTTTGGGCTTGATTTAGGGCCCATTAAGGTTATGGACTCGGATCAGGGGAATATAAACGTATAGATTGGGATAAGGGATAAGTATGGTAACTTGATTTGCCTTATCAATAAGCTGGAGGATAGGATTCTGGCATCTCGTTCAGGGTTTGCTCATATGGGGGTTCGGGCATGTGAACCCTGAATAGGGATAATGCTGTGTTAAGACTGGGCAGAGGTTCAACTGGGCATAAGGCTTTCAGGCAGGGGTACGCGCATGAACCTTGGCAGTTTCCAGAAAATACACCAGCAGTCTTAGAACTCCTTAAATCACGGGGAATAAGATAAGGAACGTTGTAACAGACTTCAGGATATCTCCTAAACAATAGGAACGGCTTATCAGTAGTGGTTATCGTGGATTAACATCATATATATATGGAAAATGTATATATGCGTGTATATATATGGATATATCACGACAAAAAGTGGGGATTATCATGAAGCAACAACTGGATAACTAGGTCGACTGAGATATGGATCGAAGGGGGTCTGTTACAGAGGATAGGGCATATGGAAACGGAGGATAATCATAAAGAACTACATGAGGACTTGATCTCTTATAAATATAAGAGTATGTAGGCAATTTGCAAGGTTAGACACACATACACACCTCTAACACTTGCTCTTAGCTGTGAACTCTCGATTGAGTAGGATATATTCATTCACCATAGCTTGGAGTACTTGCAAATCCAGTCCATTAAATCACTCTTCTCCCTCTCGGATTAGGGTTCATAAGATTAGGGTTTTTGGGGTATAATTCGGTTTATTTAATCATTGTTCTTGGATTGTTTTGGTTGATTCTTGTAATTATTTCATTGAAGTGCTGTACCAATTTTCCCTCACAACATTTGTGGCGCTAGAAGGATGTGGGTTTTGTCTCTTGAGGGAAGAGATGTCTCGAAAATCTGGTGATGCTCATACATCGGAGGATGGACGAAGCGATGATGATGGGGGACATGATGGTGAAGTCACAAACAGGGAGCTTAGAGAGAAGATAAAGAAGATGGAGAAGAAAATTGTTTCTTTGGAAAAGAAATCTGAAAAGCTGAAGAAATGGAAGCAAAAGCATGGTTCCACGGATCGAAAGGTGAAGAAAAAGGTGGTTATGCCAGTTCGGTTAGATTTTGACAGTGATGAGGAGGAGTCGGAAAAAGAGGCCTCACAGAAAGGATTTTTTGATGTGGAGACTGAACAACCAAATCCAGACTGGAATGAAGGAGAAGAGGAGGTACGACAGTCACAGGGTTCACCCACCCGTAGCCTGAGTGTCTTTGATAGATTGGGCAACAAGATGGACGTCAAAGATTTACGTCACAAACTTGATGAGAAGAAGGAAAGACAGACCAGGAAAGCCCCAGAGGCGAGGTCGCAAGGATCTCAGAGTTATAGAAGGGATAAATCTGTTTCCAAGTCATGTAGACTATCTAAATGGGGTGATGATGAACGAAGCTGCAGCTCTCGGCATAACCCCAAGTACAGTGATGATGACCAGGGTTTAGCTGAGAATTCTAGCGATGATGACAGCAAGTTCACAGATGAGGAGAATGAGCACTACAAGGTAAAGGATCTGCGTGAGGCATTAAAGAAGCTAAAGGTGGAAAAACAGTCGCTGGAAGGCTTGACAGTGGCTTCACCCTTCACCAAGAAGGTGAGGGATTCACCACTCCTACCAAAATACAGGGGGGTAGGGGACCTAAAATTCAGTGGAACCACTGATCCAGTGGAATAGCTTAGTCGATTTGATACGGAAATGGAAGTATACCAGGTGAAAGATCTAACAAAGTATCATTTATTGGCTGCTACACTAAAGAATAGTGCTCATCAATGGTTCAAGAGGCTACGTCCAAATTCTATTCGATATTGGAGGCAAATGAGTGAAATGTTCGTAACTCAATTCCGGGCTTCGATTGCGTTCGTACCCCCAGCCAACACCCTGGCGAACATTAAGCAGGACAAGAATGAAACTCTCACTGAATATTTCAAATGGTTTAATGCAGAGGTCCCTAAGGTGAGGAAGAACACAGATGAAACCTATAAGAATTTTCTTATTGCGGGCGTATGCCCAGGCACCGATTTTTGGAAAGAGCTACAAGGGGCGGAGCCCAAAACTTTGGCAGACTTCTACGCCAAGGCAGAAACTCACAAGGTGATTGAAGAATCAATGGCTAAACTCGAGAAGAGTCGAAGTTCAAGGGAGTGAAGCAGGAGTAAGAGACGTAGGTCATACAGCCCGAAAGATAGGGGGTGGGGGTACCACAAACGAACCTCCTATGGTGGAAGCTCCTCTACCAGAAGCACCCATCGTGATGAAAAGATAGCCGCTATAACTGTGAATACAACTAACACGGGAAGGACAGTAAACTACAAATATCCTACAAGGAAGGATTCTCAAGGTTCAGGCAGGTACACTGAGTACACCCCGCTCACGGCTCCCGTTGAGCAGGTGTACGAAGTAGGGAACAAGGCAGGAATGTTCACAAAACCAACAAGGAATGGGCCTCCGGGAAATAAAAATGAAGGACGATATTGTGCTTTTCATGATACTAGGGCTGTAAACGAAACTAGCCGTTAGCGAACAAGCTCGAGCTCGGCTCGTTAAGAGCTCGGCTCGTTAAGAGCTCGTTCGGCTCGGTTCGTTTGCTAAGCTAGCTCGAGCTCGAACACGATTTTCTGCTCGTTAAGCAAACTAGCTCGAGCCGAGCTTTTGCCTTGTGCGGCTCGAGCTCGGCTCGTTAAGCTCGAAAAAATTTCAAATTTTACAATATTTTCTATAATACAAATTATATAATATACTAGGAACATTTGGGAATATCACTAAATTAGATATATCTTGACATTCATATGATTAGATCGTCGAGAAATATTTTTTAAAAAATAGAAACAACAATTCGTGATAAAGCACTAGTTACTAGTACTGGTTAGAATAGTAGTGATATACTAAGATCTCCAACCAAATTAATTTTTTATTTTTTGAAAATTTGGGAATATCACTAAATTAGATATATCTTGACATCCGCACGGTTGGATCGTCGAGAAATTTTTTTTAAAAAATAGAAACAACAATCCGTGATAAAGCACTAGTTACTAGTACTAGTTAGAATAGTAGTGATATACTAAGATCTCCAACCAAATTAATTTTTTATTTTTTGAAAATTTGGGAATATCACTAAATTAGCTATATCTTGACATCCGTACGGTTGGATCGTCGAGAAATATTTTTTAAAAAATAGAAACAACAATCCGTGATAAAGCACTAGTTACTAGTACTAGTTAGAATAGTAGTGATATACTAAGATCTCCAACCAAATTAATTTTTTATTTTTTAAAATTTGGGAATATCACTAAATTAGATATATCTTGACATCCGTACGGTTGGATCATCGAGAGATATTTTTTAAAAAATAGAAACAACAATCCGTGATAAAGCACTAGTTACTAGTACTAATTAGAATAGCAGTGATATACTAAGATCTCCAACCAAATTAATTTTTTATTTTTTGAAAATTTGGGAATATCACTAAATTAGCTATATCTTGACATCCGTACGGTTGGATCGTCGAGAAATATTTTTTAAAAAATAGAAACAACAATCCGTGATAAAGCACTAGTTACTAGTACTAGTTAGAATAGTAGTGATATACTAAGATCTCCAACCAAATTATTTTTTTATTTTTTAAAAATTTGGGAATATCACTAAATTAGATATATCTTGACATCCGTACGGTTGGATCATCGAGAAATATTTTTTAAAAAATAGAAACAACAATCCGTGACAAAGCACTAGTTACTAGTACTACTTAGAATAGTGATGATCTACTAAGATCTCCAACCAAATTAATTGTTCGCGAACAGCTCGAGCTCGGATCGAGCTCGGCTCGGCTCGAGGCTGTTCATGAACGACTCGAGTTCGGCTCGGTTCGTTCAAAGCTCGGCTCGGTTCGTTAAGAAATCAGCTCGGTTCGTTAAGATCAAAGCTCGGCTCGGTTCGTTAAGGTCAAAGCTCGGCTCGTTTCGGTCAAAGCTCGGCTCGGCTCGGTTCGTTTACAGCCCTACATGATACCAAATTACCAATGGACATGAAACGGCGGAATGCCGTCATCTGAAGGATCACATTGAAGATCTTATAAGAAGGGGTTACCTCATTGAGTTTGTGGCTCAAGAAGCTAACGGATACAAGAATGACAGAATTAACAAAGAAACTGAAAAGACGAACCCTGAACGCCATACAAGGGCCAACAATATTCGTACCATAATTGGTTGGACCTTACATCGGGGGTATGAGCAGGAATGCCCAGAAAAATTATGCCCGAGAAGCAAGGGGCGTACCCCTCTCGAATGTGTACAACTTATCTGAGAGGCCACCCAAGCTTTTTAAGGGTGAGGCAGTTGACATAACGTTCACCGAGGCGGATGTCAGGCACGTGCATCACCCTCATAACGACGCCTTGGTAATTAAGGCTGCGATCGGAGGCCTAAACGTACACCGAGTATTGGTGGATAATGGAAGCTCGGTAAATATCTTGGCGTACAGTATTTACCAGGAAATGGGGTTCGATGTGCTAAAAATAAAGGTTTAAATATCGCAAGCGCACGATCTCGTTTTAGTATTTTAAGATTCGTTTCACAGAGACTTATTATTTTCGCAAACCTTAATTTTAATTTAATCGAATTAGAACAATTTGGTTTTAGAAAAATTAGGATTTTACTAATTAACTACTAAAAGAAAATTTAATCTATTTTAAAAAAAACAAAATGAGATAAAACTGATTTTAACAACTAATAGAAAAATGAAATTAACTAATTTTTATTTACAAAAATTTATGTGCTAAAAATAAAGGTTTAAATATCGCAAGCGCACGATCTCGTTTTAGTATTTTAAGATTCGTTTCACAGAGACTTATTATTTTCGCAAACCTTAATTTTTAATTTAATCGAATTAGAACAATTTGGTTTTAGAAAAATTAGGATTTTACTAATTAACTACTAAAAGAAAATTTAATCTATTTTAAAAAAACAAAATGAGATAAAACTGATTTTAACAACTAATAGAAAAATGAAATTAACTAATTTTTATTTACAAAAATTTTAGGAAAAATTGGACATAACTACTTCGTAAATACAGAATCCCAAAAACGAAATCAACACAAAAATCTTGCCATTTGCGAACTAAAACAGGACAGCAATATAACCAAACTCAGTACAAAATTCGAAACAGGACATCCATGAAAATCGATCAAGCAGCAAGAACTCAAACATCAATTACAGAATACGTAAACTCAACATAAACCAGCATAACTCAGCTAATTCAGAACCAACGAAAACGAACAGCGAAACCGGCTAAAACACAGAACCCAGGATCGATTCGGAAAATGGCAACTCAGTTAACTAAGAAGACAAATGCAAGACCAGTGAACTCAATGATAACTCTGAATCTTGATCAGGTACTTCCTCGCCAACTCCTGCCTCGGAAGTGGTGTAGCTGCAGTGGGGTATCTGCAAAACAACACCGGAGGGGGGGTTTGGCCCCGAGGTGCCTCCGGCGTGAGAATAAGAGTTGGCTTTGGAAGATAGTAATCAAGTAGAGTATCACAAAGTAATAAATGTGTGTAGGTGTGTAATAATGGCTAATCCCTAAACCTTATTTGCTAGGGGTATTTATAGCCCTAGGCCTAGGGTTTAGGGGTAGGTTACCTTCACCCCCGACCGTTGGATCAGGGGGACAAGCCGCTGAATTCCCGGGATGTTGGACATGTGGCCTTGTCTGGGGTGACCATTGACTGGAGTGTGGCCAAGTTGTGGTGGGCATGATCTGGCACGTGTCTTCCCTTGTTCTTTAGTGTTGGTCAGCGTCACATATAGGGGTGTCAGCTGAGGTGGGGTGCCACGTATACTGAGTGCCACAAGTCGGGGGGTCCCCTAGTCCGGGGTGGGGACAATGCCACGTGGTGGTGGCGTCGGGCCTCGGGTCCACTACTCTGGGCTGGGCCATTCTTATTCTCATGAGATGATTTGCTTATTGTTTTGGGCTCCTTGTTGGGCCTTGGCTGTTTATGGCCTATCATTTGCCCCCCACTCCCTCATGCGGATTCTCCGGATGGGGGAGTAGTAAGGAGTGTTCTTTCCTTGGAGATTAAGCTTTCTGGACTCTCTAGAGTGCTAGACATATGTCCTCGGGGCTGGAGGTTTTTATAGTTGTTCTGTGAGTCCGTGTCTTCTTTGGGGGAGAAATTTTTGCCTTGGTTGCCCCCAGTTCCGGGGTGTGCGCTGAAGTACGTATGCCCGGGGCTAGTGGTTGTTGGAATTTGAAGGCTTTGGTGCTTTGGCTGCCCCCAGGCCCGGGGTTGGTACTGAAGTGTGCATCCCGGGGCTTCGTCTTCTATAGATGTGCGAAAATGTACGTATATGAATATATATAATATTGCATATATGCATTTCTGGATTTCTTCTTTTCTTTTCTCTTTTTTTTGAAAAATAACAACTGTCATCCACTATCTCCGGATTTTAGAGATAGTGGGCCGATTTTTTGGGCCGCCACGTGTTCGTGGCATTTGGGGTTTAAGATTTTGCCTATAAATATTGGCCGCCTCCTTCATTTTTTCTTTTATGAGTTTTTCATTTGCTGCCGTTACTCTGCTCTTCTGAAGTCTATCGCTCCGGGCTAAAGGTTCTTTCTTTCGATTCAAGTGTTCTTTGTTCCCTGCTCTCCGGACTCCTTTGTAAGTCTTCTTACCCCGGTTTTGTGATTCCTTTAATAATTTCTTGCTCGTACTTCTTTGCCTTGCTTTGCGTTTTGGGTAGATATACTGACTTAGGTTTTTATTTTTGTTGGGTAGCCCGGGGTTGTAGACTTGTATGGTTAGGAGGCGTGTAACTGCTAACCGTGTGTTGGTTCCCCTCTCCGAACCTAGTAGTTCTTGTAGTTGTAGCTCGTCTGATAGTAGTCTTGAATTGATAGATATAGACTGGGGTATTATGGGTAAGAAGAAGAGTAGTTTGCCTGTGCTCACAAACATAGCCACCAAGGATATGGGTCCGGGGTTCAGCCTTAGTGAACCAGATGGTAGCTGGAGTCAAATGAATTTTTATTTTGTAAGAAAGGATCCGGGGATGCCCCTAGATTATTTCTACAGGGATCTTAGTGTAGAGTTTTCTGAGAATCCAGACGTGGCGGATATGATGAAGTATGATAAAACGTTCTTGGATTCGAAGTTCGGGGATTTACCGGGCTCCGGGATGGATGTTGGGCCCTTCAGATCTCAGTATTTGGAAAATCCGGTGGACTGGGATCTAATATTCCGGGCTACCTTCCATTTGGATGAAGAAGTTAAGTGGAGGTGGCCTGAGCCCGGAGAGAAGATTTACGACCGGCCGGAGGGTGGCTGGGTCGGAGTGTGGATGGAGCACCTTAGGTCGGGGTACGGGCCTAGGTGTCACCAGTTTGTAAAATCTTTATGTCTGTTTGAGTACGGAATCCCCATAACCCAGATGACCCCAAACGTGGTGAAGTGGATCTTCTATTTCCTGGGTTGCTGTGAAAAGGCCGGGGTGCTTCCTACTTTCAAACTTTTCCATCACTTGTTCCAGCTGGTCCGGTCCAACAACAAACCCATGTTTGAGTTTAGGTTCCGGGGTAAGGCATGTGGTTATCCGTCCGGGGCCTCCAAACCTCTAGGTATGCTGCCCTCGCTGAAAGGTTGGAATGGAGAGTTCGTCTTTCTCCAGGGTGTGGATATCCGGTTCATGCCCACCTTCAAGGAAAATCCTCTGGCGATGCACTTCGAGGTTTTTGACCTTCAGGATGCGGCTCTAGACCGGGTAAATGCCTTTTGCCGGGGTCTTGGGAGGCAAGTGACCCGGGACGACCATATGAGCCACAAGTATCGCTTTGAAATAGGATGTAAGTTCGGGGTCTGTTTGTGTTGACATAGATATATTTTTTTTTGTTTTCTCGTTTTCTGATATTCCTTTTGCCCGGGCTCATGTTCTTTGTTTCTTCTTTGCAGGTCTCCCAGGCTATAATCCGGAGTTTGAAAAATTTGCAATGGACAAAGCCAACGCCTCTCTTCACGCCGCTCTTCTCGGCATCGGCCAGGTGCGCGACAATACCAAGGTCCCCGGGGAGGCCAGCGGTTCGCGGACCCAGCAAGAAGGGGAGAGCACCTCTAAGGCCCCGGAGGTGGCGGCTGCTGATGTGGAAGGGGATGAGTTGCCCCTGAACCCGAGGAAAAGGAACCGCAGTACGGTGCGGTAGGAAAAGTTTGGGGATTGGGGGTCCGATTGCGAGGTCGTTCCCTCCGGGGCTCATTCTGGGAAGGAGGCTCATTTTCAGCCCCACGTCCCAGCTGTCATTGCTCCGGAGGAGCGAAATTTCCTTGGTTTCCTGGCCGGCCTTCCGAGACAGAAGGAGTGGGATGAGATGGGCCAGAGCCCGGCGATCTCCCTCTTTGAGGATGCGGCGGCGGTCTACGGCCAGGTAATCTTTCCGCTGAGCTTGTCTTAACTTGACGTTAATTTCGTGTTCTGACTTTTGTTTTTGTATTTGTAGCTCGGGGTTCGTTTTGCCGGGGCCGGGGCTGCTATTCGCCGAGATATGGAGCTAGTCAAGGAGGCCCGGGAAGCGGTGAGCTCTGTGGCCGAGGTCAGGAAGCTGATGAATGAGGAGGTAGAGGCCCTGAAGAAAGAGCTTGCGGATGTGAAGGAGGCATCTGAGGCCCGGGCTAAGGAGATGAAAGAGGCTGCCAAGACCCTCCAGAATGAGCGGGACTTGGTCCGGACCAAGTGGA
Organism: Kitagawia praeruptora; assembly: GCA_037693485.1. Taxonomy (NCBI): domain Eukaryota; kingdom Viridiplantae; phylum Streptophyta; class Magnoliopsida; order Apiales; family Apiaceae; genus Kitagawia; species Kitagawia praeruptora. The sequence goes on from CM075350.1 coordinate 4,875,424, forward strand.
GGGATTCCAAGGATGATGTTAAGAAGCTCCGGGAGGAGTTGAAGAGCAGGAAATCCGAGGAGGAGGCGATTGCCGAATTCCGTGATTCGGATACCTATAACACTGATCTCGCCCAGGCCGCAGCGTCAAAAATCCACCGTTGCTGGGTTGTGGCCGAGAACATGTGTAAAACTGATCCGGGATCGGCCACCTGGGAGCGCTTCGTCCCCGAATATATGACAGCTGAGGCTGCCCTGGCCCGGGGCGAAGGCGAACCCACTCCCTACAAGGCTCCAAGCTCCTCACCTCCTGAAGAATGACTACCTCCAACATAATGCCTCTACGAACTGGCTGCGTCCAGGATCCGGGTCGTGCCCGTGTAATCTCTTTATGCTTGTTGATGTACTCTTCAAAACTCATTGTATAACTTTGAATTGTGTCCTTGTATTTTCAGTAACTTTATAATTACCGGGTGTTTCGGGCTGTCGGTCAGCCCGGCCCGTTCGTCACTTATGCGTCTTTTGTTTTTCTTCATATGTTTTGGGTTTTTCCATGCTCATTTGTTGTTGTCTGTTTATAATTTGTATTGCCCCCCACTCTTTAATTCGGGTATCCCGGATTGAGGAGTAGTGGTTCGTCCCCAGGCTTTGGCCTACTTGGTGGTTTTTCCAAGTAGGAATTGGATGCCTGTGGCTTCCCGGGCCGAAGCATTGCTAAGGTCCCGGGCTTTGGCCTACTTGGAGAGGATGAAAACTTTTCCAAGTAGGGATTGGATGCCTGTGGCTTCCCGGGCCGGAGCATTGCTAAGGTCCCGGGCTTTGGCCTACTTGGAAAGGATGAAAACTTTTCCAAGTAGGAATTGGGTGCCTATGGCTTCCCGGGCCGAAGCATTGCTAAGGTCCCGGGCTTTGGCCTACTTGGAAAGGATGAAAACTTTTCCAAGTAGGAATTGGGTGCCTATGGCTTCCCGGGCCGAAGCATTGCTAAGGTCCCGGGCTTTGGCCTACTTGGAAAGGATGAAAACTTTTCCAAGTAGGAATTGGGTGCCTATGGCTTCCCGGGCCGAAGCATTGCTAAGGTCCTGGGCTTTGGCCTACTTGGAAAGGATGAAAACTTTTCCAAGTAGGAATTGGGTGCCTATGGCTTCCCGGGCCGAAGAATTGCTAAGGTCCTGGGCTTTGGCCTACTTGGAAAGGATGAAAACTTTTCCAAGTAGGAATTAGGTGCCTATGGCTTCCCGGGCCGAAGCATTGCTAAGGTCCTGGGCTTTGGCCTACTTGGAAAGGATGAAAACTGTTAGGTCCAAATGTGTTGTAGAGGGGGGGTGAATACAACTTTTCGATTATGAGTAGCAATAAATACGATGCAATAAATGAACACACAGATTCAAGGAATATATTTCTTTATATATAACTTGAAAAGGTTGCTACAACATTCATTACAAAGTATAACAGAAGTTGAGAGAGAAGTGAATGATTCTAAGCTCTGTGAATACTCTCTCTCTTTTTCTTGTGTTTTTCTCAATATTGCTCACTAACTAAAACATTACACAAGTGCTTCTATTTATACTACATGTAATCTATGACCTGTAGTCTTCAAAGACTAAGATGTACGTGGCCCAATGATGTCCACATAAATCTTGTCTTATCTTGAAAGCTTGGAAATCTGCCAATCAGAAGATGCCATGTGTCATGTTGAAGCTGCACTCTAAGTAGAACTTCTACTTGAGAATTTCTACTTAGCCATCTCGAAATTCTAAGTAGAACTTCTACTTGAGAATTTCGACTTAGCCATCTAGAACATTTAGTACTTAGAAAATATTCTGGTCTTCAACTTGAAACTTCAATGCACATCTTGAGCTTGTGATATCTTCATATCTTCTTTGTTCTTCTACAAGCTCTTGAACATGGATCTTTATTACTGACATAAACTTGCTATCAATGTCCTGACACTTGATGCACTGGTCTGGTTCATAAGTGACTAGTCTTGATAGTGTTTCTGCTTCTTGAATAAATTACCATATTCACTTAGTAACTTGGCTTTCCAATATTTGCTTTCCTTCTTGTTCACTTGAAATCAATTGGTCTTGTTGATACTGATAGTTATGATCTTGATTCTCGAATTCTCAAATCACTGAGGCCTGAACAACTTTGACTTGAACTTCTCTCAATGATTTCTTCTTGGCTTGATCATAGTTGACATGTTCAATTGTATCAATTACCTTGTCTTCATTTAGTGTTGATTTCTTGTGACTTCTTGTTCTTGATTGTCTTCTGGTTAAGTATCTTTTCGTTTAATTGAGTTACATTAGTTATAGTGTTACAAGTTAATACACTCTGCCTTTCAATCTCCCCCAATTTGATTGTCTAACAATGACATTCAAATTAATGAAGGATAACTCAACTAAACAATGAGACGAGAAAAGATAATTAACATTACATTCTTGAAAAATATACAATTTACAAGTACATGAAAACAATACAAAGAACTTAAACTAGAAACAGAATTCGAACCTCGAATTAAAGATCATTTGAATGATTCCTATCACCTGGATTATTTCATATCTTTTAGTCAAACTTATATCACCTTATTGGATTCATTCTAAGATGAATTTTCCTCAAGTGAGTTAAAGCAACCGAAAGACATGAAGTTTTTCCAACTTCAAGTTCACACCACTCTGACCTTTAACCCTAATTCCGTTTCCTTTTCCTAGCTTCAGCAGCTTGATCTTTTTCTTCTTTCTGCCTTCTGCGCTTCTCCTCCTGCTGCTTTTGTTTCTTATATACTGGATTATGAAGTTGCGTCCACCTAGTATTCAACAAACTTACTGCTTCCATCTCTAGAGGGTTCCTGGGTTCTGGGTAAGGATGTTTGAAAAGCCTTCTGAGTTTGTCCACCTCCTGAGTAGTCCTGATCTCTGGAATTTCCTCAAATTTCTTCATTATAAGCCGAGGTTTCCTATGAGTTTTATCAGCTTTAAACTGACAATAGATCATTTTGGGATAGCCTATGACACGGTTAGTATTGTGGACACTAGCCGCATCTCGCTCCAATCGCTTCTTTTCCACTACTACATCAGACAGGTAACTCACGAGTCTCTGCTTTTCTGTCACATACTTAACTTCCACATCTTCCCATTTGAACACATATAACACTTTCTCCAGAAATGCAGCATCTTGAGTCTGCAGCAGCCATTGTCTACTCATATGCAAGAATGTTTGATTCTGGTCTGCATCTATGAATACTAAGGCATCAGCTGTATTATCAACAAAAGAGTGTATCCAGTATACACTGTCTCTTCCTGGAACACCAACTGCCTCCCTTATCTCTCCTTGTTCCAGTTCTCCAGTAGGAAGATTCAGAGCTTCATCAACGTTCTTCATTGCTTGAAGAATATTCCAATTCCTCTCTATCAGCTCTGGTTCAATCTTCACATTATCAAGAGGGTTTGGAGCAATGACATCACACTTCCACACCTCATTGCTCTTCTTGAGTATGACACTTTCAATGATCTTCACTGATTTATCTTTAAGCTCAGAAGCGAATCCCTTACCCATCATCTGCCTACAGACGGCCTTAAGAGATTCCACTGAAAGTTCCATTAAGTCCTTTTCCTCCAGGCTCACCCTCTTCAATTTACTGTCAACCACCATCCGGACAACATTTGGATATGCTGAGAATTCTGGACCCTTGTCCTCTGCTAGCCGCATTAACTGATCCCTATACAGAATGCTTAGATTCTCAGAATGAGAGTATTGAATTTTTTGTTGCTAGCAAGAACAACTCTGATGCAGATCTTCTCGTCATGAATTGGTCATCCACATACATGAAAGACATTGGGACTCCTTCTGTGAAAGACAAAATAACCTGCCACTCCTTTTGCGTTGAATTGTATCCAACCCTGACTTTAGAAATTAATCTCTTTAAAGCATTTATGTAGTCAGCAGCCATTGGATTCTGCAAATTTAGGTGGTAGAACAGATCATCTGCTTCCTTGTTATGATCTCCTTTTGTACATGGTCCCATCAATATCTTTCTTGCGTCATCCCATTTCTGTCCTATCCTTCTATTGTCCAGATCAATTTTAGGATCAGCTAGCCTTGCAAGCTCATAATCGTACTGCTTCCCTTGTAGCTCCGCTTTCTTTTCCTGAAACGCAGCACGATCTTGCATTGCCTTCATTTTAAAGAACTCAGCTTGATCTAAGGCTAACTGTTGAGCTTCAAGGGTTTCTTCATCAACAGTAATTTCTTCAGGCTTTCCGACAGACATCCCAGCACCGCCACCTTGATCTTTCAATGATCTCTTTATAGCATGTTTCAAAGGTGCGTCTTCCATATCAGAATCTGAATCAATTACCTCCTGTACTTTTTCTTGATGACTTAGGTCAATGAATGGTTCATCTTGCTCAACCATTATTGCCTTACCCTTTTTCCTCCTCAGAGCCTCTTCATCAATAGACGGCTCAACTTCCATTTCTTTTACAAGATCAGCATGTTGTTGAATTTCTTCGATTTGAACTCCCTGTTGTCTCGTCTCCTTTATACTCTCCCCCTTAGGTGAGTTATCCTGAACTCCACCCTGGTCTCCAGATCCACCAGCTGCATCAAAATCTTCAAAACCGGAACCATAGGCTCCTGCTCCACTAGCACCACCTGTACCAGCATCGGGGGGAGGTTGTTGCGGCGCGAAACATTCCTGGGGCACAAAACTTCTGATTGCGAACATAACTCTGCTTATCTCCACAGCCAGATTATCCATTGTAAGCTCCATTGCTCCCATCCTGTCATTCAGGGTGTTTCCCAAGACACCAGCAGCATGGCCCAAGTCATTTACCTGATTTGTCAAAACAGTAAAAGCTGTAGCTTGACTTGCCATTCGTGCTGCGTAGTCGTCAAGTGCCCTTTGATTATTTCCAACATTCATCCCTAACTGCCCCATTGACTGCCCAAACTGCTTCATTTGATTTTCCATAGAAGACATACGAGATTCAAGATTTTCAGAATTAAGGGACGGTGTTTGGTTTAGGTGACCTCGCTCTAATACTCGTTCTGTTGGTATTTGGCGCTCGGTTTCGGGCCTTAAAAATGAAGGTCCCTCTCTCCCTAACCTCTCACACACACTCCCTGTCTCACGCTCGTGTATATCTTCAATAAATGATCCAAAATATGAAGCAGTACCTGCAGAAACTGAATAAGGAATATAATTTGCAGTTATGGGATCAATTGCTGTTTGTTCCTGAGTTGGAATCTCAGGCTGAGAGGCTACAAAGTGTTCTTGTACGACATCAGAACCGATCCTCTTTGTAGCATCAGTACGTACCGGTGAAGATACGGCTGAAGTTTTTAAAGCTTCATGTCCTTTTGAAGTAACAGCATCTTCAAGAGGTACATACTCATCATCAAAATCAAAATCCCTATGTGCAGATTGTTCAAGGGGTGAACCACTCACGTGAGGTGGAGTGGTTGCGTGTGACACTCTAGGGTTTGACTGAGGCTTAGAAGTAGCAGCATGAGAAATTTTGGCTTTCTTTCGAGTAAGAGGCTGCTCTTCGGGGTCACTCTCCTCATCATTTCCTACATCTATATGTGCTGGCTGTTTGGATTCCGGTGACTTAGGTGACAAGGAATTAGAAATATAGCTCTCACCCTGGGATAGATTCTGCGGGCTAGCAGTCTCTTGGGTCTGGGAATCAGAAACATAGGAAGAGGAATGAGTAGAATGTAGAGAGAGATTACCTGAGTCATTACCTTGTTCGTCACCGCTTTGCTCATCAGGAATCCCTTCAAATGCCTCAGCATGAGCAGACCGATTCTGAGCATGTGATGAAGCTTGCGAGAATTCCATCAAAGTGGTAACTCCCTCATCATATGTAAGCCACTTTTGTAAGGTATCAGGAATAGACATCGGTTTTCCATGATGTTTATCCTGATTTTCAACTGTTGAAAGTGACTTAGTGCCCATCCCTAGCGGTGCAGATGATGGACCTCTGGCAAAACTCCGTCTAACTGCAAGAGCATCCTTCGGTACTAAACCATTGATCAGCATCTGTAGGAACCGAGGAAACCAGCAGACAACATCTGTAGTGTTGAGGTCTCTGCTTGCAGGAGATCCCATCACAGCCACTATCTCAGAGAGAACTATTCGTCCATAATTTATATCCAGCTCTCTTGCTAGGGCAATTCCAAGGTTTTGCATGGGAATGGAAATTTGATGATAATCGCTTTCTCGTGCCCGAAAACATCTTGTGATGGCCTCGAAAAAGTAATTCCATTCCACATGAAGAAATTGTTTTTGGATGTTTCCAGTGATCCGGCCAGTCGGAGGATAACACCCTATTTCTTCAAAGAATCTGAGGCGTTCTGCAGCTGTAGGTTCTGAATCATAAACATCTTTAATGGGGAATCCCAGAACCTTGTTGACAATTTGTTCAGTCACCACATATTCTTGACCCGCTAAGGTAAACCTGAAACCAAAGGGGGTTGATTTGCTCCCAAAAGTAACCGCACTAGTCCATAATTGCTGTAAAGCATCATGCACTAGTGTAGGTTTAGCAGTAAAAGCATCGCTAGCTTTGGAATACAAATTGAGAAATCGTATCCAAGACTTAAAGCGCGGGAGTTGATCACCAATTTCCGTAGAAATATTATAAAAATTGTTTTTGGCAAGTGAAAATTGGTGAGCCATTTTAATTAAAAGTTTTCCCTAAAAAAAAATTTGAATTTTAATTTTAATTTTCGAAAAACAATTAATTAAACAGTTAACCGTTATATCCCTTTTAATTTATCAAGAACACAAAAGTTCCTTTTTGAAAAATCAAACTACGGGCTCCAACAAACAGTTAATGGAAGGCAAATTTCGAACCAGTGATTAAATCTGCTTTAACAGTGAAGTGTGCGTGTGTAAAATCGTTTTTGAACAGATCTGTGAAATTGTGTGTGTATATACGTGTGTATATATCTTCAAGAGAAATGAATCGTTACACAAACACACAAAAACAGTGATTAATGATGACACACAGAAGATATCAGTCAAAAAATGGGCATCAATTCGTTGTCCGTATGAGATTTGTCACAAAAATCACGAATCAATGGTTGAGAATATGAAATCGCCTGTATGTATATGTGCGGCTGTAAAACTGAACTAGGTAAGAGTGAAAGAAAAGATCGCGTTAGAGATGTATATATAGTCATGAATGTGCAATGACAGAAATGCCCCTGATAAAAAGTGTGAAAAACACTAAGTACATACAGGGAACACTCAAGTCGAAATTCTATCTCGAAGTCTATCTCGAACTTTTTAAGTCAAACTTCGAGATAGAGTTCGAGATAGCTGTTAACTCGAAAAACTTTACCATTTATCTTGTAAATGACCATGTAAACAGCACACACCAACCTTACTAGGGAAACCTATCTCGAAATTCAAGTAGAAATTCGAGATAGACCTCGAGTTAGGAGTTAACTCGAAAAATCCCCTTAACCAAACTGAGAGCTCTATCTCGAACATCAAGTCGAAATTCGAGTTGAGTTTCGAGATAGAGACTAACTCGAAATTATTGACTAACTCGAATTATTTTCTCAGATCATTTCAAAATATCCCCAATAATGGAAACCACATCTCAATTTCGAGATGGAGTTCGTGATAGAATTTATCTCGAATATTTTGAAGAATAAATAAATAGGCACACTGGTAACTCTAAGTCGAACTCTAAGTCGAATTTCGAGATAGAGGCTAACTCGAAATTCTTCCCAGACTTAGAATTTTCAAAACTTCACTCTGGAAGCTCAAATCGAAATTCAACCAGAATTTCAAGATGAGTTTCGAGATAGGAACTAACTCGAAATTTTGAAGATACTTATAATAATTTGACAATTTTTCTTTGAAAAACTCAACAATTAATTTTGCCAAATTAATATAAATATCAATTCAAGGATTTTTAATATATGACATAATTAAAACATTCCTTGATAATTCTAAGGCCTCTAATTACATGAAAAACACAGGTAAATTCATCTAAAAATCATGCAAAATTTAGAATAGTATGAATTTAACTCCCCCTATGTTCATGCAATCTAACAAGCATAAATTCAAATATTTGTGCTATAAAAGACACTTAAAACACACTGAATTCATGCAAAATCACACTATATGCACCCTATAATAATCATTAATTAGGCATTTTAAAGTCTAAACACATAATGATTAAATAGCTTGCACATACAAACAAAACCATGGATTTTACAGATAGAAGGCTTTACTAACTTGAGTTAAGCATTCCCAATTCACCAACCAACCTATTGAATGTTACTTCATCAAGAGGTTTGGTGAATATATCTGCAATTTGTTGCATTGTGGGCACAAAATGTAGCTCCACAGTCCCCTCCTCGACATGTTCTCTTATGAAGTGATACCTGATGTCGATGTGCTTGGTTCTTGAGTGATCTACAGGATTGTTGGTTATGGCAATGGCACTTGTGTTGTCACACATAATTGGAATTTTCTTGTGCTCCATGCCATAATCCTTCAATTGGTTCCTCATCCACAGTATTTGAGCTACACAGCTTCCAGCAGCAATGTACTCAGCTTCAGCAGTAGAAGTAGATACTGTATGTTGCTTTTTACTTTGCCAGGACACCAATCTTCTGCCAAGAAATTGACAAGCACCAGATGTGCTTTTCCTATCAATCCTGCAACCTGCATAGTCTGAATCCGTATAGCCAATTAGATTAAAACCTGTATCTCTTGGGTACCAAATTCCTAGATTTGGTGTGCCCTTGAGATACCTAAAAATTCTTTTGACGGCTATGAGATGTGATTCTCTAGGATCCGCTTGGAACCTTGCACATAAACAAGTCGCGAACATTATATCGGGTCTACTTGCAGTTAAATAGAGAAGTGAGCCAATCATACCTCGATAGCTTGTGATGTCAACTGGTTTACCTGTTTTGTCTTCATCAAGCTTCGTGGCTGTTGCCATGGGAGTCTTGGCTGCTGATGCATCTTCTAGATTGTACTTCTTGAGTAAATCTCTGACGTACTTGGATTGACAGATAAAGATACCATCTTTTCTCTGACTGATCTGTAACCCAAGGAAGAAGGACAGCTCTCCCATCATGCTCATCTCGTATTTGTCTTGCATTAGCTTAGCAAATTTCTCGCACAAGCGCTCATTCGATGACCCGAAGATAATATCGTCCACATAGACTTGAACAAGTATTAGATCATTCTTCACATTCTTATAGAACAATGTTTTGTCAATTACTCCCCTAGTAAAACCACTTTCAATTAAGAATACAGATAGGGTTTCATACCAACATCTTGGGGATTGCCTGAGGCCATAGACAGATTTGAAGAGAAGATACACAAAATCTACAAGTTCTGGATCAATGAAGCCAGGCGGCTGTTCCAGATACACTTCTTCTTCTAACTCTCCGTTCAGGAAGGCACTTTTCACATCCATCTGGAAAACCTTGAAGTTCTTATGTGCTGCAAATGCCAAAAACATCCTGACTGCCTCAAGTCTTGCAACTGGTGCATAGGTCTCATCATAATCAATTCCTTCTCGCTGAGAATAACCTTTTGCAACCAAACGAGCCTTGTTTCGTGTTACAAGTCCGTTTTCATCCATTTTATTTCTGAATACCCACCTTGCTCCAATTACTGATTTGTTCTTTGGTCGGGGTACCAGTTTCCAAACTTTCTGCCTTTCAAACTGATTGAGTTCCTCTTGCATTGCAATCACCCAATCAGCATCACCAAGAGCTTCTTCTATTTCTTTAGGTTCAAGCTTGGATAAGAACCCAGAATATAAGCAAATATTAGCCAGATCAGCTCTTGCATTTCTTCTAGTAGACACACCAGCATCTGGATCACCAATAATCAATTCAAACGGATGGTCTCTATTCCATACTCGTTCTCTTGGAAATTGTCTTGATGATTCAGCATGACTTTCTGAATTGTGGTGCTGACTACTTTGATCACTTTCACTAACTCCCCCTGAGTTAGTACCAGCTCCTACAGAACTAGAGTCAACTCGACTCGAGCCTTGAACAGTAGTCCTTGAGCTGCTATTTACTCCCCCTGAGTTGTTGCCGGTTCGTACTGAAGAAGTCTCTCCTGATCTTGTAGAATTAGCTTGTTCACTAGACTTAGGTTCTTCACGTACACTTGGAACATTTAATGGGACAACCAACTCAGGTTCATCTTCAAGTTCTTCTAAGTCCAGATTCTGAAATTTTAGGGACTCAGGTTCATTAGAATCTCTTGAAATTGATGAGAGTTTGGTATCGTCGAATCTGACGTTGTAGCTTTCAGTCACTTTTCGATCATTTACTAAGAACACCCTATAAGCTGCTACCACATCTGTGGAGTAACCAACAAAGATTCCTTCACGAGCTTTTGCTGCAAACTTGCCTAGATTTTCATCATCTATAAGTACATAGCATTTTGCTCCGAAGACATGAAAGTATTTGATTGTTGGTCTTCTTCCGTTCATTAACTCACATGGTGTCTTTTCTTTATCTTTTATGATCAAGGATCGATTTTGAGTGTAACACACGGTACTCACTGCTTCTGCCCAGAAATACAGAGGAAGTTTCGAATCATACAACAAAGTTCTTGCTGCTTCAACCAATGTTCTATTCTTCCTTTCAACTACTCCATTTTGTTGTGGAGTTCTCGGGGCTGAGTACTGACGACGTATTCCTTTAGATACACAGAAGTCATTTAGCACTGCGTTTTTGAATTCAGTGCCATTGTCTGATCTAATCATCTTCACAGTAAGTGTTGAAACATTCTCAATTTGAGTGATGTGATCAATGATTAAGAAAGGTACTTCGTCTTTCGTCATTGCGAACAATACCCATGTATACTTGGAGAAGTCATCCACGATTACCAATGCATATCTTTTCCTAGACAAAGATAGGACATTTACTGGGCCAAACAAATCCATATGAAGAAGTTGCAGAGGCTCAGTGATACTAGAAATTTCTTTGCTTTTATGCGATGCTCGTTTTGACTTTCCCATTTCACAGGCTTCACAGAGTCCTTTCGGAGCGAACTCCATTTGAGGTAGATCTCTCACCAATTCTCGCCTCGCGAGAGCATTCATCGTTTTGAAGTTTAAGTGAGATAACTTTTTGTGCCATAACCAGCTTTCATCATCCGAAGCTTTGCTGTAGAAACAGGTGACTTCATTCTGATTTGCTGAATCCATGTCTGCAACAAAAAGATCTGCCTTTCGAACTCCTCTCAAAGCCAGTGAACCTTCCTTGATGTGAGTGATTGATACACCTTTCTTGTTGAAGACAATTTCGTAACCTTTGTCACAGAATTGACTGATACTCAACAAATTATGCTTTAATCCCTCAACATAGGAAATATCTTCAATGATGACATTGCCAGTTTTCAGTTTGCCATATCCCTTTGTCACACCTATGCTGTCATCTCCAAAGGTAACATAAGGGCCAGCTTTCATAACCAACTCTGTAAGCAGGGACTTGTCTCCAGTCATATGCCTCGATGCTCCACTGTCTAGCACCCATATAACTTTATTTCTCTTTTGCTTAATGCCCTGCAATAACAGATTGATTAGACTTTCTTCGGAACCCAACTTTGATTGGGCCCGGTTTTTCGATAAGATTTAGAATCAACAGATTTAACAACAGGAGATGCACTTTTCTCAACATTACTAGAGCTTTCGACTTTCTCCTTTCCTTTCTCAGACTTGACATATTTATCAGTCCTAGGATAAGGTTTGTCACTCCTAACTTTAGGAGGACTGACAGTCTTGGCTCTCACATGCTTTTTCTTGATGTTTGAACTAGCAACAGTATTTGAGCATGACTGGCTAGATGCATTCATTAAATTCACAAAAGTTTGCATGACATTAAAAGTGCATGGCATACAATTAGGTTGACCACACTGTGCATGATTCTGATGCAGATTATTCATTTTATGTGTGACAGGCATGGCATGTGCAGCAGGAACAATTATGTTAGCTTTACATGCATAAGAAAGATGTTCAGTAGATTTGCAGTGATAACATGCTTTCTTTATTCGATCAGCCTTAACCTCTTTTATGCCTTTCTTCCCTTGTTGTTTAACAACCTTAGCTCCTATTCCTAGTCTAGATTCATCTCTAGGAAAATTGATTTTAACTTGTTTGATAGGAGTTATAGGTTGTGCGTTCTGACGATCTTCCATCTCAATCTCATATCTAGCTATCAATTCAGTCTCTTCTTCTTCTATTCTAGGAACAAGGTGTTTGTAGATGGGTTTGACAGAAGATTTAAAAATGCTAGGAATATCATTTTTAAGGTCACTGGAAGTAGAGTCTATAGGTCTCTTCCCATCTTCTTAGAAAGATTAGAATAATCGAGTCCTACACCTACTCCAGTTATCTTCTTAAATACATCATTATCTACATACACTTTACTAGCAGCTAGTTTATAAGCTTCACATTTAGTTTCTAACTCAGCTAGTTTGTTCCTAAGACATGCTTCTATTTCATCCTTAAGGACGAGCTTGTGTTCCAAAGATTTAATAAAATCTCTTAGAGAAGTATCTACAGTGCAAGCAGCCTCTAACTCTTCCACTTTTGCCTCAAGCATTCTGCTTTTGGCGACAAGTGTTTTCTGTTCCTTTTGAGAAGTGTCTAGGCTTTTGCACAACATGTAGATCTCTTCGCTAAGAGCCCCGTTCTGTTCCTTATAATCATCAATAGACATTTCTACTTTAAGGGTTAGAACTGGTACCTCTGGTTCCTCTGATGTCTCAGCCATGAGCGCAAAGTTTGCTACATGAGTAACATCTTCCTCATCTGAATCATCCCAAGCTCTTCCTTCTGTAACTAATAAAGCCCTTTTTCCATGTCTTTCCTTCACCAGCAATTCATACTTGCTTTTGAGGGCTTCAAATGTCTCTTTTGGATAAGTCTGTTTAGGCTTTTTGCAGTCCGAGGCAAAGTGTCCAGGTTCTCCACAGTTATAGCATTTGAACTTCATTTTGAAATCCAAAGGAGATTTGTAGCTGGTATTCTTGCCTTTACCTTGGTAGCCTGACGAACTACCTCCACCCTTAGCAGCCCGATAATAAGATGAAGAATTTCTCTGTGGTCGGTTGCTCTTTCTGAATCTCATGTTGCTGAACTTCCTTGCCATGTATGCCACGACACTATCGTCCATGTTGTCCAGCTCTTCTTGGGTGAAGTAGTCATCATCACTGTTAGATGCACACTCGTCATCATTATCAACTTGATGTGGTGCAGGTGATGATTTAGGCTTTGCTGCAACCATTGCCTTCTTAGACTCTTCCTCATCAGCAACTAATCCTGATGCAGTTTATTTTCCTTTTGAATCATTGTCCCATGCTTGATCCTGAAGTGTCTCCAGCTCATAGGTCTTCAGAATTCCATAATATTCTTCCAGAGAAGTTGTATGCAAATCTCTGGTTTCTCTGATTGCGTAGACTCTATGTTCAATGCTCTTTGGCTGGTTCCTCAGATATCTCGTATTGGTCTCAACCATGGGGAGAGTAACACCTCTCAGATTCAAATCCAATACCAACTGAATGAATCGTAGATAGACATCTGTTATGCTCTCTCCTTTTCGTATTCTAAAGGTGTCATACTCCATCTTGAGTATAAGTGTCTTGTTGCTTCTAACCTCTGCAGATCCTTCCATGACAACTTCTATCTTGTCCCAAATCTTCTTTGCTGTATTCAAACCTTTGACTATGTTGAACATTTCATGATCAAGAGATTCCATCAAGGTTTGTCTTACTGCAGTATCATAAGCTATTTGCTCCTTGTCAGCATCCGTAAAGTCCGCTGCCTTTTTAGGCTCAGACCGAGCAGGTATAACCTCCTCTCCTTCCGTACGCTCAGGAATAGCTTTCATTGGAACAAATTTACCCTTTTCAAGGACTTCCAGATACTCAGGATTAATAGTTTCTAAGTAGAGTCTCATTCTGAAAACCCATTCTTCATAGTGATCTCGGTTGAACATTGGGATCTTGAAAGAATTTTTAGGAGCCATTTCAAATCTTGTCACTAAAAATTTCTAAGTACCCAAGACTAGGCTATGTAGAATATCTATGTAGAACTTCTGCCAAGTCGAAATTTCTCTAAGTAGAAATTTTGCTCAAGTCGAAATTTCTCTTAAGTAGAAATTGTCCAAGTCGAAATTCACCAAGTAGAAATTGTCCAAGTCGAAATTCTATGTAGAAAATCTCAAGTAGAAATTCTATGTAGAACTTTTGTCCTTAGAATAATTTTCTGCAGATTACTTTTAATATTGAATAAACAATATCACCACTTTAACACCCTTTTTGACTTTTGATTACTTTACACGCCGAAAGTGACTAACCCACCTGCTAAGCACTGAGTACACTTTCTTTTGCTTTCGGCTAAGGAATAATAATCAAATCAAAAGTACCAAAAACACCTTTTTGACTATAATTTCTTTGAAAAGGAAATTGAAAAGTTGTTGGGTTATATTCTTTGATAAGAACAGATGATGAACACTCAAGAACACCAAATATTAATGAACCCAGATTAATTCACAAAAATTAATTAAAATACACCCAATCCAAATAATCACTCCTGGAGTATTTAAATAATTTTTCTGGATGAGTTTTCACTGGAAACGAATTAAAGCTTACTTTTCTAGAAATTTAGAAAAGTAGATCTAGAAAATGAAAACTCACGATTCTTCTACTAAACACAAGGATCTATGTTTTGTATGTTAAACATCCGCTCTGATACCAATTGTTAGGTCCAAATGTGTTGTAGAGGGGGGGTGAATACAACTTTTCGATTATGAGTAGCAATAAATACGATGCAATAAATGAACACACAGATTCAAGGAATATATTTCTTTATATATAACTTGAAAAGGTTGCTACAACATTCATTACAAAGTATAACAGAAGTTGAGAGAGAAGTGAATGATTCTAAGCTCTGTGAATACTCTCTCTCTTTTTCTTGTGTTTTTCTCAATATTGCTCACTAACTAAAACATTACACAAGTGCTTCTATTTATACTACATATAATCTATGACCTGTAGTCTTCAAAGACTAAGATGTACGTGGCCCAATGATGTCCACATAAATCTTGTCTTATCTTGAAAGCTTGGAAATCTGCCAATCAGAAGATGCCATGTGTCATGTTGAAGCTGCACTCTAAGTAGAACTTCTACTTGAGAATTTCTACTTAGCCATCTCGAAATTCTAAGTAGAACTTCTACTTGAGAATTTCGACTTAGCCATCTAGAACATTTAGTACTTAGAAAATATTCTGGTCTTCAACTTGAAACTTCAATGCACATCTTGAGCTTGTGATATCTTCATATCTTCTTTGTTCTTCTACAAGCTCTTGAACATGGATCTTTATTACTGACATAAACTTGCTATCAATGTCCTGACACTTGATGCACTGGTCTGGTTCATAAGTGACTAGTCTTGATAGTGTTTCTGCTTCTTGAATAAATTACCATATTCACTTAGTAACTTGGCTTTCCAATATTTGCTTTCCTTCTTGTTCACTTGAAATCAATTGGTCTTGTTGATACCGATAGTTATGATCTTGATTCTCGAATTCTCAAATCACTGAGGCCTGAACAACTTTGACTTGAACTTCTCTCAATGATTTCTTCTTGGCTTGATCATAGTTGACATGTTCAATTGTATCAATTACCTTGTCTTCATTTAGTGTTGATTTCTTGTGACTTCTTGTTCTTGATTGTCTTCTGGTTAAGTATCTTTTCGTTTAATTGAGTTACATTAGTTATAGTGTTACAAGTTAATACACTCTGCCTTTCAAAAACTTTTCCAAGTAGGAATGGGTGCCTACGGCTTCCCGGGCCGAAGCATTGCTAAGGTCCCGGGCTTTGGCCTACTTGGAAAGGATGAAAACTTTTCCAAGTAGGAATTGGGTAATAACTGTAAGATTGAAGTTCCAGGTAAGAACTAGAACTCTTTTTCATTGATAACAAAACGATTACATGATTTCCAAGTACAATTCCCAAACAATGCCCATATATGGGCTAAAGCTATTTTCTTTTACTGGTAGTACTTTCTTAGTCTGAAGCCGTGCCAGGTGTTGGGGACTTCAGTGTTGTCCATGTGACTGAGCTTGTAGGTTCCGGGGCGAAGTACTTCCTTAACCCTGTAGGGACCTTCCCACTTAGGCATAAGCTTTCCTGTGTTAGTGGGGTCTGAAGCTTCGGTGTCCCAGAGTACTAGGTCCCCGATTTGGAAGTTTTTGACCCTTGACTTCTTCCCAAAGTACTCTCTTGTTTTCTCTTTATACTTCTCCATTCTCTGTACTGCTTTGTCCCGGACCTCATCAACTAGTTCCAGATTAACTCGTAGCCCATCTTCATTTGCATCTTCATCAAAGTTAATTGCTCTGTGGGAGGGAGAACCCACTTCAATTGGCAACATTGCTTCGGTTCCATATGCCAGTTTAAACGGGGTTTCTCCTGTTCCGGACCTCGGGCTAGTTCTGTATGCCCATAGCACATTTGGTAGTTCTTTGGGCCATTTGTTCTTGCTTTCCTTCAGCCTCTTCTCGATTCCCCTTAGCAAAATTCTGTTTGTCACTTCCACTTGCCCATTTCCCTGGGGATAGGCTACTAAGGATTTCTTGTGTTTGATTCCCCTTTCCTTCAAGTAATTTTCAAAATCTGAGCCGACGAACTGGGGACCATTATCTGAAACCAGGACCCTGGGTAAGCCGAACCGCATTAATATATTATCCATGAACTTGATGCAATCTTGTTGATTTATGGTCCTCATTGCCTTTGCTTCGGCCCACTTAGTCATGTAGTCAATTGCTACAAGGAGGTACCTCAGATCACCCTTGGCCCGGGGGAAAGGCCCTACTATATCGATGCCCCATACAGCAAAGGGGATAGGTGATAGAACTGAAGATGGCAGGACCGGGCTTTGCCTTGGTATATTGCTGAACAGTTGGCAGTTTCTGCACTTCTTGACGAACTCTACTGCATCTGTGTGGATTGTTGGCCAGTAGTAACCTTGCCTTATGATTTTGTATGCGAGGGCCTTTGCGGACATGTGGTCCCCACAAATCCCTTCATGTACTTCTTGTAAACAGTAACTGGCTTCTTCCGGGCCTACACACTTCAGTATTGGAGATGAGAAGGTTCGGCG
Organism: Kitagawia praeruptora; assembly: GCA_037693485.1. Taxonomy (NCBI): domain Eukaryota; kingdom Viridiplantae; phylum Streptophyta; class Magnoliopsida; order Apiales; family Apiaceae; genus Kitagawia; species Kitagawia praeruptora. The sequence goes on from CM075350.1 coordinate 4,892,576, forward strand.
ATAGAGTTGGTTGTCTTCTATGAAGTATTTTGAAGCCTTGTTTTTCAACCTTCTGGCCTCATTCTTATCTTCGGGCAATTCTCCTTTTTCCAAATAGAGGATGAAAGGGGTCATCCAGTTCGGGGTACCGTCTATCTCCATTATCACTTCTTGGTCGATGGCCGGGGTTCCCAATTCTTCAAAGTAGACCGAGCTGCCTAGTTCGGCTGAGTTCTGGACTAGTTTGGAAAGCTCATTAGCTTCGGAGTTTTCTTCTCTGTTGACCTGGTTGATTTGGTACTCTGGAATAGTGGCTAAGTAGCTTTTGACAAGTGCTTGGTATTGGGCTAGTTTCTGATCTTTGGCTATGTATTCGCCTTTGGTTTGCCGCACCACGATTTGTGAGTCACTATAGATGTCCAGGCTGCTGATTTTCAGAGTCCGTGCTAACCTTAGCCCGGCTAGGAGAGCTTCATACTCGGCTTGGTTGTTGGTTGCTGGGAATTTGAATGTTATGGCCTGTTTGATTTGGAAGTCTTCCGGGCTTTTCATGATTATTCCTGCCCCGGACCTGTCAGCTGTTGAGGATCCATCCACATGGAGAGTCCATGACCCCGGGGTTTGGTTCTGGTTTGCCACATGTTCAGCTACTGTGGTAGCTTGATGTGGTTCTGGGAAGGAGCATTCTACTATGAAATCTGCCAGAGCCTGTGCTTTGATGGCTGTCCGGGGTACGAATGTCAAGTGGAATTGGCTTAGCTCAATTGCCCAATTTATCAATCTTCCTGATGCGTTCGGCTTATGAATTATCCGTCTTAGTGGCTGATCTGTTACAACCTTGATTTCTCTGCCTTGGAAATAGTGCCTAAGTTTCCTTGAGGCCGTGACTAAGGCAAAGGCAAATTTCTCCAGATTGGGGTATCTAGTTTCTGCATCTTTTAAGACTTTGCTGACGTAGTACACCGACCATTGATTTCCTTCGACTTCCCGGACTAGGGCCGCGGCCACAGCCAGGGGCCCGGCGGAGAGGTATAGATATAGGGGTTCTCTGGGCTCCGGCTTCGTTAAAAGGGGTGGTGATGAGAGATATTGATTTATAGTGTCAAGAGCTTGCTGGCACTTAGTGCTCCAAGTGATTTCTTTCTTGTTGTTCGCCCCCTTGAGCAAATTGAAGAAGGGTAAGTACTTTTCTGCCAACTTGGATATGAATCTTCTTAGGGCTGCCAATGATCCGGCTAGCTTCTGAATGTCTTTCTGAGTCCAGGGTGGTTGCATGTCCAAGATGGTCCTTATCTTCTCCGGATTAGCCTCAATCCCTCTTTGGCTGATCATGAAGCCTAGAAATTTTCCTGCTGCTACCCCAAAGGTGCATTTCTCCGGATTTAGCTTCATCTCATTTTTTCTAAGGTTTTCAAAACATTCCCGTAGGTCGGGGACATGTTCCTTGACGGTTTTAGACTTGGCAATGATGTCATCGACATAGGACTCCAGATTCCGGCCAATTTGGTCCTTGAAGACCTCCACCATGGCTCTTTGGTATGTAGCCCCGGCATTCCGGAGTCCAAAGGGCATGAACTTATAAGCGTAGACAGCTCTGTGAGTGATAAATGCGATTTTGGCTATATCTGCAGGGTTCATCTTGATTTGGTTGTACCCGGAGAAGGCGTCCATAAAGCTAAGCATCACATGTCCAGCGGTGGCGTCGATGAGCTGGTCTATACTTGGTAGTGGATATGGATCTTTGGGGCAGGCTTCATTTAGGTCCGTGTAATCAACACACATCCTCCATTTTCCACTAGGTTTTTTGACTAGAACCACGTTGGCTAGCCATTCCGGGTATTTTACCTCGCAGATAATATCTGCCTTGAGTAGTTTGTCCACTTCCTTGTCTATAGCTCTTTGCCTCTCCGGGGCGACGTTTCTTCTTTTCTGTTTCACAGGTTTTCTCCTGGGATCAACATCCAGGCTATGCATGGCAAGGGACTCCCGGAGCCCGGGCATGTCAGATGGGCTCCAAGCAAAAATATCAGCATATTCCCGGAGTAGTTGGATTAATTCTTGCCTGAAGGCAGTTTCTAGACCGGTTCCGATCTTGATTTTTCTTTCTGAGTTTCCCGGAATGAGTTCGATTGTCTCAATTTCCACGGCGGGCTCTAGCTTGGCTTGATCTTTCACCAGGGATGATTTCTGGACTCGGGCATGGGAGTTTGAGGCTAAGTATTCCCGGGCCTCGGATGTACCTGGTTCCTGGTCCGGGGCCCTTGTGGTTTCAATGTTTTGTACCTCCTTTCCGGGGTTCTTGTAGGTTGAGGCTCTGTGTTTCTTTCTACTTAGATTCTTCTGGTAAGAGGAGGCTTTCCTCTTATTCTCTAGGTCTGTCTCGGCCATGACCAGGGCTTGGCCATAACATCGACTGGCTGTTTCAGTATCGCCCTTTACCTCTCCAACCCCGGAGGCCGTGGGAAATTTGAACTTAAGGTGTGGGGTTGAGGTTATGGCTCGGAGTTTGGTCAAGGCTGGGCGCCCCAGGATCACATTGTAGGAGGAAGGAATATTGATCACGTAGAATTTGACCATATGGGTAATTTGCTTCGGGGTGGTGCCGAATTGGACAGACAAGTACAGGGTTCCTTGGATGGGGACCAGGTTGTGGCCGAAGCCGTATAGCGGGTCTTCCCTGCACTCGTTCATTCTAACATTTTCGAGCTGCATTCTGTCCATGGTGTGTTTGAATAATACGTTGACAGAGGAGCCATTGTCAACAAGGATTCTCTTTACCTCATTTTCAGCGATGTCTAGGGTCACCACTAGGGCTTCATTGTGGTTAAGATCCACCCCTTCAAAATCAGCATTACTGAAAGATATGATCTGTTCTGGGGCCGAGTCTATCATCATTACCTCATCTCCGGATCCCGGACTTGCCTGAGGGGAATTGGATCCTCCCAATACCACGTGCACCACATGCTTGGTCTTCTGAGCCCCGGATCCATCTCCCCTCTCCGTGGTTCTCCGAGCTAGGTATTGGCCCATATTTCCTTTCTTGACCTGGTCTTCGATAAAGAACTTGAGGGAGACACAACTTTCTGTCTCGTGGCCATGAGTTGCATGATAGTCGCAGTGTTTATTCCGGGGCCTGTTCTCCGGGGCTGATACCAAGGGTTTGGGAGGATAAAAGAATGGTTTTTTCCGGACTTCTTTTAGTATGTCAGCTCGTGGCCGGTTCAAGGGTGTCCAGTCTGGTTCTGGCCTCGGTTCGGCTCTCCCCGGTCTCGGGGGCTTGGCTTCAGATTTTGCCCTGGAAGAGTGGTCTTTGTCCGGGACTGTCAGTTGGTGACTTGGGATATAGTTGTATTGCTTGTTTGGTTTAAACTTCTTTTCTGGGTTGTGGTCATTTCTAGAGCGATCATCTTTACTTCTTCCCGAGGAGGTGCCCTGCCGGGTCATCCTCATTGCTTGTAGGATATCAGTTTCTTTGATGAACTTGGCGGCCATAGAATAGGCTGCAGCCAGGCTCCGGGGCTCTTTGTTTACCAATTCAATTACATAGCGCTCGCTACGCTCCGGGTCTAGGTTCTTTCGGAAAATGCTCAAGGCTTCTCTTTCATCCAGATTCGTGACTTGGTTTATGGCTTCTTGGAACCGTTTCATGAAGGCTGAAAGTGTTTCGTTGTCATGTTGCCTGATTGTTTCAAGGTGGCACATGTGATATTCTGGGGTTTTGTTGGCTCGGAACCTCCGGAGGAAAGCTTTCCTGAACTCCTTCCAGCTACGTATGCTCCGGGAAGGGATCCGGCTGAACCATCTCTGAGCCGCTCCTTTTAGTGTGGAGGCAAAGAACCTGCACTTGGTTAGGTCGTTATAGAAGTATATCAGGGCTATTTGCTCAAAGTAGTTGAGGTGTTCTTCTGGGTCTTCCAGCCCATTAAAGGAGTCAAAGTTGTAGTGCTTGAGGTTCTTTTGCCGGGGCATGGCTTCGAGAGAGCGGCTGAAAGGGGTGAGTGTGTCTTGGATCTCAAACCCGGAGTCATTGTTGACTTTCCTCTGTAGCTCCTGGATCATTTGAACCAGGTTGTTGGGATGTTCTTCATCATCCGAGATAATCTCCGGGCTTACCTCTCTCCGGGTTCTTTTGGATTTGGATTTTCTTATTCTTTCCTCTTTTTCCTGGAGCCTTCTTTGGACTCTGTGCTCCAACTTAGCTTGTTCCTCTTGTCTTATTTTTTCTCGGAGTCTCTCTATCCGTTTTAGCTCGTCAGCCTCATCATTTCTGACCTTACTCCGGGTTAGATGGTCCCCTTCGTTTCTTTGGCTTTGATTCCCGAGGCGAGTGAAGACCGAGGCTCGTGAGTTATGGGAGTTGGCTGATCCTTCGGAGTTTTCCGCCTGGTCGGGTTCAGGTCCCGGATGGGGGCGATTTCGATAAGCCCGGATTGCTTCGGCGAGTTCCTCCGGGGTTAAATTCTCCATTTGGGCAGAGTCAAGGGGTACGTCGGTACACTTGTATCGGTTCACTTCAACCGTGACCCGAGCATCATTCGGACCAATCCCGAGCCTCTCCTGGACCGGGACCTGGTTTTGCGGGATCTGCTCCGGGATCGGAGCCAGGGGCTCTTCCCTCGGGGTGCTGCTTGCTGGGCGCTGGGTGGACTTACTTGGTCGAGGCATGGTTTGCGGTTTTAGGTAGTTCGGGTTGTTTCAGTTTGGCTGTTGGTTCGGGGTTCTGGAGTTCGGGGGTTCGACCCCTCCTTCTAGCGCCAATGATAACTCTGAATCTTGATCAGGTACTTCCTCGCCAACTCCTGCCTCGGAAGTGGTGTAGCTGCAGTGGGGTATCTGCAAAACAACACCGGAGGGGGGGTTTGGCCCCGAGGTGCCTCCGGCGTGAGAATAAAAGTTGGCTTTGGAAGATAGTAATCAAGTAGAGTATCACAAAGTAATAAATGTGTGTAGGTGTGTAATAATGGCTAACCCCTAAACCTTATTTGCTAGGGGTATTTATAGCCCTAGGCCTAGGGTTTAGGGGTAGGTTACCTTCACCCCCGACCGTTGGATCAGGGGGACAAGCCGCTGAATTCCCGGGATATTGGACACGTGGCCTTGTCTGGGGTGACCATTGACTGGAGTGTGGCCAAGTTGTGGTGGGCATGATCTGGCACGTGTCTTCCCTTGTTCTTTAGTGTTGGACAGCGCCACATATAGGGGTGTCAGCTGAGGTGGGGTGCCACGTATACTGAGTGCCACAAGTCGGGGGGTCCCCTAATCCGGGGTGGGGACCATGCCACGTGGTGGTGACGCCGGGCCTGGGGTCCACTACTCTGGGCTGGGCCATTCTTATTCTCATGAGATGATTTGCTTATTGTTTTGGGCTCCTTGTTGGGCCTTGGCTGTTTATGGCCTATCACTCAGCACTTGGCAAAAACTTAGAACAGACAAAGCAAAGGACTCGGAAACCAGCAAAACTCGAAGTACTCGGTGACAACTCGCAAATTGAAACTCAGCGCAAACATGAAGAAAACTAAATATTAAGAACACAAACTCAAAACAACTCGAACAGCTCGGACTCAAGACACATACATAGTAGTAATTTGAAACCATTCAACCAGAACTTAGTAACAAGAATTCGAAATTACAATCTAACATTCAACAACCCAATTCGGCTACACTCGCAAATTCAAGAACAAGTAGTAGTAATAACTCGAAATCTCAGCAATAAACGGGAAACAGAAAACATAAAACAGGGGTTGGGGCTTGGATTTGCAACGAACAAAATGAAAAAGGGGAATGGGGAGATTGCGCGCGTAAATTGAAAGATGGGAAAGAAAGAGATGGGTTCGCGGGTGTGGTGACGGAGAAGGAAGAGAAACAAAGGAGTTGAATTGTATGTTTTGATCGAAGAAGAGTAAAGAAGGTAGATGGGTTTTGTATCTGTAGAATAAGAAAACAGACTGGGTTTTTATTTATCTGTATGTATTATAACGAAAGCATAGCATAACTCTACTGGGCTTTCGAATTAAAACAGAGGAGCAAATAATTCTAAAACTAAGGTAATTCTAGGTGTGTTTAACAAGTGAAGATGAGGCCTATTTATAGGAAATAATTAGGGTTTTTGGTTGGTGTGGGCTAATCTTGGCCGTCCATTTGGTTTTAGGTTGGCTAAATCCTAGCCTTTCATTTTGGTGGGCTAAAAAGATGCACCATCCCCTCTTTCTTTTCCTTTTCTTCTTGTTTTGGTCCTTCTTTTTCTTCTTTTGTCATTTATTTCTTTATTTTGTCATTTCTTCATTTTTTCTCGAATTTCCTGAAATGCAACAAAATAATTTATTAAAATAGGAATTCAAACAATAAATAGGCAGTAAATTTTTTTAAAATTATGCACTTATCAAATGCCCCCATACCTATCTTTTGCTCGTCCTCGAGTAAAACAAAAAGAAAAATGTAGAATAAAAACCTATACTCACTATCGTAGGAATCACGGGTAATTTTAGGTTTACCAACCCGTTAAACCCATAGACGATCTCTACAGGAGGAGTGATGTCTCCTAAGGGTTTACAGAAGATATACCCATAAAATCTTTGAGATAAGTCAGCAAGTATCCAACTTTCCTCTTACAACCTAGCTTTCATTGGTGTCAACAAAATAATTTTGTAGGAAAATATATGCCTTAAAGATTTATTCTAATACTAGCCAAGTTATAGGTTCCCACAATCCACTTGAATAGACTCAAAAATTTTACAAAAAATCCCAAGGTGTGTAGTGAATTTAAGGCCTATGATGGATAAAGTGCATACAAACATTTTCTCTTTTTCAACCAATATTGAACTGATCCAATCTCTATCAAAACAAGTATCTAGCCAAACTTCACGTTCTTAGTAATTAGACCGACTATGCATTGGTTGAGGTCCCAAAAGACTTTTGCATTGATACCCATTTAGCGAGTTTTAGGTCAACAATCCCAGATCACAAAGGACCTTAGGTTGTTAGGCACAAAGTCCCCTCGGACTTACTTACTCGGGTTATCAATGAGCCCAACCTAGCCGATTTCACTACTAAGAATTTATTATTACAAAATTACATTAGCACTCTACAACTACAAACATTTATTGACTCTTTTTTTTCTTGGTTCTTTCTGCATCTTTTTTCATTTTTTTTTTCATTTTTTTTCATTTTTTTTCTAAGACACTCTAGGAACAATTTTCGCAAAGGTTTGATTCGACATTGTTTTAACATGTGGGTTCTCTCTCAGGTAGGGAATAACATTCCTATACAATTTTTCCACCAAAGGTCTTGTGTAACTGTGCTGTCTTGGACTTTTAAGCAAAAATTTGTTCGACACAAGTTTCAGAGTAAAACCTTATTTGACTACGTTCAAATCATCTAAAGGCATTATACATATAATTTTTGAAAAAAAACAGTTGACACCAACTAGTTCTAAAATTTAAGAGTGGGAAGGACAACTATGCTAAAATATCTCTATTTTTGGATTTTTAATTTTTTTTTAATTTTTTTGGATTTTTCAATTTTATGTATTTACAATAAAAACCCTCCCCATACCTAAATCATGCATTATCCTCAATGTATGCAAATTTAAGATAAATGACAAAAGAGAATGAGGAGATAATACCTGACAAGGGATGACGGAGACGAATGGATTTGAAAAATAACTAATTAACACAACTCACACATTTCCCCCATACCTACACTTGTCTATATGGGAGACACTTACGAAAACACTTAATAACCAATACCAGATCGAGGGAAAACTATACATGTAACAAAATTATCAAATATTGGAAATATACTCCTAAGAACAAAATCAAAAATTAGAGAAATATGATCTACTACCAGAATAAAACTCATTCCACTAACATCATCCATAGACCAATTAGGTGCTTCTTTATTTTGATTAAACAAATTAATTACTTGAAATTCTTTGTTATGAACAATGTCCGTAGAAGCACGATGAGTTTTATTATTACCTACAAAAATATTATCCAGAGTGGAGTTAAGTGGCTTCAAATCGGGTGTCGGTGGCTCACCTACAGAATCCTTAACAATGGATTTATGATCAAAAGAACTATTCTCAATTATGGTTTCATGCTCGCAACAAATGGCATTCAATTCATTTAACATCTCTTCTGAAGAAAAATCCTTAACCAACTCCTGAATTTCTCGATTAGTCTCGTGATTAAGTTCGAAATCCTCATTAAGAAGAGTCTTAATTTCACTATCCTCCAAACTCGACCATGTGACATTCTTATTGACTGGCTCAGTTTGGTCTAAACCATGATTCAAGAGGGATGGATTAGGTTCAGATATCAAATTCTCTCTCTCATAAATGGTGTTGACTAACTGACTCATTTGAACCTCTGACTTAGATATGGCTTGAGCATTAAAATTCAAAATCTGCCTATCTTTTGAATCTGACTTGAACCTCTAACTGAGATATAATTTTTATATCAATATTTGAATCATTAATTCAAATTCCAAAAAAATTCACCGAGATTCAAAAACATAATGATAAAATTTATGGCAATCAAAAATACATTTTATAAATTTAAACTTTTTATATTTATAAACAAATTGTTGTTTGTAATTATTTTTTTGGGAACATGATAAGAATTTAAAAATATTTTTTTTGATTTTAAAATTAATATTTTAAAATGATTTTTTAAGAGTATTCTCTCATGAACCTTGATCATACATATATTCTATTTATAATGACTTAATATATTACTTTTAAAACAATCGATCTTTCTCTAAAAAAAGATAATTGATCCCGTTTATATCATCTCACCAATTCAGAAAGTATTGTTATGTCATATCATCTCCAATGGGATAAAATCCTTAACTAAAATTTTAAATAATTTACCAAAATTAAAATTGAAATTTATACGTAGTATGTTAAAATTTCATCACATAAAATTTTAGCAACTGAAATTCTATAGATCTTTTATAAATGTCATGTCATATTTCGCTCATTCTCTTACCAAAATTTGATAAAAAAATTTAAATAATAATAACTTTTTTAAAATATATTCAATCTCATCCAAGCATCATAATCAATTTACACAAGGTATGAGTATTGGATAACGGGTCATGTACCGATATATAACCTTTATTAATAAGCGAAATACCTTTTTAACGGTACCACTTTTGGTTTCACCCCTATAATTTTTTTTTCTAATTAAATAATATATTAAGCCAAAAAAGAGGTTACAGGGGTTGACCCATGCTCTAAGCCAAAGCGAAGAGAGGACTATCTATAGCTAATCTATAAAGTAGATTAGAAAAAGAAAGAACAAAAAGGAAAACAACCCCAGATTAAATATAAATCCACCTATACAGCTCTTGGTTAGCATGATTGAGGAACCAGTCTGTGTGTCGAAGCTTGGTTTTAAGATCCAACATTATACCCTTGATCAGATTATTAGGACCAAAGGAGCCCTTGCCATGTAATCTAGCGTTCCTGTCCCTCCAAAGGTGGTACGAGTATATTTGAGCAGCAAGAAGAGCCACACTTCGAAGGATGTGGTTCGAGATGGAGCCCAGCGAAATCAGAACTTCCACCCAAGTTGTGCCATCAAAATTAACCTTGAGCAGACCAGCTAATTTCAATAATATGAAGCTGCTGTAGGGGCAGGTAACAAACAGATGTGAGTCTGTTTCAATTCCACCCACACAAAAAAGACAAAACTGAGACACGTCCAATCCAAAAGACATCAGTCTGTGCGAGGTTGGCAGACGTCCATGGCATAGAACCCATTCGTGATGAGCAAAGCGAAGAATTTTGAGCCTGTGCCAAACATACCTAACCCATGTAACCTGTGGAAGAGATGTTCGAAGAGAGTTCCATATATGTCGTGCCTTGACCTTATTAATTTCCATTCCATCCCAGCGAATAACATCTGATCTGTTAAGATCAAAGTCTGGATAATCAAAGTGTTGAGTCCAGTGAACGAAGTCCGGATGCAAATGATTGATTCTGTTGGAGGATCGTGGAAGAACCCAAGCACCAGTATTGATCAGGGAATGCACAGTTGCTTCACTAGGAATGCCCGACTATGCAATGATGTGAGCATGTTTGTTGGCAGCCAAGCAATTCGAATTCCACCAGGGGTCGAACCAGAGAGACGTACCAAGTCCATTCCCAAGTTTGAAAGAAATAAATTGGCGAGCCACCGATCGTAACTTGTGAACATTTATGAGAATCCAAGAACAATCATTAGGCATTGTCATGTTCCAGAAGTTCTGCCTTTTCAACACAGTATTGTTTACCCAACGAGGCCACAGTGCCTTACTTTTATACACCACTTTGCAAAGATGATTCAGAATTTGAGCTTGGTTCCAATCCTTTGAGTGCTTAAAACCTAACCCACCCTCTTCATACGGACTGCAAATTTTTTCCCAGCTAATCTTTGCACCTCCTTTTGAATCATTCCCTTTCCACAAAAACCGAGTTAGGATGGATTGGATGCTGTGATGAACCGAAGCAGGAAGCATAAAGTGATTTGTCCAATAAGCTTGCACCGCCAATAGCACAGACCGTATAAGCTGCACACGACCTGCCAAAGATAACAATACAGAAGTCCAGCATGAAATCCTTCCATTTATCTTGTCAAGAAGAGGAACACAGTCATTGTGTGACAGCTTTGACGAGATTAAGGGAACTCCTAAGAAACGAACAGGAAGCTCCCCATGGGCAATACCATAAGTAGAATCAAACCACGAAATAAATTCTTCATCACAATTCCCAAAAAAGGCCGTGCTTTTTTCAGTGCTTGGACGTAATCCACTAGCATCCGAGAAGCGATTTACGTAGTCCATAAGATGGGCAACAGAAGAAATGTCACCATTAGAGAATAATAAGACATCATCTGCGTAGAGGAGATGCGTAAGCTTCATTTCTTTGCATTTCCAGTGATATCTGAAGTTATCTGGTGTTTTCGCAAGCATAGAGGACATAACATTCATAGCGATTGCAAAGAGGTAGGGAGAAATAGGGTCCCCCTGACGGAGCCCCTTCCTTCCTTCAAAGAAACCACACAGAGAACCATTGACCTTGATAGAGAACGATGTAGTAGATATGCATAGACAGATCCACCTCACAAACTTTTCAGGGAAGTTTAGTTTACGAAGAGCAGCAATGATAAAGTCCCAATTTATCGAATCAAAAGCCTTATGCAGATCAAGCTTCAAAGCACATTTGGATGAACTTGTGTCACGATGGTAGCCTCTGAAAAGCTCCTGAGCCATGAGAATATTGTCCGATATATTACGTCCCGGGATAAAAGCAGACTGTGATATGTCAGTAATAGTAGGCATGACCAGTTTAAGACGAGAAACAAGTATTTTAGCAATACACTTGTAAGGGATGGAGCACAAAGAGATAGGCCGAAAGTCACGCATATTGGTAGGAGTAGAAACCTTAGGAATTAAAGCAATTCTAGTGGTGTTCATTGATTTATGCATAGAATACGAATTGAAGAAACTTTTTATAGCTTCACAAAAAGTCTCACCAACGATACTCCAAGCTGATAAATAAAACTCGACTGTTAAACCATCAGGTCCCGGGGACTTGTTTCTTTTCATGGCCTTCAAGGTGGCCAAAATAAGATCATTACTGACCGGGGCCTCAAGCAAAATGCCCTGAGCAGGAGTAATTGAAACACAATCAAGGCTGTCGAAGTCACAAGGGTCCAGTTGAATGTTTTGGCCCAGAGTGTTAGAGAAAAAAGCAACAGCCACCTTTGAGACGTTCTTATGCCCCGAAACCAGGACTCCTTGATCATCTTCAATCGCTAAAATCTTATTAACATTCCAGTTTGCCTTTATTCTGTTGAAAAAGAAACTATTATTGCCATCTCCCACGTTAAGCCACTTCACCCTCGATTTTTGGAGAAGAAAATGTTCCTCCTCTAACAAGGCAGTCTTTAACTTTTGAGATTCCTGCATTTCTAAATGGAGCAGATTATTATTCTCACAATCATTAACTAGCTGGTCTTGAATTTCAGACAGAGCAGCACGGGTCAAAGTTACAGTAGTGTGAACGTTCCCATGGTTTTTATTTAAAATCACCAAAGCACGTTTAACCTCTTTCAGTTTCCTAACCAAGATGGCCATAGGATCTCCATACCATTTGTTCTCCCAAGCTCTAGAGACAGTCGCAAGGAAGCCATCAATCTCAGTCATGAAGCTATGAAAGTGGAAAGGTTTTGGAATTTTCTCAAGTTGCAATGGAACAGAGCATGTAAGGGGGCAATGATCCATGATTCCCTTATTTCCAACCTTAACCATAGCTTCAGTGAACACGTTAAACCATTCCTTATTAGCCAACATACGGTCAAGCCGTTTTTGAATAAGAGAAGATCGTTTATTAGTCCAAGTGTAGAGAGACCCTACTGTTTTAATGTGACCCAAAGCTGAAGTACTGACACAATCAAGAAAGGATTGCATACCAGGCGTCCAGTGCTCACGGCCCCCTTTCACCTCGTTCAAAGCTAGAATACAGTTGAAGTCACCATTTATACACCAAGGCATTGTAATATTCTGACTGAGGGTTTCAAGTTGTCGCCACAGAGGCTCCCTCTGATAAGGTTGATTCAGAGCATACACAAAGGTTATACAAAAAGAGATTTGCTTCTCCAAAAAAGTCACAAAACAGGTAACCTGTTGAGAGGATTTCATATGAACGTTGACGGACCAAATAGAGGGGTCCCAACCTACCCACACACGACCGAAGTCGTGGTCCTCATAATTAAAAATCCACCTCCATTTTTTGTTAATACGTCTTGAAATATCATTAGAATTTTCCACTCTAACTTTCGTTTCAACTAAACCCATAAGAGATATATTATTGGCTGAGATGAAATTAGTCACTTCTTGTTGATGAGGAGTCCTATTAATGCCCCTGACATTCCATACCGCAAAATTCATGATAAACGTTTGAGGATTGTTGGCTTACCTGCCAACCTGGAGCTTTTCCTATTAGAAACTTGAATAATTAATCATATTTCTACTACAATTCTTTGATTTTTTTCAATAAAATAGAATTTTTTTTATAATTATAATCCTTTTATTACAACTTTAAATAAAGAAAATAGTTTCATCCCTAGAATCATATTCACTTATAATTCTATGTTATTTTATAAAGAAAATAATAAAATTGAAATCGAATTACAACTATAATACAATTTTTTTTCCTCATAATTTAGAATCAAAAAATAATACGATCAATTCTCCAAAAGATTTTTCAAGGAACACCCTTTAACGGTATCACTCTTGATTCGCACCGTATTTTGGTTTCACCCTTATAATCCTATTTTTACTATAATTCTATGTTGTTTTTTAATAAAATAGAAATCCTTTTGTAATTATAATTCTTTTATTACAACTTCAAATAAAAAAATAGTTTCATCCCTAGAATCATATTCTCTTACAATTCTATGTTACTTTTTAAAGAAATCCTATTATAATTATAATACAATTTTTCTTTATCATAATTTACATTAAAAAAATAATACGACCAATTCTCCAAAAGATTTTTCAAGGAGAACAACTATAACATGTTTCCATACACTACTCTAGAACATTCTTCCCTGCGATTATATGTTATTTTTTTAAAAAATATAATAAAAATAAAATCTTATTATTATTATAATTCTTACATTGTATTAGCAGTTTTTTTATTATAACTTATAATAAAAAAAGATTACGATCAATCATCCTAAATATTTTTCAATGAAAACAACCGAAACGTGTTTCCATGCACTTCTTAGTTCTTATAAACAATCTAAGTTTACGGTTTGTTAATCGCATAAATTTTTTATGCGAATAACATAGTTCTTTTTATAATGTTTGTAATATAATTTTATAAATATTTATTTAAATTAAAATTAGTAAATATTTAACATAAATCTCCGAGCCCGTGCAAAGCACGGGTTATCATCCAGTAACTTATAATCTACTGATAATTATAAAAAAAAATAACCACATCAGAGATCGAAAAATTTAGAATCGGCAAAATCAAGTAGACATGAATGGTGACTGTTGGAAAAAAAGTACATATGCAACAGGAAAAAGTTAACAATCTCCCATGTATCAAAACAAGATACATAAATAAGCAAGGTTTTAAAAAAATGCATTAAACGGATACGAAATAAAAATGTCTAGCTTTTAGCAAAATTGAGTTTTTAAGTGTTTAATGAGGTTAAGCGGGTCAAAAATAGATTTAATCAATTTTAAATGGATCTGAAAATAAATTTGTAATTTGATATTTTTAAATATTACGTTTGTATTTTCTAAATTCATTATGACTAACTATGACTTTGTGAATGTGGAAATTTTAACTTTTATCATAATATGTTATATCATATGTGAATGTTATCTTTTTTTAAAAAAAGTAATATTGTATTTATTTATATATTTATTTATTTATAATCCGATTAATGATCTGTTTTTAAAGTCGCTTAAGCGTACGCTTAACCGCTACCGCTAGAAGGCCTTCACATCGCTTAGGTTCGATTTGCGTTTTTTTACAACACTGTATATTACTAATGGCTTTATATTTCAAAATTTGATTTTTTAATTAATTTTTTAGTGTTTTTTTCTTAAATCAAAACAATTCATTAGTTAAAGATTATACTACATTTACAAACATAATTGAAATTTAACAAACACATAATAAAATTGATCAAATCAACAATTTCCACGGTAAAACTATGATCTACGATTGTTGAGTAAATACTTCATTTGGAATATATTTTACTTTCATTGCTACAATATACATGATTTTTAAAAGGACAATTTAATGATTTATTGTAATCTTAAAAAATACATACACCTCAAAAAATACACGAAAAATCAATCATAATTATAATTTGACATAATTTTTTTATGAAACGATACAAAGGGTTTCACTCAGGAATTAATATTTTTATACAAAAAAAATACGGAACAACACTATTATCATCCTTAATTTTTTATTAAGAAAAATGAATGAGAGTATGAGACCATCCATTTATGAAAATGGACCGCATTTAGATCTCTATTGTAATTTGTACCGAGTGAGCTCGTCGATATTGGGTCACTCGAACCACCCAATAACTTCATGAAGTTGTAATGAATTTCGTACGTACAATTAAATTGTGGTTTTGACCCAACTACTGCTCTCTAGCGTGAACAAATAATTTTGGGCTCATGCCATTGGGCTTTCCAAATCATTGCTATTTACACAATATTTTTATTTAATTGATCTTCAAATAAAAAAATAAAAGTATATTAATTTATTTAACCAGTATGTCATATCAACTTAATTTTCAAGAATTAAGTAGCCTAGTAAAAATATGAAGCCACTAGTAATATATACAAGTCTCAATAATATAAGGCGTCATTGTGTGTATTAATTACCAATGCCATTATGCCAATAAATTAGTAATACCAAAATTACTACTACTACATTACATTGTGGGGGAGGGACTACGAGGAGCTAGCTGCCAGCCTGCCACCAACAACTACTGTAATGTTTACAAATGCTCAGCTATGGTTCCCACAAATCTTCACAACCAAACCAATTTTACTCAAAAGAATATGTACAATCTTTCGTTTTCGTATCACTTCCATAGTTCCATAATTCCATTCCATGCATGCATGATGCATGCAAAATTCTAGCTTTATTAATAAATAAATAAATAAGAAAATTTCTTATGTAGCAAAAACACGTACAAAAAAATCATATGTACTTTGAAATTATATATAACACGAGACAAGAATATTTTAATACTAATTTTCATTATTCAAATCATAAAAATAAATTTTAATAATTTTTTATTAGGAATTATAAACAAATTTGAGTTCGGGCTCGAGCCGAGTCAATTTTTCGAGTTTCAAGCCGGACTTAATCGGGTTTGGCACATAATCAGCTCGACTCATTTAAATAAACAAGTTTAAACTTGTGTTCGACTCGTTTACAAGCTCGAATCGAACCAATCCCTGATAAATGAATTCAAGCCCAAGCGGTTCGCGAACCGCCCAACTCAAATTACAACTCTAATACCATACCAAAACCAAAATTTACATATATTCTTTACGAATATGGTTGAAAGTTTCGATAAAATATACCGTAACATACATTTGATGTATATTACCCCTTTAAAATGAAAATATAATAGTGCAATATCGATCTAATTATACATATAGGATTGTATAATGATTTGGATAGAATCGGATACTCCTTTATTCTACTCAAGTATTGAATCATTTTACTTGTATCGTGTTCAGATTTGGATCCGGCATTATTTTATTCGAATCTAAACCAATCCCGAATATTGAGGTTCGAATCTAACCGAAAATAAATACTCCGTAACTATAGTCTTGGGACTACGAGGAGCTAGCTGCCAGCCTGCCACCAACAACTACTGTAATGTAATGTTTACAAATGCTCAGCTATGGTTCCCACAAATCTTCACAACCAAACCAATTTTACTCAAAAGAATATGTACAATCTTTCGTTTTCGTATCACTTTGCTATAGAATAATATCTGCCCTATGGCCTATGCTATCAGTCTATCACTTCCATAGCTCCATTCCATGCATGCATGCAAAATTCTAGCTTTATTAACAAATAAATAAGAAAATTTCTTATGTAGCAAAAACACGTACAAAAAAATCTTATGTACTTTGAAATTATATATAACACGAGACAAGAATATTTTAATACTAAGTTTCATTATTTAAATCATAAAAATAATTTATAATAATTCTTTATTAAAAATTATAAACAAATTTGAGTTCGGGCTCAAGCGGAGTCAATTTTTCGAGTTTCGAGCCGGACTTAATCGGATTTGGCACATAATCAGCTCGACTCATTTAACGAAACAAGTTTAAACTTGTGTTCGAGTTCGACTCGTTTACAAGCTCGAATCGAACCAATCCTTGATAAATGAATTCAAGCCCAAGCGGTTCGCGAACCGCCCAACTCAAATTACAACTCTAATACCATACCAAAACCAAAATTTACATATATTCTTTACGCATATGGTTGAAAGTTTCGATAAAATATACCGTAACATACATTTGATGTATACTAGTTTAATGCCCGTGCTTCGCACACGGGAGTTCATATTTTAAATAAAATTTATTTTAAATTTTAATAAATTATAGTATATAATTTTACAATATAGAAATAAAAATTGGTAGTAGTATTAAAAAGTTGCCTACTTTAATAAATTAAAATGTTAAATTCTTTAAGAAAATAAGTTTGTTTTGATAATTTAAATTACAATTAATATAAGAAATTATTAATATATCAATTTATTTTAAAAACATCAAAAAATTGAACATTATAACATTATTTTAGTGATGTCAACTATATCATGAATGTAATATTGGTAGATATAAAGAATAAATTAAAGTAATTAAACCGTAATATCAAAAAAAATTAAAGTTATACCGCACTATAACCTAATCTTAAGCATATAATTTACTACTATAATAGGTCATGGATATCTATCAAACCTGAATATGGATTTAAAAAAAATTAAAATAATTTAAAATTTGTGGAAGGAAATAATTTTTGGCAAGAATGTTAAGAAAATAATTTGTGTTTGTGAAGGAAATAATATTTTGGCATTTTGAAATATTTTAATTGGATGGTCCTGGCGGGCACATTATAATTATAACCAATCAAAATTATTTGTTAATATTTTTTTGGTATTATCAAGTAAATAATTTTTGGCAAGAGTGGTTTGTTGTATTTTATATAATATCGAGTCAATATATTTTAAAATATGGATCATATCATATAAATGGATGGGTAATATAAACGCATTTGGCAAGAATGTTTTAATTGGATGGCCCTAGCGGGCCCATTATAATTATAATTGACAATTGTTAGAAAGGAAATAATTTTTGGAAACAAAATAATTCGTGTTTTGTCAAGGAAATTTTTTTTGGCAAGATTGTTTTTGTCAAGGAATTTTTTTTTGGCAAGATTGTTTAATTGGATGGCCCTGGCGGGCCCATTATAATTATAACCAATTATTATAATTTACTACTATAATAGATCATGGATATCTATCAAACGTGAATATGGATTAAAAAAAATTAAAATAATATAAAATTTGTGGAAGGAAATAATTTTTGGCAAGAATGTTAAGAAAATAATTTGTGTTTTGTGAAGGAAATAATATTTTGGCATTTTGAAATATTTTAATTGGATGGTCCTGGCGGGCACATTATAATTATAACCAATCAAAATCATTTGTTAATATTTTTTTGGTATTATCAAGGAAATAATTTTTGGCAAGAGTGGTTTATTGTATTTTATATAATATCGAGTCAATATATTTTAAAATATGGATCATATTATATAAATGGATGGGTAATATAAACGGATTTGGCAAGAATGTTTTAATTGGATGGCCCTGGCGGGCCCATTATAATTATAATTGACAATTGTTAGAAAGGAAATAATTTTTGGAAACAAAATAATTCGTGTTTTGTCAAGGAATTTTTTTTGGCAAGATTGTTTTAATTGGATGGTTCTGGCGGACCCATTATAATTATAACCAATTATTTTGCATTAATAATAACAATTGCCAAATTTTTGGTATTATCAAGGAAATAATTTTTGGCAAGAGTTGTTTGTCATGATGTGTATTTTATATAATATCGGGTCAATATATTTTAAAATATGGATCATATCATATAACTGGATGGGTAATTTAAACGGATCCCGAACCTAATCCTAAGCATATAATTTAATATTATAATGGGTCATGGATATCTATCAAACCTGAATATGGATCCCGAACCTGAGGAAAGGGTTATTCAACAATTTATAATATATAGATTACCCCTTTAAAATGAAAATATAATAGTGCGATATCGATCTAATTATACATATAGGATTGTATAATGATCCGGATAGAATCGGATATCCCTTTATTCTACTCAAGTATTGAATCATTTTACTTGTATCGTGTTTATATTTGTATCCGACATTATTTTATTCGAATCTAAACCAATCCCGGATATTGAGGTTCGAATCTGAACCAAATATGAGCTAGTATAATATTTTCTTTTTTCTAACCGTATAGTTTGTGATCCATCGAATATAAATCAAATATGATCCACTAACATTATGTATCATTTTTATTTAAACTGTAAAAATAGTCATTTATAAGTTTTTGGTTCGGTTTTTGGATAAAACCGAATTTGTAAGTCTTCGGTTTTAAAAACGAAAAATTACAACCGTAACCAAAATAAAATTAGAAAGTAACCAAAAATTGTTTATGTTAATTTTGACAAAGGACCACGGATCATCTCAAGCTTCTTAATCTTTACTTTATGATTCAAAAATAGACCAACAGCACTTAAAACGTACATTTATTAAAGGATACTCCATCAATCTTTTTTTGATTAATAAGTAGTTCTTTTTCAGGATACTACATTTAGTAAAGATGTGACTGCTAGCTACGTTGAAATAAATTTTTATTTTTTTTTACCTATGCATGTTCATTAAGAAGCTAAATTGATATGCCTATGGCATTACATTGTTTAGTATTTATACACGAAGAACACGGTTACAACAAGCCAAAATATTTTCTTCAGAGTATGGAATCACTTGTTTTCTGGTTAGCTTTGGTGATAGGAGCTTTGCTCTTAGGGGTGGTGGCCTACTTCCTCCTATGCAGGTGCAATGGTGGGGTAATTGATGTTGCTGGTGAAGGTCCTCAAATAGAGCTTGGTGTTTTTGGTTGGCGTGCTAGTGGTGGTGGATCTCAGGTCAATCCTGTGTGATGAATATCAAGTATGGATGGAGTGAATAAAGTTATAAAGGTGCCAAAGTAGTCAAGTAGATTAAGTATATATATGCATGTAGAATACTATATAGTACTTTATAAGAAGCATACTTGCTTATACTTTGTTTGTCGAGAAGCTTAAAAACACTTTGTAAGCCAAGAACTGGCATGAAAATATATATATAATATAAACTGATGTTGGCAAAAGCCTTGGCTTGAAATTTGTTTTTTGATGTTTTTTGACGTCTGTACCAGATATAGTCTGTTAAGTACCTACACCCCATAATCACAGAAGCTGTAAAATTCAGAGAAATGGTATTGCAGAGATTTCCGCAATACTCCGAAACAGGGGACACAAGCAGCTTCTTTAAACAATTAAGTCTTCCAATGAGATAGGTTCACCTATACTCTTATGTTTTTGCATATTTTATTTTGCACTTCAAAGACGACAATTCAAAGGTGCTCAATATCTTTATGCTTATACTCGAGTGAAATTAAGGGAAGACATCTCAAATTATAAGATAAAAAAAATTCATGTAGACAACATTTCGATCATTTTTGGTTGACTTCTATCTGATTATGATACATTGTGAGATGTTTGGTATTAAGATATATAATCTCCCAAATGAATCAGAAAGTAACCAAAAGTTGTTCACGACTACATAGGATTATTGCAAGGGACTTAATGTGATAAACTGAGTACGTACAAATTACATTAGTAAAGTGATTACAATCCTTGCAAGCAAAATTACCCTAAACGATCATTTATATGTGCATTTGCAATCATCTCTGCAATAGTATGTGATTTGGTGGTGTCTTCGCTCCAACAAATACTATACTATTTGGTGGCAAATTATGTTATTCACTGTTTCATAGTAACTTGAGAGTTGAGACTGAGCAGAAAACAAGGCAACCTGCCTAGGAATATCACTGATGCATTGCCACTAAACATCAAGCAAGTAACGAATGCAATATAAACGCTAACTTGCATCAAAGAAGAAATATCACTACTGCCGCTACTTTTCTTCACAAGCTTGAGACTTATTAACATAATTCCCAGTACAATTAAAGTTGGCAGTAGAATTGCACAAGAAAAAGAATTATCACAACAATACGCATGCCAAGCAATGGTAGATACATTTAGATGACTAACCATAAAATGGCCACAAGGACTCTCCTACATTATGAATATCTATGAGAATGCATCTTTTAATTTCTTGCTCTCATCGACGTCCAAATGCCTTTCCAGACTAGTATTACTATCCTCATCTCCGCTGTCATACACTTCGAGATACGCCTCTTCATCTTCGTCCTGCACAACACACACAAAAGCATCATCATGTTGATCGAGGTTCATCTAGTAGATTTTTCATTTTTTTGAGCTTTTAAAGTCTAAAAGAATATCAACAGAAGTGATCTTCACTATTCTAGAATGATGTTTAGCTAGTGCAGGAAATAAGTAGAGCTTGGAGACCAGGAATACTTGATAGACGGTAACAAGATACACCTGGGACAGAGCACCAAGTTTAAAGAATGGGAGGCTATCAACAAATGGTAGTGATAGGATCCACATGGCTTGATATTTGAAGGCAACATCACTAATTATCTTGCAGTATGAAAAATATGTTTAAGCAAGCAAAATATTAAGTATATGTACCTCATCCACACTGTTGTCATCATCTTCATCACTGTCAGAAGCATCATCTACCCTTGAGTAAAAGGTATCCTCACTAATCCTGTTTACGGTTGCCATATCTTCCTGCAAATTTTAAAACAGAAGTCTATAAAATTTTGCTAAAATAAATTTAACTTCTTTAAACCTCTCTGTCTTAGCATGTTATTTGTGAGTGAGGAAAACAAACCGGCTCAAGCTTCAGCTTCTTAATCTTTCCTTGTAACTCTATAATATGATGCTTTAGTGCCTGGAAATGTTTGAATGTAGATCAGAAATAGACTAACAGTCTAGAACATAATTAATTGAGATGCCATTCAGAATGCAGGTTCAATGTACACTTTCTAATACTTGGTCCAATTTGGAATTTTTTTATTTTGAGAGGAAGAACCTTCGTATTGGACTTCGGATATAGAGCTACACTATTACCTCACGTCTCTGAAGTTCAATTGATCGAGCTAAATCCTGCCTTCTGGTAAGGAGATTCTTGGGTCTCACGGCACTAGGTTGCCTATAGTTTTTTCCACGATAAACTATATTTGCGTAGCCTTTGGTAGTTTTGTCTACGGATACTAACACTCCACCACTTTCTGCCTCGAGAACAATAGCAATATGCTTTACTTGAGAAAATCTTTTCCCGTCAACTATTATCTTTACCAGCTCACGATGCTTCCAGTGCAACTGCATATTTTCAATGGTTCCGTCAAAAATGCCTCTCAACCCTATAACAACCACATAATATTAATCTCAGCTCTCGTCAAAAATCAAAAGGGACTACAAGAGTGGGAGGGATTACCTAGAAGCAGAAAAGGCTTCATACTCAGGCCAATCTTACGAAAGAGAAATCTCTCCTATTCCATGACCACAACATGACTTCACCTATGGCAACAAGTAAACAAAGATGATATTAAATAACTGTTCAATAGATAGATAGAAAAAGAGAAAGGTAAAAGGTCTTCATATTTTACCAAGGCGATATTTTGAGACAGAATTGCTTTAGGCCTGGACTGAGGCAAAATTGCTACGGCATCGAGACAAGGGGATACTATTCAGGTGCATAAATGCCTTAAAATCTAGACAAACTAAAACCACCAAAACCCACATACATTTCAAATCGCCAAAATTACATAATAAGAGCATGTGGGAAGCACTCTTCAAATCAATTCATGAGAAGTCTTACTCTCAAACCAGACAAAAATTTGAAGTGTATAATTAGAAAAATAAAAATCACCTGTATATCTTTAGCACTTGCTGCTGGCGGCCAGCTTGAACCATTTGCTCAGCTAAATTGTGCAATAATGGAAGAACCCTTGGTGGTATAAGCGTTGGCGCTGTATATAAAGCATCTTCTAAGCTACTGTTTTGCTCTGAGTGCTTTTTACCACCGAGATCACCATGATGACCCAGACAGCCGCAGTGAATTAGGCAGGCACTCAAAAAGACGATCAGGCTCCACATGTTTGCTGAAATGCAGAACACGAAGCAAAGATAGTTGAGTTTGCTTAAACAGTTGAGACATAGGACGACCAAAACATATGTAAATGCAATGGAATCTATTTTGATCTGGTATATCAGGTTAAATAAGAACATTAAGTCAAAATGCCAATTTTCACAACAAAGAAATCAAAGCTTGTACAAAAACAAATGGTGATTTGTTTGCCTGGAACACATTAAATCAATAGCAATGATACTGCATGGTATTAATATGTATACTACGCATGTATATATATTTATCTAGTTGGCTACCACAGAGAACAAAAGGTGTAAACTTTTCTCTTTTTTTTTTGAGAAATTCGAACTTGCATTAACTTTCATCGTTCATCACATTACAAATAAAGTCTGGAGCGATATCAAACTACTCCATAGGAACTGGCATAGAATAAGTAGCTTGAGCTAACAAATGTGCTACTTTATTCGCAGTCCTAGTAAAAACAACTAACACTTCCTCGAAGTGTTTAAGAATTTCCACACAATCGTCAACAATTGTATGGAATATTGAGTTACCCCTTCCTACATGAATGACCGCAACTACTGCCTTAGCATCCATCTCAAAGATACATTTTGATTTTCTCCAGCTTCTGATCCAGATTAATGCTTCTCTAAGGCTTCTAGCTTCTCCCTCTTTTGCTTACATTCTCCCACCGATCCGACAAGTACGAGCACGAACGAAACAACCCTTCTCATCTCGGGCTACACACCCCGCGCCAATGAAATCATAATCGACTCGACAAGACGCATCAATGTTAATCTTTATCCACCCCGGAGGTGGTTTACACCACTGTTGCAACTGGGTTCGTTCCTTGCTACCAGTCCCATCCTCTTGTGCTTTCTTCCAGTCCTGAAAGCAGTTCATCGCCATAGCATTAACCCCAAAAGTCGATATAGCCTTCCTATCCCATATCCATGTATTCCGACGAATCCATAAGCTCCAACACAGCAGGGTAATCTGAACGCACTGCTCCGTAGAGCTATTATTAAAAGCTTCCTTTAGAGTTTGCAAAACAGTTCCTCCTTCTTCGATAGGTACGACCCTTTGCAGTCCCACTAGGTGTTGGAATTCGGGCATAATAACGCAGCGGAAATGACGTAAATAACAATTAAAAACGAATTCCAAGTCCCGGATCCATGTATAAAATGATGATCATGGTATAAAAAATTCTCAAGAACAAGATAGTACCTTGTTAAAGCTTTCCAATGGATGACAAATGGAGGTCCTAGCTTGTTGATCTTGAGAGCTTGAAGTGTTGATCTTGAGAGCTAAACTTGCAACTCCTCCACCGGTATCCACACTTGAATGCTTGCTTGAATCGTCGAACGATTACGCCACGGAATTAGGTACTAGCCAAAATAAATAACCGGATGTGTTCTTGACTTGATCTTGATTTCTCCCTTGAGTATATGAACTGAAATTTCAGTTGTGTTCTACCCAAATGGCTTGCCAACTCGGGTGTTGGATCAAAATATCACAATTTGAAAGAAAAAGGTCACAAATATCACAATCTGAAAAGTTGGTTGCAAATATCACTCCAAAACAAAGTTGCGTGTAGCGTTTTCAATTTTTTTAGCATAAACGCTACTTCGTGTAGCGTTACCACCAAAACACCTTCTAAAACTGTGTCTCCACCTCCCAAACCACAACTTCATCTAGCGTTACCACCAAAACACATTCTAAAACTGTGTCTCCACCTCCCCAAAACACAACTTCATCTAGCGTTCTTCCCAAAACGCTACACGAAATAGCGTTTTTATTGAAAAAATTAAACGCTACACGATACTGTGTCTTCGAGTGATAATTGTAACCATTTTTTTGAGTTGTGATATTTGCAACCATTTGCCTTGAAAATGTGATATTTGGAGCCTTTTCTCTGCCAACTCTTGGCTTATAAAGAGAAATAAAGTAAAAATAAAGCCTTAAACAATTAGGCCATTTTATTTAAACAAATCTTATTTATTTAAATAAATTAATTAAGTCATACTTAATTAATCAAATAAGTCAAGAAAATACATCTTCAAATTTTATCTTCAACTAATCAAGTCTCACTTAATTAATTTTATAAAATTCGAATTATTATTTATTATTAATTTAAAATCATAATTTAAATTATTATTAATTTAAATTCATGAAATAAATTAATTTCCCTTTTAAACATTCTTTGTGTGTGACCCTGTAGGTTATTATTTCATTGGCAATAATTTTATTCTCTAATAAAATTATAAACAATAAGCGGCGTCTAGTAACACATTATTGCTACCCAATAAAACAATAATTAAATCAACGATTCAATCAACCTTTTATGACTAATGTTCCATGTAATATAATCCCTTTAAATCATGATATTATAGATTAAACTCGAGGCATGTAATGTGTCATCCTCTTCATAATTTAATCTTCATTTTCTTGATCGATGAGTAGACTATTTAATCAAATCAACATTTGAGCATGGCCATGCATTTCATAGTCTCACTCAAACAAGAGGCCGATAATATCACTCCTTTATCAGGAGATTTAAATCCCATCTAGATCGTTCATATTTCTCACATGATTCATAATATATCCGATATTCACCTTTATCATTATCCGGCTAAAGATAACTTTTGACGAATTCAAAATATATTAATTCTCATGTAGAATTATAACGATTTCAGGTCTAAGGATCATTACACCATTATCACTGTGAGAATACATATGACACATTTATTATTTACCATGATGTATCTCACTGTGGGTCTGTCCAGTACCCTGTACTCGTACAGTTACCTATGCATTGCTTTTAGTATCTTCATACTTATGACCAATGAGATGTGGTCATCAGTCAATTATCATACTAGCCTCAGTGTATTATTATTGTCCTAATTAATAATAATACTCGGCTAGGGACATTTAAGAATATGATACGATCATTATATAATCTCATGTTCAAGTCACATACTTGCAACTATATAATTTGTATCAAGATTCTAAGGACATTTATTATACTTTATTTATTTCGCAGTAAATAAAGCCAATAATAAACATATATATATAAAATATATAAAATCACTCAAACATAAATATAATGTATACATTGCCTCTAGGGCACCAATACTAACAATCTCCCACTTGCACTAGAGCCAATCACCCATGTATCGAATACCCATGCTACTAGTGTGACATTCATGCTTCTGCTGCGACAGAGCCTTAGTCAGCGGGTCTGCAATATTATCATCAGTATGCACTTTACATATGTGAATATCCCCTCTATCATTTATCTCTCGAATAAGGTGATATCTCCGAAGTATATGCTTTGTTCTGCTATGAGCTCTTGGCTCCTTGGCTTGTGCTATAGCTCCATTATTATCGCAGTAAAGATCTATGGGATCTGCGATCGATGGAACGACACCAAGGTCTGTAATGAACTTCCGTAACCATACAGCTTCCTTGGCTGCCTCACATGCAGCAATATACTCGGATTCCATTGTAGAATCAGCTACTGTCTCTTGCTTCGAACTTTTCCAGCTTACAGCACCTCCATTTAGGCAAAACACAAATCCAGACTGAGACACAGAGTCATCTCTGTCAGTCTGAAAACTAGCATCCGTGTAACCCTTTACCGTTAGCTTCTCTTCTCCTCCATACACCAAGAATGAATCTTTAGTCCTTTTCAAGTACTTAAGAATATTCTTGACCGCCGTCCAGTGACCTTCACCTGGATTAGACTGGTATCTGCTCGTCATGCTCAAAGCATAAGAGACATCCGGACGAGTACATATCATTGCATACATGATAGATCCAATTGCTGAAGCATATGGAATCTTACTCATGCGGTCTTTATCATCTAATGATTTAGGACCATTCTCTTTTGAGATCGTTATCCCATGAGATACAGGGACGTATCCCCTTTTTGCATCTTGCATTCCAAAACGATGCAAAATTTTGTCAATATATGTACTCTGGCTTAAGCCGATTAATCTTCTTGATCTATCTCTATAAATCCTGATCCCTAATATATAGGTAGCCTCGCCCAAGTCTTTCATAGAGAAACTTTGTCCTAACCAAGTCTTTACAGCCTGTAGAGAAGGAATGTCATTCCCTATTATTAATATATCATCGACATATAATACTAGGAATGCCACATGGCTCCCACTAAACTTTTTGTAAACACATGGTTCATCCATGTTCTGAATAAAGCCAAAACCTTTGACTATTTCATCAAACCGGATGTTCCATCTCTGAGAGGACTGCTTCAATCCATAAATGGATCTACGCAGCTTACATACTTTTCCAGCATCCTTTGGATTTCTAAAACCTTCAGGTTGTGTCATGTACACATCCTCTTCAAGGCTTCCGTTAAGGAAGGCTGTTTTTACATCCATCTGCCAAATTTCGTAATCATAGTAAGCCGCTATTGCAAGCATAATTCTGATGGATTTTATCATTGCTACTGGTGAGAAGGTTTCATCATAGTCAATACCATGAATTTGTTTGAAACCTTTTGCAACCAGTCGAGCTTTATAGGTCTGTATATTACCTTCCATGTCGATTTTCTTCTTGAAAATCCATTTGCACTCGATAGGTTTTACCCCTTCAGGTGGATCAACCAAAGTCCATACTTGGTTTTCATACATGGAATCCATTTCAGAATTCATGGCTTCTTGCCATCTCTTAGAGTCTGGTGAGTTCATAGCATCTTGATAGGTGAGAGGCTCATCTTGATCTATGAGCATCACATCGCCATTTTCAATTAGGAGAAATCCATAATTTCTTCTTGAATCATAGCGAGTCCTACTAGATCTACGAACAACCTGTGTTTCTTGAGCAGTGTTATTTTGTATATCTTGCTCATGCTCCATCTCAGGTTCAATGTTATCAAGTGGTTCTCGATCTTCATCGAGATCTATTTTCCTCCCACTGTCTTTTCTAGAGACTAGCTCTCTTTCTAAGAATACAGCAGTTCGAGCAACAATTACTTTGTTCTCTGAAGGATTATAGAAAGAATAGCCCTTTGTTTCACTTGGGTATCCCACAAAGATACATTTTTCAGATTTCGGTCCAAGCTTGTCTGACATTAGGCGTTTCACAAACGCTTCACATCCCCATACTTTCATAAAGGACATGCTTTGACGTTTTTCTGTCCATATCTCATATGGAGTTTTTTGAACCATTTTAGTAGGAACACGGTTTAGTGTATATGCAGCCGTTTCCAGGGCATAACCCCAGAAACTAATTGGAAGATCTGCTTGACTCATCATTGATCGCACCATGTCCAACAAGGTACGATTCCTCCTTTCAGAAACCCCATTCCATTGTGGTGTTCCAGGAGGAGTGAGTTGTGATACAATACCACACTCCCTCAAATAGTTCTTAAACTCATGGCTTAAGTATTCACCTCCTCGATCAGATCTTAGAGTTTTTATGCTTTCGCCAGTTTGCTTTTCTGCTTCTGCCTTATACTCTTTGAACTTTTCAAATGCTTCGGATTTGTTCTTCAAAAGATACACATATCCGTATCTACTGAAATCATCAGTAAACGTAATGAAGTAGAAATAGCCACCCCTTGCCATCGATCTCATAGGACCACATACATCGCTATGTATTAGTTCTAGTCGTACGGTGGCCCTCTTACCCTGTCCGGTAAAAGGAGCTTTAGTCATCTTGCCTAGTAAACAAGCCTCGCATTCATCATATGATTCAAAATCAAACTGATCCAAGAAACCATCTTGATGTAACTTGGAAATGCGTTTCTCGTTTATATGGCCTAGACGACAGTGCCAAAGGTATGTTTGATTTGAGTCATTAGTTTTAAGTCGTTTGTTATTTATATTCAAGATAGGAGTATCTAAACTAAGAACATACAAACCGTTAAATAACTGTGCAACACCATAGGTAATGTCATTCAAACCAAAAGAGCAACCATTGTCTTTAAAGGTAAATGAAAAACCTTTCTTGTCTAAACAAGAAACAGAAATAATGTTTCTACAAATAGAAGGCACATACAAACAGTTTTCAAGTTCTAACACAAGCCCAGTGGGCAATGATAAATGGTAAGTCCCTACAGCCAAAGCAGCAACCTTTGCTCCGTTGCCAACTCGTAAGTCTACCTCTCCCTTAGCCAGTGTCCTACTCCTTTGCAGTTCCTGCACATTTATACAAATGTGAGAACCACATCCGGTATCCAATACCCAAGATGTAAAAGTAGACAAATTGACTTCTATAACATAAATACCTGAAGCAGAAGTCTGGCCAGCAGCCTTCTTCTTCTTCAGCTCTTCCAAATAAGCATGACAGTTTCTCCTCCAGTGTCCCGGTTTGCCACAGTGGTGACAATCACCCTTTTCGACACCTCCTTTAGGCTTAATAGCCTTCTTGGGAGCAGAATTAGGATTGGCAACAGATTTGGATGCAATCCTCTTCTTATTGCCTTTCCACTTTCTTTTCCCTTTGGCTCCCCCTTTGTTCACCATCAGCATGGGAGCAGGGGATTCCTTCTGAATGTTGGTTTCAGCAGTTCTTAACATGCCCAACAATTCAGTGGGTGTCTTATCTATCTCATTCATGTTGTAGTTCATAACAAATTGAGAAAAGTTCTTGTTAAGTGATTGTAAGATCAAATCTATTTGAGCCTCCGGACCAATCGGGAAGCCCAAGGTACTTAGTTGTTCAATGTACCCAATCATCTTAAGAACGTGTGGTCCAACCGGGTCTCGCTCTCCCTGTTTACAAGCATACAAAGCCTTGCTCGTATCATATCTCTCCTGGCGAGCTTGTCCCTCAAACATGCTTTTGAGGTGCTCGATTATTTCATAAGCATTCATCAATTCATGTTGCTTTTGAATCTCCGGAGCCATGCATGCAAGCATTAGGCATGACACATCAGTTGAGTCATCCAAATGCTTCTGATAAGCATTTTGCTCGGCACGTGTGGATCCAGTAGGAGGAGGATTTGGGTGAGGAACTTCAATGGCATACAGCTTTCGCTCCTGCCTGAGGACAATCCTCAAGTTCCTAAACCAATCTAGGAAGTTTGTCCCTGTCAGCTTTTCCTTTTCTAGGACTGATCGTATCGAAAAGTGATTTGTGTTGTTTGCCATTTATTATCTACAATTTTGTAAAAGCACATAAATGAGTTAGTTTGCAATTTTCGTATGTTTCATAAAACCAATTATGTTCAAGTTGATTTATAGCATATTCGTAATATACCTCCCACTATTTTTATCAAATTAATAGCCCTTACTATCAATTCGGAAAATGGTTCCCATAAAACATTTCCTAGTGAGCCAAGATCCATATTTCATCATATTTTAAGTCAGCTTTGGCTTTCCTCTTAAATATGATTATTTAGGTAGACCGTTATGTCAATTATATCGTATATAACTCTTGGATAGCTTAGTGAACAACATATTGCTCCGATCTATCTAATAGATTTCACTAAACTCTATGCTTATAAGTTCATAATCCTATTATGACGACTTATTTAAGTTGGACCCAATAATAACAATTTAAGTAAGCTTGTTTACTTAATCACATCTCACCACGATAAAAGAGAAGCCCTTGCTTTGGCAAATCCACTCCTCAATGATCTAGGATTTAATGAGTGTTATTTATTGGAAAGCATCTGTTTAACTTAATATTTCTTAAGGGATTTTTAGAAAAATTAACGATCTTGATCGTCTGTTTAAATCTTAAATCGTTACAGATTTTATCTTGTTTAAACATGGCATATGTGTCGTATCTAATACATACATTCTAAAATATCCATACATCCATGCATCCATACATATATCTAATATATCCATGCATCATATGTAAAGTGCAGATACGCAAAATTAAACGTGCAATGGTTATGGCCCGATCCTATGCGATCTTTTCGAGCTTATGAAAAGATCAAGGTCAATCTATGGTTGTAATAACTAATTATTACAAAATTCTTCATTGCTTCCAAGCCTCCATTGATTGCCTCCAAGCTCGTTTTGAAATACATTACAAAAGAACTCGAGTTGCATTCGAGATAAATAATTACAAGAATAACGACATGCAAGTCGTATTTAATTATTACAGACCATAAATAAAATTACAACATTTATTCTACGGGTCTTTAGGCCATAACCAATGCACCATGCTCATATAACAATTATAGACATCACATTAATCATGATCACATCGATTAATATTTAACTCCACAATTTAAATACCTAATTATTTAAAAGGGAATTAAAGTTCAATTTTAATAATTAAAAATCGAATTTAAAAATTAAAATTAATCAAAATCGCATTTAATAATAATATTAAATTCGAAATTTAAATATTCAATTATTAAAATCATTAATTAAAATAAAATTCGAATTAATAATAATTTTCAAATTCATAATTTAAATATATTACAAAATTCGAAATTAAATTAATTAATAAAATTTTGAATTAATAATAATATATAAATTCATAATTTAAATATTCAATTATTAAAACTTTAATCATTAAAGGCATTAGGAATATAATGATTAAAACCAATAACTATTTCTTTTTAAAGTGAAAGCAAAAGTAAAAAGAAAAGTTATTATTTAAAAACAAAACTAATCATTCAGCAAAGAACGTCCAGATCTGTCTGTCATAACACTGTTACGCATGTCAAATACACGCAACACCTGCTACCTGCTACTGATGCGCATTTCACGAATGCGCAATACCCGTTCAATAACTACGACACGCATCAAGCGAATGCGCAACAGGCCAATTTTACCATATTTTTCCAGAAATTTGCAGAAACTCCAGAAACTTTGCAGACTTGTTCTGATCAGTTTTAATCAATCCTAAAATTATTCTAATGATGTGTTTAACATATCTAATATATAGTACATCACCCAAAACATGTTACAACAATTTATAACATCATACAAACAATTATAACAATTTATAGATCACCTTTTGTATGTTAAAATGAAGCATGGCAAAATTTCATAAATTCATGTATGTTTCATTTTCAAGAACACAACACCAAATCATCCTTTTATACATGAAGCTCTGATACCATTGTTGGAATTCGGGCATAATAACGCAGCGGAAATGACGTAAATAACAATTAAAAACGAATTCCAAGTCCCGGATCCATGTATAAAATGATGATCATGGTATAAAAAATTCTCAAGAACAAGATAGTACCTTGTTAAAGCTTTCCAATGGATGACAAATGGAGGTCCTAGCTTGTTGATCTTGAGAGCTTGAAGTGTTGATCTTGAGAGCTAAACTTGCAACTCCTCCACCGGTATCCACACTTGAATGCTTGCTTGAATCGTCGAACGATTACGCCACGGAATTAGGTACTAGCCAAAATAAATAACCGGATGTGTTCTTGACTTGATCTTGATTTCTCCCTTGAGTATATGAACTGAAATTTCAGTTGTGTTCTACCCAAATGGCTTGCCAACTCTTGGCTTATAAAGAGAAATAAAGTAAAAATAAAGCCTTAAACAATTAGGCCATTTTATTTAAACAAATCTTATTTATTTAAATAAATTAATTAAGTCATACTTAATTAATCAAATAAGTCAAGAAAATACATCTTCAAATTTTATCTTCAACTAATCAAGTCTCACTTAATTAATTTTATAAAATTCGAATTATTATTTATTATTAATTTAAAATCATAATTTAAATTATTATTAATTTAAATTCATGAAATAAATTAATTTCCCTTTTAAACATTCTTTGTGTGTGACCCTGTAGGTTATTATTTCATTGGCAATAATTTTATTCTCTAATAAAATTATAAACAATAAGCGGCGTCTAGTAACACATTATTGCTACCCAATAAAACAATAATTAAATCAACGATTCAATCAACCTTTTATGACTAATGTTCCATGTAATATAATCCCTTTAAATCATGATATTATAGATTAAACTCGAGGCATGTAATGTGTCATCCTCTTCATAATTTAATCTTCATTTTCTTGATCGATGAGTAGACTATTTAATCAAATCAACATTTGAGCATGGCCATGCATTTCATAGTCTCACTCAAACAAGAGGCCGATAATATCACTCCTTTATCAGGAGATTTAAATCCCATCTAGATCGTTCATATTTCTCACATGATTCATAATATATCCGATATTCACCTTTATCATTATCCGGCTAAAGATAACTTTTGACGAATTCAAAATATATTAATTCTCATGTAGAATTATAACGATTTCAGGTCTAAGGATCATTACACCATTATCACTGTGAGAATACATATGACACATTTATTATTTACCATGATGTATCTCACTGTGGGTCTGTCCAGTACCCTGTACTCGTACAGTTACCTATGCATTGCTTTTAGTATCTTCATACTTATGACCAATGAGATGTGGTCATCAGTCAATTATCATACTAGCCTCAGTGTATTATTATTGTCCTAATTAATAATAATACTCGGCTAGGGACATTTAAGAATATGATACGATCATTATATAATCTCATGTTCAAGTCACATACTTGCAACTATATAATTTGTATCAAGATTCTAAGGACATTTATTATACTTTATTTATTTCACAGTAAATAAAGCCAATAATAAACATATATATATAAAATATATAAAATCACTCAAACATAAATATAATGTATACATTGCCTCTAGGGCACCAATACTAACACTAGGTTCCATAACTATACACTCGTTTATCATCATCATCAATATTTCTTAGTATTTAAATATGGTATTTCTTAGTATTTAAATATGGTATTTCTTAGTATTTCCACTATGGTATTTAGCACTTAGCAGAGCTAGTGTTAGTAATTAGTTTATTAGTCACCACTCACCAATAGTCCAGAAGCGAGTCAACTTACAAAGATTTCTACAATCAGTAAAGTAGAGTAATTACAAATATGAACTCCAGGAAAGGTATCAATATATATAAATAAAGGAGGATATGCGGGAGTTTAGGTGGCGCTCTAAGATCGTCTGAATCTATTTTTCTAATTTTCTAGAATTTTAGAATTTTAAACACTTATAAATATAAAAATATCATTTAACATATTAGAAGTTAAATAGGTGTTCGAATTTATAGAGGAGAAGAGTTCGAATTTATAGGAAGACATATGATTAGAAGTTATATTTCTAGTCCTGATTGTTGTTTTTACTTTTTCAAAAATATTTCTTGACGATCCAACCGTACGGATGTCAAGATATATATAATTTAACGATATTTCTAAATTTTCAAAAAATAAAAAATTAAATTGGTTGAAGATCTTAGTAGAATACTACTACATTGACTAGTACTCTCGTAACTAGTGCTTTATCACTGATTGTAATTTCTATTTTTTAAAAAATATTTCTCGACGATCCAACCATACAGATGTCGAGATTTATCTAATATATAGATATTTCCAAATTTCAAAAAAAAAAATTTAATTTGTTTAGAGATCTTTGTATAACACTACTACATTGATTAGTACTCTTGTAACTAGTGCTAATTTGTCACTGATTGTTGTTTCTATTTTTTAAAAAATATTTTTCGACGATCCAACAATACGGATTCAAGATATATCTAATTTAATGATATTTCCAAATTTTCAAAAAATAAAAAAATAATTTGGTTGAAGATCTTAGTAGAACAATACTACATTAACTAGTACTCGTAACTAGTGCTATGTCACAGATTGTTGTTTCTATATTATAAAAATATTTCTCGATGATCCAACTGTACTGTGCGGATGTCAATATATATCTAATATAATGATATTTTCAAATTTTCAGAAAATAAAAAATTAATTTGGTTGGAGATCTATAGGGATGGCAACGGGTCGGATCGGATCGGGTTTGGCCAAATCCAAATCCAAAGTTTTCGGATCGGATCGGTCTGGATCCGGGTTTGAAAATCAAAATCCAAATCCAAATCATCGATTTTTATCGGGTTTCGGATCGGATTCGGGTTTAAATCGGGATTTTAATTCAAAATTTAAAAATTAAAATAATCACATTAAGCAAAACATAAAAGTACAAATATATTTAAAATTTAATATAAAAATATTTTAGTTTCATAAAAAATATAGAATATTATAAATAAAATTTAAAAACTATAAGAAAAATAAAGAATATAAATATTTATATAAATATATTAGAATTTTAATAAAAAAATTTGAATAAATAAATTAAAATTGTGGTGTATATATATATATATATATATATATATATAAATATTATAATAACATATACACAAGACTTACATACCGAAAAATTAAATAAAAATAATATCGCGTTATTTAAGATATCTCAAATATATATATGGGTGATCATTATATATATATATATATATATATATATATATATATATATATATATATATCAGTTTTTATCGGATTTCGGGTTCGGATCGGGTTTGGATCGGATTTCGGGTTTCGGGTCGGGTATCGGATCGGGTTACCTAAGATCCAAATCCAGATCCAAACTCTTTCGGGTCCAAAAATAAGATCCAAATCCAAATTCAAATCCAAAAAATCGGGTTCGGGTAGACCCAAACGGATCGGATCGGGTATCCATCAGATCAGATTTTTCTGCCATCCCTAGAGATCTAATCATTTTTTAAATACTTAACTAATTATCAACGGATACTAAAGGCTTGCCAACGATTATCAACGGAATACATTGTCAAAATTAATTTTACCAAGGGATTAACAACACATATAACTTTAACCGATCTACAATTGCAATGGATTCATAACGGAATGAAAAAATAACCAATCTACTATTGTAATGGATTAGTAACAGAATGTATAGTAACGGATTGCCAACAAACTACCAATAGAACTACCAATGGAATGAACAACAAATAATTTCATTAGTATTTCGTTAGTTAGGCATTGTTAAACCATTGTTATTCCGTTACTAATATGAAGGCAATTATATTTACCAACGGAATTTCGTTGATAAATATCTGTTAGTGATTCGTTGAGAATTTATTGTGTAACAACACGACTTTTCAGATAGTTAATTAATGGACGAATATCGAAAAAAATTATAAAATAGACTAAATAGAAACAGAAAATAGTCGATAATTCTATTAAATATCAATGTTAAATCTTCAAAAAGAAAATATTGAAAAGTCTGAAACAAATCTAACAAGTCCCCAATTTTATTAATACTACTATAATATAGACTGTAGCTAGCTAAAGGTTGGGCATCACTCATCTCAAATCCCCGTTAATCCCTAAGTACCTGGAAGCAAAATAATACGAGTGAGCCAAATGTCTAGCACGAATAAAATATAAAAGAAAATCATAGTTTAAATAATTGAGTGAATTGTTTCTTATCGACAAAGAATTTTCAAATTAAGTTTATATATAAAATGAAGCAAGATAACCAACCAGAATAAAATACTGAATCGCAGCAGAACAAATATAAGACTGAATCAAATAACGTATGTATCCATAAGGGTTTCTTATACAAATATGTACTCGCACAAAACGAAGTACAAAACAGAGAATTCTTCCCCAGTAATCCTCTAGAAGAAACACATGAAATGCATAAAGCATTTCTACAAAACAGGGAATCCTTCTTCGGTAATCCAGAAGAAGAAAACACACATTAGCGATCAAGATCTATACACAATCTCATACCCCAGAGACGTGCTCGTATACTCACAGCACCAATACGAGTAAGTGTCGAGTTCACCAGACACTCCGAACTTCATGAACTCGCCTATGATTTAATCACATAGGTAGGTCTAAGAGCTCAACAATCATGTTACAAAAATATTGTCAAACTCACTTAAATAAACAGAACGGAACAAAACCATGTCGCAATAGAAGTGTGAAACAAAATAATTAATAATGAGTAAGGCAATAACAATTTCAAAAATAGAGAATATGAAACGAAAATCTAATTGTGCACTTAAAAGTGCACATTGAGTATAAGGGTCACAATCTTATGAAATTAACTCGACAATGAATATAACGAGTAAAGAATAAATAAAACGAATGAATACAATTTAAATCAAGAGAAGATAATTGAGAATTCGAATGTTGGTAACGATGTTCCTCTCAAAATCTAAAATTAAAATATAGAATCAAATACAAAATTAACGTGAATACATGCAAAGCAAGTAATTTACATATTACAAAATATTAATAGTACAAGTAATTAAATCTATATTTTACTTATAAAATCTCTTACAAATGTAAGGCAAATAGAAAAAAACAATGTTTCCTCGGTGGGTAATATATAGAAATAATGACAAAAATAACCAGAATATTATAAACTTACACCAAAATAACCTTATTGAAAAAGATGGCCATATATAGCCTTTTGGATACCCACCAACGACATGCGTATAATATATATAAAGTCAATCAGCGTTGTCGTTGATTACCATATGCAACGCTGTCGATCATTATACACACATCCATATGTAGAGAATTTTAGAAAAACACAAAACCTCCCAATCCTATTATATACACAGATTTTTGCCAAATAATTGAAAGAGACTTTTGAGATTACATGGATGCAAGATGCATAAAAGTGAGAGTTTGAGAATTGCAAAGCTATTGAGAAAGAGGTATTGAATATATGCATACAATACGTATATGAGAGTAGGGTATCCAAACAAAAAATACTCCTACCTCATATGCGTAACTTTAGTAAAAGTTTGTAATACTCCGTTCCAAAATGCGTATTCTGTAATACCTTAATCTCAAATGCGTATTCAATCGGCTATTTTTGCTCATCTTTTCAGGAATAGTTGTTCGCAGTGTTTATAAAATCGGTCATATATGTCTTTCACCCTAATATATACTAGGTGACTACAAAAATGGTTAGCGGCCAATTTGAAGAATAAGTGTAATTAATTTTTAAATATTAAAAACTTATATGTTGAAGCATCTACGGCCAAACTCAATCCAGGCAACTTTATTATAAAATGAAATACATTTAACATGCATATAACATTTAAATACATATGCCCTTAATGCATATTTAATTGTTTAAATAATAAATACAGGAAATGACCCAAATAATGTCCAGCAAAAGATTTTAAGTCTAAAAACTTTAAGGTAGTAACTTACTATGTATGCATGTAAACATATTAACTAATCATCTAGTTTAATTCACATAATCAATATATTTAATACATACGAGGCTAAACCTTTGGGAAATCACCTGCAAAATTCATGTCATGCATGCATCCATACATATACATCTAGGTCATTATTCCAGAGAGAACCAAATTATATAGAGTACAGGAGAGAACTCTTTTAATTAATCACAACCCTAGGATTAGAAACAAATCCAACGCTCAGTATATTTTTGCAATTAAAGATATAAAAACTAGGACAATATATCCTTTAATAATTGTATGTATAGGTCGGTAGTTATATATACAGGCTAAATCTCTCCGACTATCTCTGTCCGGCAATCTCTTCGACTATCTCTCTTCGGCAATCTCTTCTACGATCTCTCTTCTCCAAGTACCTCTCTCACTCTCTGCGAATTCAACCGAACTTCTAGCTTTCCGGCGACCTCTTTCGAACGAACGATCTCTCTCTCACTATCTGTGATTTTCTATGGAAAGTATGGCATCTTCTTCAAATCAAGCTCAAAATTGTAATTCTACCGTTAATATTGACTATTCATCATGTTTCGTTCTTAATATTTCTTTTTTTATCCTAATTAATCCTTGAATTTTTGTATTGGCATTACTATTCTTGAGATTTAGTTTCGTCTACATCACTTTTAAGGAGATTTTTTTTTTGAGTCTATAGTAGAATCAAAATTGTATGGCCAACATAATATAATTAATGGTAATTAATCGATTGCCTTTTTCACATCTACTTTTAGTTGAATATATTGCCTTTTATAAACAACTAAATCGTATCATATCTTTCAATCATTAATATTTTCTTTCTAATTAAAACATGTTACCATTTTGATTTAAAACTAATCTTATAATCATATATACCCGAAAATATCACAATATATTTTTTAATTATTAATAAAATATATTAAAAATCTGTATACATTATTTATAAATAAGGAAACAATAGTATAATCCGTAGACAAGATTATATTAAATTATATTAAATTAAAATTAAAAAAATGTGAAAAATAATGATTATATAAATACATAATTGCAATATTAAATAAAATTTACAACATAATAAAAGAAACCGGTGCATCGCACGGGCATTGAAAGTTTTTCGGTTCGATTTTCAGCACGATCATCCTAGTTATTAAAATAAATAGTAAAATAATGTAATTAGTGATGACTAGCCGATTGCCTTTTTTTAATTAAAAGAGGTTTACTTTTAATTGATTGATGATATTACCTTTTATTAATACCTAAAATATCGTATCTTCCCATCAATAATATTTCTTTCTAAATAAAACACATTAACTTTTATTTTAAAACATAATCTTACAATAACTAATATATACCCAAAAATATAACACTATATCGTCTAATAACTAACAAAATATAATAGAAATCTGTATACAAACTTTACAAAAAATTCAAGTTTCGAATCCCGTCAACGACATATTTAACTTAAAATTCTATAATATAAATTTTAAATCATGCATTTCATTAACTAAATTTATATTAAATTATATTAAAAATAATTTTTACAAAATAATGATTATATAAAAACAAAAATATTGCATAAAATAAAATTTATAACATATTAAAAGAAACCCGTGCATCACACGGGTTATAAGATAGTAATAATTATCATCATCCCTTGCTATTTACTAAGTTTATGCCAAGCTTAGTAGGAGTTTATGACATATCTCATGCCAAGCCTTTTTTTGGAAGCTAAAAATATTTCAAGATCTTTATTTTTATTCAAAACATAGAGTAAATTCATCATAACATCCAAGTCCAACACGTGGTTTCATTTATTTTCGCACATATATTATTTTGTTCCCATAATTCAGCACATATATTATTTATTTTCGCACATATATTTATTTTCGCACATATAGCTTATCTTTATCATTTTTATGTACAAAAATTAATAATTTTTTATTTGGTCCCCTCTAAATTAATAAATTTTGATGATCCATCCAAATATGTTCATAAATCTCTCATATATATAGTTTGAACTTCATATAGACAAATCCATATTATTATTACTAGATGATAGTCCGTGCGAAGCACGAGTCGAAATAATTTATTAAAATTGATCATTTTTATTAAATTTTACAAGAAATATTTTATTTATCATTAAAAAATACTATAAAAATGATAAAAGTACAAAAAACAATTATGATATTTATGGAACTCAGTATTCTATAAAAAAAGAATTGTAATTACATCA
The DNA here is from genome assembly GCA_037693485.1 of Kitagawia praeruptora. Taxonomy (NCBI): domain Eukaryota; kingdom Viridiplantae; phylum Streptophyta; class Magnoliopsida; order Apiales; family Apiaceae; genus Kitagawia; species Kitagawia praeruptora. Next base: position 4,932,798 of record CM075350.1, read on the forward strand.
AAATTCCAATATTTCTATCTAGAAGTAAGTATCATTAAAACGTGATTTCACTTACAAATAAGATATTAGATGATAAGGGCCCGAGAAAATTTAATTAAATTGATCATTAATTTATTATAAAAAAATTACGTTATTTACAAAGAATTTGCTTATTAATAAAGGTCATTTTATATATTATTTATTTAAGTTTATTTAAGAAAATAGAGAAAAAAAATTAAATGATTCCGATATATACGTTAAAATGTACATGATTATGATAAATACCTTATTTGTGAACTGAATAGAGTTATAATAAAAATTACAATTATAATAGTATTAACAATTTATTATTTTAATAAAAAATAATATAGAATCCTTGGAGAAATAGGAATCTTATGGGTGGAACCAATTTTTGGTACCGAAGTACCATTAAAAATGTATTTCGTTTGTTATAGATAAGCATGTCACCGTAGATTAACATTTGTATTCGTAGTCTTTTTTTTATTAAGTTGTAATAAAAAAAATTATAATTGTAATATAATTTATTTATTTATTTTATAAAATAACATAGAATTCTAGAGAAAATAGGAGTCTTGGGGTGAAACCAAAATATAGTACGAACCAAATTTGGTATAAAACAGTACATTAAAAATGGGTTTTGTTATTAATACACGTTATAGATATAGATTTATTTATTATTTATTTAAGATTATATTTTAAACAATCAAGAAAACATAACATACATGGTTCTGGTTCTAATATATACGTTATTTGCACAATTCAGTTGTAACAACCCGGATTTTTCAGAATTTATTATTATTCTTATTTAATTATTTTATTGTTTTTTTATAAAGGAGGAATAATAGTATGAGTATTTAATTCTTATTGAATGCTTGTACGTGTTTAATTCCCAATATGTTATTCAGGTAAATTGTATTTGGTACCGTTTGTGTTAGTACTCCCTCTGTTTCTTTATATATTTCCTATTTCATATGTCGGGATTGTTCATAACATGAAACAAATTACTAATTTACGCATAATTTATAAGACCAAATATAGTCATGAGTGATCTTATTAGATTCGTATTTATGAGTACTTTAATACAGTGAAGTTTTTATATTTAATACTAATACGAAATTGAAAATATTAACGATTAAAAGTGTGCGTTGGCAAACGTGTCCAGAGAAAAGAGGAAACTTATTATGAGACGGAGGGAGTAATTAATTTTATTTTATTAAAAATCGATATTTTTATTGACATTGATAAATTGAGTTTGTTTTAAAATTTTATTGATCGAGTTTGTATTTTATTTGTACCAAAATTATACCCGGTATTCTACCCGTGTGCAAAAAAAATTTCTGTGTAAATTATCAAAGTATTCAAAAATTTAGTATTTTTACATTTTTGGTAAATTGAGATTATTTTAGAACCTTTGGGTTCAAAACTGTATTTTTATGTGCAAAGATTTCACCCCGTATCTTATCCGTGTTCCATTGATATTTAGGTGCGTTATGAAAATGTTAACTCGAATAACTTGTAGAAGGGGGGGTTGAATACAAGTTATATAACCGTGTCTGATTTTTGCTTGATTATATGAACAAGAATAAACGAATGAATCAAACTTTGTTTTTATTAATAAGATCAAATACAAACTCTACCAAAGGTGTACAAATACCTTTAGCAGCTGCTGACAATACAAATCTCTCTCTCTGTTTGTTTCGAATTCTCGAATACAAACCTTATACAGAGCTACGCACACGAACTCAATTTTTCTCACACTTGTTCGACTACGTCTCACTTTTTACAATGATATAGAGAGAGTATTTATAATGCTACCTATCAACTAATAACAGAAAGATATAATCTATACATGATAATGTTCTGCCTTCTAGTCGATAGTTTCCATCAATAGAAAACTCTTTCCTTCATAATATCTTCTTGCTTGTTCTTCAAACAAAGATCCTGTTTTATAGCACTTGCCAGTTTCTGTAGCATCCATAATGACATCATCAGTAACAAGACTGATATCAGGATTTCATCTTGCATCAGTATCTGATCATCATCAGTATTAGACCGTATTTGCCCTTTGTTCCTGACATATAGTCTCCGATACACTGTTCATTCCTGACTAAACTGTACAGATAACTGTTTTACACATAAATCCTATATAAAGTGCTAAATCCTTTATAAGATCAGGATTACAAGAAGTATAATGTGTAAATTCTATTCTTAACATCACAACTTATGAATTATTCCTAACAATCTCCCCCTATTTATGCTTTAAAATCTGAAGCATAAATCTAAGTTGTGGATGTCAAAACATATAACAATACAATCAGAATAGAATTTATGAATGTAGAATTATGAAGTTAAGTACCTCCTTCTCAGATGTAGACATTTATCTAGTACTTAGAAGAAAGAATTTTAACTATTAATGCTGCTCTTCCTTTACAACTTCCTAGCTGAGATTCACCACTGTCACTCCTGGTTCTTCTTTTTACTTCCCTTTGTCTGCTCTTTTATCTCCCCCAGCTTTATCTCCCTCAGTCTGGTGGTGTTTGTTGTTGTTGTCTTTGAATTGTCTTTATCTCCCCCTTTTTGACATCAGCAACATTAATTCCAAGAGATTCAGAAACAGAACAAATGATATTCATCAGAACTACTTGATTTTCCATAATTGTGACTTGGTTATCTTCAAGTGATTGAAGTCTTGTTTGAATAGAAATTTGAGAATTCTGAATATCTTTCAAAACATCAGAATGAACTTCAATGTTGGAAGTGCTTCTAATATCTTCAGTATCAGAATCAGAAAGAACTGTATCTTCAAGTCTTGTAGAAGAAGTTGCTTGAGTTGTATGATATTCAAGTAATAAAACCTGATTAGAAGTATCAACATCTTCATCTTTCTGATCTGGAACTGAAACATGATCATCATCTCCTTCACCAGTATTCTGTGTACTAACATCTTCAAATCCTGACTCCTCCTTAGAGTGATCAGAGACTGTAGATGTCTCAATTCTAGCTGATATTGGAAGTACATACAAAGGAACACTAGGATCATTAGGAACTTCATCTGGTACATATGTATCAAGAGATTGCTTTATCCTGGCACCTCTTCTGTTAATGATTCCTGCAAGCCTCTCCTTTTGCTTCTGAGCTTTAACTTCTGGCTTTGCATTGTGATGTGCTAGGCCATTCTTCTGATACATTTTGATGAATGAATAAGTACCAGCATCCATATCCAAATTTTCAGACCAAGATTCAGGAAAAACCTGATCCCAGAAATCAAATGATGGTTTCCTAATTTTCTCTTCCTCACTATGGAGTTGATCATCCATACCCTCATTCTCACTTTGACTTACTAAAGTCAACACTCTTTCTACCTCACCTTTTGCCTGGTCAGGAGCCAGCCGCTCAAATTGTGGATCTAAGTCCATCTTTTCAAGTGTATCACTCAAATTTAGATAAGTGCTCTCATGACCTACAGAAAAATAGGGTTTAGAAGGAGTTTTTATACCTGAACTCACATGGAGAGAGGGTTCCTCATTTGGCATGTGGCTTGAGGTTTTCTCAAAGGAGTGAGCTGCTATAGTCTCTGAACCCTTACAATCATCTTCTTTCCTTTCAGAAACTACAGGCTCCAGTATACCACTTTCAGGTTCTTTACTAGACTCTGATGTCTTCAGTAATACTTCATTAGACACCATAGTTAGTACATCACCATCTTTAAGTGTTGTTTGCTGAGACTCACCCTCAAGGTGGATAGACTCTGACTGAACAAAATTTGTTTGATCTTCAGAAAAATCAACCAAAGTCATTCCTCCCATATCATAGGGTATCTCACTTGCATTCTCAGTCATCACAGAAGTCCTTTCAACATCAGCTATCACAGCTCCTGAGTCATCCAACCTCTGACTAGATGGTTCTTGTGTTGCAGTGACTGTGATCTGATCTTTCCTACTATTCATCACTGATGCAATAGTATCTTCTGTTGACTGCTTCTCTCTATCTACTTCCTCCAGTTGTTCACCTTGAGCTAAAGCATCTTCAATAATGACATTCTTGTCAAATAAATATGCATGAAGTGATTGAAGTGCAACATGCTTTGAGAGTCCAAATTTTTTGACTAATTGTCTTCTGACAGATACATAGAAATACATCTTCATTAAGTCAAGTCTTTGATGTAGAAGTCCATATTCATTTGGAAATAACAGTTTTGGTACTCTTTCAACCAGAAAATCTAGAACAGGCCTTGACAACTTCACTTTGAGAGAAATTAGTCCCATAGCCAGTTTGTATGATAATGTAGTTTCCCATGAAGAATCAATATCCAGATCTCTATGGTCATTTGCTGACTTGATTGTAGCTTCATTTGTAGAAACCTGCATGATATTAGTTGGACTAGACTCTCTGTGTGTAGGTGACAATTGAATCTTTCTCATTGTTCTCCTGGTATAGTGAGCAAAAGATTTATCCTGAGAAGACTCAAGAGGTGTAGACACAGAAATGATCTTGGGATGAGATCTTTGTTCAATAGACACAGTCTTTTGAGAGACAGTATCCAGTAACTGTTTTTCCTTTTTAAGAACTACAGCCTTTTGGGAGACTGCAGCCTGACTGTGGTTAGGTTTTTCATCTCTTTGTGCTAACAGAGAAAGTTGAATTGCAGCCTTCAATTATGCTCTCTCAGCAAAAGTTAAATCATCATCATCTTCACTAGAATTACTACTACTTGACACAACAAATCTTTTCTTTCTTACAACTGATGTCTTTTGAGAAACACCAGAGGTTGGTTTCTTTGAAACAATAGGCTGTGGATCAAAATTTGGTTCTTGAATTGTTTCAGAGACTATAATATTTTGGGCTACTTGGGTAGACACAGGTGGGTTCTCCTCCAATTGAGATTCCTGAGCCATTTCACTACAAAAGAAAGAAGAATTGTAGAGAGTAGGAAGATGAGTTTTAAGAATTACCTGAAAATGATGTGGATAATGAATTGCATGTATTTCATCTAGATTCTTTTCATTGTCCTTCTTTGTAATGTCAGAGAAAATTCTCTTTTGCTGTTCATAAGAAGAAATACAATGTTCCCTACCAAATCTAGCTTCAACATCAGGAATAAAATGGTTAATAAACATTTGCATAAATCTATGATAATAAACCATTTTCCTGTTTTGGTCTCTTAACCCAAGTTTAATACTCATCTGACTTAAGATAATATGACCAATGTTAATTACTCTGTCATAAAGCAAACTATAAGCAATATGTGATGTAACAGAAGTAATTTGTTGAAAAGAACTACATTTACCAGTAAAACATTTAGCAATTTGATCAAAGTAAAAAGACCATTCCTTTCTAAGAAAAGACCTATTCAACTGGCTCATGTTGTCTAGAGGTCCACTATAACCTAATTCAGACAACATAGTTCTTATATTATCATCAGATGGTTCACTTGTATAACTATCAGTAACAGGTAAGCAAAGTACTGAATTAACAACAGATTCAGTAATGTCAAATGAATCTTGTCCTAAATATAGAACAATCTTACCTGATTGACTCTGAGTAGAATCAATTACCTCAGCATTCTCCCAAGCTTGTGAAACAGCTGCTTGATTAATTTGTGGAGATGCTGTCAATGCATAACTTAATGGTCCATACACCAGAAAGTCCATGATTGGATGAAAATCAGATGACACTCCTTCCTTGTTGGTGATAGCTGCTACATGATTGTTTGTCATAAAATCAAAGTCACCAAACTTGAAGGCTACTGACTTAGGTAATCTTCTCTGAGCTGCCATTTTTGATCTGAAAAGAACTTGAAAAATTCTTGAAATGGATTAGTGATTTTGAAAACTTAAAAGTGGTTTTTGCTTTAGAGAATGTAAAATTAGAGAAAGCAATTACACGATTAGAGTTTCAAAACAAATATATTTCACAAATCTTTCAGACCATTATCCCACGTTGACACGTAGATTGACAGGTGTCAGTCCCTGAAAGATGCGGTTACCCACGATTTTTGGAAAATAAAATCCAAAATTGATTTTCACGAAATAAATCAGGGTATAAATAATCAATACTGATCAGTTTTCTTTTCCTGTTGACCTATCATCAAATCCTGATGATCACACATGAAATCCTGACCAATATCATCCTGATTCCAGAGACTTAATATGGAGTTTCCACGTGGCATTTTTCTTTTATCTGAAAAAGAAATAAATAATTAATTTGAACAAAAATCAATTGATTAAATATATTCAATATTTCTTGAAAACAAGAAATACAGTCACACGCAATAATTAGCATCTGACTTCATTAAAACTTCCAAGTGAATGTTCAGCTTCTCACGTCTTTCTTTAAAAGAAACAGACGCCTTATGCCATTCTCCATAAACCTTTCAATTTCTTTTCTTCTCAACAATGCTCCTCAAACCAAAATTTCATTCAAACCCATTCTTTAGATCTTTCTCGGTCGATGAACATCCTGTTCTTGATCATCTCTTTGAACAAACGACTCTTCTCATCGAACTAATCATGAATGGATTGGTTTCCGATAATATCCAGAGGTTTCTCCTAGAACATCCATCTGTTGGATACAATCTTCCCCTAACCTCCTCAAAACTTGAGGATGAAGAATTTGGCCGAGAGTCTGAGGTTGATCTTGATGAGGATGCTATTCATTTAAGTTAGCTGCTCTCATTCAAGTCGCCCAGACAAGGAATCCAAGAGCAAACGAGGCTGTTCAATCCCCTGATGAATTTCTTGAGATGCTCCTTGTCCTTGCTACTTCAGAATTCATATCAATAGACAAGTATAGAATTATCAGTAGAAATTAGACAAAAGATGTTGTATTTCATTTCCATATATGTAATGATTTCAATTAATGAAAATACAATTTCTTGTTATCTACTTGTCTTTTGATTATTGAATGATGTATAAATTATCAGTATGCAAATATTAAAACTTGCTGCTATAGACTTAACACATCACAGAATTAGATTACTACACAAAGTAAACGTCAGGATCTGAAACAATTTTCATAATCCTGATACTGACACAATACTGATGATGTCAGCATCCTGATAACAAATCTAATCCTGATGATTATTAACAAGTCTATCATACTGAAATTTATCAAGGCAAAGTGTTATAGCTAAAGCATTTAACAATCAAATATAGATCCTGACAAGATATCAAGTCTATAAGCTAAGAACAACATACCTTGCTACTTTTGCAGATGTTAAAGATCTAAAAATTTAACATTCCTAACTCACTTACTAGTCTACTGAATGTAGTCTCATCAAGTGGTTTAGTTAGAATATCTGCAAGCTGTTTGTCAGTAGGAACAAAATGAAGTTCCACAGTACCATTCTCAATATGTTCTCTAATAAAATGATACCTGACATCAATGTGCTTAGTCCTTGAATGTTGAACTGGATTTTCTGCAATTTTAATAGCACTAGTATTATCACAAAACATAGGAATATTACTAAGTGTCAAACCATAATCCATCAACTGATTTCTTATCCAAAGGAGCTGTGCACAACAAATGCCTGCTGCTATGTACTCAGCTTCTGCAGTTGAGGTTGAAATAGATTGTTGCTTCTTGCTTGCCCAAGAAATCAATCTATTTCCTAAGAATTGACATGTACCTGTAGTGCTTTTCCTGTCTATCTTACAGCCTGCATAATCAGAGTCTGAATAGCCAATTAGAAAGAAATCAGATTCTCTAGGATACCACAAACCAAGATTTGGAGTTCCTTTGAGATATCTAAAAATTCTCTTCACAGCAATTAAATGAGATTCCTTAGGATCACTTTGGAATCTAGCACATAAACAGGTAGAAGACATTATATCTGGCCTACTTGCAGTTAGATATAACAATGAACCTATCATGCCTCTATAACTAGTATTATCCACACTCTTCCCTTTAGGATCAGAGTCTAGTTTAGTGGCTGTTGCCATGGGTGTTTTTGCAACTGCACAGTCTTGAAAGTCAAACCTTCTTAAAAGATCTTTGATATACTTTGACTGATTAATGAAAATACCAGTCTCAGTCTGTTTGACCTGCAAGCCTAAGAAATAATTTAATTCACCCATCATGCTCATCTGATACTTAGACTGCATAAGCTTGCTAAACTTAGCACACAACTTTTCATTAGTAGAACCAAAAATAATATCATCAACATAAACTTGAACTAAAAGCAATTCACCTTTTATCTTTCTAAAGAATAGAGTTTTGTCAATTGTACCTCTTGTGAAGCTGTTATGCAAAATTTACGCAAGCGCACGTTGTCACAAGTAATATATGATTAAATCAAGTTCGTTCCCACAGAGATCTAGAATGGTGTTCAATTCAATTAATGTACCTATGCACCGATGTATGGTTTTTATCCACTGCTAAGACAAATAACAAATTGGATTTTTATTAACTACTAAATTAAATTAAGATGCAAATTATAAAACTAAGAATTAAATTAACTAATAAGAATAGAAATCGAGTTACTTATGAGAATAAAAACATGGGACTCTAACTTCATTAAATACTTCCCTTAGATCTGACGCCTTTAATCACTATGTGCAATGATTTTGATATCTGATCGGATAACACGAAATAAGTATACGCTACCTGTCAGCATACGCATACCAAACTAAACATACATCCACAAAAGAGATAGAAGATGAATTGACACCAATTATGCTTAGACCCTATATGTCTATAGAATTTGAAAACATAACGGTTGAAGAACAAGTTATCCATAAAGATCACACAGGGCAGTATGAGTATTTTCATCTCACCCACGAATCATATTGATAAACAATTATGAACCTATGCTAGCATGGCAAGTTCTAAATCTCAAGATCCACTTTCACTTCACAAGAGATTAACAATTCAATTTAGATGTTAGCTACGCATCTAAAAGCATTAAGATTAACCATACGAGGATATCAGATATACACCACACATAGATCTTTAAAGCATCAAGATACTAAGTTCCATAAGTAACTCCGTTAGAATCCCATGACAACAATTAGCCCATAATTGAACCGTTCATCGTCATGGGATTTGATGAAAACATGGTAAATAACAAGATATGAATAAAAGAAATAATTATATTAATAAACAAGAGTTTGAGAAAACAAATCTATAACAAAAGATGAAGTAGATCTAGATCCGTTGCTTGTCACGAGCGTTGAATCCTTCTCTCCTTTTCTCTCTTGCAGATCTAAGCTGGTTACAATAATAAAACTATGATAATGTGTATATCTATATTACAATGGTAGGATGTGTTTTTATAGGCTCTATATTTCTTACCCAGCAAGAATTTATCTTCTATTACAATTAGAATTTAATTAAGGTGCTAAAAACTGCCCAGAATATAATTAGAACTTGAAAAGGGCAAAACAGTAATTTCCCAGCCATGCTTCTCAAAGAATACGTGCGCGATTTTATTCAGCACATTACTTGCACGTGCTTCCTATCCCAAGTTGTAGAAAATCTCTCAAGCTTCGCGTGGGCAGTAAGATCGCTGAAAACGGACTTACAGAACTCCAGATATGACCAAAACAGTGTAAGCTGCGCAGCCTTCCCAGAAAATCCGAATTTTAATCAATTAATTCCCAAAAAATTATAGAAGCATCCACCTTAATCAACATTCTCGTAAACCTGCACAACTAAGCAAAACACATCAAAACTACAAGAAACTTGAGCCCAAGACAATCAATTTAAGCCGATTTAGAATGCTCCAAGTGGATATAAAATCCACTTATCAGAAGCCATTTTCAAGAAGAAATTTAGACAAAGTCTCATACCATGCTCTTGGTGCCTGCTTTAGTCCATAGAGTGCCTTGTCAAGTTTGTAGACATGATTTGGAAACTTTGGATCAACAAATCCAGGTGGCTGTTCCACATACACTTCCTCATCAAGTTTGCCATTTAGAAAAGCACTCTTTACATCCATCTGGTATACCTTGAATTTTGAATGAGCTGCAAATGCAAGAAACATTCTGATTGCTTCTAATCTTGCTACAGGTGCAAAGGTCTCATCATAATCAATGCCTTCTTCCTGAGAATAACCCTTGGCCACCAGTCTTGCTTTGTTTCTTACAATCATACCAGATTCATCTAGCTTGTTTCTGAAAACCCATCTTGCACCAACAATAGATCTATCTTTAGGTCTTGGTACCAGTTTCCAGACTTTGTTTCTCTCAAACTCATTTAACTCCTGCATTGCAATTACCCAATCAGGATCCTGTAAGGCTTCTTCAACCTTCTTAGGTTCATTCTTTGAGAGAAAGCAACTATACAGGCATTCATTTTGAATTGATCTTCTAGTTCGAACACCACTATTTGGATCACCAATTATCAAATCTTCAGTATGATCCTTTGTCCATTTTCTAACAGGTGGTAAATTAACTCTGCTAGTCTCTCCCCCTAAGTTAGTGGTATCTCTTGTAGAAGAATTCTCTCTACCTTCAAAAACTCTCCTTTGATCAATAGAATCGGTAGATTCCATATTGCTGCTAGTTACTGATCTTTCCTCAATAGACTCTGAAAGATCAGTTCCTGATGGAGTAGACTCTGAAACGTCAATTCCTGATGGAGTAGACTCTGAAAGGCTAGTCTGCTCCTGATGATCACTGTGTTCTCTTTGATTTATTTGCTCCCCCTCAACAGTAGCATTCCTTTGAGAAGCAATAGAAATTCCTTCTGGAGAACCTTCATCATCACTGGAGAGTATCTCAGAATTCTTCAGATTTTCAAATTCCAATTTGTCATGGCTTTCATCAGTTTGCAGAATTCCAAATTTCTTATCATCAATTGCAACATGAATTGATTCCATAACAATGTGAGTTCTGAGATTATAAACTTTGAAGGCCTTAGATGCTGAATATCCTAGAAAAATTGCTTCATCCGATTTGGCTTCAAATTTTCCAAGTTGTTCTGGATGAACTTTTAGGACACAGCATTTGCATCCAAAGATGTGAAAGTATTTCACACTTGGTTTCTTTCCTTTGATCATCTCATAGGGAATTTTTCCATGACTATTTACCAAGGTACAGTTTTGAGCAGTGTTAATAGCTTCTGCCCAAAAGTAGGTTGGAAGTTTTGCATCTGCAAGCATGGTTCTTGCTGCCTCTATGAGAGTCCTGTTCTTTCTTTCCACTACACCATTCTGCTGAGGTGTACCAGGTGCAGAAAACTGTTGAGTGATTCCATTGTCTGCACAAAACCCCTCCATCGTAGAATTCTTGAATTCTGTATCATTGTCACTTCTAAGTACTTTAACTCTGTACTCAGAGTTATTCTGAATATTCTTGATAAGTTCAATGATTTGCTGAGGAGCTTCATCCTTCTTGTGTATAAAGAACATCCATGTGAACCTTGTGAAATCATCCACTATAACTAGAGCATATCTTTTCTTGCTGATAGACATAATGTTTACTGGACCAAACAGATCAAGATGTAGCATGTGAAATGGTTCAGTAATTGAATTTTCAGTCTTGCTCTTGAAAGTGGTTCTTCTTTGCTTTCCAAGCTGACATGCATCACAAAGTCCATCTTGCACAAAATTTGCCTGAGGTAGGCCTCTCACCAGATTGTGCTTAACAAGTTGATTAAGCTTCTTGAAATTAAGATGTGAGAGCTTCTTGTGCCAATTCCAGCTTTCATCACTTGTTGCTTTGCTGTAGAGACATCTAACAATTCCTTTAGATGTATCACTTAAGATGGCTTCATATATGTTACCATGTCTTTGACCAGTTAGAACAATGTCTCCATTCTGCATATTCAAGATTTTGCATCCTTCTTTGTCAAAGATTGATTTGTAACCTTTATCACCCAGTTGACTTATGCTTAAAAGAGTATGTTTCAAGCCTTCAACCAGTGCTACATTTTCTATGATGACATTCCCCAAAACAATTGAGCCATATCCCAGAGTTTCTCATTTGTTGCCATCTCCAAAAAGATATTACTGGGCCAGCTTTCCTCTCAAACTTTGTAAGCAGGGACTTCTTTCCAGTCATATGTCCAGAGCATCCACTGTCCAAGATAATTGAATGTTTCTTTCCTGTGCCCTGCAAACAAAAAGTAACTAGTTAGAATTTTTTAGGACCCAACTTTGATTGGATCCTTTCTTACTAGATTTAGAAACAACAGGCTTTGAAGATTTTGCTTTTATTTTACCTGTTGCAGAGTCAACCTTAGATTCTAATCTCACAAACTGTTTGTGACTAGGAGTTTCAGATTTCAAGGAATAATAGTCATAATACAGTTCATGATATTCTCTACACATGTAAATGGAATGAAGTAAACTACCACAATGATAACAAGCTTTTTGTGGTTGGTATTGAATTTTCTGAGTCTTGGGGAATCTGGACTCAGTTTTCCAAGAAGGTTTTTTATTGCAGTCTAGGGCCAAATGATTATAATTTCCACACTTATAGCATTTTTTCCTAGGTGCATCAGGTACATTCTTGTAATTATTCTCTTTGTTAATACCTTCTTTTCCATTCCTATTTCTTTTGATCTTGCTAGACTCTGAAAGACCATCTAATCTCTGTTTCAACTGAGACTTAGATAGAAACCCTATGTTTACATTCTTAGGTTTCTCTAACACTTTCTCATCTGAATTACTATTGTTAATCCTTTTGTGTACAACAGGGGTACCTTTTGAATCAACAAATTTAACATGATTAGGTTCAGAAACAATTTTCTTACCTTCAGATTTAGATATGTTAGCTTCTACCTTACTATCATCATTGACAATAGCTACTTTTTCTTCTTGTCTAGCCTTATCAAAACCTAAACCATTTACCTTACCTCGAATTCCACTTTCAAAGATTTCTATAGTCTTTTTACTGGAATTGTTAATGGTCTTAATCATATCTCTCACTTCCTCTAGTTCGTTTCTGACATAGTCATAATCCTCAAGAATAACACTATAATCATGCTTAGCTTTATCAGAACTTAACTTGTATTCTTCCATTTGAATTAATTCAGATTCAAGAAAATTATTTCTATCAACTAATTTATCATTCTTAACCTTAAGTTCATCTCTTTCACAAGTAAGAATTCTAAAATTAGTCATAAGATTCTTAAACTCAGCATGGATAGATCTAATTTCATCAAAATTTAAGCTATCAAATGAATCAAGAGAGTGAAGTGATACCTTAACAGAGGATGGAGAAATTTTCTTTGGAGATCCAGGTTTTTCTGAACTATTTGCCATCAATGCAATGTTGTCATAATCCAATTCATCTTCAGAGTCACTGGAATCAGCCCAATCCTTCTGTGTGACCATAAGTGCATTACCCTTTCCTGAATTTCTAGGCTTCTTACACTCACTAGCAAAGTGTCCAAGCTCGCTGCAGTTAAAGCACTTGATCTTGGCCTTATCAAGCTTGACAATTGTACTTTTTCCTTTGTCACTCTTCTTTTCCTCCTTCTTTTGAAAAGGTCCTTTGCTAAATCTTCTCCTGTTGAATCTTCCTTTCTTGAAAGCTTTAGCAAACATAGCAAAGAGTTCCTGCATCTCATATTCAGAATCATTGTTGTCAGAGTCCATATCAGTAGTCTTTGACTCAGAACTTTCTTTGCTTTTCTTCTTCCTTGGATTCTTTACAGCAATCTCTTCATGCTGTTCTTCAGGAAGCTTCTTAACTTCAGATTGAGCAGTAAGTGCAATAGTCTTCATCTTTCCTTCACTCCTGCTCTTCTTCTGCTGCTTGTCAAGTTCATAAGCTCTCAATTTTCCATATACTGCCTCTAATGAAATATCATCCAGATCATTAGCTTCCTCAATCGCAGATATCTTCTCATTGTAGAAATCAGGCAAAGCTTTCATGAACTTTGTATTCATATCCTCCAAGTAATAATATTTACCATGCATGGCCATCTCATTGATGAGTTTTGTAAACCTATCAAAGGTATCAGTAAGTGACTCACCAGACTTGGATTCAAAGTACTCATACTGTTGTATAAGTAATGTCCTCATATTCTTCCTGACAGGCTTAGTTCCTTCACAGTGAACCTTAAGATTGTCCCATATATCCTTAGCAGTTTTACAAGAGAGAACATAGTTAGTGAGAACAGAATCAAGACTGTTGAATAATATGTTTCTCACTTTAGCATCTTTAAGAACATTCTCATTGTCCTTATCTGACCATTCAGATTTTGGCTTCTCTGCTGTATGTTCTGGAACAACCACACCATCAACAGTTGCTTGTCCAACGACCTTTGTTGGAACAAAAGGTCCATCTCTGATTCTGTCAAGATAATCAGGATCTGTTGCTTCCAGATGATGCAACATCTTTACTTCCCATAGAGTATATTCGTTTCTCTTGAGCATAGGAATTTTAGTATTCCCATCCTTGTAACCAGACATGATTGCAGATCTTTATGATTATTCGAAATCAACCTGCTCTGATACCAATTGTTAACTCGAATAACTTGTAGAAGGGGGGGGGGTTGAATACAAGTTATATAACTGTGTCTGATTTTTGCTTGATTATATGAACAAGAATAAACGAATGAATCAAACTCTGTTTGTATTAATAAGATCAAATACAAACTCTACCAAAGGTGTACAAATACCTTTAGCAGCTGCTGACAATACAAATCTCTCTCTCTGTTTGTTTCGAATTCTCGAATACAAACCTTATACAGAGCTACGCACACGAACTCAATTTTTCTCACACTTGTTCGACTACGACTCACTTTTTACAATGATATAGAGAGAGTATTTATAATGCTACCTATCAACTAATAACAGAAAGATATAATCTATACATGATAATGTTCTGCCTTCTAGTCGATAGTTTCCATCAATAGAAAACTCTTTCCTTCATAATATCTTCTTGCTTGTTCTTCAAACAAAGATCCTGTTTTATAGCACTTGCCAGTTTCTGTAGCATCCATAATGACATCATCAGTAACAAGACTGATATCAGGATTTCATCTTGCATCAGTATCTGATCATCATCAGTATTAGACCGTCATCAGGATTTGCCCTTTGTTCCTGACATGTAGTCTCCGATACACTGTTCATTCCTGACTAAACTGTACAGATAACTGTTTTACACATAAATCCTATATAAAGTGCTAAATCCTTTATAATATCAGGATTACAAGAAGTATAATGTGTAAATTCTATTCTTAACATCACAACTTATGAATTATTCCTAACAGAAAATATTTGAAAATTGTGTATTTTTATATTTATGAACAATCCGGGATTTATAAAAAATTTGTGCATAGTTATTTTAATTTTTGGAAAGAATAAAATTTCCAATTTATCCGAGTGAATCATTTCGGGGTTAAAGAATGATTTTGAAAAATATTTATTCATTTTATTTGTAAAATAGAAATTTATTATTGTCACCCACTAATTATTTAGATGGCAATTTTTGAGTCCAACTAATTTAATTAAGTGTCCAATATTATTAATGGGGTGCATTATTAGAGATGTTAATATTATTAAGTCGTGTTGACTTTTAACGGTGCTCTGTTAATTCTTGCCACGTGTGATGATATGTCACAATTTTAACTTAAAAATAAATCAAAAATTACATAAATCCTTTTTAAATAAATAATTTAAATTAATTTATTAAAAGTAAATAATACTTTTACTCAAAGAGAATCAATCCCCTGTACTCTTCTCTCTCTCGTATCTCTCTCTCTCGTGTAGATTCCGGTACTTCGCCGGAAAATCAATCCCCGAAAATCTCTCTCTTTCCAGCCTCTCCTCTTCTCTCTCCCTCGTCTCTATCTCTCTTCCCTGTACTCTTCTCTCTCTCTCTCATCTTCTCCAAAATCACGATCCTCCCATCTTCTCACAAACACAAACAGGTTGCATAAAATTATCCGATTAATTGGATAATTGATCCCCAATCTACCTCTCCTCCATCAATCTACCTCCTGTCCTCCGACCAACTCCACGCACCTCTATCTACAACATCCTCCGACCAGCAACCCACCGTTCCTCCGTCCTCCGTTAACCTTCACGCCACCTACAACCACAGCCTCCACCCATCTCTTTCATCCACTCTCCCCAACACACCCATCTTCCACCTCCACGTTCACGTCCACGTCCACCTCCAACACAACCCATCCACAGCACAACCTCATCCCTCTCACAAACCGCCTCACTCAATTCAAATTCAAAATCAAAATCAAACCCTAACTCTCAGCTCAATCTCCACGCGCAATTACATTGTTCGATTCGTCGAGTACAAGAAATCGCAAGATCACAGAGATTATTTAACTGAAAATTTAGGTTTTGAGAACTGGAATTGGATTGAGAGGAGGAATCCGGCCGCTAAGTTTCCTACTGATTTCGGTTTGGTTTTGATCGACGATGAGGATGATGATAAGCGGAAGGTGTTGATTGAAGAATTGGAGAGACTGGAGTTAGTGAAGGATGTTCATGTTGATATGAGTTACGAAAGGAGTTTGCTTGGAAAGTTAAAGACTAGGGAGAGAATGGGAGCGTTTGTTGATGGGAGGAAGGGTCCGGGGAAGATCTTTACGTCTATGTCGTTTGGTGATGGCTACAGTTTTATTGCTGCTGCCATGACTGCTAATTCCAGTCAACGTGTATAATTAGTTTAGAGTTTAGAGTTTTTAAAATAATTAGTTTTAAATTAGTTAACACCTCAGCAGTCAACGTGTATAATTTTAACACATCAGCACGCCACATCACCTTTCCGTCAGGGACGTTACCTGGAGTTAACGGCGGTTACCCAACTGCAAGTTTTAATTACTTTGATGAGTTGACTGCAAGCTTTTTGAGTTCGATTACCCAACTGCAAGTTGAGCACGAGTTCAGTTATGAAATAGCCAATTAACCCCATTTTTTATTATTATCATTATATACTAATCCTAATTCTACCCGTACACCCCCACCCCCTGTTATCACTCCCCTCACATCTCTCTCTCTCCCGTAACTCTCATCTCTGTCCTCTCTCTTTTGTTCTTGAATTTCAACGGATCAAACAAGTCGTTTGTGATGATTTTAGCATCCAAATCACTCATATAAGTGCTCAAATCGACTCTCTCTCCACCCTCTATTGATCCATACCATCAAAACACGGTTTTGGTAACTTTTGATTTTTGGCTTAAATTCATTATTGAATTTCGGTTGATTATTAATTATTGTTGATAGCATATATGTGTAGATCGTTAAATTATGAGATTGTACATGTAAAAATCTTTGCTTTTCGAGTAGAGTTTTAGTTCGTCGGAATTTTTATTAGTGGTCGGATTTTATTGAATAAGCATCGGTTGTGAGTTCCGGTTGTATGTATGCGTAGATAGTTGTATGCGTAAGATTATATATTTTTCTTGTAATTTTTGGACGAGTTTTTAGTTGACCGGATTTTACTATTTTTGCCGGATTTTTGATATAATTCCGATGGAGTGTGTTTGTTAGATTGTATGGATTAAATAGAGGTCATATTAGATGTTTTGGGGCTGTGTTGGTGCTGTCCGTTTTTAGTAGTGGTGTTGCCGGATTTTTTTTCCGGTGGCCGGACGCCGGCCGGATTCTGGAAAACCCAGTTTCCGGTGGGTTGTTCTTGGCGACCCGGATTTGTTTTTTGTGACCCGTTTTCTGAAAATACCCGACCCGGTTTTAATTCTGTTTGGAGTAAGAGTGGTAAAAATCAAAATGTTTTTAACCTTTTACTATTTACTTTTAGAGAAATTATTATTTTTACTTTAAATTACTTTTATAATTCTGAATTTTAATTCTAAAAATTCAGAAAATTATTTCTAAAATTATTTTTAGAGATTCAGAATTTAGTTCTGAATTAAAAGTTAATTTTCAAAAATTATTTTATTATTTATTTGTAATTCAAAAATAATTAAGATCTAAATACTTTTAATTATTTTAATTAATTTCGAATAATAATTTAATTAATTTAATTATTTGATAAATGAAATCATTTATTGAATAATTTTATTTATTAGTTATTAGTTGATTTTAATTAATTTAATTAGAGATATTTAATTCTTAATTAATATATTTAATGATTTAAAATGATTTAAAAATAGAAAGAAATTGTTTTAAGTCCTAAAAATAATTCGGGAGTGATAAAAATAGTTTTAAAATTATAAAATTATTTATAAACACGGATTAAATATTTATTTAAATATTTTTGGATTCAATAATTACCCGGAGTGATTATTAATGATTTTTTTATTCAAAAAAGGTATTTAAATCTTTTAAAATTCTTTTAAGTGCTTTAAAAATATTTTTAAATATTCTAAAAAAAATACTTTGAGTGCTCTTTTATTTATGAGTCGTATCTGCTATGTGTTAATTGTTACGTGACAAGTATATATGTATTTAATTCGAGGATTAATGATTATCTCTAGGGTTAATTATTGTCTTGAGGATTATTGACTTATTTCAAGGATTAGCTGTTGTCTCGATGATTAATTGTTGAATATTGACTTAGGTTTGTCAGCGGAGATAAGTAGATGTCTAATAAAGGAGATTGGAGATGGATGAAATATTTTTGTGGGTTATGAAGAAGGTTGGAGATGGATGCGGTATTGTTTGCAGATTGTAATGCAGAAGGTTGGAGATGAAGGCATGGTTTGTGGATTGTTAGATTTATTATGAGGTGTTTTAACACCGGGAAAACGTCTATGTTCAAAGGGGACATTTCCGATTTTTCTTTTATGAGATTTTGTAGATGCGCGGGCTCGATATCGGCGGATCAGATTCGTGGCAATCGCAAGAGCGTCAAACCAACGAATGATTGAAATAGAAGATTTTGATGCCGTAAAATAGAAGAAGATAGTTGTATTACTTCGGCGCTACATAATAGCTAAGGACCAAAGGCAAGTGTTACTACCCCTCGCTTATCATTCAAGTGAGATGAATCTGTTTATGTTATTTATAAAATGTTTGTGCACTATTATGCAAGTGATTATGTGCAACTACTATGCATGATGATTGATTTCTTAAAATAACCTATAAGATTCCTTATACTAGGCTGATCTGTTATCAGTGAGTTTAAGGATTGTGCAATAAATGATTTTGAGAAAGTATTATAAAAAGGAATTGGAATAGTTGTGTAAGAGACCGAGACACCGGTCCAATCAGTAAGCTATGTGCTGCTAACCAAGCTGTGTGCTACTAATCAAGCTGTGTGCTACTAATCAAGCTGGGTGCTACTAACAAATAAGCTGTGTGCTACTAACAAGGCTGTGTGCTACTAACAAATAGGCTGGGTGCTATTACCCAGGCTGTGTGCTACAAATCAGGCCAATGTGAATAAGTGCCGTTTTATTAAAAAAAAGCCAATGACAATAAGTGATTTAATTGAATTGAATCCAGATCAATAATTTATTTAGGAACCAATGCATAGTGCAGAGGTTCCGGGTCTAAGTGGATGATCACCAACTTAGGCTTAGAGAAAAACGTCTAATAATTCCAACTATCTATAATTTGAGACATTAGTCTAAATTTCGTTTGAATAAGAGTTTTGAATAAAATAGCCATTCTGCTATGAAAGATTTTATATTTAAAATACATGTCTTATTATTTATGCCCCAGAAATACTATCTATGTTATGACTTACTGCTTTAAACTATCACTTGCTGAGCATTTATTTCGCTCATACTTGCTGTTGTAAATTCTAACATTTTAGTAAGGTAGTTTGGCGTGACGTATCCGCACAGTTCAGAAAGAGAAGAAGCGTGATGCTATTTCGAAGATGACTTGGCTCGGGATGTCTGGATTTAGTGTAAGATCGATTTTATATAATTGAGTTCTAATATTTATTATTATTAATATTATTATGTGATGATCTAGTTAGCCTGGCGTACTTCTTATCGAAGTTACACCAGTGATTTAAGATTTGATCAAAGAGAATGTTGTAAAGAAAGAATACTTTTTATTTAATGGAATTTGGATTCTTGTTTCTAGCCCTATAACCTTAAAAGATCTTGGTATGTTAGGGTCACATATGTTATATTTCCAGTGTTGGACAATCACAAGTGAATGATTATTATTAAACGGATGTTTTATTTTGAGAATTTTCGCGTGACGACCAAATCTCTTGACCCCGGATTTGGGGGGTGTCACATGAGTAATATTATAGTAAAAGATTATAATTATAACAAAATTCCAAACAATTGTTTTAGAAAATAATATGAATTTTAGGGGAGTAGGAATCTGTGATGAAATAAGGGTGAAACCAAATTTGTTACGAAAATATCATTAAACAGAAATTTATTAATAAAGGTTATAGATTCGTTGTGTTTTATCAAATGTTATACGATCTGGCTACGTATTCGTTGGTGTTTTACCCTCTATTTGTTGGTGATTTTGATCGTTGGTTTTTTCAAGTTAAAAATTATAAACAAAAGAATTATAATCCTCATAATAACTTTATTTTTAACTCTTTCTAAAGGAATATAGTATTCTAGGGGAAATATGATTTTTTTAAAAAAATTACAAATAAAAGAATTATAATTATAATAGGATAAAAATTACAAAAATAAATATATATAATTATAATAGGATTTCTATTTTTATTCTATTTTTTTAAAAAAAACATAAAATTATAGGGAAAATAGGATTTTAGGGGTGCAACCAAAATATAGTGCGAACCGAAAACGGGTGAAACCAAAATATAGTGCGAATCAAACTTTAGGTACCTTTAAAAGAGGGTTTCGCTTATTAATAAAGGTTATAGATTCTTAGAAATCTAAATGTCGCACGTATTTTCGTCTTCAAAATATTTGTTCTAAATTTCGTCCATTCAATATTTTTTTTCTGGTTCCGGTCCTTATTTTTATGTCCAACAGCCTTGCTATTTATAATTCTCTTATGTTGATTCACATTCAAGTTTGAATAGTAATACACAGAGATAATAATGGAGCAAAACTGCAAAAGTGTGAAAATGAGAAATAATCTAAATCATTATATCAGTATATCTACAATTATTACATGTATACGAAAAAAGACCTCCTAGTTATAATTGTCATGTTGAAGCGGAAGAGAATACGTTATAGATAGGGGGTGATCGCGGTGCAGGCGGTGCGGTTTTTCCCTAAAATCGCGGACCAATCTGCGTATGCGGTGCGGTTTATTGCGGTTTACACCTTCGATAAAAATTATTATCAATCTAAAATATTTATTTTCATGCGTGAAATAAATTTTTTAAAGTTTTTACTCAACCACATTTCTTAATTCGTATGCGGATCGTGTCTATAGACTTAGCGAAATACAAACATTGTAGTATGAAATATTGAGATACTAAATAGATAAAGATGGGCTAGCGCATTATAATTGATCTCATAAGTCTCTAAAATAAACTATTACTAGGCAGTAGGTACTAACGAACCAAGTAGCTTGCAAACTATCCCTTAAAATTTAACAAAATACTAACATAATATTATATATATTATATTAAATATTATATATAATATTATATATATATATATTAAATATTACGGTGCGGTGTGGTTTGAACCGCATTTCAGAAAACTAAAACCGCAACCCGCACCGCACTGCGCGGTTTGTAAAAATTTGAAACCGCAACCGCACCACAAAAAATAAAAACCGCGCGGTGTGGTGCGGGTTGGTGCGGTGCGGACGGTTTTTGCGATTTGGTGCGATTTATGATCACCCCTAGTTATAGATGTTGCTTTCATCTCTTCTTTATCAAGCTTCTCCTGTAACGCGCGTCAACTACAATTAATTTAAAAAATACGTTAAGAGTGCAGTTTCGTTGAAAAATAGGTATTCTTTGAGGAGAATACGTTATAGAATACTAGATCTAGTGTGGTGTACATGGATTTTGGTACTTGGCGGAATATTGGTGAGAGTACAGTTTCGTTTGGCTTTTCAAATTTAGTGATAAATCCAATTTATTTAAAAAATAACATAAACTAGAACAATTTAGCATCTAACACAAGCTTGGTCATAGTTACTTTGATAAACCAACCAAGAACAAGAAAAACAGATACTACTCCTCAAAGGTGTTGTAAAAGTTGCAACCGGAAAATCAATGACCAACTGCCAGGAAGTTAACTACTGAGATGGAGCTGTAATCATGACAAAGGATCCGAATCTGCAAAAAACATTATTTTCAATTTTTAACTAGATTTGACGATGCAGCTTCTTATATACAAGGAGCTTAACACTAATTTGTAATATGCAAGCGACGTAGCATGTAACTAATTTAAAATTATGGCATATATGTGATATATGAAGCTAGTCAACATATCTTCGTGTGTGTGAAAGTGTCATCTAAGGATGAAAAGCCACAATACCAGTTTGTTTTGAAGATACGGAGGAACCGGTGTAGCTGCAACTTCCAAGTCGTATTTCTCCCAGACGTGTCAGCAAACGTCTTGAAACAAATAGGGCACGTATTTCTGTTAAATATATAGTCCAATTAGTACTAGGATATATATATACAGGCTCCAAGTCGTGCTAAGGATGTAATAGGATATCCACTCACGGAGATTTCGTCAGCTCGGGGTAACAACGATGGTGAATGAGATGGCCACACGGCATAACTGACATAGTTCCTGATGTCTCAAATAGATACTGCAATATTTACGTTCACATTTAATATATTCATCGTTGATATCAATGAGGGCATAAAAATTTGCATTATATAAAAAAGACAAAACAACTACATGTACCTCAAAGCAGATAGGACAATTACGATATAGCAGGCCTTCAATACAAGTATGTGGTTCTTCTCTGCAACACTCTGGAAAGGATAGAACACATATGAAAGTTAACACCGCGCTTTAATTTACCAAGCTTAAGATGATTTTGTAAGCAAAAAGATATGCTTAAAAAAGATGTGCACTATCACTCACGACATGTATTGCAATGGATGATTTGGTCCTCTTGCCTGCCTCGCCTAATACAGAGAACGAGATAAAATCATGAGTGAAGAAGAAAATTGAAAATAAAGACAAAGCAACGACAGAAACACCACCAATACTCCACCAGTATATCTTAACAGTAAACTAAAATAAAAGACATATGGAAGCAGCAACTTCTCCCCATGCTCCACCAGTCTTTAAAAACTGATCGATTTAGATATTAACTTTTTCCGGTTATAGCTAGCCAAAAGAGATGATATATATTAAGAACAGGCTTACTAACATTACCATTAAACTGCAACATCAAATCTTTAGATTTTCAAATGAAAACAAATTTAGCACTATCCAAAAAGGAAGAAAAAATTATCATACCTACATGCACCGCAGCTGAGACAATGGATAATTTTCTTAGATGGCTGCAAAATGCAAAAAAAAAAAAAAAAGATACCAGTTTCATTTGGAACAACCCAATATATTTCTAATATTCTATTTGGTCAGAGAATGGAAAGGAATAAGAACATATCATAGAAGAGAGCAAAATACTCACATCATCATTGAGCACCTTGCAAATTTCACAGATGTATCTGCCCATACATACACCACAGTTGATACATATTTGCTGAAACTGAATGAAACTAGCAGTCATTATAATTAAAACGATTTACATGTTAGCTCAGAATATTAAACCAAAAGTAATGAACACGATAGGTCCCAATTTTTTTCGAATAATTCCCTGCTCATATAGTTGTACAGTGTTTTTATCATTCTACAGAAATGTGAATTATGTCATGTAAATCACCTCCTGTTCAGTGTTGCATAGCGAACATACGACCTGAAAATCGCCAACAGCACGAAATCAGATTAGACAAATATGGTGGACGTACATGCAGGACAGTATAGTCACTTGAACAATATACTTGCCTGACGAACCGCTTTACGTGGCATTTTGTGTCCATCTTTATCAAGATTGTTCTGCAAAAATATAAAAATTCATTCAGTAAAATGCTTGTTATCTAGAACCAAGAGAAAAAAATAATTGTGACATAAAACCGACCTTGGACTCATCATGGCAATCTCGGCAGTCAAAAATCTCATTGCAACAAGGAGCTCTAATACGACATCTTTTCAATCTATGAAGGCAACTGTCAGTGTAATTAAGCAACAAAAACACATTAGAACATGAAGTAGGGTTCTTGGGTAAGCCTACGAATCTCCGTACACTACAAGGAATACAAGCATTTTTGACAAACTTTTTGGCCTAGTTTCTGTCGGAAGAATGCTTCCTTCCGACAGAACTCGTCCGTCAGAAAAGTCCTTGTCAAATGTTCATATTTGCGTCGGAAGTTATCAATTGTGTCGGAAGATAATGAGGGACCCACTTCCTCTTTATTATATTATTAAACTAAACATCCGGCAAAAAAGTTTGTCGGAAGTTTGTTTTTTGATTATTATCTATAAATAAACTAAATAATAATAAAATATTCATATATTATATTCCGAAAAACCTTCTGCCGGCATGCAACCCGGCCCGTATCGAATGCTTTGATACTTCGATACTCATGATAATTATATATCTCAACTAGAGTTTGCCTTTTACACAATTTGTACAAAAAAAGTTTAAAAAACTGATGATGATTTGACATAAGTTCTTGAATTTTAAATGCTTACATCACATTTGATTCAATTTGCACAAAGTTAATTGTTCGATCTTATCATTCTTAACATCAAATATATATTTAATATATGCCCCACCCGAATTCCCATAATCTTGAATTTATCGAATTCTTATATATATATATTCCCCTGCTACCCGGACTGAAGCTTCTTAGACTATGAAGAATTAAATATCCGTGAATTTATCGAATTCCTATATATATTCCCCTACTACCCGGACTCAAGTTTCTTAGGCTATGAAGAATTAAATAGTACCCGTATTTAAGGTATCCCTTATCCAACAGCTGATTATCAGTTGACTTGTCTGTATGCATGCCTTGACCGTGTAATTGTTCATGATCTCGTACACTTTTTGAACCAAGGAGCGGAGTAGAGAGATCCCGTTCTATTCCCGGAAGTATTGGTTCCATGATGCAGTCAGCTGCTATAAATTAAAGAACAAACATCGGAGATCGAAAACATTAGGATTATCAATAACAAGTAGACCTGGACAATTGGACATGCATGCATAATTTACAGACAAACCCGACCTAGAGACTTCGTAGAGACTGAGAGGAAGAAGAGAACGAAATCGCACGACCGGACAACTGGTCTTATACTATCATGTCTATTTATAAAAAAAAAAAAAGGAAAATTTGATTTATAGTAACTATTATAACAAATTGGGTACCAAAATTTGTTACCAAATAACATGACACTAATTACTTGTTATTTTGAGATGTTTTAATTGGATGGTTCTGTTGCGTCCATTATAATTATAACCAATTAAAACAATGGCTTTTTGGTACCCAATTTGATACCTCTAACATTTTTCACTATATTATTATAATAAAATATCTAATACACATAACAGGATGTGATTATGGACAAACAGAAATTGGGATCATTACCTTAATTAAACTTAATTAAATAAATTAAAAATACTAGCTTAGGACCCGTGCGATGCACGGAATTAATTATTTAAGTTAGAAATTATTTTATTAAAATGTTAGTTTTTTGTAGAATATATTTACTAAAATTATCATCTTTTATGATTATCATACTTTTTTATTAAAAAAATCACATTATCTTACGATGCGATGCACGGAATTCATTATTTAGCTTATAAATTATTTTATTAAAATGTTAGTTTTTTGTAGAATATATTTACTAAATTTGTCCTGTTTTATGATTATCATACCTTTTTATTAAAAAAATTATATTATCTTAGGATAGAATAGTTTTTTCCACAAAGTGATTGCATTTTACATTTAATGTTTCAACATACATAATTATTCATTTTTTTCTCACTAACCATTCTTTTGTATTGTTTTAAATTTTTAGGATGTGTTTTTTATCTTCTAAATTTGCCAAAATTGTTTTTTTTAATTAAATTTTCTTTGGTAATGTTGTTAAAGTGTTTCCTCTCTACGAAATTTTTCTAAATGCTTCATTTGCCTTAAATTGTTATTTTGTTATTTATTTGTAATGGTATTATAATTGAACTTTTGTAATTTGTTTAAAAACTTTTTTGTTAAGAACTTTGTCCAATGTTTTCTCTAAATTTCAAAAAATTATCTTAGTTTGTTACTGAAAAATGTTATGTGGATCATTAATTATTACTCCCTCCGTCCCACTAATTTTGTCACTTTGACCAAATTTTGGTCAATTTGACCAATTTTGTAATGAGAATTACTTATATTATATGACAATTATATTTTTTAAAAAAATTATTATCACAAAGTACACTTATCATATTACAATATCCAACTTTTAAATTTATGAAAGCATAAATAATTAAATTATTATTTAAGGTCAAAGTTTTATCAATTTGACCAAGAAAGTCAAATGAGGACAAAATAAGTGGGACGGAGGGAGTAGCTTTTTTTTCTTTTTTACGAATTTTATCATGAATCTCAATGGTAAATAATGTATAATTTATTTGGAATTCTATTATTTTTTTTTATGAATTGTGCATATTATCAATCATATATGATTGCACAAACGTAAAAGTGATTGATTTTTTATGGGCACAATTAAAAGTTATATTTCTCAAAATCAATTATCATCTTCCTTTTTTCTCCATGTTTAGTTTCCCTTTTATTTTACTTTAATGTTTTTTGTAGAGATTAAAGTTGTTATACTTTAAAGTTTAGTTTCTTAAATGTTTTTATTATACTTTAATGTTTTTTTTAATGTTTAATGTCTTCTTTTAATGTTTCTTAAATGTTTAGTTCAAGTTGTTGATTCTCCTATGCTGTGGAAGTTCTTCTGCTGTTGCTGGAATGATATTGTTACTTTGTAGTTTCTCTGTTGTTACACGGGTCATAATGTGTATCGTAATGTTGTTGTACATTATGATTTATATCTTTTTTTATATTTAGTATTAGATATTCATATCCTTTTAAATTTAGATGTCTTAATAGAAAAAGTTAATAATATGATTTATACTATAATTTAAGAAAATATTCATTTGTTTTTGCTTTTAAAAAAAAGTTGAGTAATGATATTTAAAAAAAATTGTGCAAATACATTATTTAACATGTTTTTAAATAACATGGAAAATATCAGGTTGTGTATAAATTAATTTATGTTTTTTATAAAGTTTTATTCCTATAATTTTTTGTAAAAAAACAGAACTTTACAAATGCATTATTTAATTATTTTAACTATTTGATTGGCACTAACTATCTCGCTTTAGCTTTCCAGTTGAATTCTTTTACATACAAAAGAGTCCATCTTGACTCCTTTCTCGTTACTACCTTTACATTAGATGTTAATTATAATATAATATATTTTTTATAATATAATATAATCTTAATATAATCTTGACCGTTGATTTAATTTAATATCACATTCATCCAATGGTGGTTTTTTTTTCGCGATAGTATAACTATAACCAACCAAATAAAATAATATAATCTTTTATAGTATAATAATATAATCTTAATATAATCTTGACCGTTGATTTAATTTAATATCATATTCATCCAATGGTGGTTATTCTTTTCACGATAGTATAGCCACGTCATCAATGATGACATGGCAGGTAACGTGGCAGTACCACGTGGCCACGTCGGCACTGATGACGTGGCAGCTGATGGAGCAGGGTTGCCAGGTTAGCATTGGTGTAGTTTTTTTTATAGAACCAAAAAAAATTGGTATTTTTTGTATAGAACCAAAAAAAATGAACTTTGGTTGTGTGCTGTCATAGTGGTTCTGCACGGTTCTCCACGTGTGGTTCTTAATACAACAATGACCTATACATGTCATGTAAGTTAATCATTTAAATTTATATAAAATAGAAAAAATTATAAGATTTTATGTCAAGATCTTAATACAATATTTTATACATGTCAAATGATGATAATATAATGGTATGCATCTCTTGAATACATTTAAAATTTGGATTTTAATTTCGTATTTGTGAATTTTTTGAAATTATTATGTTAAATCAGTTATAGTTTTGTATTTTGTTAACCGACTCAATGTTTTGAATTATATCCCTCTAATATTTATAAGTTTTATTCTTTTATATAATATTAATAAGAATCAAATTTAGAATTATTTTGGAATCATTATTCACACAAATATCAAGATTTTTAAAAATTACTTTATTTGAATAATATTCCTCTAATCTATATCTATCTATACTATATTATAATAATCAAAAGAAGTATAATTTGTAGTTGGTTACCCCTTTTTTGGTTATCTCCATTTTTGGTTATCCCTCATTTATCACAGTTAGATCCATCCATTAAAAGTAATCCGTGCTTAATATAGTTTGTGAATAAATTTATATTTAAGTATATTCAAATATATGAATTGTTTTAAAAAAAATTAGTCATGTATATGAAGTTTTATTTGAAACAGTCGTAAAGATGAAGTTATGTTTGGTTACTAGTACTACGCGTCTTCTATATCGTTCAGGACAGGACTTCTACCCCGGTGTTGTCGGCTTAAGTTTTTTTTTAAAAAATCAGTCCTTATGTTATTACTCCTTCCGTTTCTTTTTAATTTTCCTCTTTTGATTGTGGACACTGTTCATTATAAGAAGTTGACTATTAATTTAGGCATAATTTGTAAAATAAAATATAATCATGAGTGATCTTGTTGGATTCGTATTTATGAGTATTTTAATACATTGAAGTTTTTATATTTAATATTAATACAAAATTGAAGATATTAACGATTAAAAGTGTGCATTGGCAAACGTGTCTAGAGGAAAGAGGAAACTTATTATGAGACGGATGGAGTAATATTTAAGTATTAAAATTAATTAGATATAATCCAGACCCTTAATTAAAATTTAGATTTAACGGTTAATATTTATTTCGTAGTAGTACTGACAACCAAATATCCACCTTATGCTATAATTTTTATAATATAATATAATCTTGACCGTTGATTTAATTTAATATCATATCCAAATAATATAATATAATCTTTTGTAATATAATAATATAATTTTAATATAATCTTGACCGTTGATTTAATTTAATATCATATTCATCCAATGGTGGTTATTCTTTTCGCGGTAGTATAGCCAACCAAATATCCACCTTATGTTTGTTATATATAGGATATAAATTTGAACCAATTGACAAAAATATCTCAGAGCATGGCGACAGGTGAAGATCCTTTTTGGGATTATTTAAAATATAAAACCTAACAATAAATTTTTTTATTGTAATTTTAAATTCCTCAAAGTACTATTGGTATATTTAGTTTACCATTAGATTTATAAATTATTGCATACTTAAAATACAAAAGGATAATTATGTTAGTTATTTACTCCCTCCGTTTATTTGGTTTCTTTACATTTGCTTTTTGCACGGAGACCAAGATAGTGGATGTATTATTGTTAAAATAAATGTAGTAGTGAGTGTAATAGTAATTTTATTGTTAAAATAAGTGAAGTAGTGGGTGCAATAGTATAAAGGGTTGAAAAGGTGGAGTGAGGTAGTGAATGTAATAATGTATTTTATTGTTAAAAGTTACTATTTTTAGTAATGTAAAGAAATGGAATGGACGGCCAAAAATCAGAAAGTGTAAAGAAATGAAATGGACGGAGTGAGTACAATATATACTATTAACATTGATGGAATATCAAAAATAAAAAGAATTTGCTTTTCCTGAGGTTACCTGCTAAGTTTCTCGAGGTTATTAAAAAAATAATACAAGAATACAAAATTGTTTTTAAAAAACTATACTAAAATCTCTGATAAATTTCCTCTCAGGAAAATTATTCTCAAATAAAAATTACGATACAATCGATGAAATAAACAAGTATTGAATTTCTTTTTTAATCCCCAGCCCACTTTTTCCCCACTCTGAAACATTGAGTACAACGAGCAAATTGAGTACTCCCTTCGTCCCTCATGGTTGTTTACATGAGGGATGGACACGGAGACCAAGAAAATGTGTAAAAATTGAGTAAAGTTAGATGAAAAGTGGGTAAAGTGGTGGGACCTATTACTATTTAATTATAGATTTGAGATAGTGGAGGAAAGTAGTGGGTGTAATAGTATTTTTTATTGTTAAATATATGAGATAGTGAGTGTAATAGTGGGAGAAACTTACTATTTTTGGAATGTAAAGAAATGAGAGGGACACCCCAAAATAGTAATTGTAAAGAAATGAGAGGGACAGAGGGAGGGAGTACTACATTGGTTTGGTGGATGAGAGAGAGTGAGTGAGAGGAGAGAGAGTTGATTGACTTCATTAATTTATTTGTTTCGTGATTGAAATGAGTGGGTGATGTAGTTGTTTCATAAATCAGCAACACACAGGTAAGAGAAGGTGAAACGCACGCGAGACGTTTCTTTGTTTATGGGGCGCGTGACGCGCACTTGTTGTGTTCGCGAGTGAACGTCCTTGCCGACAGCTTCTCTGCCCTATCTGTTCTGTTTGTCTGTTGTCCGTTTTAATCAATTCATTTGCTTCTTTTTGAATCAAATTGCATGTGATTTCATAATCCAAAAAGACAATAAAATATTTTTAAATAAACTTAAAACAGACCGGAGCATTTGTAACCACATAAGTAGTACAAAGCCTGACTTCGTTATTTTGAAAATTGAGTACAGCGTTCCGCGCAAATTTTTCGCGGAAGGGATAGAACTTTCCGCGGAAAATTTACGCGAATGAATAGTATTCCACGAAAAATTACCGCGGAATGGGTGATTTTTTTTTAAATCCTGGCCGTTAGTTCGGTCAAAAAACTGATTGTTGGATAAACGGTCCCTGACAATCAATTGTCAGGGACCAGGACCCAAAACAAAAATACCCACCATTTAATTGCAACAAACCAAAATACCCAGGAGCGGAAACCTCCGCTTTTTTTACCCACGGACCACGCATGTATTACATGCGTACACTATATACACATGTCTCACATGCGTGGCCTTTACAAAAGAAAAGTCAGGCATCACATGTTAAGCTGGGTTACGCATTCTAGAAATGTGTAATAGGAGACACGCATTTTAGAAATGTTTAACTCAAGTACTGTTCATCGTCTCTACAGACGTTAACGAGGGACGACTTTCAGGCAATTTTGGCACAAAATCCGGTCAACCTTCGTTCAGTCCTTTCCAAGTTTCTAGCACACGCGTACCATACATCAAAACGTTCGTCTTCTCCCCCTCTACAAGTGTATATCATTCGATTTTTGTTTCGTTTGCGGGATTTTAAAACCCCAAAACCAAGCTTGTTTTCCAATCGCATTTTCCGATAAGCTCTTACACGCCCCTGCGGGGCCAAACACCAACAAATCGCAGAATCAAAATGAAGGGGAAGCTCTGGGCTTCGTTTTGATACCATAATCAGTATTGGAGGTTGCCGGAATATCATGTACGGGGGAGATAAATCGGAGAGGCGATTTTTCGCCTAAGAGAGACGCCGACCAGTTATTCGAAATAATGACGCATGATGACATCATCACGCATTCCCAGAATGCGTGACTCAAGATACGCATGTCCAACATGCGTATCCCAGGCCACGCATTCTTAGAATGCGTAGGTCGTGGGTAATTTGGGCGGAACCTCGCGCACATGGGTATTTCGGGCAGGGGTCAAGCAAAATTGGTGTATTTTGGGCATTATTTCATTCAGTCTGCATGAAAATTAATACAATTAATCGATTTGTTGAAGTTGATAATTCAAATCAATATATTTTAATTTATTTTACGAAAATAATTGTACTAACACATTTTATTCGTCATTATATAATTTTTATATCTATATTTGAATCATTAATTCAAATTCCAAAAAAAATCACCGAGATTCAAAAACATAATGATAAAATTTATGGCAATCAAAAATACATTTTAGAAATTTAAACTTTTTATATTTATAAACAAATTGTTATTTGTAATTTATTTTTTGGGAACATGATAAGAATATAAAAATGTATTTTTTTTGATTTTAAAATTAATATTTTAAAATGATTTTTTAAAAGTATTCTCGCATGAACCTTGATCATACATATATTCTATTTATAATGACTTAATTTATTACTTTTAAAATAATCGATCTTTCTCTAAAAAAAAGATAATTGATCCCGTTTATATCATCTCACCAATTTGTAATTATATTAACTTTTTTTAATATTTATATATATAAGATTTTACACGTTCAATTTAATATTTTTGCTCTATTTTGAATTCTTAAAATTTTGATTTGGACGATTTTACAGCCCACATGAAATTAACAAAATAATCTTTAATTTAGTGATGGTTTAACAAATATTTTTCAATTAAAACTACGCAGAAATAAAAAAGAGAAGAAATTGACGATTTTTTACGTTAAAAAATCTGTTCGATTTATGAAATCTACTTATATTTCGTTTTGATTGTTAAAATATCATTCTTATTAGTTGAAGATAGTTCTACTAACAATCAAATATGGTTTTAATAATGAGTGTAAGAGTGATTTTTTCCAAAATTTTGGTAGCGGGTAGTTTTGTTTTCCAGTACGAAATATTAAATAAGAACCGTTAGATCATAAAATAAATAGATGAAAAACGATAGATCTAGCATAAAAAATATTTTATTTTTTAACATGAAAGCTAAAAAGTGTATTTATATTGAAATACGAAAAAGTGTATGTCAATAATTTAAATCATGTTGGGGAATTGGGTGATTACTTGGATCTTTCTGAAGTCGTGTGAACACTTTCAGATTGAAGTTATTTGTGGTTCACCCAAATAATTCAATCGGATAAAGTCAGAAATTCTGCAAGAAGAGAGAATGTATTTTGCTGTGTATTTCAGAATGAACCTATATAGAAAATGATCAATGCCACACCTATTTATAGATGTCAACAGATGTGTATTTTCCCAATAGACACATCTCAAGATGTGTCTTTTGCCAAAAGACACATCTCTTTTCCAACAGTCATGGCACTGGCCAATGCTAATAGACACATCTCAAGATGTGTCTTTTCCCAATAGACACATCTCATTCTAACAGATGTGTTTGATGCCAATAGACATGTCTCATAAGCAATAATTCTGAAATCATAACGAACTCGAACAGAGCATACACTCCGCATTCTCCCGACTTGTTCGATGTAACATTACGATTACATTGATCAACTAGCAAATCCAATTACACTAAAATATCCAACAATCCTCCCCCATTTTAGCGTAATCCATGATTAACTAAACAAAATCACAACAAACAACAAACTTATGCATAAATGAAATATCGTGGCGATTGAATTTCACATTAGTATATTACACATTCCAAATATTCGAATATCAAGGTGTCACTATGGATTGAACCTTGGTTATTCATAGTGAATACATGAAGATAATATACACATAAATTTACATTCTCAAATGTTCTTACTCGACACTATATTTTACTAGCCTAGTGTCCTAATCCTTCTTAAGCATATCAAAGCCAAGTCCAAGCTTCTTGAAGCGGCTAAACTTCATGCTCAAATAGGTAGTTCTTTTATTCTCACACATGCATATGCAATTTTTCAAAAGAACTATTAAGAAGATAAACTTCAACCTCCTTATCCTGCAGGTATGAACACATACCTTGGGATGAAGCTTTAATGTGTTCCAATCTCTAAATGTTAAGCTTTCCGCATTGAATTCAGCACCTAATGTCATATTAGATGGGAATTGGGTATCTCAACATGAGAGGTTATTCGATGGACTTTAATCCCATCCCTACAGCCGACTTGTGCACAAGATCTCTACTCAACCCTTTGGTTAGATGATCGGCTAAATTATGTTGAGTTCTTATAAACTCCACTGATATAACTCCATGCGTGATAAGCTCACGAATCATGCTGTGTCTAACACCTAAGTGTCTAGACTTGCCTTTGAACACTTGTCTATAAGCATTAGACAAGGCAGACTCACTATCACATCTGATAGATATGGGTGATATCGGTTTAGGCCACAATGGAATCTCATAAATCAGATTTCTTAGCCATTCAGCTTCTTTTCCAGCCGCTGATAATGCCACAAATTCAGATTCCATTGTTGAATCAGTAATGCAACTTTGTTTCTTTGATGCCCAAGAGATAACACCTCCCCCAAAAAGGAACACCCATCCACTTGTGGAAGAATGATCTTCCTTATTGGAAATCAAACTTGCATCTGAATGACCTTCAATAACCGAAGGAAATTCAGTATATGTCAAACCATAATCCATGGTTCCTTTCAAGTACTTGAACATTCGGCTTAAAGCTTGCCAATGATGTGAACTTGGTTTGCTAGTATACCTACTAAGCTTTCCAACAGCATATGCAATATCTGGCCTAGTGCTTATCATGGCATACATGAGACTACCAATAGCCCTTGAGTATTCAAGTTGTGATACTGCAACACCTGTATTAGGTAGGAGTTTAATACTAGGATCAAGAGGAGTGCTAACTGGAGAACAATCTTTGAAGTTAAATCTTTTCAAAATCTTCTCAATATAATGAGATTGAGAAATTGAAATACCATTGTTCTCACGCTTGATCCTTATACCAAGAATCACTTCAGCCTCCCCAATGTCTTTCATATCAAAATTAGATGACAAGAACTTCTTGGTTTTATCCACTTGATTTTGGTCAGTACCAAAAATCAACATGTCATCCACATATAAACAAATTATAACTCCTTTACCAGAAGCATCAAATTTGCTATATACACACTTGTCTCCTTGGTTAAGAAAATAACCATTAGACAAGACCACAGTATCAAATTTATCATGTCAATCCTTCGGTGCTTGTTTCAGACCATAAATTGATTTCTTCAATTTACACACCTTGTTCTCACAACCAGGCATAACAAACCCTTCGGGTTGTTTCATATAAATCTCTTCAGCTAATTCACCATTCAAGAATGCAGTTTTCACATCCATTTGGTGAATGACAAGGTTGTGTATAGCAGCAAGTGCTATTAACAACCTAATAGTGGAGGTTCTAGCAACAGGAGCATAAGTATCAAAATAATCAATTCCTTCTTTTTGTCTAAAACCTTGGATTACCAATCTGGCTTTAAACTTATCTATGGTGCCGTCCACCTTCATTTTCCTTTTGAAGATCCATCTGTTTCCCAATGCTTTACAGCCAGGGGGCAGATCACTTAATTCCCAAGTATTATTATTCATTATAGAATCCATTTCATCTTGGATAGCTTCTTTCCAGAATGCAACATCCCTAGATTTCATAGCTTCGCTAAAAGTATTTAGATCCTCCTCAATAACAAAACAATATTGGTATTGATATTCAATTTCATCTCTAGAGCCTTCTACTAGATAAAGATGAAAATCATCTCCAAAAGACTTTGCTTTTCCAGCTCTAGTGCTTCTCCTTGGTTCAGACGGTCCATTCACATCTTCAGTAGGAACGGAGTTCCTACTAGAAGAATTCTGAAGCATGTCCCTTGGTCTAGGTATAGATGTAAATCTGTTTTCATCAAATATAGCATCTCTTGACTCGATAATCGAGTTCACAGACACATAGTCATTAGATTCTAACACATAGAATCTATATGCTATGGAATGCTCAGCATAACCAACAAATATGCAATCTATACCTCGTTCACCCAAGTTTCTTCTTTTGGGTTCAGTGAGTCTTACAACTGCTCTACATCCCCAAACTCTAAGAAAACTCAATTTTGGTGACTCTTTATACCAAAGTTCATAAGGGGTAATCTTATTCCTCTTACTAGGAATTCGATTCAATAAATGACAGGCTGTCAACATAGCCTCACCCCAAAATCCCTCACTCAAACCCGAGTAGGATAACAAGGAATTAACCATTTCTTTCAAAGTCCTATTCTTTCTCTCTGCCACACCATTTTGTTGTGGTGTATAAGGAGCTGTGGTTTGATGTATTATACCAGTAGATTGAAAATAAACCGGATCATAATACTCACCTCCTCTATCAGTACGGAGATTTTTAATCATGGTACTCTGATGTAGCTCTACTTCTTCTTTATAAACTTTAAAGAAGCCAAGAGCTTCATCCTTAGCATGCAATAAATATACATAGCAATATCTAGTAGCATCATCAATTAAAGTAACTACATACTTTTTATTTCCTAATGATGGTGTAGAATGGAAATCACACAAATCACTATGTATTAGTTCTAAAACATCAGACACCCTATTAACCTCCTTAAAGGGCTTTCTAGTTATCTTCGTTAACATGCATGTTTTGCATTTTTCATTGTCTAAATCAATAGCATGTATGAGACTCATTTTAGACATATTCTTTATTCTTTTGTAATGTACATGTCCTAGCCTAGCATGCCATAATTCTGGTTTATTCAAATTATTGCTAGTACTAGTAGAAGCCATGCAAGCAGATTCATCAATAAATGGAGTATTTACATTCAACATAAACATGCCATTACACAAATAGCCAAAGCCAACAAAAGAGCCATGTTTTGACAATATATATTTATCACTTTCATAAACTTGTTTATATCCACAATTGTTCAATACAACACCAGACAATAGATTCTTCCGAATCCCAGGAACATACAACACTTTATTTAACAATATATATTTGCCAGAAGTAAAAAACTATCTTGACATTTCCTAGTCCTTTGATCGGTTCAGTTGCAACATTTCCCATATTTAAGATAGATCCATCTTCGATTGGTTGAAAGTCTATTAACCAACGAAGATCTTTGCATACATGACTCGTTGCTCCTGAATCAATCCACCAAGCAACATTGTCATCCTGCACATAAAATGCTTCAGATATAAGTGATACATAATTCTGACCAGAATTATAATTCTGTATTAAAATCTGACCTTGTTGCTTTTCTGGATCCTTGGATCCACTTGGACCAGCATTTTTCTTTTCTTGCTTGCCTTTACCAACCCGACAATCCTTCTTGAAATGTCCAGGTTTGCCACACTTCCAACATGCCATCTTAGGCCTTTTATTGGAAGAATTGTTGTTGTTTCCTTTAAACTTTCGTTTATCACCCTTGCCATTCTTAGAGTTCTTGGAAGATCCACCATCTTCAACCATGTGCACAGAAGAGTTACCGACTTGGTTCTTTCCCTTAGGATTATTCTCAATTTCATGAGTCCTCAAAGCCTCTTCAATTCTGAAGTGACTTCCAAGTTGAAACAGAGTCATATCATCTTTATTGTGTTTCAAGGAGTGTTTAAAATCCTTCCACGATGGTGGTAGTTTGTCTATAACACCAGAAACTGAGATAGATTCATCCATCTTCAGAATGTGTTGGGCAAACTGCCCCAGAATCCTTAACAATTCGTTGTATTGTTCCATCACCGGTCTAGAATCGACCATTTTATAATTCATAAAATTACTGACCAGAAACTTCTTACTAGAAGCATCTTCTGCCATGTACTTGGATTCAAGAGAATCCCACAATTCTTTCGCTGACTCAACATTTTGATATATATCGAAAAGGGAATCAGACATACCGTTTAAGATGTGGCCGCGACAGATGTAGTCATCGTTTTCCCACTTGCACCGCTTCCTAGTCTGTTCAGCGGTTTCATTTTCGATCACTTCTGGAATGGGGGTACTCAGAACATACACAACTTTTAGCGTGGTCAACAGAAAATGCATCTTTTTCTGCCATCTTCTAAAATCCTGGCCCTCAAACCTGTCCAGTTTTGCAAACTTGCTTGTCATGTCTTTTGCAGATTCTGCGTTCGCCATCTTTAGAAACAAATGACTTCAATCTTTGTTGGGGAATTGGGTGATTACTTGGATCTTTCTGAAGTCGTGTGAACACTTTCAGATTGAAGTTATTTGTGGTTCACCCAAATAATTCAATCGGATAAAGTCAGAAATTCTGCAAGAAGATGGAATGTATTTTGCTGTGTATTTCAGAATGAACCTATATAGAAAATGATCAATGCCACACCTATTTATAGATGTCAACAGATGTGTCTTTTCCCAATAGACACATCTCAAGATGTGTCTTTTGCCAAAAGACACATCTCTTTTCCAACAGTCATGTCCAATGCTAATAGACACATCTCAAGATGTGTCTTTTCCCAATAGATACATCTCATTCTAACAGATGTGTTTGATGCCAATAGACATGTCTCATAAGCAATAATTCTGAAATCATAACGAACTCGAACAGAGCATACACTCCGCATTCTCCCGACTTGTTCGATGTAACATTACGATTACATTGATCAACTAGCAAATCCAATTACACTAAAATATCCAACAATCCTCCCCCATTTTAGCGTAATCCATGATTAACTAAACAAAATCACAACAAACAACAAACTTATGCATAAATGAAATATCGTGGCGATTGAATTTCACATTAGTATATTACACATTCCAAATATTCGAATATCAAGGTGTCACTATGGATTGAACCTTGGTTATTCATAGTGAATACATGAAGATAATATACACATAAATTTACATTCTCAAATGTTCTTACTCGACACTATATTTTACTAGCCTAGTGTCCTAATCCTTCTTAAGCATATCAAAGCCAAGTCCAAGCTTCTTGAAGCGGCTAAACTTCATGCTCAAATAGGTAGTTCTTTTATTCTCACACCTGCATATGCAATTTTTCAAAAGAACTATTAAGAAGATAAACTTCAACCTCCTTATCCTGCAGGTATGAACACATACCTTGGGATGAAGCTTTAATGTGTTCCAATCTCTAAATGTTAAGCTTTCCGCATTGAATTCAGCACCTAATGTCATATTAGATGGGAATTGGGTATCTCAACATGAGAGGTTATTCGATGGACTTTAATCCCATCCCTACAGCCGACTTGTGCACAAGATCTCTACTCAACCCTTTGGTTAGATGATCGGCTAAATTATGTTGAGTTCTTATAAACTCCACTGATATAACTCCATGCGTGATAAGCTCACGAATCATGCTGTGTCTAACACCTAAGTGTCTAGACTTGCCTTTGAACACTTGTCTATAAGCATTAGACAAGGCAGACTCACTATCACATCTGATAGATATGGGTGATATCGGTTTAGGCCACAATGGAATCTCATAAATCAGATTTCTTAGCCATTCAGCTTCTTTTCCAGCCGCTGATAATGCCACAAATTCAGATTCCATTGTTGAATCAGTAATGCAACTTTGTTTCTTTGATGCCCAAGAGATAACACCTCCCCCAAAAAGGAACACCCATCCACTTGTGGAAGAATGATCTTCCTTATTGGAAATCAAACTTGCATCTGAATGACCTTCAATAACCGAAGGAAATTCAGTATATGTCAAACCATAATCCATGGTTCCTTTCAAGTACTTGAACATTCGGCTTAAAGCTTGCCAATAATGTGAACTTGGTTTGCTAGTATACCTACTAAGCTTTCCAACAGCATATGCAATATCTGGCCTAGTGCTTATCATGGCATACATGAGACTACCAATAGCCCTTGAGTATTCAAGTTGTGATACTGCAACACCTGTATTAGGTAGGAGTTTAATACTAGGATCAAGAGGAGTGCTAACAGGAGAACAATCTTCGAAGTTAAATCTTTTCAAAATCTTCTCAATATAATGAGATTGAGAAATTGAAATACCATTGTTCTCACGCTTGATCCTTATACCAAGAATCACTTCAGCCTCCCCCATGTCTTTCATATCAAAATTAGATGACAAGAACTTCTTGGTTTTATCCACTTGATTTTGGTCAGTACCAAAAATCAACATGTCATCCACATATAAACAAATTATAACTCCTTTACCAGAAGCATCAAATTTGCTATATACACACTTGTCTCCTTGGTTAAGAAAATAACCATTAGACAAGACCACAGTATCAAATTTATCATGTCAATCCTTCGGTGCTTGTTTCAGACCATAAATTGATTTCTTCAATTTACACACCTTGTTCTCACAACCAGGCATAACAAACCCTTCGGGTTGTTTCATATAAATCTCTTCAGCTAATTCACCATTCAAGAATGCAGTTTTCACATCCATTTGGTGAATGACAAGGTTGTGTATAGCAGCAAGTGCTTTTAACAACCTAATAGTGGAGGTTCTAGCAACAGGGGCATAAGTATCAAAATAATCAATTCCTTCTTTTTGTCTAAAACCTTGGATTACCAATCTGGCTTTAAACTTATCTATGGTGTCGTCCACCTTCATTTTCCTTTTGAAGATCCATCTGTTTCCCAATGCTTTACAGCCAGGGGGCAGATCACTCAATTCCCAAGTATTATTATTCATTATAGAATCCATTTCATCTTGGATAGCTTCTTTCCAGAATGCAACATCCCTAGATTTCATAGCTTCGCTAAAAGTATTTAGATCCTCCTCAATAACAAAACAATATTGGTATTGATATTCAATTTCATCTCTAGAGCCTTCTACTAGATAAAGATGAAAATCATCTCCAAAAGACTTTGCTTTTCCAGCTCTAGTGCTTCTCCTTGGTTCAGACGGTCCATTCACATCTTCAGTAGGAACGGAGTTCCTACTAGAAGAATTCTGAAGCATGTCCCTTGGTCTAGGTATAGATGTAAATCTGTTTTCATCAAATATAGCATCTCTTGACTCGATAATCGAGTTCACAGACACATAGTCATTAGATTCTAACACATAGAATCTATATGCTATGGAATGCTCAGCATAACCAACAAATATGCAATCTATACCTCGTTCACCCAAGTTTCTTCTTTTGGGTTCAGTGAGTCTTACAACTGCTCTACATCCCCAAACTCTAAGAAAACTCAATTTTGGTGACTCTTTATACCAAAGTTCATAAGGGGTAATCTTATTCCTCTTACTAGGAATTCGATTCAATAAATGACAGGCTGTCAACATAGCCTCACCCCAAAATCCCTCACTCAAACCCGAGTAGGATAACAAGGAATTAACCATTTCTTTCAAAGTCCTATTCTTTCTCTCTGCCACACCATTTTGTTGTGGTGTATAAGGAGCTGTGGTTTGATGTATTATACCAGTAGATTGAAAATAAACCGGATCATAATACTCACCTCCTCTATCAGTACGGAGATTTTTAATCATGGTACTCTGATGTAGCTCTACTTCTTCTTTATAAACTTTAAAGAAGCCAAGAGCTTCATCCTTAGCATGCAATAAATATACATAGCAATATCTAGTAGCATCATCAATAAAAGTAACTACATACTTTTTATTTCCTAATGATGGTGTAGAATGGAAATCACACAAATCACTATGTATTAGTTCTAAAACATCAGACACCCTATTAACCTCCTTAAAGGGCTTTCTAGTTATCTTCGTTAACATGCATGTTTTGCATTTTTCATTGTCTAAATCAATAGCATGTATGAGACTCATTTTAGACATATTCTTTATTCTTTTGTAATGTACATGTCCTAGCCTAGCATGCCATAATTCTGGTTTATTCAAATTATTGCTAGTACTAGTAGAAGCCATGCAAGCAGATTCATCAATAAATGGAGTATTTACATTCAACATAAACATGCCATTACACAAATAGCCAAAGCCAACAAAAGAGCCATGTTTTGACAATATATATTTATCACTTTCATAAACTTGTTTATATCCACAATTGTTCAATACAACACCAGACAAGAGATTCTTCCGAATCCCAGGAACATATAACACTTTATTTAACAATATATATTTGCCAGAAGTAAAAAACTATCTTGACATTTCCTAGTCCTTTGATCGGTTCAGTTGCAACATTTCCCATCTTTAAGATAGATCCATCTTCGATTGGTTGAAAGTCTATTAACCAACGAAGATCTTTGCATACATGACTCGTTGCTCCTGAATCAATCCACCAAGCAACATTGTCATCCTGCACATAAAATGCTTCAGATATAAGTGATACATAATTCTGACCAGAATTATAATTCTGTATTAAAATCTGACCTTGTTGCTTTTCTGGATCCTTGGATCCACTTGGACCAGCATTTTTCTTTTCTTGCTTGCCTTTACCAACCCGACAATCCTTCTTGAAATGTCCAGGTTTGCCACACTTCCAACATGCCATCTTAGGCCTTTTATTGGAAGAATTGTTGTTGTTTCCTTTAAACTTTCGTTTATCACCCTTGCCATTCTTAGAGTTCTTGGAAGATCCACCATCTTCAACCATGTGCACAGAAGAGTTACCGACTTGGTTCTTTCCCTTAGGATTATTCTCAATTTCATGAGTCCTCAAAGCCTCTTCAATTCTGAAGTGACTTCCAAGTTGAAACAGAGTCATATCATCTTTATTGTGTTTCAAGGAGTGTTTAAAATCCTTCCACGATGGTGGTAGTTTGTCTATAACACCAGAAACTGAGATAGATTCATTCATCTTCAGAATGTGTTGGGCAAACTGCCCCAGAATCCTTAACAATTCGTTGTATTGTTCCATCACCGGTCTAGAATCGACCATTTTATAATTCATAAAATTACTGACCAGAAACTTCTTACTAGAAGCATCTTCTGCCATGTACTTGGATTCAAGAGAATCCCACAATTCTTTCGCTGACTCAACATTTTGATATATATCGAAAAGGGAATCAGACATACCGTTTAAGATGTGGCCGCGACAGATATAGTCATCGTTTTCCCACTTGCACCGCTTCCTAGTCTGTTCAGCGGTTTCATTTTCGATCACTTCTGGAATGGGGGTACTCAGAACATACACAACTTTTAGCGTGGTCAACAGAAAATGCATCTTTTTCTTCCATCTTCTAAAATCCTGGCCCTCAAACTTGTCCAGTTTTGCAAACTTGCTTGTCATGTCTTTTGCAGATTCTGCGTTCGCCATCTTTAGAAACAAATGACTTCAATCTTTGTTGGGGAATTGGGTGATTACTTGGATCTTTCTGAAGTCGTGTGAACACTTTCAGATTGAAGTTATTTGTGGTTCACCCAAATAATTCAATCGGATAAAGTCAGAAATTCTGCAAGAAGATGGAATGTATTTTGCTGTGTATTTCAGAATGAACCTATATAGAAAATGATCAATGCCACACCTATTTATAGATGTCAACAGATGTGTCTTTTCCCAATAGACACATCTCAAGATGTGTCTTTTGCCAAAAGACACATCTCTTTTCCAACAGTCATGTCCAATGCTAATAGACACATCTCAAGATGTGTCTTTTCCCAATAGATACATCTCATTCTAACAGATGTGTTTGATGCCAATAGACATGTCTCATAAGCAATAATTCTGAAATCATAACGAACTCGAACAGAGCATACACTCCGCATTCTCCCAACTTGTTCGATGTAACATTACGATTACATTGATCAACTAGCCAATCCAATTACACTAAAATATCCAACAAATCATATAATTTGGTTTTCTACATTGCATAGGATTATCAATGTAAATCTTCTGCGCTGAACATGATTAATATAAAAATTCATAATTTGGTTTTCTACATTGAATAGGATTATCAATGTAGGTCTTCTACACTGAATATGATTAATGTAAAATTCTTAATTATATTGTCTCTTGATAGTATGAGTGTTTTCATTTATATAATAATTGTTAAATCATCAGTAAATTAAAAATAATTTTGCGAGCTTCGCCTGAGCCGTAAAATCATCCAAATCTGATTTCTAGATCTCAAGATAGAGTCTAAATAGTAAATATGATTTTTTTTAATATTAATAAAATAAATAAAATTCAATTGTATCTGTTTAATTATATCTTTTTCATATTATAATTTTATTTTTAAAATTCAATTCTAATACAAACTTCTTTAATTATATCCTTTTTAGATTATAATTTAATTTCATTTTAAAATGATATAATCATGATCGTCTATTTTTAAAAATATTAGATTTGACGGTTGAGATTATTTTGGTACTACAGCGACCAAACCAAAATTATGGATAAGATCCCTCTTACGCTTATTATATATACTAGCATTTTACCCGTGCGATACATGGGTAACTTTATTATTGTTTTATAGTTCAATTTTGATTTTAAAACAAAATTCCTTAAGAAATTAGTTTTATAGCATTTTGAATAATTTATTTTTACTTTTAATAATAAAAATACATATGTTATATGGATTGTAAGTTTACATTTATTTATTTTTCTTGTAAATGGTTTTTTTATAATTTATATTTCAAAATTTAGGCAAAAATATTTTTTAGTATTCATAATTATTTTTGATTTTTTTATTTTGTAAGATTACATATGATATACTTTATTACTATTTTATAGTTCAATTTTGATTAAAAAAAATTCCTTAAGAAATTAGTTTTATAGCATTTTGAATAATTTATTTTTACTTTTAATAATAAAAATACATATGTTATATGGTTTGTAAGTATACATTTATTTGTTTTCTTCTAAATGGTTTTTTTATAATTTATATTTCAAAGTTTAGGAAAAAATATTTTTTAGTATTCATAATTATTTTTGATTTTTTTATTTTATAAGATTACATATGATATACTTGAAACATATAGGTACTATATTCATGTAATAATTTATTATTATTATTTTTATCTTTTTGATTATGTAATTTAACGATTATCTTAAAAAAATTAGATATTTTGTTATAGTGTTTTTATAATTTTTAAGGCATTTTTTTAAAACTTTTTTGGAAATATGTGTGGTATAAAGTTTTTTTTAATTTGTTTGAATATTGATTATTTTTTCATATTAGTTTTATATTTTTCACATGTGTGGTGTTTATTATGTGTTTTTGTATAGATATTTTGTATAAATCTGGGATTTTTATGTTGTACAATATTTAGATATTAATATAAATTTATTTTGTGTTTGTTTAGATTGTTTTCTAATTTAAAATATGTTTATTTATTGATTTATGTTCACTTTTTTTAATTTAAATTTTTCTTTGCAAAGTAAGAATTTGTTTATTTGTTGATTTGTCCGCATTTTTTTTTAATTTAAATTTTAGAAACATATTTATTGTCAAACCTAAAAATAGAAACTTTAATGCTTTTTATCAAAATATTTTTTTCTTAAAGCCCTTTTATTTGGTAAACGATTTTTTTTGTAAATTATATTTTAAGTTT
Source organism: Kitagawia praeruptora (assembly GCA_037693485.1). Taxonomy (NCBI): domain Eukaryota; kingdom Viridiplantae; phylum Streptophyta; class Magnoliopsida; order Apiales; family Apiaceae; genus Kitagawia; species Kitagawia praeruptora. The sequence continues at coordinate 4,977,741 of CM075350.1, forward strand.
TAGCCTAACATATATATATATTTTAACATTTTATATTTTTTGGGAAGTTTTTTCTATTTTTAGAATATATATAATATATTTTATAAATGTGGGAATTTATTGGTTTAACTATTCTTTATATATTTATATGTGATTATGTAATTGTGAACATACATGTAATTGTAATTTTTTTAAAGAAATTTTGGACAATCTTTTTATGTTTTTGTGTTAAAATATATTTATTTAAGTGCATTATACTGAATTTTATTGTTGGTTTTTTTGTTTTCTACATTTAGATTTTTTTTTGAATTGGCGTTTTTTTGTAGATTTTATTTTGTTGAATTTTGGTGTAAAAGGTTTTTTGGGAACCTTTTTATTATCTTATTTTACCATATAATTTTTAAAAAATTTCTTTTTTGTTTTGTAATTAAATGTACATTCTTGTTTTTTTTTAATTATTTTTTAAATTGAAGTTCTGATGATATGCTTTGTTTACTTTTTTATTATATATAAAGAATGAATTTGTGATTTATTTTCAATTATTTTGCTAATTTATCCTTGTTTTTTAATATTAGAAACATATTTGTTGTCAAACTTAAATATAATATATTTTAATGTTTCATATTTACTGAAATTTTGATGGTATGCTTTGTATACTTGTCTATTTTATATAAAGAATGAATTTGTGATTCATTTTTCATTATGGTTTTTTGTTATTTTATCCTTATTTGTTAATTGTGTGTAACTTTTGTGCTAGTACAACTCTTTTTCCTATAATAATAACAATTAATTAAGTTGATGATGAATATTTAATTAGTTTATTCTTTATTAATTTACTTTAAATTTTATTGTTGATGAAATTTAATATTTTTTTTAACTTTTAAATTAATAAATTATTATAGGAATTTTTGTACTTATTATATTTAAATTCTCTATTAATTATTTTATTTTGGATTTTCGGATTGTTTATAATTTATTTAAAATTTTAGTACCGAATATAGAATCTTTGAAAAATAATAAAATACTAATTTGTTGATTTATGTTGACTTTTGTTAGTATAAATTTTAAAAACATGTTTGTTGTAAAATCTAAAAGTTAAATTTTTTTATGACTTTTTTAAAAAAAATATGTTTCATTGAAACTCTTTTTTGTGGTAAGGCTTTTTTAATTATATTTTAAACTTTAGTATAAATTATTTTTGTAATAATTTTAGTAAACAATAATTTTTTAACTTTAATTTGTTCTGTTTTATCATATGTTATTTATTTTAGTGCATCTTTTTTTGATATTGTTTGTTAAATTAAAAATACCATTGGTAGCATAGTTTTAACTTTTTGTTAGGGGAGGATAATTTTATCTTTTAATCCAATACCTGGCGAACTTATTTTCTAGCCCATTTCTAATTTTTGATGTACTTACATTTATAACCCTGACGACCAGACCACCTAAACTGCCTTACGCCAATTATATATATATAGGATATAAAGATATAATCTCATGTCATATTTCGCCCATTCTCTTACCAAAATTTGATAAAAAAAATTTAAATAATAATAACTTTTTTAAAATATAGTCAATCTCATTGAAGCATCATAATCAATTTACACAAGGTATGAGTATGGGATAACGGGTCATGTACCAATCTATAACCTTTATTAATAAGCGAAACACTTTTTTAACGGTACCACTTTTGGTTTCACCCCTATTTTGGTTTCACCCCTATAATCCTATTTCTACTATAATTCTTTGATGTTTTTCAATAAAATAGAAATTTTATTATAATTATAATCATTTTATTACAACTTTAAATAAAGAAAATAGTTTCATCCCTAGAATCATATTCACTTATAATTCTATGTTATTTTATAAGAAAATAATAAAATTGAAATCGTATTGCAACTATAATACAATTTTTTTTTCTCATAATTTAGAATAAAAAATAATACGATCAATTCTCCAAAAGATTTTTCAAGGAACACCCTTTAACAGTGTCACTTTTGGTTCGCACCGTATTTTGGTTTCACCCTTATAATCCTATTTTTACTATAATTCTATGTTTTTTTTTAATAAAATAGAAATCCTATTATAATTATAATTCTTTTATTACAACTTTAAATAAAAAATTGTTTCATCCCTAGAATCATATTCTCTTACAATTGTATGTTACTTTTTAAAGAAATCCTATTATAATTATAATACAATTTTTTTATCATAATTTACATTAAAAAAATAATACGACCAATTCTCCAAAAGATTTTTCAAAGAGAACAACTATAACATGTTTCCATACACTACTCTAGAACATTCTTCCCTGCGATTATATGTTATTTTTTTAAAAAATATAATAAAGTTAAAATCTTATTATTATTATAATTCTTACATTGTATTAGCAGTTTTTTTTATTATAACTTATAATAAAAAAAATTACGATCAATCATCCTAAATATGTTTCAATGAAAACAACCGAAACGTGTTTCCATGCACTTCTCGTTCTTATAAACAATCTAAGTTTACAGTTTGTTAATCGCATAAATTTTTTATGCGAATAACATAGTTCTTTTTATAATGTTTCTAAAATAATTTTATTAATATTTAATTAAATAAAAATTATTAATTATTTAACATAAATCTCCGATCCCGTGCTTCGCACGGGTTATCATCTAGTAACTTATATAATCTACTGATAATTATAAAAAATAACCACATCAGAGATCGAAAATTTTAGAATCGGCAAAATCAAGTAGACATGAATGGAGACGGTTGGAAAAAAAAGTACATATGCAACAGGAAAAAGTTAACACATATGCAACAAGAAAAAGTTTATGGATTCATTTTGTTAAGCAGTCTGGAAATAATGCGGCTATTTGCTTAGCTCGGTTATTGTTTTATCAACCTGATTGCATTGTCAGTTGGGGGTTTGTCCCGGCTAGACTTGTTTAAGTTAATGAAATGACCTTGCATTTTGTAAAAAAAAAAAGAGATACATAAATAAGCAAGGTTTTAAAAAACGCATTAAACGGATACGAAATAAAAATGTCTAACTTTTAGCAAAATTGAGTTTTTAAGTGTTTAATGAGGTTAAGCGGGTTAAAAGCAGATTTAAGCAATTTTAAATGGATCTGAAAATAAATTTGTAATTTGATATTTTTAAATATTATGTTTGTATTTTCTAAATTCATTATGACTAACTATGACTTTGTGAATGTGGAAATTTTAACTTTTATCATAATATCCTTTATTATCATACCTGAGTCTACCACACGTTAGTTAACCAATAAGAATCAAGGAATTATTTTAGGACCAATCAGAGCCAATTCCTAAAATTTAGACCTTTCCTTATTTACAATCTCACCCTACCTCTTTAACCATGGTTAGTTAAAATTTCTAATTTAAATACAATAATGATTTTATTAAACATATCCATAAATACCTATTTTTTAAATCAAAAAATATTTATTAGAAAATCACAATTTTAATTTGAAATCAATCACGATATATCATTATATATTTTAAATAACTTGAATAAAATCCATACCTTCAAAAATTTGATTTTTTTTATAAGCTCAAAAATATATTTATTCATAATTTGTTAATAAAATTAATTAATAAAAGCATATAAGCCAACACTACAAAATTGGATTTGAACAAATTTTAAATAACTTGGATAAAATTCACATCTTCAAAAACTCGATTTTTTAAATGGTTCAATAATATTTTTTTTCACAATTTGTTAATAAAATAATTAATAAATTCATATAAATGAACACTTCATATATTTTAATTATTTCAATTATTAGATATACGCTATAAGGATATTATCATTGGTTGGTGGATAAATTACCAATCAAAAAATTAAAATTATTTTAGAAGCAATCAGAATTTACTTCTAAACTTTAAATCAATCAATCATATACAAAATTTTATTATTTACCATGCTTATTCTAATTTACTAATCTCGGTTAAATTAAATTTAAATATAAAATATTTTGATTTAATAACTTCGCATATCACATGATTTTTAATTTTAAAGAATTTCTACTAACCATAAATATTATTTTCTATAAATCCACATAATAGTATATTACATATGGTGATATATCTTTTAGTTATGAATTGTTTTTTACATCTTTTATTATAATAAAGGATACCATAATCTAACATGTATTGGTTAACCAATCACAAGATCGTGATTTATTTTAACATCAATCAGAATCTATTAAATTTAAATCAATTAAATCTAAGCCGCTTATTCCATGTTCCCCATAAGACTTAGCAAACTTTGATAAACTATGTGTATGCATCAATTTTTCTAATGGCTAAATCATATCAATTTTGGTTAAGGTACTACTTTATATCCTTTTTATTATATGGCATTCTATACTTGGACAGATTAGCTTTTTATTTCAATTGTATAAATGTATTATATGTTGTGTGTTTTAATTGTCCAATAAATTCAACAGAAAAACGTTTCTGACGAAAAAAAATAGAAAACGATTTAGGTTATCATCATCCCCGGTCCGGATTCTCTCAGAGTTACTTCCCACTTCCCATTAGAATATTCAGTAGCAAACTTCAATAATTCAGCGACTTACTAAATTGTAGGCATCAATCCTCATCACATTATACTAATTTGTTTATATTATTAGGTGTGCCTATAGATAAATGTTTTTTTTACGGTGATTACTTAACAATTTTATTCTAAATACAATAATTATTTAATTTAAAAATTTATACATTAAGACATGAATCTATTATATTTATAATAGATATTTTGATATCATAAACTTTAAATTCAAAATCATAAGGTACAATTAAAATCATGTATTAAAAATTATCAACAATATAAAATTATTTACCACACTATTCTAAATACACATTCAAAATTTAAGTTATGTAAAGTATTAAATAATTCAGTCATAAAAAAGCTAATCAACCAATTAAAATGTTCGAATGAATTTTAAACCAATCATCTTTAAACATTTTAATTACAAAATTTTTTAACTATGCAATAATTAACGGGAAAATAATTTAACCTGACACTATATTTGAATTATTCAAAATATTAAATATATTCTTAAATAGTACTTTACATTATTTGTTGTATAAATTATCAATAAAAAAAATACATTACATAGTCAATGAAAATATTGTTAGTGAATATTTCCATAATACATTTGGTCAATTTAACACAAATTTTCTTATAAATCACTATTTATTTATTGATAATTAATTCAGCAATAAAAGGACATATGTTATACACAAAAATAATCAAACATGCAAAAATCATCAATAAAAGGGCATACAACATCTACAAAAACAATTAAAATTGAACAAACACATAGTAAATTATATCACAAATTTTCTTTATCCAATCATTGAACAGATCTTCAATTATGGTACATCTCTAGCTTATTTCACTAAATTATACAGTATTTTCGGCGTGATAATCTAACAATTTGTTATGAACGTGAGAAATGTGTATATCTGATTTGTCATAACGTATTCAAACGACCGACCAGAACTATGATTCTATACTATCCAAATCAATGAACTAATATAACAAAATTTAATATATGGGTAGACAAAATCCACGAACAGGATATTAGCTCTCAGTAAAGAGAGATATTTAGTGAAAGTCAAAATTAAATCAAAGAAAAGAAAATAAAACTTATCATTTACAAGGAGTTAGTACAAAATCTAATATCCAACGGGCAACGGGGTACTAGACTCTCAATGATATTTATATTGAAAAATAAAGAAAAATCAATATAAATTTTTTAAAAAAAAACTTAAAAAACTGATATCAACTTCTAAACTTTAGTTAGCATCTTTTGGGAAAGGGGGAGAGAGACTACGGTTTTTGTTATAAAATTATTAATAATGATAAATAAAAAGGTTGATACACTTAAAATTATATATTGTTTTTAATAAAAGAGTGCCTTTTTCAGTTTTGTATTCTTGAATTAAAGTAATAGTATCAATTCCCATATCTTAACCTAAGAGCATATATTGAATTTGCTTGGTTGGTTGACTATATTTTTTTATATCAACAAAACATAAAAAAAAGGCTAAGAAAACTAAATAACTTGGTAGAAAGATTCTACACAAAGAGAGATATTTGTTAATGAGAAATAAGAAAAAAATAAAACGAAGGGTTTCATTTTGTTTGGGAGACTTTACCCCATGCAAGTTACTCTTAGTTTTGTTTTGTAATATCACAATGTTGTTCTAAGACATATAATTATATATTTACATAACTTGGATACATAGTAATATTTCATATAATTGTTATATTTTTTCTATTCGCGTATTTCATTTCATTTCGTGTACAAGAAAAAATTTGTATAATTTAGTGTCATTTTGTGTTTTAATTTTGGGTACACGATTTAATATCATGTCATTTTCGTTCAAGACCCTAAAATACATGACATGAATTTCTTCTTATATATGTAGGAAAAATATATTCACTGTTAAAGGAAAATGAATTTCATGTTATTTAACCCAAAATCTGAATTACAAGGACACATATATAACAATGTGATTATGTGTTTATATATTACACACTTGATTTCAATTTTATGGACAGTGGCTTATTTTCACAAGTTTATCAAATTAAAAAAAGATAGTTGATACTCATTTTCTTATGTCTTATTTTAAGAATAAAAGAAAACTAAAATTTATTATTCCATGTTTTACTAGAAAAGAATAAAAAACCAAAATACAAACTTCCAAACTGAAAATGCACATTTTAAGTTGTCTTTATAAATAAGCTAAGGTCAATAACCATAAAATCTAACAATTACTCCGTATATGTTACTCCAAGAGCGCGATATTGAATTTGTTTGGTTAGTTGATATTTTTTTATTGTAATTCAATTCATTAATAAAAAGGACATATAATTTATAAAAATGATATTGAACAATCACATAACAAACTAGATTAGATGAAATTTTCTATTGTTATAACTACGTTCGTTTCATATATCTTGCACAGTAGATATCATTTCTCATATCGCTGAAACATGCAACCTTTTTTTGATAAACATTCTAATGATTTATTGGAGTCGTGACGATTAAGTTTCTACACATATTTAATATGTAATCGAAAAAGTAACCACGATCATACAAATATTTTCAATAAATTATATAATAAATATTTTAAGGATTCAATATTTAATAAATATACCGAATTCTCAGAATATGAGTGAAAAATTTGTTAACATGATACGTAGAAATATTCTCTAACAAATAGAGAAATAAAATGAAAGCTAAATTTTAAAAAAAAACAATATAGATGGATTTTGAACTTTTCAACGGGTGTTGTATTTTTTTGATGATTGATTCATAATATTAATTCAATTCGTATGAATTCACGGATAAGTATTTTATACTTACGTAAATTAATATTTCAATAACCTATATATTTTTCTAAATAAAAATTAAAATAAAATATTTATATTAATTTATTAATACAATTTATTGGTCGGTGCGTAGCACGGGTAGAACGCTAGTGTTATATCATATGTGAATATTATCTTTTTTTAAAAAAAGTAATATTGTATTTATTTATATATTTATTTATTTATAATCCGATTAATGATCTGTTTTCAAAATCGCTAAAGCGTCCGCTTAACCGCTAGAAGGCCTTCACATCGCTTAGGTTCGATTTGCGTTTTTTACAACACACTATATTACTAATGGCTTTATATTTCAAAATTTGATTTTTTTAATTAATTTGTTAGTGTTTTTTTCTTAAATCAAAACAATTCATTAGTTAAAGATTATACTACATTTACAAACATAATTGAAATTTAACAAACACATAATACAATTGATCAAATCAACAATTCCCACGGTAAAACTATGATCTACGATTGTTGAGTAAATACTTCATTTGGAATATATTTTACTTTCATTGCTACAATATACATGATTTTTAAAAGGACAATTTAATGATTTATTGTAATCTTAAAAAATAAATACACCTAAAAAAATACACGAAAAATCAATCATATTTATAATTTCACATAATTTTTTATGAAACGATACAAAGGGTTTCACTCAGTGTTAGTAGTATTTTTGTTGTTCGTTCGCAGGGAAGGACTGAATGTAATATCAAGTTCAAGTATCTTATCTCTCAAAATTTAGAAGTGTAGAAGAATGTTTGGTTTGTTTATAAACTAAATTAAACTAATTATTAATCGAGAATAAAATATATGAGGAAAACAATCTGAGAACTGGGGTTCTTCACTTGGTTTCAATGCACATTCAATATCTATGTGACATCTACGTTCTTACTCTGCTGAAAACAATTCTTCTAAGGTTATAATGTTCTCTTCCAAGATACAATATAGTGTCTACAACTACACCTTAATTGTCACTTCCGTGATACAATCAAAGTACAATCATAAACTATCACGCACCAAGAATTATAAGTCTCACAACTCTCCTATTAATCTTCCAATCAAATATTCGAGTTATGTCTGTTAAATCGTGTACTAAAATTGTAATTCCTCTTCCGAATTATCACAATTCCTAAAATCCAATCAAAGGTTCATGACGCCCCTAATTGTGTTAAGTCCTCAATAACAGATCAGCAAAGCAAGAAAATCACATATAATTAAACACACATGAATACCAAGGAATACTACCCAATCCTCAGATCAGAGAATTAGTTACACATAATTACTGAAGAAAACAAAATAATAATATTGAATGAACATAATATTAAAAATATGGAGTTTAGAGATTACACGTTTCGAAAATTGAATAAAGCTTGGATAGAACACCTTCAATCCTTGCTCCTTCTCTTCTCTCCAATCTCAAAATAGTTCTAGATCTAAAGTATGAATAGTACTGAAAATAGGTTATGAATACACCCTAAAATAATACCTTAGATGTGTTTATATAGGGCTCTAGACATCTTGCCCAGCAAGAAATTGCCTTCTATTACAATTAGAATTACCAAAAACTGCCCAGAATACAATTAGAATTAGAAAAAGGGCAAAACAGTAATTTCTCAACCTTCTTTTACAAAAACACGCGCGCGACTTCATTCAGCACGCTCCATGTGACACCCCCCAAATCCGGGGTCAGGAGATTTGGTTGTCACGCGAAAATCCTCAAAATAAAACATCTGGTTAATAATAATCATCCATTTGTGATTGTCCAACTCTGGAAATATAACATCTGTGACCCTAAACATACCAAGATCTTTTAAGGTTATAGGGCTAGAAACAAGAATCCAAATTCCATTAAATAGAAAGTATTTCTTCTTTACAACATTCTCTTTGATCAAATCTTAAACCACTGGTGTAACTTCGATAAGAAGTACGCCAGGCTAACTAGAGCATCACATAATAATATTAATAATAATAAATATTAGAACTCAATTATATAAAATAGATCTTACACTAAATCCAGACATCCTGAGCCAAGTCATCTTCGAAATAGCATCATGCTTCTTCTCTTTCTGAACTGTGCCGATAAGTCTCGCCAAACTACCTTACTGAAATGTTAGAATTTACAACAGCAAGTATGAGCGAAAGAAATGCTCAGCAAGCGTATAAAAATTTTGATATAAAACCAGGATTAGTGGGGCATAAAAATCATCTGAAATGTATAACAGTTTATAGAGAAACTGAATCAACAACTGTGATATAATTCAAATCATAACTGAAATCATTTGGCATGTCATAAAAATGAATCATCTGCCAACTCACAATATTTGGCATGTCATAAAAATGAATCATCTGCCAACTCACAATATATAATAGCCATTCGGGCGATATGGATTGGATACACTTATATAACTGAAACACCATTGCCCCCTGATCAGGTTCTAAGGCAATGGGACCCTCTATACTCCACCGGTATTCTCTTTTTTTCCGTGTGTGTATAGTTCGGATTTCTGGGGTACCCAAAATAGGCAAGTAATGTTAGCCTATAGGAAGATGGAATGGTTACCATATCCTCCTTAAATATAGCCGGACCAACTACGACATGTGGCCTCCTACGCTTTACCATTTTCCAATCCAATAGAGCAATTTCCGAATTCAACAGGAAATGCTTAGTTTTAAATACAGGTCATATCCCATTATTACTACGATAATGAGGATATGAAGAGTTTATCTGAAACAATTCCCCACATCAAGGGTACTAATAACAAACAACTGTGTTCGCACAAAAATATTTAAGAACCACAAATAGCTCTGAACAATAACTATTTGTCATGATATGAATCAATAAAACATAAAATAAACAGTGTTTAAGATGATCAAGAAAATACTTGCCTCTGGTCCTTAGCTGTTACGTAGCGCCGAAGTAATACAACTATCTTCTTCTATTTCACGTCATCATGTCCTCTGTTGTAATCATTCGTTGGTAAGACGCTTTTGCGATTGCCACGAGTCTGATCCGTTGACCTCGAGCCCGCGCGTCTACTTCTATAGTTAAACATAAGCAATATCTCTGTCGGAAGAAAATAATTGGAAATGTCCCCTTTGAACATAGACGTTTTCCCGGTGTTAAAACACCTCGCAAGTAAACCAGCAATTCCACAAACAATACTTTCATCTCCAACCTTCTTTATTACAATCCACACAATACTGCATCCATCTCCAACTTTCTTCGTCTCATACCAACTTAACTCCGCTGACATTCCTAAGTCAATATTTACCAATTAATCCTCGAATTAAACATTTATGCATTCAACTTAGTCCAACTCAATCTATAAATAATCCTCAAAACATTTATCTTATTCCTCGATAAAGAAACATGATAATCAATTAATCCTCAAGACACGATTAATCCTCGAGATAACAATTAATCCTCGAAATAAGTCATAAATCCTCAAGACAATAATTAACCCTAGAGATAATCATTAATCCTCGAATTAAATACATATATACCTGTCACATAACCAATTAACACATAGCATATACGGCTCACAAATAAAAGAGCACTCAAATTATTCATAGAATATTTACAAATCACTAATAGATAATCAAAGAATAATAACACGCAATTCACATAATCACATAGCACGCTTGATCAGATCATGAAAAGATTTTATCCAATATTTTTAAAACAGAAAACGGTCAAAACCCTAATTATCGGATATAACCGACTCAATAAAAAGGTTTGGTAAAAAAAGTTGATCCAAATTTAAAAGTTGAATTTTAACTTAAAACTATTTTTATAAGAACCGGGTCATTTTTCTGATTCCAGAAATATTTTTCTCGTTAAAAACGGACAAGCGGTTTAATTAATACGCAATTAATAAGAATAATTCAATTAATAATTAAATTAATTGATTATTCAAATTAATTATTTATTAATCAACTCATAAAAATAATAAATCTTTTATAATAAAGAGATTTAAATTCAATGAAGTCAATTATATATTTAAATAATAATTAATTAATATAATTAATCAATTAAAATGAATTAATCAATTAATTAAATCAATTAGATTATTATTTAAAAATAATTAAATAATTAAATTAAATTTTTAGAAATTAAAATAATAATACATAAAAAAAATCTGAATTTTAGAATTTTTTTATAAAAATATGACCCAAAAACATTTTTCAGAAAATGTTTTCAGATTTTTAAGATCAAACGGTTACTATTCATCACCATCTTCACTGTTCTTCGTATGAATGCTTCGAAGAACACCACCTCCAACAATGGAGGTTTCTGCAGATTTCCGGTCACCAGAATATTTTCCGGCGAACTTCCGGCGACCATAACTTTCACAATACTAAACCAAATCAAGCGTGTAAAATATGGATCTTGACTAAAATTTCATGACAAACTCAACCGTGCCAACGAAAACAACAAAAACGCGACCAAAATGACCGAAAGTTGAAGAAGAACTCGTCGCCGGCGAGCTTCAACCAAAAATCCGGTCAAAAATTCGTTTTCCTTCATTTCTAAACCAAATCGCGTGTTTAACATCACAAAATGAAGCTTATAACTCATACAATCTTTCCCCCATAACCACTAACGCAAACAATTAACACACACAACGGACTATTGATTCAAAGTTTCGGTTAAAACTTTAAAACTCGAATATCATAATCCGGCAATATAATGATGCAATTGACCACATAAATCGACTCCAAATGATCATATAAAGCTATTGGAATCATCAAAACAACCGGAAAATCACTCAATCAAAAAGCCCCAAAATAGGCTCAAGAACCCTAATTTTCGAATTGAACAAACTATGGATTCAATGATGAAATTGATCATGTATATGAACTCCTGGCATCCATATGAAGCTATGAACATCATCAAAACATCTGGAAAATCTCAGAAATGAAAAACCCTAATTCTAACATGAACCCTAATTTCTGCAGATTAAAGAAAAAATCATATAAAATCAGAAAATTACCCTCTGTTGAAATTGATTGCAGATACAGAAACTAGAGGTCAAGAGCTTTGATTCGAGTATAAGAATAACAAAATCCGATATCAATAACACCTTCAATTTCAGCTTTGATCCTCAAGAACAGGAGAGAGAAAATATTTTTATTTAATTATAAAAACTGATTTTTATGATTTATTAATATAAAAATTAAATCTGATTTCTATTTATATTAATCAAAAATTTATACCCCAAAAATATTTTTAGCCCCCAGTTAAAATTATTAAGCCTTAAAAATAATTTTTATGGGATAAAAATGTAAAATTTATATTTGTAAACAAATATAATATAAATGTCAAAATTCCCCAAAAATTATGAATTTTACAAAAATTACAACATAATACATTTTTGAACATCCCATTATTATATAAAAATTTTTTTATGAAAAACAGGGCCTCGAATTCAATACAGGGGCTGGGTCCGAAAATTAAAATGCGAAATAACTGTATTCTAAAAATATAAAAATTACAGAAAAATAGAATAAAATATTCCATGATACACAGAAGTCACATAACACGTATGGGATAATTTCCCTATTTAATAAAAATCATAACGCGTTTAAATGCATTAAAAATAAACTAATACACATTAAAATCAACTAAAAATATATTTTAATATAATAAATTACACGTAATTTTCCGGGTCGTTACAGACTTCCCCCCTTATAAGGATTCCGTCCTCGGAATCAACTAAGGCAACTAGTGAGGTTCCTTGACTCCTTCATCATCAATAATTGCTTTCCAAAACTGGGGATAGTGTCCTTCTTAAACAACTTCTCCAAAATCTCAATTCACTTTAGGGTCTCTATCTGACACAGTTATCACGGGAGTCTTACAACCCATCATTATTCGTTTCAAATATGGCTCGACCAACTTTCCATTAACATAATATCCTTGAGAGAGAGAGAACTGATTCCATTGACATGTCACTGATATTCTAATCATTTTAGGACTCGTTCTTGCTCTTGGCGATTCCGTTGCGAATCTAATTTCTATCAGCGAATTTCGCTTATCCTGACCTGATTGGCATACCATTGAAATTCAGTAGAGATAAAAAGAATCATAAAATTTTGAAGAGAACATATTTCATACCATAGCAAATGTCCTACAATTGTGGTTATGAATAAAGCAACTTGATTTGAAATGAAAGAATAACCGAGAGATCAATATGATCACATGAACCCGACGTTGTGTGTCTTAGCTCCGACATTTACAATTAAAGGTGATCAGCCTTCTTGTAATACACAACACACCAGTGATGGCGTCCCATCCAACTTCTATCACACAGACAGATATACCTGGTGTCCCCTATAAATAGGGTTGTTCGTCTCAGTAGGAGTACAGAAATATGAAAGGAATATGAAATCAAATTAATAACTGATGTTTTAGGACAAATAATTCTCTGAAGCACACTTTGGATTAAAATTGAAAAAAAATTCCAAAGGTGTTATTTTTGAGAAGATGAACAACCAAAAGAAAGTACCGAACAAGTGGTACTATATTGTAAATAAAGTTATTAACCACTGGGGAAAACAAAAAATTGAAGGTCAAAATGTCACTATTTAGAAGAAGAGATATATCTTTTAACAAATGCCTCTGTAGGTGGAGTATCAAAATAATTCATAGAAAAGAAAGGTATTGCCAAGGTCTACTTATGCTTTCTTTGCCAAATCCTTCGATAGCTCGTCATTCGAATTTAAGCTTCTTCCTTTCCACGTTTTAAGAATATCGATATCGTATGCCATCGTCAACTCGTAATAATCTCTGAAGATTCCACAGTAGACATCTCCATTCGCAAGGCGGTCTATCCAGCTCAGCACAACTATCTCAAACGAGTACTCCAATCTTAACTTACTAATTGGTACTATATCCAATAGTCCAACAGGAACTCTACATGAGCTCTGACGTTCCTTACTTAGCTATACACACTCCTACAGACTCTCGTTCCTAGTTTCCTATAACCCTGCTCTGATACCAACTGTGACACCCCCCAAATCCGGGGTCAGGAGATTTGGTTGTCACGCGAAAATCCTCAAAATAAAACATCTGGTTAATAATAATCATCCATTTGTGATTGTCCAACTCTGGAAATATAACATCTGTGACCCTAAACATACCAAGATCTTTTAAGGTTATAGGGCTAGAAACAAGAATCCAAATTCCATTAAATAGAAAGTATTTCTTCTTTACAACATTCTCTTTGATCAAATCTTAAACCACTGGTGTAACTTCGATAAGAAGTACGCCAGGCTAACTAGAGCATCACATAATAATATTAATAATAATAAATATTAGAACTCAATTATATAAAATAGATCTTACACTAAATCCAGACATCCTGAGCCAAGTCATCTTCGAAATAGCATCATGCTTCTTCTCTTTCTGAACTGTGCCGATAAGTCTCGCCAAACTACCTTACTGAAATGTTAGAATTTACAACAGCAAGTATGAGCGAAAGAAATGCTCAGCAAGCGTATAAAAATTTTGATATAAAACCAGGATTAGTGGGGCATAAAAATCATCTGAAATGTATAACAGTTTATAGAGAAACTGAATCAACAACTGTGATATAATTCAAATCATAACTGAAATCATTTGGCATGTCATAAAAATGAATCATCTGCCAACTCACAATATTTGGCATGTCATAAAAATGAATCATCTGCCAACTCACAATATATAATAGCCATTCGGGCGATATGGATTGGATACACTTATATAACTGAAACACCATTGCCCCCTGATCAGGTTCTAAGGCAATGGGACCCTCTATACTCCACCGGTATTCTCTTTTTTTCCGTGTGTGTATAGTTCGGATTTCTGGGGTACCCAAAATAGGCAAGTAATGTTAGCCTATAGGAAGATGGAATGGTTACCATATCCTCCTTAAATATAGCCGGACCAACTACGACATGTGGCCTCCTACGCTTTACCATTTTCCAATCCAATAGAGCAATTTCCGAATTCAACAGGAAATGCTTAGTTTTAAATACAGGTCATATCCCATTATTACTACGATAATGAGGATATGAGGAGTTTATCTGAAACAATTCCCCACATCAAGGGTACTAATAACAAACAACTGTGTTCGCACAAAAATATTTAAGAACCACAAATAGCTCTGAACAATAACTATTTGTCATGATATGAATCAATAAAACATAAAATAAACAGTGTTTAAGATGATCAAGAAAATACTTGCCTCTGGTCCTTAGCTGTTACGTAGCGCCGAAGTAATACAACTATCTTCTTCTATTTCACGTCATCATGTCCTCTGTTGTAATCATTCGTTGGTAAGACGCTTTTGCGATTGCCACGAGTCTGATCCGTTGACCTCGAGCCCGCGCGTCTACTTCTATAGTTAAACATAAGCAATATCTCTGTCGGAAGAAAATAATTGGAAATGTCCCCTTTGAACATAGACGTTTTCCCGGTGTTAAAACACCTCGCAAGTAAACCAGCAATTCCACAAACAATACTTTCATCTCCAACCTTCTTTATTACAATCCACACAATACTGCATCCATCTCCAACTTTCTTCGTCTCATACCAACTTAACTCCGCTGACATTCCTAAGTCAATATTTACCAATTAATCCTCGAATTAAACATTTATGCATTCAACTTAGTCCAACTCAATCTATAAATAATCCTCAAAACATTTATCTTATTCCTCGATAAAGAAACATGATAATCAATTAATCCTCAAGACACGATTAATCCTCGAGATAACAATTAATCCTCGAAATAAGTCATAAATCCTCAAGACAATAATTAACCCTAGAGATAATCATTAATCCTCGAATTAAATACATATATACCTGTCACATAACCAATTAACACATAGCATATACGGCTCACAAATAAAAGAGCACTCAAATTATTCATAGAATATTTACAAATCACTAATAGATAATCAAAGAATAATAACACGCAATTCACATAATCACATAGCACGCTTGATCAGATCATGAAAAGATTTTATCCAATATTTTTAAAACAGAAAACGGTCAAAACCCTAATTATCGGATATAACCGACTCAATAAAAAGGTTTGGTAAAAAAAGTTGATCCAAATTTAAAAGTTGAATTTTAACTTAAAACTATTTTTATAAGAACCGGGTCATTTTTCTGATTCCAGAAATATTTTTCTCGTTAAAAACGGACAAGCGGTTTAATTAATACGCAATTAATAAGAATAATTCAATTAATAATTAAATTAATTGATTATTCAAATTAATTATTTATTAATCAACTCATAAAAATAATAAATCTTTTATAATAAAGAGATTTAAATTCAATGAAGTCAATTATATATTTAAATAATAATTAATTAATATAATTAATCAATTAAAATGAATTAATCAATTAATTAAATCAATTAGATTATTATTTAAAAATAATTAAATAATTAAATTAAATTTTTAGAAATTAAAATAATAATACATAAAAAAAATCTGAATTTTAGAATTTTTTTATAAAAATATGACCCAAAAACATTTTTCAGAAAATGTTTTCAGATTTTTAAGATCAAACGGTTACTATTCATCACCATCTTCACTGTTCTTCGTATGAATGCTTCGAAGAACACCACCTCCAACAATGGAGGTTTCTGCAGATTTCCGGTCACCAGAATATTTTCCGGCGAACTTCCGGCGACCATAACTTTCACAATACTAAACCAAATCAAGCGTGTAAAATATGGATCTTGACTAAAATTTCATGACAAACTCAACCGTGCCAACGAAAACAACAAAAACGCGACCAAAATGACCGAAAGTTGAAGAAGAACTCGTCGCCGGCGAGCTTCAACCAAAAATCCGGTCAAAAATTCGTTTTCCTTCATTTCTAAACCAAATCGCGTGTTTAACATCACAAAATGAAGCTTATAACTCATACAATCTTTCCCCCATAACCACTAACGCAAACAATTAACACACACAACGGACTATTGATTCAAAGTTTCGGTTAAAACTTTAAAACTCGAATATCATAATCCGGCAATATAATGATGCAATTGACCACATAAATCGACTCCAAATGATCATATAAAGCTATTGGAATCATCAAAACAACCGGAAAATCACTCAATCAAAAAGCCCCAAAATAGGCTCAAGAACCCTAATTTTCGAATTGAACAAACTATGGATTCAATGATGAAATTGATCATGTATATGAACTCCTGGCATCCATATGAAGCTATGAACATCATCAAAACATCTGGAAAATCTCAGAAATGAAAAACCCTAATTCTAACATGAACCCTAATTTCTGCAGATTAAAGAAAAAATCATATAAAATCAGAAAATTACCCTCTGTTGAAATTGATTGCAGATACAGAAACTAGAGGTCAAGAGCTTTGATTCGAGTATAAGAATAACAAAATCCGATATCAATAACACCTTCAATTTCAGCTTTGATCCTCAAGAACAGGAGAGAGAAAATATTTTTATTTAATTATAAAAACTGATTTTTATGATTTATTAATATAAAAATTAAATCTGATTTCTATTTATATTAATCAAAAATTTATACCCCAAAAATATTTTTAGCCCCCAGTTAAAATTATTAAGCCTTAAAAATAATTTTTATGGGATAAAAATGTAAAATTTATATTTGTAAACAAATATAATATAAATGTCAAAATTCCCCAAAAATTATGAATTTTACAAAAATTACAACATAATACATTTTTGAACATCCCATTATTATATAAAATTTTTTTTATGAAAAACAGGGCCTCGAATTCAATACAGGGGCTGGGTCCGAAAATTAAAATGCGAAATAACTGTATTCTAAAAATATAAAAATTACAGAAAAATAGAATAAAATATTCCATGATACACAGAAGTCACATAACACGTATGGGATAATTTCCCTATTTAATAAAAATCATAACGCGTTTAAATGCATTAAAAATAAACTAATACACATTAAAATCAACTAAAAATATATTTTAATATAATAAATTACACGTAATTTTCCGGGTCGTTACACTCCATGCACCTGATATTTATCCCAGGTTGTATAAAATCTCTCAAGCTTCGCGTGGGCAGTAAGATCGCTGAAAATGGACTTCTAGAACTCCAGATATGGCCAAAACAGTGTAGACTGCGCAACCTTCCCGGAAAATCCGAATTTTAATCAATTAATCCTCCAAAAACGATAGAAGCATTGATATTCTTGCAAACCTGCACATCTACACAAAACATATCAAAACTACAACAAACTTGAGTCCAAGACAATCAATTTAAGCCGATTTGGAACGCTCCAAGTAGATATAAAATCCACTTATCAAACACCCCCAAACTTAAACCGATGCTTGTCCTCAAGCATAAACAATTACAACTAACTAACTAGTACCACTTCCGTAGGTGATCACGGTTGCATTTGGCATATGCAACAAGCCCTTTAAACCCCTAGGCAGCCCTAGTGGACGAGTAAGGTCTCGTGAGGGCCTATAGCGAATGTACCCACAAAATCCATTAAACCTAATGCAAAAACAATGCAACGCATGAATGCAACTAAATGAAAATGCAATTAATCTAGTACTAAATTCCTACCATACCTTCAAATCCTCTCATGCCATATCAACTTAAGAATCAAAGTAATAATGCAATGTCTTGATGTCTAAAGTGCAAGTATCCACACAGTCTACTCAAAGAAGATGCATAATATCATAGAAATTCATGTCAAATGCAAAAATAGGTTGGTAAACATGCTAAGCACACAAGAGCACATCTTTAAGACAAACTTCGGGATCTCCTATGCCAAAAGCAAAAACTCACCATCCCCTCACAAAAATATTCACTCAAGACAAAGGGTAACTGTTTCACTCAACTCCAACAATATCATAAACATGCTTCGTCCTTGGAATCACTCTAACCTTTAACGCAACATACATCATCAATGACAATCAAAAGGTCTTTTATAAGGTTGTAACGGGGCTAGGGACAAGGTATGTCAAGAAAGCCAAAGAAAGTTAAGTCAAAAGCTAGTACCTGACAATGAAATTTAAACAACTCACATACTTATTAAAACCAATAAATACTTCCCCACACTTGAACTTTTATCATAGTCCAATAAACACCTTGTCTAGTCGAATCAAAGTAGGATCACAAAAGATAAGTATGCTCTCATATTTATATTTTTTTCTGTTTTTTTTTCTTTTTTTTTTCTTTTTTTTTTTCAAGAGAGCTAAATAATAGCAAGAACAATGATCCCATAAATATGATTTCAAACTTCGACTAACAAGCTAACAATATATTCCCCAAAAATTATGATCATCAATAAAAACCCCCCTTTTTGCACACCTTATCACTCCCTTAAGCACAATACTAGCCTTTAACAATTGGGTTCAAAATTAATGTAAGGCCAATACAATAAAAAAGATATATGGCAAGTACATGGTGTGTCACCGAAAGAACA
The DNA here is from genome assembly GCA_037693485.1 of Kitagawia praeruptora. Lineage (NCBI taxonomy): Eukaryota > Viridiplantae > Streptophyta > Magnoliopsida > Apiales > Apiaceae > Kitagawia > Kitagawia praeruptora. The sequence continues at coordinate 4,997,577 of CM075350.1, forward strand.
AGATTAGGCTCAAAGGGTTAACTAATGGATCATGTATAAACGGTTTGGATATATAAGAAATATGAGTTTATCCTATTGCCTTTATCATGTTATCATCAAATAATGTCATGCATCTTAAGAAAGACTTCAAACAAGTGCTAGCAATGCAAACGACAAGTGGACACTCAAGCAAACGAATAATCATGCAAAAGATATGCATATAGGCTCAAAACTCACTTGGTGTGACAAAGCATAATCAATCCCAAATAACAGTCTCTCTAATGCACCTACTTGTATTCAAAGCATATAGACCAAATTACCTTGCACATATTCATGGCATTCTAATCATTTAGCACATTCAATAAGTCTACTAGTTTCTACTTGCTAGTGTATGTGTGTGCACAAGAACAAAGCATATCACTTCTCAATCAAAAGCGTCAACAACACAAAATTCCTATCAAGCATGGGTGCAAATGCAAACTATTATGAACTCACATGATATACGAAAATAAAAACAGAATGTCCTCTATGAAACAAACGTAGATAACACAAACATAAATGCATAATTTACTACTACTAACATGCAAAACATGAAATCCTACATGAACAAATAATACAACAACTACTACTAATCCCTCAAACCACCCCCAAACTTAAATATTCGATGTCCGCATTGAATGGAAGTAAATACGAGGGACAGCAGAAACATACCTACTCGTCATCACTCTCGGATGAATCAGAATCTGGTGGTGGATACGGTGTACGAGCTCCATAAATGGGCCACCGGGCCTGAATACCCGCATCTCTCAAAGCTGCAGCCATATCCTCAGCATACTCCTTGTTACTAGCATGTATAGCATCCATACGCCTATACAACCGCCTAAAGTGGGCATCTAAAACTCTTGGAACTCTCCTAACACGTGGCGGAGCGCCCGCTCCCTGACCACTAGAACCAGCACCACTTATAACATAACCAAGCCCCCTCAGATGTGGAACCCCACCTTGCCATTCCGGCATTCGATCAATAGACACGTCCACAATGGAAGCCAAAGGTGACTACAAATCCTCCTCTGCACCCCATATAACACCACTATCCCTACACAAACCAGCTATAATAGAAGCATGGGGCATCGCTGACAGTGCATTAGACTTTAAAAACCTGACAATATTCTGATAAATAATATATCCGACGTCAATGTATTTGCCCTTTAGAATTCCCCAAAGTAGAATTGCTCTATCAGCTGTTACCTCACCCGTATGAGAAGTATGCATAATATTTGCACAGATAAATAAATACCAAGCTCGTGCAAACTTATTTAGAGCAGAAGACGAAAAATTAATCGGCTCAGTAGTTCCCAATTTATACTTCCAAACTGTACCGGGAACACATAACTCACGAACAATCGCCTCCATATCCACATCCTCACTAGTCTTCCTTGCCCAATCTTCATCCCCCACAACCTTAGGTGGTTGTCCCATTATTGGACGAATAGCATCTGGACTGTAATCCACCTGTTTACCTCGAACCACACTCACCCCATCCGGCTCACCTTTAGCATTCGCATAAAACTCCCTAACAACATTCAACGGAACCGGAGCAGGCGCCTTAAAAATCTCTCCCCAACGTAACTCACTAATCACATCAACCAACCCATAATGACGAGTTGGCAAGAACCCCCTTTCCTTCGCCACCGACCGTGACAACAATCGATTATACTCAACCTCCGCATCCGGAGAAGAAAATCTCTCCACTCTAATAGAACCACCCCTCATTCGCTTAGGCGCCATAATAATCAAAACCCCTCTCAACAATAGCTTCACCAACCACCACCAAGAAATATCCCACCAAAAACCACCAATCAATATCACACCAAAAATACCCAATTAACAAGAATAATACCAAACCCCCAATTTACAAGAACACAAATTCGTAATAAAAAAAAATAGAGAAGAGATATCCCAACAACGAATCGAAGAGGTGAACTTGTACTAATTTTCCCCCAAACTTGAATTTTTAGAGATGTAGAGGAGGAAGATAATAAATTTGGTGTGTACGTATGGGTATATATAGACAATGGAGTGATAGGATGAATATAAAAATTTTAATGTGAAAGGAAAAATTTTTGGTGGAATTTGGAATTTGATATAGGATAGAAAAAGATTTGATGAATAAAAGAAAAAGAATTAGAATGGATATAGGATTTTTGAAGAAAATTTAGAGGGTTTGGAAATGATTTAGGATTAGAATTAAATTAAATTTTTTATACAACAGGTCGCACAATACAGAAGACACGCTGACAATTTCTGACAACCACTGGAGGACGCGCAGCTTGCGCGCGTGCAAGGCAACCAGCCCCAAGTGCAGACACGCATGCGCAGAATGCGCCTCAGCCGCGCAAACTGCCCCCAATACAGTAACGCAAGCGCAACCTGCGTTACACCCCTACAACCTGCCCTGCCTACAGAAACGCAGGCGCAGCCTGCGTTACACACCAAAATTTGATTTTTTTTTTCTTTTTTTTTTTTTTTGAAATCCAACACATTTTTTTTTTTGCTTCTTCCTACACTAATGTGTGGGTTGCCTCCCACGAAGTGCTTCTTTAACGTCAATAGCTTGACGCCGATTCTCAACTGATGATAAGGTCTTGGAGGTGAAGAATGCTCATTCCTCGCTCCACTGTTTCTCCAAGCAGGTATGGCTTAAGTCTCTGCCCGTTCACCTTGAATACATCTGACCCTTCTCTAGTAATCTCATAAACCCCATTAGGATAGACCTTCACAATCTCAAAAGGTCCGGACCATCGTGATCTGAGCTTTCCGGGGAATAAACGGAGTCTTGAATTAAACAATAGAACATGTTGCCCAACCTCAAATTCCTTCTTCTGAATATGCTTGTCATGCCACAATTTAGTCTTCTCCTTGTAAATACTAGCATTTTCATAAATTGGAGCCTAATCTCCTCAAGCTCTCCAAGTTGAAGCAAACGCTTCTCTCTCGCAGATTTTAGATCAAAATTCAAATTCCTCGTTGCCCAAAACGCCTTATGTTGAAGTTCCACCGGCAAATGACATGGCTTCCCAAAGACCAACCTATATGGAGACATCCCAATAGGTGTTTTAAATGCCGTTCTATATGCCCAAAGAGCATCATCAAGCTTTGTTGACCAATCCTTTCTCGAACTTTCCACTGTCTTCTCTAAAATTGACTTCATCTCACGATTCGAAATCTCGACTTGTCCACTTGTTTGCGGATGATAAGGAGTTGCTACCTTTTGTGTCACACCATACTTTTTCAAGAGACCAACCACTTGTTTATTGCAAAAGTGTGAACCTCCATCATTGAAAATAGCCTGTGGCACTCCAAATCTAGTGAACACATGCTTCTTTAGGAACTTCTTCACCACTCTAGCATCGTTAGTAGGAGACGCAATCGCCTCAACCCATTTAGAGACATAATCAACTCCCACCAAAATATATTGGTTCCCATAAGAAGATGGAAATGGACCCATGAAGTCCATCCCCCACACATCGAAAATCTCCACCTCAAGAACAGACTGTAAAGGCATCTCGTTCCTCCTCGAAATATTCCCAACTCGTTGACATCTATCACGTTTAGCCACAAAGTCTCTAGCATCTTGATGCATGGTTGGCCAATAGAATCCTGACTGCAAAACTTTCGCCACTGTCTTCATGCTACTGTTATGACCTCCACACTCTAGAGAATGGCAATGCCTAAAAATATGAGGAACTTCATCATGAGGTACACATCTACGAAACATTCCATCAGCACACTCCTTGTAAAGTAGCGGTTCCTCCCAATAGTAGTGCTTCACATCATAAAAGAATTTCTTCTTTTGGTTATAAGAGAGATTATCCGGCACAACTCCGCTCACAATGTAGTTCACAAAATCTGCATACCATGGTGTAGACAAGGACACACCTAGAAGTTGCTCCTTCGGAAATTTATCATTAATAGGTATTGCACCTCCTACCTCTCCATCTCCTTGGTCCAACCTAGATAAATGGTCAGCTACCAAGTTCTCGCACCCCTTCTTATCTCGAATCTCAAGATCAAATTCTTGGAGTAAAAGAATCCAACGAACTAGACGAGGTTTTGCATCCTTCTTTGTCATCAAGAAACGAATCACAGCATGATCCGAAAAGACAATCACCTTAGACCCAACAAGGTAGGATCTGAATTTATCAAGTGCAAATACCACTGCAAGTAGCTCTTTCTCCATAGTGGAATAATTGATTTGTGCATCATCAAGAGTCTTGCTTGCATACGCTATCACGTGCATCCGCTTATCCTTCTTTTGCCCAAGAACAACACCCACAACATAGTCACTAGCATCACACATGAGCTCAAATGGCAAGCTCCAATCGGGAGATGTAACTATGGGTGCAGAAGTAAGTTCCTTCTTCAACCTGTTAAAAGCATCAATACAACTTTCATCAAAGTCAAAAACACGATCCTTTTCGAGAAGATTGCAGAGTGGCCGAGCTAACTTGGAGAAATCCTTGATGAACCGTCGATAAAAACCAGCATGGCCAAGAAAGCTTCGAATACCTTTCACAGATGAAGGTGGTGGTAATTTTTCAATAACTTCAATTTTTGCTCTATCGACCTCAATGCCTTTATTAGAGATTTTATGCCCAAGCACAATGCCTTCCTTCACCATAAAGTGACATTTTTCCCAATTAAGAATAAGATTCGTTTCAGTACATCTCTGCAACACCTTTGATAAACTGGCTAGACATGATTCAAAGGAAGAACCATATACAGTGAAGTCATCCATGAATACCTCCATGTCTCTCCCTATAAAATCTGAGAAAATGTGGTTCATGAGCCGTTGAAACATTGAAGGACCATTACACAAACCAAAAGGAAGCCTCCGATAAGCAAAAGTACCATAAGAACAAGTAAAGGTGGTCTTCTCTTGATCTTCGAGTGTAATAGGAATCTGAAAGTAACCCGAGAATCCATCCAGAAAGTTGTAATACTCATTACCCGCCAACCTTTCTAGCATTTGATCAATGAATGGGAGGGGAAAGTGATCTTTGCGAGTAGCGTTATTCAACTTCCTATAATCAATGCAAACTCTCCAACCTGTTACTGTTCTCGTGGGAATTAATTCATTCTTCTCATTGTGAACAACGGTCATCCTACCTTTCTTAGGCACACCTTGAATAGGACTAACCCATTTACTGTGTGGAACCGAATATATGATACCAGCATCAAGCAACTTCGTGATTTCTTTCTTTACCACCTCTTGCAAATTCGGATTCAATCTTCTTTGTCCCTCAATCACAGGCGTATGATCATCTTCTAAAGCAATTCTATGCATGCAAAGAGCAGGGCTAATTCCCTTGATATCTTGAATTGTCCAACCAATAGCTGATTTATATTGCCGAAGAACATGTAATAATTTTTCCAGCTCATCATTACCAAGCAAAGCAGAAACTACCACAGGATATGTATCATTAGGACCCAAAAAAGCATACCTCAAATTAGCAGGTAGAGGTTTAAGTTCAACCTGTGGTGCCTCTGAAAGTGTAAAAGCCATCTCAACTTCAGTGTCTCGTACAACAAGTGCTTCTTCTTCGACTACATCATCTAACACCCGTTCTGCTCCCACGAAGTGTTCATTTTCGAGCTGCACAATTTCATCAACTATGTCAATAGTAAAACAAGTTGCTCCAAAAGGAGGTATCTTCATTGCTTTGTTCAGATCAAATTCAACTTTGTCCTTGCCAACATTCAATGTCAATTTTCTAGCTTTAACATCGATTGTAGTGCCAGCAGTAGCCAAGAATGGCCTTCCCAAAATAATGGGTATCTCGACATCTTCATCCATCTCTAACACCACAAAATCACAAGGTATGACAAATTTATCAACTTTGACTACCACATCTTCAATGACCCCCAATGGATACTTAACAGAACGATCCGCCAACTGAAGTGAAATCCGTGTCTTTTTAAGCTCCCCAAGACCAAGTCGTTTGCAAATTGAGTATGGCATCAAACTCACACTAGCCCCTAAATCACACAAGGCTTTCATGTTCTCCATCTTCCCAATAGTGCAAGGCAAAGAAAAGCTTCCCGGATCTTTCAATTTCTGAGGAATGGCCTTTTGCATGACTACACTGCATTCAGCATTGAGAGTAATGGTTTCTGCATCCTCAAGTTTTCTCTTCTTTGTCAACATCTCCTTAAGAAATTTAGCATAGAGCGGCATTTGATTCAAAGCTTCAGCCAAAGGAATATTAACATGCAACTGCCGGAACATAGTCAAGAACTTTTCGTACTACTTCTCTAACTGCCTGTTGTGAAGTCTCTGTGGAAATAGAATAGGAGGAACATATGGTGGTGGAGGAACATACGGCTTTTCTGGTTCTTCTTCCTTCTTCTCTTCATCTACTTTTTCTGACTTTTCTGCATCAATCTCTACTATCTCATTTTCTTTTTCAGCATCCCTCTCTTTAGGCTCAAGAGCCTCAACCTCGGGCAACTCTTTTCCGCTCCTCAAAGTAATTGCTTTGCATTGTTCCTTACCATTCTGGTCGGGTTGACTTGGAAGAGAACCCTGCTCACGAACACCCATCTTTGAGGCAATTTGTCCAATCTGTGTTTCTAGCATCTTTTAAGATGATGCCATCTGATCTATTCTTGATTCCATGTTAGCCAATGCCCCAGAAGTTCCTTGCATAATCTTATTTAGTGTAACCTCCCAATCAGCTGGTTCTTTCTTTGGCGAAGGTTGATACTGCTGCTGTGCTTGATACGGTGGTCGTGACTGAAAACCAGGAGGTTGATTCTGCCTTGGAAATGAATAGGAAGGATTAGCCGCATGATTATTACTGTAAGAAAGATTGTTGTTTGGCCTTTGATTTGGATTGTAGTAAGAGTTATTCTGCACAGGCCACGGCTGTCTTCCCTGAATGAAAGATGCTTCTTCTGGAAATTGTTGCACATAAGAGTTCTGACCAGCACCATAATCATGATACCCTTCCATAGGTGAAAAAATAGCACTCACATTTGCCCTTTGTCCTCGCACCTCCTGAGTTAGAGTATCCAACTTTTGAGCCAGCATGTTGATAATCTCAGATTCTTGTGCTGCTTTTGCTGAGCTCGTCCCACTAGGTGCCCATGAATAATTATTAGATGCCAATTCTTTAAGGAGTGCTTTAGCTTGTGTCGTTGGTGCCTTCTTGAAATTTCCACCAGCAGCTACATCTAGACTCAAACGAATATCTGCATTCATGGCCCCGTAAAAAGTAATAATTATCTGCCAATCTTCTAAGCCATGATGAGGACACTTTCTCAATAATGCCTTGAATCTCTCCCATGCCTGATATAGACCTTCACCGGGTTGTGCTTTAAAACTCATAATCATAGTCCTCAATTGTTGCGTCTTGTCAGAAGGATAGTATTTGGACAAGAATGCAGTAGAAAGACTCTCCCATGTAGCAACCGCAGTGTTTGGAAGTTGCTGAAACCATTCCAAAGCTCTTCCCTTAATAGAGTAGGGAAACATATGGAGACAAATCTGATCACTCGTAACACCATTGATTCTGAATGAGTCACACATCTGCACAAAATACTCTAGATGTCTGTGTGGGTCCTCTAGTTCAATATATCCTTCAAAAGCTTGATTGTTGATAATCTGAATTAAGCTTGGATTAATTTTGAATTGGGCTGCACCAATCTCTGGAGTTTTGTACATGCAATTAGCAAGATTCGGTGTCTCATGGTCCCAAATAGAAGTCTCACCAACATTATCAACCACTTGATTCTCCGTCTCTTCCATCTTAGCTTTCTCTTTTCTTAGCTTTCTCTTTTCTTAGCTTTCTCAAAGTACGCTCGATTTCAGGATCAAATTCCAATTTTCTAGCGCAAGATGAACGTCGCATACACCTGAAAATCACCAACAAAACAACTTGTGGAACCAATTAAAATCTAAACAATAAGAAACAATTAACCTAAACCCAAATGTACTGCCCTTCCCCGGCAGCGGCGCCAATTTGTTAGTAGTATTTTTGTTCTTCGTTCGCAGGGAAGGACTGAATGTAATATCAAGTTCAAGTATCTTATCTCTCACAATTTAGAAGTGTAGAAAAATGTTTGGTTTGTTTATAAACTAAATTAAACTAATTATTAATCGAGAATAAAATATATGAGGAAAACAATCCGAGAACTTGGGTTCTTCACTTGGTTTCAATGCACATTCAATATCTATGTGATATCTACGTTCTTACTCTGCTGAAAACAATTCTTCTAAGGTTATAATGTTCTCTTCCAAGATACAATATAGTGTCTGCAACTACACCTTAATTGTCACTTCCGTGATACAATCAAAGTACAACCATAAACTATCACGCACCAAGAATTATAAGTCTCACAACTCTCCTATAAATCTTTCAATCAAATATTCGAGTTATGTCTGTTAAATCGTGTACTAAAATTGCAATTCCTCTTCCGAATTATCACAATTCCTAAAATCCAATCAAAGGTTCATGACGCCCCTAATTGTGTTAAATCCTCAATAACAGATCAGAAAAGCAAGAAAATCACATATAATTAAACACACATGAATACCAAGGAATACTACCCAATCCTCAGATCAGAGAATTAGTTACACGTAATTACTGAAGAAAACAAAACAATAATATTGAATGAAAACATAATATTAAAAATATGGAGTTTAGAGATTACACGTTTCGAAAATTGAATAAAGCTTGGATAGAACACCTTCAATCCTTGCTCCTTCTCTTCTCTCCAATCTCAAAATAGTTCTAGATCTAAAGTATGAATAGTACTGAAAATAGGTTATGAATACACCCTAAAATAATACCCTTGATGTGTTTATATAGGGCTCTAGACATCTTTCCCAGCAAGAAATTGCCTTCTATTACAATTAGAATTAGAAGAAGGTACCAAAAACTACCCAGAATACAATTAGAATTAGAAAAGGGCAAAACAGTAATTTCTCAACCTTCTTTTACAAGAACACGCGTGCGACTTCATTCAGAACGCTCCATGCACCTGCTATCTATCCCAGGTTGTAGAAAATCTCTCAAGCTTCGCGTGGGCAGTAAGATCGCTGAAAACGGACTTCTAGAACTCCAGATATGGCCAAAACAGTGTAGACTGCGAAACCTTCCCGGAAAATCCGAATTTTAATCAATTAATCCTCCAAAAACGATAGAAGCATTGATATTCTTGCAAACCTGCACATCTACACAAAACACATCAAAACTACAACAAACTTGAGTCCAAGACAATCAATTTAAGCCGATTTGGAACGCTCCAGGTAGATATAAAATCCACTTATCACTCGGGAATTAATATTTTTATACAAAAAATACGGAACAACACTATTATCATCCTTAATTTTTTATTAAAAAAATGAATGAGAGTATGAGACCATCCATTTATGAAAATGGACCGCATTTAGATCTCTATTGTAATTTGTACCGAGTGAGCTCATCGATATTGGGCCACTCGAACCACCCAATAACTTCATGAAGTTGTAATGAATTTCGTACGTACAATTAAATTGTGGTTTTGACCCAACTACTGCTCTGTAGCATGAACAAATAATTTTGGGCTCATGCCATTGCGCTTTCCAAATCATTGCTATTTACACAATATTTTTATTTAATTGATCTTCAAATAAAAAAATAAAACTATATTAATTCTTTTCACCAGTATGTCATATCAACTTAATTGTCAAGAATTAAGTAGCCTAGTAAAAATATGAAGCCACTAGTAATACATACAAGTCTCAATAATATAAGGTGTCATTGTGTGTATTAATTACCAATGCAAATAAATTAATACCAAAATTACTACTCCCTCCGTCCCTTAATGTTTTTCCTGTTTTGACTGGACACGTTTGCCAATGCACACTTTTGATCGTTAATATCTTCAATTTCGTATTAGTATTAAATATAAAAACTTCACTGTATTAAAGTATTCATAAATACGAATCCAACAAGATCACTCATGACTATATTTGATCTTATAGATTAGACGTAAATTAGTAATTTGTCTCATGTCATGAACAATCCCGACATATGAAACAAGAAAAACAATATGGGACGGAGGGAGTACTACTATTACATTGTGGCCTTGTGGGGAAGGGACTACGAGGAGCTAGCTGCCAGCCTGCCACCAACAAGTATTGTAATGTACTTCTTCCGTCCCGTATTGTTTTTCTTATTTCATATGTCGGGATTGTTCATAACATGAGATAAATTATTAATTCACGCATAATCTATAAGATCAAATATAGTCATGAGTGATCTTGTTAGATTCGTATTTATGAGTACTTTAATACAGTGAAGTTTTTATATTTAATACTAATACGAAATTCAAGATATAAACGTTCAAAAGTCTGCGTTGGCAAACGTGTCAAGTCAAAACAGGAAAAACATTAAGGGACGGAAGGAGTAATATTTACAAATGCTCATCAGCTCATGCACACCAATACAAATTAAAAATCCAATGGTTCCCACAAATCTTCACAACCAAACCAATTTTACTCAAAAGAATATGTACAATCTTTCGTTTTCGTATCACTTCCATAGTTCCATATTCCATGCATGCATGCAAAATTCTAGCTTTATTAATAAATAAATAAATAAATAAGAAAATTTCTTATGTAGCAAAAACACGTACAAAAAAATCATATGTACTTTGAAATTATATATAACACGAGACAAGAATATTTTAATACTAATTTTCATTTTCAAATCATAAAATATAAATTTTAATAATTTTTTATTAGGAATTATAAACAAATTTGAGTTCGGGCTCGAGCCGAGTCAATTTTTCGAGTTTCAATCCGAACTTAATCGGGTTTGGGACATAATCAGCTCGACTCATTTAACTAAACAAGTTTATACTTGTGTTTGAGTTCGACTCATTTACAAGCTCGAATCGAACCAATCCCTGATAAATGAATTCAAGTCCAAGCGGTTCGCGAACCGCCCAACTCAAATTACAACTCTAATACCATGCCAAAACCAAAATTTACATATATTCTTTACGCATATGGTTGAAAGTTTCGATAAAATATACCGTAACATACATTTGATGTATATTGTCCCTTTAAAATGAAAATATAATAGTGCGATATCGATCTAATTATACATATAGAATTGTATAATGATCCGGATAGAATCGGATACCCCTTTACTCTACTCAAGTATTGAATCATTTTACTTGTATCGTGTCCAGATTTGAATCCGGCATTATTTTATTCGAATCTAAACCAATCCCGGATATTGAGGTTCGAATCTGAACCGAATATGAGTTAGTATCGTATTTTCTTTTTTCTAACCGGGTAGTTTGTGATCCATCGAATATAAATCAAATATGATCCACTAACATTATGTATCATTTTTATTTAAACTGTAAAAATAGTCATTTATAAGTTTTTGGTTCAGTTTTTGGATAAAACCGAATTTGTAAGTCTTCGGTTTTAAAAACGAAAAATTACAACCGTAACCAAAATAAAATTAGAAAGTAACCAAAAATTGTTTATGTTAATTTTGACAAAGGACCACGGATCATCTCAAGCTTCTTAATCTTTACTTTATGATTCAAAAATAGACCAACAGCACTTAAAACGTACATTTATTAAAGGATACTCCATCAATCTTTTTTTGATTAATAAGTAGTTCTTTTTCAGGATACTACATTTAGTAAAGATGTGACTGCTAGCTACGTTGAAATAAATTTTTATTTTTTTTTACCTATGCATGTTCATTAAGAAGCTAAATTGATATGCCTATGGCATTACATTGTTTAGTATTTATACACGAAGAACACGGTTACAACAAGCCAAAATATTTTCTTCAGAGTATGGAATCACTTGTTTTCTGGTTAGCTTTGGTGATAGGAGCTTTGCTCTTAGGGGTGGTGGCCTACTTCCTCCTATGCAGGTGCAATGGTGGGGTAATTGATGTTGCTGGTGAAGGTCCTCAAATAGAGCTTGGTGTTTTTGGTGGCCGTGCTAGTGGTGGTGGGACTCAAGTCCATCCTCTACAATGAATATCAAGTATGGATGGAGTGAATAAAGGTGCCAAAGTAGTCAAGTAGATTAAGTATATATATGCATGTAGAATACTATATACTTTATAAGAAGCATACTTGCTTATACTTTGTTTATCGAGAAGCTTAAAAACACTTTGTAAGCCAAGAACTTGCATGAAAATATATATAATATAAACTGATGTTGGCAAAAGCCTTGGCTTGAAATTTGTTTTTTGATGTTTTTTGATGTTTTTTGACGTCTGTACCAGATATATAGTCTGTTAAGTACCTACACCCCATAATCACAGAAGCTGTAAAATTCAGAGAAATGGTATTGCAGAGATTTCCGCAATACTACGAAACAGGGGCAGAGGGATATGATACCGAGCGTATCATAACGCACCGTTCACAAGCAGCTTCTTAAAATTAAGTCTTCCAATGAGACAATACTATTAATTCTTAGGTCAATTCTTATGTTTTTAATTCTTATGTTTTTGCATATTTTTTTTTGCACTTCAGGTCCACGTAAATACTATTGATTACTCCATATATTTATCTTCCCAAGTTCTAATACATAAATCAATTGAAAGACGACAATACAAAGGTGCTCAATATCTTTTTGGTTATACTCGAGTGAAATTAAGGGAAGACATCTCAAATTATAAAATAAAACAATTCATGTGGACAATATTTCGATCATTTTTGGTTGACTTCTATGGGATTATGATACATGGTGAGATGTGTGGTAATAAGATAATCTCCCAAATGAATTAGAAAGTAACCAAAAGTTGTTCACGACTACATAGGATTATTGTAAGGAACTTAATGTGATAAACTGAGTACAAATCACAATCCTTGCAAGCAAAATTACCCAAAACGATCATTTATATGTGCATTTGCAATCATCTCTGCAATAGTATGTGATTTGGTGGTGTCTTCGCTCCAACAAATACTATACTATTTGGTGGCAAATTATGTTATTCACTGTTTCATAGTAACTTGAGACTGAGCAGAAAACAAGGCAACCTGCCTGGAATATCACTGATGCATTGCCACTAAACATCAAGCAAGTAACGAATGCAATATACACGCTAATTTGCATCAAAGAAGAAATATCACTACTGCTGCTACTTTTCTTCACAAGCTTGAGACTTATTAACATAATTCCCAGTACAATTAAAGTTGGCAGTAGAATTGCACAAGAAAAAGAATTATCATAACAATACGCATGCCAAGCAATGGTAGATACATTTAGATGACTAACCATAAAATGGCCACAAGGATTCTCCTACATTATGAATATCTATGAGAATGCATCTTTTAATTTCTTGCTCTCATCAATGTCCAAATGCCTTTCCAGACTAGTATTACTATCCTCATCTCCGCTGTCATACACTTCGAGATACGCCTCTTCATCTTCGTCCTGCACAACACACACAAAAGCATCATCATGTTGATCGAGGTTCATCTAGTAGATTTTTCATTTTTTTTGAGCTTTTAAAGTCTAAAAGAATATCAACAGAAGTGATCTTCACTATTCTAGAATGATGTTTAGCTAGTGCAGGAAATAAGTAGAGCTTGGAGACCAGGAATACTTGATAGACGGTAACAAGATACACCTGGGACAGAGCACCAAGTTTAAAGAATGGGAGGCTATCAACAAATGGTAGTTATAGGATCCACCCACATGGTTTGATATTTGAAGGCAACATCACTAATTATCTTGCAGTATGAAAAATATGTTTAAGCAAGCAAAATATTAAGTATATGTACCTCATCCACACTGTTGTCAACTTGTCATCATCTTCATCACTGTCAGAAGCATCATCTACCCTTGAGTAAAAGGTATCCTCACTAATCCTGTTTACAGTTGCCATATCTTCCTGCAAATTTTAAAACAGAAGTCTATAAAATTTTGCTAAAATAAATTTAACTTTCTTTAAACCTCTCTGTCTTAGCATATTATTTGTGAGTGAGGAAAACAAACCAGCTCAAGCTTCAGCTTCTTAATCTTTCCTTGTAACTCTATAATATGATGCTTTAGTGCCTGGAAATGTTTGAATGTAGATCAGAAATAGACTAACAGTCTAGAACATAATTAATTGAGATGCCATACAGAATGCAGGTAAAATGTACACTTTCTAATACTTGGCCCAATTTGGAATTTTTTTTATTTTGAGAGGAAGAACCTTTGTATTGGACATGGGATATAGAGCTACACTATTACCTCGCGTCTCTGAAGTTCAATTGATCGAGCTAAAGCCTGCCTTCTGGTAAGGAGATTCTTGGGTCTCACGGCACTAGGTTGCCTATAGTTTTTTCCAAAATAAACTATGATTGCGTAGCCTTTGGTAGTTTTGTCAACGGATACTAACACTCCACCACTTTCTGCCTCGAGAGCAATAGCAATATGCTTTACTTGAGCAAATCCTTTCCCGTCAACTATTATCTTTACCAGCTCACGATGCTTCCAGTGCAAGTACATATTTTCAACGGTTCCGTCAAAAATGCCTCTCAACCCTAAAACAACCACATAATATTAATCTCAGCTCTCGTTAAAAATCAAAAGGATACAACAAGAGTGGGAGGGATTACCTAGAAGCAAAAAAGGCTTCATACTCAGGCCAACCTTACGAAATAGAAATCTCTCCTCGTCACTCAAGGTTTCCAGGTCATTAGGGAGCGAAGCTGGTTCCAGATAATCATGCACCTTTCGTAAAGCCTTCTCGGCCTTTTTACTTTCCCGTCTGCCTGAAGTTTTACAGCATGTAAAAAAAATGTCAGACATGGAGTGATGTTTCTAAGTGATTCGTAGGTCACAAAAGGAACACTTGTACTAGTGTATGTAATACTTACCAGAGAAAGCTTCTTCTCAAGAAACCTGACCAGAGAAGCATGTCTAGCCAAAGCTGAGTCTTTCATCATCTTCTCTCTTTCTTCGCCAGTTGGCTTGTTTCCCCAGCGTGAGGTTGCTGCCATGGTCTCAGAAGGGTTCCTGCGACCAGCATGTGGTGCCTAGAAGCTTTGGTGTTTGATTTTATTCGATCAAATGCTTTCTGACGGGCCCGATCTTCCTCATCCTGATGGATAGCTGCTAGGTTTTGCGCTTTTACCAGCGTTTGTGTTACATTAGGCGGCAAAAAGTCATTACCCCTGTAAAAGACAATATAGTCCTTGTTTCTAGATACCAGTGTTCCACCAGTTAATCTCTGCACAGTTGATTAAAAATTATGATGTTGGATTTTGTAATGTACAGTACATAATATGCAAGCAAGCAACAAATATGCATACATGACAGACTGAAAGAAGCACAAGTATATTAACAACAAATTAGCAACTTCACCTTGAGTTCTTCGGCCATCCTTTCGTTGCGAGTATTATGAATGCCCCGCTTTATAGCAATCTTAGCAATGGCGCTTTTCTCCCACAGCTTTACCATAGCCTTAGCCAGACCTTGCAGCTCTCTATTTCTTCCTGTGGAAAGTAAGCAATGACAATTACAGGCGACTATATTGTTCAAAGTGTAGTAAATAACAACTATTTTCAACCTACCCAGGGCAAAATGTGGAGGCATTGTCCTGGCAGCCCTGCAGATAAAAGTCATCTCCTTGTGTTTCAAAACTGGTTGTATCCCATACGGGAGAAGTCTGAATGGCCGCTTATAACCACGAACTATATTTGGAAGCACGTCAGCATCAACAGGCAGGGGATCCCGGCCTGCACAATCTACATACCTTGGACCAATCTCATCCAACAAAAAGTTCAGCTCACTTAAATCCATGTTTTCGCCTTCAGAAAGACTCTTCATGGAACATGCAGAAATTGGTATTGATGACTCTGAAGAACTACGCGAGCCGCCTTGAGTAACATTATGAGCATCATCCTTAAAATACTTTGGAGGCTGTGACACTAGGACATTAGCCTGGTTATGCTTGGTGAATGATTTAACACACTGCAGCTTCTAGGCCAGTCCTCTAAACAACACTATAGAACTGCCCGATCTCCAAATCACCAAGCCTCCAGTTCTTCGCTAATAACAAGAGGCCAGCAAGTTCAAATTTAAACATTAGAAGCAGATTGAAGCCTGAGTGAGACATCTCTAAAACCACAAAAAAAAAAAAAAAAAGTGAAATTATGACACTGGCAAGAGACATGGTTAAGGACTCTTTTGTTCTGTCTACCAACAATATTTAAGAGACTAAACTACATATCTATTATCCTTGGAAGCCTTGAGCTGATTGTTGTGGGATCAATAAACAAGGCAGAATGAAGAGGGTATCCTCTCTCGAGAACATTAAGGAAGTTCAAGGTATTTGATAAGCACTTAATAGGGCAAATACATATTGTACAACTAAGAAACCTAATACCAAGACAACTGAATGCATGCACCTATGAGAAGACTAACCAAAAGTCACAAAAAGACAGAGTCTTTATAGTCGGCAATTAAATTTTCTCCACAAAATGATTCAACACCAAGTTCCAACTCAGTCAAATTATGAAATGGAGGAATCCGATTATGAACAGTCCAAAACGCATTATCCTATGCAGAATTGAAGACCTTTAATAAAAAGATAAAACATGATAGTCATATAAAAGTTACTTAACTCAGACAAATAGTTTTACATGAATATGTATCGCGAAAGTCATACAACTTTGAACTGTTAATGCCATTTATATACACAATCGTTCAACAACTTAGAAGAGGACTGTACATTAGGTTTACCATACATAAATATATTCAACAGATGAGCTCTCCATCTTGAGCTGCATTAACAACACAAATCTTTTTCAGGAGTCCAATCTAACTCTAGGTCACATGGAGAACACATAGCCATAGGTTTGAAATATTCAATTGATTCTAAGCCTGTACAAACATCAACAACATTTACACAATTAAGCTCTGACTAGTAAATAGTTCCACCCTTAAAATTACAAATCTCCAAACAAAACACCAACAACTTACAAACATTTTAACCCTGGAATACAAAAACTTAACAAAATCGAACCCCCTATCACTATACCTGTGGAATCTCAAATGAAAAGCCCTCAATTAAAATCCCCAAATGACAATCACCTACAAAAACATCAATTGAAAACTATAAATGAAAAGCCCCAAAATTGAATAAATATATACATATACAGTACCTCAATTAATCGGCCCTATATTTTGAATGTAGATAGTGAGATGCGAGAGAGTGTAGAAAAGAGATGTGAGCGGGTGAGAAGAATCCATCATGGGGAAACATTTTACAAAGGGGGAATGAGCGGATGACGAAAATTTGGAAACCAAAAATAATAGGCGGGATTTTAGAGAGAAACCTTCTTTATCACAATTTGGAGGTAAAATGTCCTAAATATCACAAGCTGAAATTATGGCCCTTAATATTAATATCATAGAATAACGTATATTAAATTCACGTTACTTTATAAACGCAATGGCGTCTTGCGTTTGTGGATTTTTTAATTTTTTTTTTAACAGAAAAAAAGCAACGCATGATCAAGAAGCGTTGCCTTCAAAAACGAGTTATGATTTTGCGTTTCTAGTTGTTTTGTTATTTTTTTTTAAAAAAAAATGTTAAACACAATTTTGGATTAAATAGTTTTTATTTTGGGGTTTAACGGGTTTCATTCGGGGTTTAGAAATATTAAAATTTTTTCAGTAAAATTTAAATTTTTATTTATATTTTTTAGGGGTTCAATAATTAACATTTTGGGTTCAACAGTTTCATTTTGGGTTTAGAAATATTCAGAACGACGAATAAATCGTATACGAACTTAGGGTTTAGGGTTTGGGGTTTAGGGTTGTTTACAACCCTAAACCCTAGACCCAAAACCCTAACTTATCCTGATTTTTAAACGCGTTAGCATTTAAAAATCAGGACGCCGGATTCAATTTTTTAATTAAAATTTTTAAATATAAAAAATACATTTTTATTTAAATCTTGGGTTTAGAAATATTCAGAATGACGAATAAATCGTATACGAACTCAGTAACAAAACTCAATTTAATAACCATTTCATTATAAATTTTTTAAAAACCAAATACAAATTTATAAATTAAAAAAAAAAGAAAAAAACCAACGCCACTTGGAGGCGTTGGTGGCTTTCATCTTTACCTGAACAACAGTAACAAGATTTTGCATTATGGGTGGAAACGTAAGTTTATGTGGCGTGTAGGAGTGAGCATTTCCCGGTTCGGAACCGGGAACCGAACCGAACCAGAGAAAAAATCTGGTTCTGGTTCTATAATTTTGTACTTTGGTTCCTGATAAGTGCATAATTTTGCATATTTTTATTGCCTATTTATTGTTTGAATTCCTATTTTAATAGATTATTTTGTTGCATTTCAGGAAATTCGTGAAAAATAAAGAAATGGCAAAATAAAAGAATAAAGAGCAAGGAAGGGCCAAAAAGATAAGAAAATGACCAAAATGCAAAAAGGCAAAAGAATTAGGAGTTTGGTGAAAAAAAGGGAAGCTTAAGGAGTCCGGTTCCAGACCCTCAGTAGACCGCAGCTCGGAACATAAGAATTTAATCTTTGGTTATAAATATTTTATTTAAATTAGAAAATTATATTTATAAATATCTAATAATATTAGGTATTTATTTTTATAATTTCTGAATTAAATTAATTATTTATTAATTAAAGATTATAAGTTGTGCGGGTTAAAAAGCATTTCTGCGAAGCCAAGCTTACAAGTCAAAACAGCCGGCCTTAAAATTTCAAAAGGACCAGGGAATCTTGAAAATTTATGCAGCATCATATTTGGGCTATGACTTCATGAATTTTCACATGAAAACTAGTTCATCAGCTAGGTGTATAAATAGAACCATTCAGAGATACAAAGACAGACCCCCGGGGAATAGCCCCTTAGATTAGATTAGAAGCCCTTAGTATTAGTTTTATTTGTAGCTATTGTAATCCTTTTGATTTTTAGTGCATACGTTTCCTGCATTTTATTTCTAAAAAGTATAATATTCTCCCCTGTTTTATTGTTATTAGATCAAAACCAAGCTGTAGCCTCCTTCTCCTTTCTAGTCGCACAAAAACCATCTCCATCACCAAATTCCACTCCCCTGTCTCTCCTCCTTCAACCCACTCTCCCCTCTCCTTCTCGTTTTTCCGATTAAACCCATTTCCCTCGCCTCTCTATCTCTCCCTCTTCTATCTCTCTCTCAATTCAAACAATCAAATCAACATCCTCCCCTTCTCTTATTTCGATTCGATAAACGACCAAACCCCTTCCCCTGTTCGATTTATAGTTGTTGAGTTTGATATTTTGAGTTTATGATTCGCTGGTTTTGCTGGGTTTAGTGACTATAATTGTAACGCTGGTTTTGCGTTTTGATTGTAGAATGTTGAGTTACAGAGTTCTCTGTATTGAATCGATTTTTAGTTACTCTGTGTTCTAATTGTTTCCGTTTTAGTCGAGTAGTTAAAGTCTGAGAGTTTGCTGTGAGTCATGTTCTCCCTTGAGTTTTAGTTCGTTAAATTGCCGAGTGATGTGTTCTTGGTTTGTTTGTGCACGTAAACTGAGTTATAGTTCTAATTCTCGTTTTAATATGTCGTTTGTTGGTTCGAGTCTGTTCTGCGAGTTGGGTGTCTTGTTTTCGATTCCAGTTTGTTAAATAGGAGTCCGCGAGATCTTTGCTGTGTTTCTTCTGAATTTTGAGTTGGTTTTTCCCCTGTTTTTCCCTTGCTGCGAATAAGCGTTGTTTGCGATTTTGTGCATTGTAGAGTCAGTTGTTCGTTGCTGCTGGCCGAGAGTTTAAGTCCAGTTGTTTTCTTACGACTGCTGTAACGAGTTTTTGTTGTGCTGCTTTTTAGTGGCTGAGTTCGAGTTCTTGTACGCGTGCTGAGTTACTAAGCTGATTTGCAAAGTCCCTGTGATTAGTTTCGTTAGTTATTTTGTCTGCGTTTGCTAAGTTTGTCTGTCTTGTTTTAAGTAGAGAGTCGCGATTTACTGTTGTTCTGTTCGGATTTATAGTAAAGATTTGGTCGAGAGCTGCTGAGTTGTTGTCGATTTATTGATGTTGTGGTTAACTTGGTTGTTTGTGGATAGTCGAATCTTTAAACGGGACATGTTCAAATTTTCTGTAAATTTCCTGTAAATAAAATGTGTTTGCATTCAAAAATAAGAAATAAATAATAATTTAATTGTGTTCTTTTTAATTTTAATTTGTTAGGATTAATTTTAAATCGTTCTTTTAAAAATAGATTAAATTTTCTGTTTTGTCGTTAAATTGTAAAAATCAAATGTTTCCAAAAACTCACTGATCTAATTCGCCTAAATTAAAATTAAGGTTCGCGAAAATAATAAGTCCCTGTGGATCGAATCATAAATATTAAAACGATGATCGTGCGCTTGCGATTTTAATTATCACATTTTCACCACATCAAGTTTTTGGCGCCGCTGCCGGGGACTAAATATTTTTCGCGCCTTGATTTTTAATTTTTCGGATTAGTTTTCTTTTGCTTGCCTTATTTTTGTTTCGTTTTTTTTTTTTTCAGGAAAGTTTGGAATTTCGGGAATCTTCTCGCGGAGCTTGGATTGAATTGAAATTTTTTTGGAAGCGTGCTTCGGTAACCCGTATCTCATTCTTTTCGCCTTTTATTTTAGAAAATCACAAAATTATCAAAAATCAAAAAAAAAAAATGAAAATTAAAGAAAAAAATAGTTGTAAATATATATTTGTTGCATCATGCATATAAGCACTTAAGGCACATCATCTAGATTTTTATTTTCTTATTTTTTATTTTTCGTACCTTATAATTGTGGTGATTGCTGGAGGACCCAAAGGTACGTTAAATTCTTCTTTCTTTTAGATTAGTACACGTAGTGTAAGCATCCATAATTGTTTACTATTTTTGTAAATATATCATTGTTTGTTACATTCATTTTAATAAATTTTTAATAAAATTAATTAGACATTTGCCCTAGGATTTCGCGCTCGATTAGAAAGGTGCCTAAAAATAAATGTAATTAAGACTTATTCACGACCTTCGGTGTCTCAGGTTCGCCTGGCTGTTAAGATTCGGTGTCTAAGTGACGAGTTTGGCCTCTTGGCAATGCCTACTCTAATCTGGCCGAATCGGTCTGAATAATTCTTAATTTACGGAATTTTTAGTGTGTCTTAACATTATGAGCAATGTCTAGTTATTTTATTTAGGGAACCTAGGTTAGATTTTTCTTTTGATTTTTCACCATTTATTTTGTGTGTTTCATTTTCGCATTTACTTGCTACGTGGTTTTATCCTTGATCAATCTTTACCATGTCCGTAGCATTTAGGGAGCGTTATTACCAAGGTTGGGATTTTGACGAGGAGTTAGCGGATAATACGATGTGGTGTGAGTCAACTAGGGAACCTAGTGTATATAACGAGTCGTTTAGTACTTTTAGTGATTTGTATTATAGTGAAAACGATATTGCAATCGACTCTGAATTAGATGCTCTTATTAGACGACTCGAAGCTTTAGAAACCCTTAATGGCCCTTCACACACGTCTTGGCACCATAATTTCAACTCTCCGAGTCTCGATTTGCAACATGGCCCCGACCCTCAACAAGTCAACGCCATGTTTCAACCAACCTCTCGAAATGACCATTTTACATTGTCTTCTAATTCCGGTTGGAGAGATTATCCCGATCTCTCATGGAACCAAGGTCATAGCTATCAAACTCCGCCTCCACATTTTCAAGAACTGAACTCTTATCCAATTCCGAGTCAAGTTCCTTATTCGAGTTCAATTCAAGCAACCGCCCACCCACCTGGATTTCATGATTCGAGTAGGAAACTTGACACCTTGGAAAAGAGCCTTGATGCGCTTGTAAAAACAACAACTAATTTGGCTCAATCTCAACAAGCCTTCATGCAAACCATGACTCAAGATAGGCAAATTTTGAACTCTAATGCTCAAGCCTTATCTAAGTTAGAATTTCAAGTGAATCAAGTAGCTACCATGTGCGAGCGTGAGACGATAACCACCCCAAATCCACCCGAGGTCAACCCTGAATTTCTTATCACTCAAAGACCTATCGATACTTTCGATGATATCATTTCTCCTAGGTCTAATGTTCAAGTTAACACTCCTTTCGGTGGTGATTCACACGAAGAAGATCCTAATGCTGACATCATTCTTTCTCTAGGTCAAATGAAGAATCCCGATGATTCTGAGTTTGTGGCTTCACCTAGACAACCGTCATCTTCTTCTAGTGAACTTTTCCTTTCATCTTCCAAACCTCTTCCCGAAAAAACCAAAGAACTTCATACTCAACCAATAGGAGCTAATCTAGTTAAGGAGGTTGTTTCAAGGTCAAATTTGGACGATCATGAGATTGAGTCTCTTCTTAAACAAGATTTTCAATTGCATTACGAGACCAATCGAGAGCTTCACGAATCTTTTAAGGATTTGACCTCGGAAGAGATGTTTGAAGAGATGAAGAATATTTGTTCCGAATGGGAAACCCAACATATGGATAGTTCTTGTGATCCTAATTCTGTTGGTAAAACATTTTTCGAAGAGCCACCCCCACCTGTTTCTATTTCTTCATTTTCCACTCGTGCTCCATCTTTCATCGAAACTCATGATATTCATGACCAACATCTTATCGTAATTAATTTGCTTAAACAAAAAAAAGAAGCATCTTTATGGTCTATAGATGAAGTTAGGAATATGAGTTTTATTCTTGTGCCTAATCGGATCGTTCGAGTGGTTTATGATATTTTTGTGGGTGAGTTTCTAAAATATGTTGGTTGTATAACAAAAATAGTTTTTCCGAGAGTAGGTATTGGTTAGTAAATATTTGTTTTGTACCTCCCATAGTAGAATTTAGGTATGGGGGAGTGTCAGTGTGTGTGTGTGTGTGTGTGTTTCTTTTGTATTTGTTGTGTGCGTGAGTTGTTTTTCTTTTGTAATTTTTAGAAGTTTTCAGTCTCCGTCATCCCTTATCAGGTATTATCTCCTCATTCTCTTCATTTATCTTGCATTTGCATACATTGAGGACAATGCATGATTTAGGTATGGGGGAGGGTTTAGTGTAAATACATAAAAATTGAAAAATCCAAAAAATTGAAAAAATTGAAAAAAATCACAAAAAGAGTTGTAGAATTGTAAATAGTAGAGTTCTAATCTTATTCTAGTCTTGTTAATTGATTGCTAGTTGCTTGATGCACCCTTACATGCTATGATGATCTTGTGTTCCTTTAGCTTTTGATTGAGAAGTGATTTGCTAAAGTTCTTGTCCACACACTTACACTAACAAGGTGAAACTAGTAGACTTATTTGAATTGTGCAAGAAATTAGAAGGTCATGATTAGGTGTAAGATGATTTGGTTTTCATGCTTCGAGTACAAGTAGGTGCACTAAGGATACCTTTACTTGAGATTGATTATGTTCCACCACACCAAGTGAGTTTTGAGCCCATATGCATATCTTTTGCATTTATATTCGCTTGCTTGAGTGTCCACTTGTCATTTGCATTGCTAGCACTTGTTTGAGTTCTTTCTTGAAATACATGACATTGAATGATGATAAGATGATAAAGGCATTTAGGAATAACCCGTATTTCCAAAATATCCACACCATTCTTATGTGATCAATTAGTTACCCTTTTGAGCCTAATCAAATTCTTTCGGTGACACACCCCATTACTCGCCTAAGACCTTTTTCTTGTACAATCTGACATATACTTGATCCTAATATGTCAAAGGCTAGTATGAACTTGAGGGAGTAATAAGGTGTGTGAGATGGGTTTACTCTTGTTCATAACTTTTGAGGAAATATATGTTTTGTTGGTTATCTTGTTAGTCGATTTTCTATAAAGGAGGATTATTGTTGCTTATATTTATCTTAGCTCTTAAAAAAAATGAAAAAAAAGAAAAAAAAATGAAAAAAAAAAAGAAAAGAAAAGAAAAAAAAAGATAGAAAAAAAAAATGAAAATGAAAAAAATGAAAAAAATATATATATGAGAGCATACTTATGTTTTTGGTAATCCTCCTTCATTCGACTAGTCAAGTCTTTTTGTTGAAAGCAGAAAATAATGTGTGGGGAGTAAGTTTGGTGTTGTGCATGATTTCCATGGTGACTACTAGCTTTTGACACTTCACCTTGTTTTGGCCTTACTTGACATACCTTGTCCAGAGCCCCATTACAACCCAAATAAAGACCTTTTGATTGGCATCATTGATGTATGTTGTGTTTAAGTTAGAATGATACCAAGTGTCAAGCATGCATTTGATTTTGTTGGAATTGAGTGATACACTCACCCTTGTTCTTGAGTGAATATTCTTTTGTGAGTGAAATGTGAGGTATTGCTTGTTTCTTTTGCATATGAGATCTCAAGTTTTGATTCTAAGGTGTGCTCTTGTAGACTTAGCATGTTTCCCAATAATTTTTGCACTTGTCACGAACTGGTAATCACTTTTGCATGCCTCTTTAAGTCGACTATGTGAATCCTTGAACTTTCCACACCAAGACTTTGCAAATTCATTTTGATTCTTAAGTTGATGTATCATGAGAGGACATGTATGTGTGGTGTTGCATTGCCATGTAATCTTTTATACGAACTAGATGGATTTTGTGGGTACATTCACTATAGGCCCTCACGAGACCTCACTCGTCCACTAGGGCTGCCTAAGGGTTTAAAGGGCTTGTTGCATATGCCAAATGCAATCGTCACACCTACGAAAAGGAGTATAGGACTTTGTATCTAGATTTTCTTTTTGTTTTTGTTTTACTCGAGGACGAGCAAAAGATAGGTATGGGGGCATTTGATAAGTGCATAATTTTGCATATTTTTATTGCCTATTTATTGTTTGAATTCCTATTTTAATAGATTATTTTGTTGGATTTCAGGAAATTCGTGAAAAATAAAGAAATGGCAAAATAAAAGAATAAAGAGCAAGGAAGGGCCAAAAAGAGAAGAAAATGACCAAAATGCAAAAAGGCAAAAGAATTAGGAGTTTGGTGAAAAAAAGGGAAGCTTAAGGAGTCCGGTTCCAGACCCTCAGTAGACCGCAGCTCGGAACATAAGAATTTAATCTTTGGTTATAAATATTTTATTTAAATTAGAAAATTATATTTATAAATATCTAATAATATTAGGTATTTATTTTTATAATTTATGAATTAAATTAATTATTTATTAATTAAAGATTATAAGTTGTGCGGGTTAAAAAGCATTTCTGCGAAGCCAAGCTTACAAGTCAAAACAGCCGGCCTTAAAATTTCAAAAGGACCAGGGAATCTTGAAAATTTATGCAGCATCATATTTGGGCTATGACTTCATGAATTTTCACATGAAAACTAGTTCATCAGCTAGGTGTATAAATAGAACCATTCAGAGATACAAAGACAGACCCCCGGGGAATAGCCCCTTAGATTAGATTAGAAGCCCTTAGTATTAGTTTTATTTGCAGCTATTGTAATCCTTTTGATTTTTAGTGCATACGTTTCCTGCATTTTATTTCTAAAAAGTATAATATTCTCCCCTGTTTTATTGTTATTAGATCAAAACCCAGTTGTTGCCTCCTTCTCCTTTCTAGTCACACAAAAACCATCTCCATCACCAAATTCCACTCCCCTGTCTCTCCTCCTTCAACCCACTCTCCCCTCTCCTTCTCGTTTTTCCGATTAAACCCATTTCCCTCGCCTCTCTATCTCTCCCTCTTCTATCTCTCTCTCAATTCAAACAATCAAATCAACATCCTCCCCTTCTCTTATTTCGATTCGATAAACGACCAAACCCCTTCCCCTGTTCGATTTATAGTTGTTAAGTTTGATATTTTGAGTTTATGATTCGCTGGTTTTGCTGGGTTTAGTGACTATAATTGTAACGCTGGTTTTGCGTTTTGATTGTAGAATGTTGAGTTACAGAGTTCTCTGTATTGAATCGATTTTTAGTTACTCTGTGTTCTAATTGTTTCCGTTTTAGTCGAGTAGTTAAAGTCTGAGAGTTTGCTGTGAGTCATGTTCTCCCTTGAGTTTTAGTTCGTTAAATTGTCGAGTGATGTGCTCTTGGTTTGTTTGTGCACGTAAACTGAGTTATAGTTCTAATTCTCGTTTTAATATGTCGTTTGTTGGTTCGAGTCTGTTCTGCGAGTTGGGTGTCTTGTTTTCGATTCCAGTTTGTTAAATAGGAGTCCGCGAGATCTTTGCCGTGTTTCTTCTGAATTTTGAGTTGGTTTTTCCCCTGTTTTTCCCTTGCTGCGAATAAGCATTGTTTGCGATTTTGTGCATTGTAGAGTCAGTTGTTCGTTACTGCTGGCCGAGAGTTTAAGTCCAGTTGTTTTCTTACGACTGCTGTAACGAGTTTTTGTTGTGCTGCTTTTTAGTGGCTGAGTTCGAGTTCTTGTACGTGTGCTGAGTTACTAAGCTGATTTGCAAAGTCCCTGTGATTAGTTTCGTTAGTTATTTTGTCTGCGTTTGCTAAGTTTGTCTGTCTTGTTTTAAGTAGAGAGTCGCGATTTACTGTTGTTCTGTTCGGATTTATAGTAAAGATTTGGTCGAGAGCTGCTGAGTTGTTGTCGATTTATTGATGTTGTGGTTAACTTGGTTGTTTGTGGATAGTCGAATCTTTAAACGGGACATGTTCAAATTTTCTGTAAATTTCCTGTAAATAAAATGTGTTTGCATTCAAAAATAAGAAATAAATAATAATTTAATTGTGTTCTTTTTAATTTTAATTTGTTAGGATTAATTTTAAATCGTTCTTTTAAAAATAGATTAAATTTTCTGTTTTGTCGTTAAATTGTAAAAATCAAATGTTTCCAAAAACTCATTGATCTAATTCGCCTAAATTAAAATTAAGGTTCGCGAAAATAATAAGTCCCTGTGGATCGAATCATAAATATTAAAACGATGATCGTGCGCTTGCGATTTTAATTATCACATTTTCACCACATCAGTTCCGGTTCGGTTCTAGTTTTTTATAGAATTTTGGTTCCCGGTTCGGTTCCGGTTCTCATCCAAGAAAAACCGTAAGAACCGAACCGAACCGTATATATATACACACAAATAAAAAATATATATTTTATACTATATATAACAGAGAATCAAGTATTCCTTTTATACGTTTATACATTTTGCTATAGTAGACATTTGTTGTTTGGACTTTGGATGAAATGGTATGTTTATTTTCTTTTCAAATTTCAAATTTTAAATTTTAGTATGAAAATTATTGTTCTTTCGGTTCTTTCGGTTCTTTCGGTTCTGACCCGAACCGAACCGTAATTTATGATCGGTTCCCGGTTCGGTTCTACTACATAAATGGTTCCGGTTCGGTTCTCAAAATTTCTGAAATTTGGTTCCCGGTTCTACCGGTTCCGGTTCGGTTCGGTTCGGTTCGGAACCGTTGCTCACCCCTAGTGGCGTGTATCTCTTTCCAAAAAAAAAATAAAAATCAGCAACATAAGACGCCATTGCGTTTCTAGTAAACGTGACTTGATGTTACGTTTATTAGTGATATTAAGGGCCATTTTTTCAGCTTGTGATATTTAGGGTATTTTAACTTTAAATTGTGATAAAGAGGGCCAACACCCGATTTTAGAAGGGGTGTTTTTTTTTAGTAAAGTACAAGGTGTTGGTTAAAGTTTACACCAATTTTCAAAATATTGGCCGAGCTTGCCTATTTTCATATTGTTGGCCAGGTTTTGCCTCCGACTTTCAAAAAAGTGGCTTCCGTTAATTTGTAAACGTGAAAGGAGCCATTTTTTATAACGCGAAAATTAAACCTGGCCAACTATATGAAAATTAAGCAAACTATATGAAAATTAAGCCATCTCTTTGTAACGCGAAGGCAAAACCTGACCAACAATATGAAAATCGGCAAACTCGGCCAATATTTTGAAAATTGGTGTAAACTTTAGCCACCACCTTGTACTTTACTCTCTTTTTTTGTCAGAGAAAAGAATGTCTTTATTTTAAATTTATTAAAAAATTAGTTTGTTAAGTTATCAATTTTGTAAAAAAATAACATTTTAAATTTTTTGGGATGATGATAAAAAATATCGATTTTTTTAAAACAAAAGTTGTTATAAAATATTTATTTCCAATTTTTCGATCAAAATATCCAACCAAATATCAATTCGGGTTTCAATTTTTTAAAAATTATTTCAAGACGATCCAACCAGTACGTGGTACATACTTCATTTGATTTGGTAATTTAAAAATCAACTAGTATGTTGACTAGTACTTTTAACTAATATTTCGTACCATATCCGTGTTTCGATTTTTTAAAAAAGAAACCTGGACGATCCTACCTTACAGATGTCAAAAACCATCTTTTTCGATGTTATTCCATAGATTTCGGAAAAAAATAAATTCTATTTGATTCGGAAATTTAACAGTCAACTAGCACTTTGACTAGTACTCCTAACTAGAGTTTCATCCCTGATTCTTGTTTCGATTTTTTAAAAAATGTTTCTCGACGATTCAACCGTACGGATGTCAAGATCCATCTTTTTTTAATGTTATTCCTAAAGTTTCAGGAAAAAAATAAATTTATTTGATTTGGTAATTTAACAGTCAACTAGTACTAGTAACTAGTGTTTTATCCAAGATTCGTATTTATTTGATTTGGTAATTTAACAGTCAACTATTACTTTGACTAGTACTCCTAACTAGAGTTTTGTCCCTGATTCGTGTTTCAATTTTTTAAAAAATATTTCTCGATAATACAACCATACGGATGTCAAGATATATCTAATATAATGATATTCATAAATTTTCAAAAGAACAAATAATTAATTTGGTTGGAGATCTTAGTAGAACACTACTACATTGATTAGTACTCGCAACTAGTGTTTTGTCACCGATTGCTGTTTTTAATTTTTTAAAAAAAATATTTCTCAACGATCCAACCTTACGGATGTCAAGATACATCTAATATAATGATATTCCCAAATTTTCAAAACATAAAAAATTAATTTGGTTGGAGATCTTAGTAGAACACTACAGTATTGACTAGTACTCGTAACTAGTGCTTTGTCACTGATTTTTGTTATATCTTTTAAAAAATTTTCTCGACGATCCAACCGTACGGATGTCAAGATATATCTAATATAGTGATATTCTCAAATTTTCAAAAAAATAAAAAAGTAAGTTGATTGGAGATCTTAGTACACTACTACATTGACTAGTACTCGTAACTAGTGCTTTGTCATGGATTGTTATTTATATTTTTTTAAAAATATTTCTCGACGATTCAACCGTACGGATGTTAAGATATATCTTATATAATGATATTAACAAATTTTCAAAAAATGAAAAGTTAATTTGGTTGGAGATCTAATCCTGTTTGTAAAGACTTGACTAATTACCAAAGGATACTAACGGCTTGCCAACGGAATACATCAATCTGTTGGCAATTAATTTTAACTTATTACAAAGAGATTAATAACATATATAACTTTAACCGATCTACAATTGCAATGGATTCGTAACGGAATGAAAAATAACCAATATACTTTTGTAATGGATTAGTAACAGAAGCGGAGCTCAACAACCACAAAACATCTCACTCGACTACCAACAAAGGGTTGGTCCAGTGGTAAGACTCTTGCCTCTCTAACACAGAGGTTAAGAGTTTGATCCATGTGTAATCAATTAGCAAAAAAAACATCTCACTCGACTTTTATCTCGAGCTCTACGACCCATTAAACTTGCTGCTCCATCGACTCCCCCTCGATTAGAATTCTTCAGCCACTCTTCTTGTGTAAGCAAGAGCTTCCCTTCACTGCCTACTCTTATCGACTCCCCCTCGATTAGACTTCTTCAGCCACTCTTCTCGTGTAAGCAAGAGCTTCTCTTCACTGGCTTCTCTTTTCCGCCATGCCTCCTCAGTTAATAGCAGTTGCGTACCATTTTTCATGGTTGTTCTCTTTAACCTCTCTTCATGAGCCTTAAAAGACCCAGTGACTTCTTCCACAAACATCTTGTCTAAGTCACCAAATTGTTCCAGAGTAGACGCAATCTGCAAGAATTTATGTGGGATAGTCCGAAGAATTTTCTTAACAACGTAAGACTCCCTTATTTCTTCCTCCATAGCTCGTATGTTAGACACAAGTCCATTCGCCTTCATATAAAAATCATCGAGCTGATCGGAGTCATTCATGGCAGCGCCTCAAATTCCGCCTTTAACGTTTGAACCCTTGCCTTTTTTACTTTCTCTGCTCCCTGGCACATGGTTTTGATCGCCTCCCAGGCGTCATTGGCCGTTTTGTCACCTAATGATAACAACAACTCTTCAGGTATACCCTGATAAACCATTGCAAGAGCTATTATATCCGTCTTTGCCTCTACTACAACTTTCGGATCACTAGGTTCCACTACCTCCCAAACTCCGTGGGATTGCATAAACACTCGCATTTTCATTGCCCATGCCGTGTATTTCCCCTTTATCAACGTCGGGTAACTCAATCCGAACGAACCTCCCTTGCCTTTGTTCGTCTCCATGATGGTCGCAGTCTTCTGCATACGCACTCGAGCGTACCGCTACTCTAATACTAATTCTTGAAGTATAGATTATATATATATATATATATATATATATATATATATATATATATTGTATAATGTAAAATTGATAAAAAAACAAGAAGTTTAAACTAATATAACTTTTCATAAAAATATATTTTTTCACAAATAAATCACATCGTCAATATATAGTGTTTCAAAACTACAAGTTATGTATTTGAAAAATAAAAAAATCGAATTATATAAATTAAAATAGTGTTCGTGCTTTGCACGGGTTTTCATGCTGGTTTATATAAAATTTTAAATTTATTTTATTTATAAAATTAGGTCCCTATTTTGTTTCACCTTCCCTATCATTTTTTTTATTAATTTTCAATAAGAAAAATGGAATTGTTGGAATTGTACTGAAATTATAATTTTTTTATAATAATTCTGTTCAGTTCCACAAATAACACAATATAATAATTTTAAATTTATAAAATATTTATTTAACCTTCTTAATTTTGACTCTTTATGTTAGATAATGTTGTCGATAAAATTATTTTATTATGTTGTAAAGAATAAAATATAGTACTTTCATATCACGGATAATTTTTATTGAGTTAAATATTTGAAAAAAAGGTAATATAACTATAATAAGAAAATTTGAATTTTTAAATAATATAAAAAAATGATATCAACTAAAATATTAATTATTAATTAATTTAAATAGATTATCTTGTACCCGTGCGAACTAGTATAAAAGTTAAAATCACATGTAACATATAAATTCCTTTTCAAAAGTTTCAAATAGATAAGCAAATGAAAACAATTTTTATAAATTTTATGTGCATCGCGAAGTATAAAAGTAGCATTGCCTATAGCTCAATTGATTATTGCCTTATATTTATACAAAAATACTTTTATACAAAAAATTCAATATATTGTTCATAACATATAAATTATATTATAAGTTTATACAATAAATTCAATTGTTCATAACATGTAAATTATAATATAAGACGATCCTCTAAATCTATCTTTTAACAAAGATTAAGAAATGGAAATAGAACACTTAAATTATAAGAAAAGTGCATAAGTGGTGGAATTTATTAATATTTAAGTTATAGATTTAAAAGATAGTAGGAATTAGTAGAAAATAGTGGATTCATTTGAATTTATAATTTATTGAAATTTCATTATTTTTGTAAAATTTCAAATTGTAAAAAATTAGACGAGACATCTGAAAATAGAAATCATTAATTGAGGGATAGACATAAATGTATTATAAAATGTTGGAGATCCCAAAAATTTAGTTTTATAAAAAAAATTAAAAGGAAAATGGGAAAATGTTGGAGATCCCAAAAAATTAGTTTTACAAAAAAAAGGTGCTGATATATGCACACCCTAAAGTTATAGTTGCACACCCTAAATTAAAATTGGACTGAATTACCCTCTCATTGTACTTTTGTTCGGTCATCTCTTTAATCATTTATCTCCTTTCATTTTTTCGTAGAACTTTCAACCTTATTTTATTTTTTCAAATAAGATGATAAAATATTATATTATTTTACTAATTAGAGTTCTTTTACTTTCAAAATTCTCAAATCTGTTGTACTTGTAAATTTAGATTATAACAAACAAAAGCCAAAAATTGGGTTAAGCATAATTATCTGAAATCGATTCAAATCGATTGATCTGAATTTTTTTATTTTTCATCGATTTGGTTTGGTTTGATTTTGGTAATTAAAGAATACCATTTTATGGCATTTGGTTTGGGTTCGATTTTCAAAATTTTCACAACTGAAAATTTTGGTTTGTATCGATGTGAACCTCCAAAATCGCCCAAACAACATAACCGTGCTTAGCCTAGCGCAAAAAGTATGATTTATTCTTCCTTCATAATTTAAGGAGTAGTAATATAACTTGATTTTATGTGTATCACTAAAACTTAGTTATGCTAGTAGGACTTAGTCTTAAAATTTAGTATAAAAATACATTTGGATATATTCGTATTCATATTAATTAAATTTTGATAAAAAAATCCTAATGATTATATTATTTTTATAAATTATTCTTTTATAAGAACATTAATAATTGTGTCAATTTTATATTTAAATTATTATTTTAATGAAAAAAGTTATTTCAACTACTTGTTGTATAATGTAAATATTCTAAGGTAAGAAAAAGACACGTGAATAATTAATTTACTTCGTAATTCATGAGGGTGTTAATATTTATGTAAGAAGACGCATAAATAATAAAAGTAAATTTATTTTTACAATTTGAGATTGCGCTTAAATTATTTTTGCATCAGAGTGTTGATGAACAAAAATTATCTGATTATCTGACTAGCTGTAGCGTGAGGTTTAACGTAGAAAATATGTAAAGCAAGGGTAGTTTAGGAAACATGTTATATAGGGTGTGCAACTATAAACTTGGGGTGTGCATATATCACCATCCAAAAAAAATCTAAAATAAAAATGATAGTTACCCTAAATTGATTTCCAAAATAATTTCCAAATGTCAAATGTATTATCGATGTATTTATCTATCTATATATTATAAATTAGTGGATAGCCCATACCTAAGGTTTGATATCCATATTCAAGTTTGGACTTGTATTGATTTTGACACACTGGATAATCCATTTTTAGATTTTGTATCCATATTACGTTTGGGAAATATCCAAATTTATTATTTGACCCATTGTTAATTAAAGAAAGTTTGTATACAAATTTAAATACTATTAATACTAGCATTTTACCCGTGCTACGCACCGAAAACACAATTTTAAAATTTTAAAATAATTACAAAAATATATAGTGTATTAAAAAATAAATTATTTTGTTATATTTTGTTTTGAGTGTAGCGAACCCAATATGCATCTCTAAGTAACTTTTCTCAAATTATGTATAATTGTATGGATGCGTGTTAAAAAAATTGAAAATTTGTTTATATAAAAAAAGATTAATATCAAAACACATTCATTTGATATATGATAAAATTTACCTGAAATACATATCAATTTTCTTATTCCTTTTTGTTTTTTCCCCAAGTAATTTAACGACATTTTATGCTATTTTTACGGAAAGTTCGGTTCAATATAATCATGTTTGAGAATCAAGCGTTGAAAACAGTAAAAACTTAATTAGTACTAATAGAAAAAATAAATCAAATACATATTTTTCATTCTATAAATGAAAATAAAATAGGAAATGAGCAATTTTCTGGAGTAATTCTAGAGGTCCCTAAAAAAATCTCAAAAAGTTAGTTATCATATTTTGATTGGTTAGTGTTCTACCCGTGCTACGCACCGAATGATAAAATTTATTAATTAATTAATATAAACATAATATTATTCATTATTTATAAAAAAAAAATTAATTTCATTAAAATTTAAGTGTAAATTATCGTCAATTTATACCAATTGCATTAATATCAACATTATCAAACAATTATCATACCATTCACATCCCAGCTCAAACATTCCAAACCTCTTTTTATTGTTTTTTCTTAATTTTATTTTACATTTGATTTCTCTCATTTTTTAGAATATTTCAACCAAGTTCATAAGTTTTTTATCCATATTTTAAGTTTCCTATGTGTTTGTTCCATATCATTTTTACAAATTTTATGTTCTTTTATTAGTTATTTGATTTAGTACTATAGCAAAATAAACATTATCAATTAACCAAACAAATCCAATACATCCCGTTATTTGAGTAAGATATATCTGTTAGAGTTTATGGTTAGTTTGTTTTTAATGACAACTTTAAATGTGCATATTTAGTTTGGGAATTTGTATGTTGAATTTTTTTATTCTTTTCTATCAGAATATGGTATATTAAATATTAGTTTTCTTTTACGCATTAATAAGGAAGGGAAATTAATTCGATATGATGGTACCCCATTCGAACTCAAACCCGAATTTTTGGATTCAAGTTTGGATATAAATTTTAAAATTGAAATAGTTTCGATTTGCATTTGGATTTAAGTTGTACTAAACCGATAGCCTATCCAAAATCTGAAACCCAATACACTATCGAAATCCTATACATATGTAATATAATACATTAATTTGAAATTATTTCATGTAATATTTTAGATGTAAGACATATTATTTTGTTTATTTTTTTTCAAATATTTCATTAGAAATAGTCAACACTAATTTAGTAATTAGAACTTATATTTCTCAATATCTAATTTTATTGATATATTCAAGATGTAATTTTGTTTACATTAATTTTTCATTTCTATGTATAAAAAGAATTATTTTTTTAACATATTTTAAATTTTACTTAGTATATTAATTCGTATAATATGTTATATTTTGACTACTTAAGTTAATCATTTTACTTTTTAATTTTTGTATAAATATACTTAATATTGTTTGCATGTAACAATTATTTTAATTTTGACTACATTATTACTAATTTTGGATACCCAAAAAAGTCAAATATAATCCGAAATCCGACGAATTTGGTTTTAGATATTGAATTTTGGATTTGGATTTATTTTTAAAACCCAAAAATATTTGGATGTTGGTTTGAATTTTACAAAATTCGGATCAAACCCAACCCGTTGTCATCCAAACGCGTAAAATAAAATATTTGAAAATGAGTATCACCTATCTTTTTTCTATTTGATTAACATGTTAAAATAGAAAACTGTACATGAAACTAAAATCAAATGTGTAATATATAAACACATAATCACATTATTATATATTTGTCCTTGTAATTTAATTGTCGAGTTCAAAAACATGAAATTAATTTTTATTTAACAATGAGTATATTTGACCGACATATATTAAAAGAAAGAGTTTACGTAGATCTGGAAAATCGTTCATGTTATATACATTCATACCATGTGTATTTTGGGTTTTGCATGAAAATGACATGAAATAATTTTGTATACCCATAATTTGAACACAAAATGCTACTAAACTACGCATTTTTTATTTTTGTACACGAAACGAAAATAATTCTCAAAATGAAAAAAATATGACAATTACATGTAATGTTACTCTCTGCCCAAGTTATCTAAGTATGTTACTATATAATTGAAAATAACATTGAATTACTACAAAATAAAACTAAAAGTAGAGTACATAAAAATGAAGCCCTTTTCTTTAATTTTGTTTATTGTTAATAAATACCTCTGGTTGATTAGAATCTATCTACCAAGCTATTAATTTTTTTTTTTACCTATTTTTAAGATTTTGTTGATATTAAAAATAAATATTATTAACCAACCAAGCAAAATTCGATATGTCTGTTCTTAGATTAGGATATGAGAATTAAATATTATTACTTGAATTGAAGAATACAAAATTAAAATGAGCACCTTTTATTAGAAATAATATATAATTTTATATGTATCGACCTATCTAGTTATCAATAATATTGATTTTTAAACGATTGTTGTAACCGTCATTCTATCTCATCCTCTCCTAAAAAATAGTAAACCCAAAGTTTATGGGTTGATATCTGCATCTTGGTTGATGATAAGCCCATTTTTATTGTTTTCCATGATTTTGCTTTGTTTTTCAATAAATATCTCTCTTTATTGAGAGTCTATTACCACGTTGGTGAGTTTTATCAACTGATATGTTGGATTTTGCACCTTCTCCTTGTGAATGATAACTCCTGTTTATTTTCCTTGATTTTACTTCGTTTTTCAATAAATATATCTCTTTATTGAGAGTCTAGTATCCCGTTAGTGGATTTTGTCTATCAATATATTGGGTTTTGTTCTTTATATTTTGAGAGTATGTTACTTTATTTTGGCATCTGGAATTTTAGATTTACAGGATTTTGTTATATTGATTCATTTATTTGGATAGTATAGAATCGCAGTTTTGGTCAGTTGTTCGAATACATTCTCAGATATCACATATGTATTTCCCTCACGATTAGAATAAATTGTTGGATTATTTCGCCAAAGAGTATATATAATTCAAGCGAGTGATGTACCACAATTTAAGATTTGATCAACGATTGTAGTTTGGATTAAGGAAACCTTGTTACCTTGATATGATCTATTTTATTTTAATATGTGTTGTCCAATCTTGATTATTTTTGTAGATGTATGACATTTTATTGATAAATCATTTACCTAAAAAATTTAGTGATTTAAAAGAAAATTTGAATGATTATTTGTGTGGATGATAATATATGCC
Organism: Kitagawia praeruptora; assembly: GCA_037693485.1. Lineage (NCBI taxonomy): Eukaryota > Viridiplantae > Streptophyta > Magnoliopsida > Apiales > Apiaceae > Kitagawia > Kitagawia praeruptora. The sequence continues at coordinate 5,034,237 of CM075350.1, forward strand.
CTTTTGTTGATAAATAATTAACCATAGCAAATATAGTGATTTATTAGAATTTTTGCGCTGAATTGACCAATTTGCTATGAAATAAAAAAATGATTTTTTAGAATTTTTGCGCTCAGTTAACCAATTTGCTATATAAATATTCACTAACAATATTTTTATTGATTCTGTAATGATTTTTTTTTTTTTGGATTGATAATTTATACACCAAATAATGTCTAATACTATTTGAGAGTATATTTAGTATCTTGAAAAATTCAAAAATATCGTCAAGTCAATTTATTTGTCCCATTAATTCTTGAAAAATAACGATAAGTAAAATTTTAATGATAACTGGTTTAAATTTCATTTTTAATATTTAAATTGGTTGAATTTAGCCTTTTTTTTAATAATTGATTAATTTAAAAGTTTATATAACTTAAATTTTGAAGGTTAAGTAAACCACGATAAGTAAATTAGGATGAGAATGCTATGATTAATTTAATTTTAGTGGTTAATTTTGACTGGCTCTTATATATATTTATGAAAATTAATACGTAATATATAATAATGTTATTATGATTAACTATAAATCAAAGTGTGAAAAATTAATATTGCGAAAATTGCTTCATATTATATATTTATATAATCCTGATTGGTTTTGATTTAAAATATTAATTTATTATAATTATTTTTTTATATTAAAAAAATAAAATATACGAATATGTTAAATCAAGTAAGTTACTCTATTTAAATTTGAATTGTTAACTAACCATAGTTAGTATAATAGAATGAGAATGGTAAATAAAGAAAAAATTTAATATAATATGATTGGTCTAAGATTTAGGAATGACCTTTGATTGGTACTAAAATAATTCAAAGTTTTGCATATTTTATATTTGTATAATCCTGATTGATTTTGATTTAAAATATTAATTTATTATAATTATTTTTTGACATTAACAAAATAAAATATATGGATATGTTAAATCAAGTAAGTTACTCTATTTAAATTAGAATTGTTAACTAACCATAGTTAGTATAATAGAATGAGAATGGTAAATAAGGAAAATTTTTAATATAATATTATTGGTGTGGTAGACTCAGGTTTGATTTCTATTTTAATAATTTTAATAATATTATGATTCTATTTGTAATTCTATTTAGGATATAATTCAATTTTAAATATATTTAGAATGATTGATGGGTTTAACCTTGGTTAGAAGATAGCAAGTTAAATTATATAAGGAAAGAGACTTGTTTTAATTTGATTGGTCCATGATTTAAATTTTAAATATATTTAGAATGATTGATGGGTTTAACCTTGGTTAAAAGATAGCAAGTTAAATTATATAAGGAAACAAATTTGTCTAATACTATTTGAGAGTATATTTAGTATCTTGAAAAATTCAAAAATATCGTCAAGTCAATTTATTTGTCCCATTAATTCTTGAAAAATAACGATAAGTAAAATTTTAATGATAACTGGTTTAAATTTCATTTTTAATATGTAAATTGGTTGAATTTAGCCTTTTTTTAATAATTGATTAATTTAAAAGTTTATATAACTTAAATTTTGAAGGTTAAGTAATCACGATAAGTAAATTAGGATGAGAATGCTATGATTAATTTAATTTTAGTGGTTAATTTTCACTGGCTCTTATATATATTTATGAAAATTAATACGTAATATATAATAATGTTATTATGATTAACTATAAATCAAAGTGTGAAAAATTAAGATTGCGAAAATTGCTTCATATTATATATTTATATAATCCTGATTGGTTTTGATTTAAAATATTAATTTATTATAATTATTTTTTTATATTAAAAAAATAAAATATACGAATATGTTAAATCAAGTAAGTTACTCTATTTAAATTTGAATTGTTAACTAACCATAGTTAGTATAATAGAATGAGAATAGTAAATAAAGAAAAAAATTTAATATAATATGATTGGTCTAAGATTTAGGAATGACCTTTGATTGGTACTAAAATAATTCAAAGTTTTGCATATTTTATATTTGTATAATCCTGATTGTTTTTTATTTAAAATATTAATTTATTATAATTATTTTTTGACATTAACAAAATAAAATATATGGATATGTTAAATCAAGTAAGTTACTCTATTTAAATTAGAATTGTTAACTAACCATAGTTAGTATAATAGAATGAGAATGGTAAATAAGGAAAATTTTGAATATAATATTATTGGTGTGGTAGACTCAGGTTTGATTTCTATTTTAACAATCTAATCCGAAATCCGACGAATTTGATTTTAGATATTGAATTTTGGATTTGGATTTATTTTTAAAACCCAAAAATATTTGGATGTGGGTTTGAATTTTACAAAATTCGGATCAAACCCAACCCATTGTCATCCAAACGCGTAAAATAAAATATTTGAAAATGAGTATCACCTATCTTTTTTCTATTTGATTAACATGTTAAAATAGAAAACTGTACATGAAACTAAAATCAAATGTGTAATATATAAACACATAATCACATTATTATATATTTATCCTTGTAATTTAATTGTCGAGTTCAAAAACATGAAATTAATTTTTATTTAACAATGAGTATATTTGACCGACATATATTAAAAGAAAGAGTTTACGTAGATCTGGAAAATCGTTCGTGTTATATACATTCATACCATGTGTATTTTGGGTTTTGCATGAAAATGACATGAAATTATTTTGTATACCCATAATTTGAACACAAAATGCTACTAAACTACGCATTTTTTATTTTTGTACACGAAACGAAAATAATTCTCAAAATGAAAAAAATATGACAATTACATGTAATGTTACTCTCTGCCCAAGTTATCTAAGTATGTTACTATATAATTGAAAATAACATTGAATTACTACAAAATAAAACTAAAAGTAGAGTACATAAAAATGAAGCCCTTTTCTTTAATTTTGTTTATTGTTAATAAATACCTCTGGTTGATTAGAATCTATCTACCAAGCTATTAATTTTTTTTTTTACCTATTTTTAAGATTTTGTTGATATTAAAAATAAATATTATTAACCAACCAAGCAAAATTCGATATGTCTGTTCTTAGATTAGGATATGAGAATTAAATATTATTACTTGAATTGAAGAATACAAAATTAAAATGAGCACCTTTTATTAGAAATAATATATAATTTTATATGTATCGACCTATCTAGTTATCAATAATATTGATTTTTAAACGATTGTTGTAACCGTCATTCTATCTCATCCTCTCCTAAAAAATAGTAAACCCAAAGTTTATGGGTTGATATCTGCATCTTGGTTGATGATAAGCCCATTTTTATTGTTTTCCATGATTTTGCTTTGTTTTTCAATAAATATCTCTCTTTATTGAGAGTCTATTACCACGTTGGTGGGTTTTATCAACTGATATGTTGGATTTTGCACCTTCTCCTTGTGAATGATAACTCTTGTTTATTTTCCTTGATTTTACTTCGTTTTTCAATAAATATATCTCTTTATTGAGAGTCTAGTATCCCGTTAGTGGATTTTGTCTATCAATATATTGGGTTTTGTTCTTTATATTTTGAGAGTATGTTAGTTTATTTTGGCATCTGGAATTTTAGATTTACAGGATTTTGTTATATTGATTCATTGATTTGGATAGTATAGAATCGCAGTTTTGGTCAGTTGTTCGAATACATTCTCAGATATCACATATGTATTTCCCTCACGATTAGAATAAATTGTTGGATTATTTCGCCAAAGAGTATATATAATTCAAGCGAGTGATGTACCACAATTTAAGATCTGATCAACGATTGTAGTTTGGATTAAGGAAACCGTGTTACCTTGATATGATCTATTTTATTTTAATATGTGTTGTCCAATCTTGATTATTTTTGTAGATGTATGACATTTTATTGATAAATCATTTACCTAAAAAATTTAGTGATTTAAAAGAAAATTTGAATGATTATTTGTGTGGATGATAATATATGCCCTTTTGTTGATAAATAATTAACCATAGCAAATATAGTGATTTATTAGAATTTTTGCGCTGAATTGACCAATTTGCTATGAAATAAAAAAAATGATTTTTTAGAATTTTTGCGCTAAGTTAACCAATTTGCTATATAAATATTCACTAACAATATTTTTATTGATTCTGTAATGATTTTTTTTTTGGATTGATAATTTATACACCAAATAATGTCTAATACTATTTGAGAGTATATTTAGTATCTTGAAAAATTCAAAAATATCGTCAAGTCAATTTATTTGTCCCATTAATTCTTGAAAAATAACGATAAGTAAAATTTTAATGATAACTGGTTTAAATTTCATTTTTAATATTTAAATTGGTTGAATTTATCCTTTTTTTAATAATTGATTAATTTAAAAGTTTATATAACTTAAATTTTGAAGGTTAAGTAACCACGATAAGTAAATTAGGATGAGAATGCTATGATTAATTTAATTTTAGTGGTTAATTTTGACTGACTCTTATATATATTTATGAAAATTAATACGTAATATATAATACTGTTATTATGATTAACTATAAATCAAAGTGTGAAAAATTAATATTGCGAAAATTGCTTCATATTATATATTTATATAATCCTGATTGGTTTTGATTTAAAATATTAATTTATTATAATTATTTTTTTATATTAAAAAAATAAAATATACGAATATGTTAAATCAAGTAAGTTACTCTATTTAAATTTGAATTGTTAACTAACCATAGTTAGTATAATAGAATGAGAATGGTAAATAAAGAAAAAATTTAATATAATATGATTGGTCTAAGATTTAGGAATGACCTTTGATTGGTATTAAAATAATTCAAAGTTTTGCATATTTTATATTTGTATAATCCTGATTGATTTTGATTTAAAATATTAATTTATTATAGTTATTTTTTGACATTAACAAAATAAAATATATGGATATGTTAAATCAAGTAAGTTACTCTATTTAAATTAGAATTGTTAACTAACCATAGTTAGTATAATAGAATGAGAATGGTAAATAAGGAAAATTTTTAATATAATATTATTGGTGTGGTAGACTCATGTTTGATTTATATTTTAATAATTTTAATAATATTATGATTCTATTTGCAATTCTATTTAGGATATAATTCTATTTTAAATATATTTAGAATGATTGATGGGTTTAACCTTGGTTAGAAGATAGCAAGTTAAATTATATAAGGAAAGAGACTTGTTTTAATTTGATTGGTCCATGATTTAAATTTTAAATATATTTAGAATGATTGGTGGGTTTAACCTTGGTTAAAAGATAGCAAGTTAAATTATATAAGGAAACAAATTTGTCTAATACTATTTGAGAGTATATTTAGTATCTTGAAAAATTCAAAAATATCGTCAAGTCAATTTATTTGTCCCATTAATTCTTGAAAAATAACGATAAGTAAAATTTTAATGATAACTGGTTTAAATTTCATTTTTAATATGTAAATTGGTTGAATTTAGCCTTTTTTTAATAATTGATTAATTTAAAAGTTTATATAACTTAAATTTTGAAGGTTAAGTAATCACGATAAGTAAATTAGGATGAGAATGCTATGATTAATTTAATTTTATTGGTTAATTTTGACTGGCTCTTATATATATTTATGAAAATTAATATGTAATATATAATAATGTTATTATGATTAACTATAAATCAAAGTGTGAAAAATTAAGATTGCGAAAATTGCTTCATATTATATATTTATATAATCCTGATTGGTTTTGATTTAAAATATTAATTTATTGTAATTATTTTTTTATATTAAAAAAATAAAATATACGAATATGTTAAATCAAGTAAGTTACTCTATTTAAATTAGAATTGTTAACTAACCATAGTTAGTATAATAGAATGAGAATGGTAAATAAAGAAAAAAATTTAATATAATACGATTGGTCTAAGATTTAGGAATGACCTTTGATTGGTACTAAAATAATTCAATTCTATTTAGGATTATAATTCAATTTTAAATGTATATATTTAGAATGATTGATGGGTTTAACCTTGGTTAGAAGATAGCAAGTTAAATTATATAAGGAAACAAACTTGTTTTAATTTGATTGGTCCATGATTTAAATTTTAAATATATTTAGAATATTTAAATTAGAATTGTTAACTAACCATAGTTAGTATAATAGAATGAGAATGGTAAATAAGGAAAATTTTTAATATAATATTATTGGTGTGGTAGACTCATGTTTGATTTATATTTTAATAATTTTAATAATATTATGATTCTATTTGCAATTCTATTTAGGATATAATTCTATTTTAAATATATTTAGAATGATTGATGGGTTTAACCTTGGTTAGAAGATAGCAAGTTAAATTATATAAGGAAAGAGACTTGTTTTAATTTGATTGGTCCATGATTTAAATTTTAAATATATTTAGAATGATTGATGGGTTTAACCTTGGTTAAAAGATAGCAAGTTAAATTATATAAGGAAACAAATTTGTCTAATACTATTTGAGAGTATATTTAGTATCTTGAAAAATTCAAAAATATCGTCAAGTCAATTTATTTGTCCCATTAATTCTTGAAAAATAACGATAAGTAAAATTTTAATGATAACTGGTTTAAATTTCATTTTTAATATGTAAATTGGTTGAATTTAGCCTTTTTTTAATAATTGATTAATTTAAAAGTTTATATAACTTAAATTTTGAAGGTTAAGTAATCACGATAAGTAAATTAGGATGAGAATGTTATGATTAATTTAATTTTAGTGGTTAATTTTGACTGGCTCTTATATATATTTATGAAAATTAATATGTAATATATAATAATGTTATTATGATTAACTATAAATCAAAGTGTGAAAAATTAAGATTGCGAAAATTGCTTCATATTATATATTTATATAATCCTGATTGGTTTTGATTTAAAATATTAATTTATTATAATTATTTTTTTATATTAAAAAAATAAAATATACGAATATGTTAAATCAAGTAAGTTACTCTATTTAAATTTGAATTGTTAACTAACCATAGTTAGTATAATAGAATGAGAATGGTAAATAAAGAAAAAAATTTAATATAATACGATTGGTCTAAGATTTAGGAATGACCTTTGATTGGTACTAAAATAATTCAATTCTATTTAGGATTATAATTCAATTTTAAATATATATATTTAGAATGATTGATGGGTTTAACCTTGGTTAGAAGATAGCAAGTTAAATTATATAAGGAAACAGACTTGTTTTAATTTGATTGGTCCATGATTTAAATTTTAAATATATTTAGAATGATTGATGGGTTTAACCTTGGTTAAAAGATAGCAAGTTAAATTATATAAGGAAACAAATTTGTTTTAATTTGATTGGTCCATGATTTAGAAGTGATCTATGATTGGTTCTAAAATAATTCATAGTTTTCTGATTGGTTAACTGGGTACGTGATTAATTAACTGGATGGTGTGGTAGACTCAGGTTTGATAATAAAGGATATTCTCCTAATATTTATGGTAAGATTATTAAAGAAAATTTGAATAAATCTTTTAATTTTGGTAAGCTTATTAATAAATATTATCACATAATAGATATAGAAAATCTAATTAATTTTATCTTTGATTGCATTTATTATAAAATAGAAAAATAATAATTTATTAATATTATTTCTTTCAATATTAATTTATTTGATCTTAAAAATAAAATTATTTTTTATTTAGTCATTGTTATTATATATCATAATTATAATATAATTAATTTAAATTTTAATTACTGTGTGCGTAGCACAGACTATAATCTAGTATATATTATAAATGCTCAATACTCATATTCTTCATATTATACCCTTTCATACACTTTATAACTTAGAGGCCGTTTGACAACATGTGTTTAAAGTTAAAAATAGTTTTAAGTAGTTTTTGACCCGTTTGACAATCAATGTTTTAAGCCGGTTTTAAGTTAAAAACTCCGTTAAGTCATAAATTCCATTTAGTTACTTTTGACTTATGACTTATCGAGTTTTTTTTTCACGATTCTTCTAAAGTTTAAATATTATGAATTTAAAATGTTTTTAAGTCAAATTTAACTTCAAGTCAAAATTATTAAATCCTCATTTAACTTTAAGTAAAATTACCCAAACACATTCATTCAACTTAAAGTAAACAATTTTACTTTCTCCATTAAATTAAAAACACCTCAATTAAGTCAAAAGTAACTTATTTTAAGCAATTCCAAACGACCTCTTAACCTTAAAAACCACAGTCAGAAGTCAATCGTACCTTATTCTACGCTGACATAGGTTAACCCAAAATTAAACCACGATCAATACACCACAGAATACTGGAAATACAATTACAACAGAAAATCAAAAATTCTATGGATATGATTAGATTTTGAAAAATTCTGGATGAACAATTAATCATTTACAATATGGATCAGCAATTTAAAATTTAACCTCGATCATCTACACCAAATTCAAAAACAAAATCAGGTTTATATTTTTCTTTGAACTATCAATCGATTATTCATTTACAAAGTCTGTTAGTTTAATTTTATACAATCCTAATTTGGTTCGTGGTTTTGTAGTTTGCAAATGAGGATGCAATTTTCTCTATATATCTCTCCACATCATCCGGGTTAGAATTTTATTTTTAGTTACTCTGGAAAATTGAAATTATTCGTGTTTGGTTGTGTGTACTACATGTAAATCTTAATCTTGATATACATGTGGATTGTTGTAATTTATACATTACAATTTGATTCGAGTTATTCTATTCCAAATTTTGTTTTTTATATAATTCGGGGAAGTGTTATAGAACAGGGCACTACGTGTTTGTAATAATGTCTGAACAGAAAATTGTCTTATGTCAGCAGGAATTGCTATGAAAGATTTAAGTTTAGATATTATATATTGCACTACGTGTTTCGAAAGTACGTCTTAAATACTTGGAGGTACAGAATCGTGACACGGATTTACTGTGTAATCTTAATTTTTAAGAAATGTTGGCTATAGAAAATTCCATTCATATTCCATTCATTTGTAAGAGCTACATAGAAAATTCATATAAAACCTTGCTTCAATAGAAGTATCTATCAGTGTCTTCCGGTACCTTAATTTTCTTATAGATTCTTTTATTTTTTTCTTATAGAATGGACGTACATCTTTACTGTTTTGATTTTTTGTAACTTGCAGGAAGAGCATGTAGGCTTTTAGGTTGGAAGCAATGGTTTGTGCATATAGAAAACATACCAGAAGGCCTATAGCGAGCTAATGCTCAATGTACTAGGTGTTTTTGAATCACAACTATGTGTAATAAGGATTATTATGGGATGCATTTGGATTGATTATTACATTTATGATATATGATGTATGTAATTACATACATGTAATAAAGTATATTTTTATGTGCATTAAATTTCTAAATATTTTGTGATGATTTTTTTTTTTTTTTTGCAAAATGAAAAGAATTTCATTTAATGAAAAAGATACATAATCCGGAAGGGACAAAGGATGAGACATTCTTTCATCTATAAAAGCTAATCATCTAACCGAAAGGTATGCTTAACCAATCCATGGGTCGTAACCAAAATTGCGACACCATGAGAAAGTTATTCCTCCGGAAGTTTAGACAATATCACCCCTATATCCGAAAAGAAGACTCCATACAAAGGCAGGCCTCGTTAAAAACCCCGCAAGAGCAAAATCCGATGGGAAAAAAACTCAAGTGGGGAAAAAAGAGTGCCCCACCCTCCAACAATACATCGATCTAAATAAAACTAAAAACAAATTTCCAGGACTTCTTATTGATTCCACTATAAAATCCAAGATTCTGCCTCCATCTGCTTCCCACCCAAGTAAAACTGTAAGATCACATAAACCACAAAAAATAAAACTATGTCAATGAATCATTCGAAAAGTACTAAAAAAAATTAATTTTATACATTATACATAACACATTGAACATTTTTATATATCTAACCAAAGGGGTCCCCTTTGGTTAGGCATATAAACTCTCATAAAATAGAGGAAAATAAATTCAATAATAATAATTTATTGAAAAAGTTTGTTAATATATTTAATAAGAAAAAGGAAATAAAATAAGTCTAACCAAAAAAATCTTTGGTTAGACACTAAATAACTCATATAAAGAAAATAAATAGACAGACCAATAAAATGGTACTTGATTGTCTCAGACAAAAATAAAACGCCATCATTACTTACCCCCCATAAATGGGAGTAATAAATACCCATCAATCAAGGCATAATTAGCAAAAGATACTATTAATCATTAACGAAAAATAGCCATAAAAAATGGCACTACCCGTATCGTGACTCAAAACCATTATAAAAGGCACAAAGTCCCACAAAACAATAATCATCCATTATGATCCAAAAAGTCAATAAATGACATCAAAATTATCCCAAAATTGGTCCAAATGTCACATTATATGGCACACCCTCAAAGGTACAAAAGCCATATAAAATGGTACATGCGTACGATTAAATCTTTAAATATTTGAAAACATTTAAACAATAAAAAATTAAAATCTAATTTACCAACAAATAATTTTCAATCCAATAAACTGTTAACTATACTACGACAATTAGAGGGTCAACACAAAATAAATAAATATTAAATATTGACAGTTACAAGAAAATCTAAAACATAAGACCCAACAAATACCACTAATTAAGCAATTAAATTTAAATAAAGCACATTTAAAATTCAACCAATTATGCAAAACAAGTTACTAGAATTATGCTCGTAACTTACTCTCATTTATATGCATTAACAGCCAACCATCCCCACCATCGCCAAAACGGAGACCACCGGCCGGCCGACCATGGCAGCGACTTCACCACCCACTATAACGAAACCCAAATCGACAAGAGAACACTCTAGCTACTGATAATCACAACGATCCAATTACAAAATTAAACCTTATATCTAAATTAAACACCAATAAGAACACAGATCTATATAAATCAAATACACACAAACTAAAAACAACACGTAAAACCCAAATACGCAAACCCTCCAAATTAATCTAAACCCACAAAAATTAAAAAGGGAAAATTTATGAAAAACCATAAGAACAAATGATAATGAAGATGTTATGAAGTGAGTGGAGAGATCGCAGGCATATAAAAGGCAAGAGATATAGATACAATTGTATAAGAGTAATGCTAAAAAGAAGAAAAGATACTGATTCATTAATCGATCCACTTAGACGACGGCGACGACAACGACGGACGGAACGGTGGCACCATCAACAACAGTGCCCTCAGCATCAAGGACAGACTTGTTTTTCATACACCGAGAGAGACTTATATATTGTGATATAATTTTGGATCTGCACTTTTTTTTTGGTGGTATTTTGAAATTAAATAGGGAATTTCATCTCTTTCAGTTGAGTTGCTTTGATTTTACCATTTATTGTGGAGTGGATATCAATGTATCATGTCCAGCGATTTTTTTATAAAGATTTTAGAATTTCTATTGAGGATTTTACTGATAACACTTACTTATATGTCAGGTTTGCATTATCTACTCACGATTTTCGCGCTTAAGACCTCATACTTGTTGGTTCCATTAGCATAGTAGTTTTAGGCTACTTATATTTGTGACATTAGTTTATGTGTTAATGATTTTTACTATTGATTCCTTTTATACGATTTTAATTCATATGAAAGTATCCAATTGTTAGTGTAGGTGCCCTAGAGGCAATACATAGTTTCTCGAATAAACCTTATGTCATTTGATTATTAAATAAATGTATTTATTATGACTCTATTTACTGCGATATTTGTTAGCATAATAAATATCCTTAGAATAATGATACACATTATATAGTTTAAGTTTACAACTTGAATTTGAGATTATATAATATATCATATTCTTAAAGGTCCCTAGTCGAGTATTATTATAAAGGACAATAATAATACATAAATAGACTAGTATGTTTTTGACTGATAACCACATCTCATTGGTTATGGGTATGGAGATACTAAAGTCAATACATAGGTACATGTAGGGTACATGGTACTGGACAGACCCACCGTGAGATTCTTCATGTTAATTAAGTCATAAGAAAGACTCACAGTGATAATGGTGTAATGATCCTTTGACTTGAGATCATTATATTTCTATACGAGGATAATATACTTTGACTACATTAAAAGTTACCTTTGACCGGGTGATGATAAAAGTGGACATCGGGTATATTGTGAATCGTATGAGAAATATGAATGATAGATAAAGGATTTAACCCTCCTATCAGATAGGAGAGATATTATTGGCCTCTTGATTGAGTGAGACTATAAAATGCATGGCCGTGCTCAAATAATGATTTGTCTTAATAGTCTACTCATGTATCAAGTAAACCCGGATTAAATTATGAAGAGGATGACTAAATACATGCCTCGAGTTTAATCTATAATATTTGGTTAAAGTGATTATATTACACGGAAACATTATATCACGAAAGGTTTAATTGGATCACCAATTATTATTATTACTTGGGTAGCAATGATGTATTACTAGATGCCACTCATTGTTTATAATTTTATTATTGGATATTAAAATTATTGCCAACGTAATAATAACCTAAAGGGTTACACAATAAGAACGTTTTAAAAGGAGTTTTAATTTAAATATTAGATTTAAATTAAATAATTAAAATTCGAAATTGATTATGGAATCAGATTTCGTTTTTAATTAAATGATTATAAATTCGAAATTGGATAAATAATTAATTGAGTTGGACTTAGTTAATTAAATGTTATTTCGAATTTAATTCATTAAAAACCCAAATCAGTTTGTTTTAATTGTAGCCCAAGCTGATTAGGGTTAGGCCCATCTTTCTCCCTATAAATACATAAAGATGTATTGGTTAGGGTAACACTTTTGCAAAATCGTTTTTTCTTAAAAACCCTAGCTGCTCTATTCTTTGAGAGGCTAGAGAGAGAGAGGCTGATTTTGGCTAGTACCTGCTCCTTGGATCGTTGGACGATCGAACGTTCGTGTGGACGATTTAGAGACGCGGATCTTGCATCAAGGGTTGCGTGGTGATCACAATCTAGGACCTCCATCTGTCAACCGAATTCGTAAATCTTCGTAAAGGTACTGATTCTATTCACCATAATCAGCATGTCTTATACATGGATCCTATTGATTAGGGTTTCGGATTTTATTGTTTTTACGACTGGTTTTCGCTGCGTTTTTACCTACTTATTGCTTTATTATTGTGTTTCATGTACTATGTATATATTTTTAAATATTATTTTACTATTATTGAAAAACTAAATCACTATTATGAATTAGCGATTGGTGTTCCTTGTTTTTTTGCTTTTGTTATGTTGAAGGGGTTGTATCTTTATACCAGATTCGCGAAACCTGACAAGGTTTACAGAATGGCCATGATGAGACTAAACACATTAGATGGGATATTTTAGGTTATAAGTGCTCTACCATACTGGAACAGATTTGAGAGCATATGAGATGTCAGAAGGTTATAGTATTACTATTAAGCTGTAGGATATTAAGGCAGAATTTATGAGAAAATATAGTTTTCTTATTTTTTTCCACGTTTCGAGGATCTGAGAGAAAAGGCTTAGTAAGTGTTGTGCCCAAAATCCGCTTTGGGCTTGATTTAGGGCCCATTAAGGTTATGGACTCGGATCAGGGGAATATAAACGTATAGATTGGGATAAGGGATAAGTATGGTAACTTGATTTGCCTTATCAATAAGCTAGAGGATAGGATTCTGGCATCTCGTTCAGGGTTTGCTCATATGGGGGTTCGGGCATGTGAACCCTGAATAGGGATAATGCTGTGTTAAGACTGGGCAGAGGTTCAACTGGGCATAAGGCTTTCAGGCAGGGGTACGCGCATGAACCTTGGCAGTTTCCAGAAAATACACCAGCAGTCTTAGAACTCCTTAAATCACGGGGAATAAGATAAGGAACGTTGTAACAGACTTCAGGATATCTCCTAAACAATAGGAACGGCTTATCAGTAGTGGTTATCGTGGATTAACATCATATATATATGGAAAATGTATATATGCGTGTATATATATGGATATATCACGACAAAAAGTGGGGATTATCATGAAGCAACAACTGGATAACTAGGTCGACTGAGATATGGATCGAAGGGGGTCTGTTACAGAGGATAGGGCATATGGAAACGGAGGATAATCATAAAGAACTACATGAGGACTTGATCTCTTATAAATATAAGAGTATGTAGGCAATTTGCAAGGTTAGACAAACATACACACCTCTAACACTTGCTCTTAGCTGTGAACTCTCGATTGAGTAGGATATATTCATTCACCATAGCTTGGAGTACTTGCAAATCCAGTCCATTAAATCACTTTTCTCCCTCTCGGATTAGGGTTCATAAGATTAGGGTTTTTGGGGTATAATTCGGTTTATTTAATCATTGTTCTTGGATTGTTTTGGTTGATTCTTGTAATTATTTCATTGAAGTGTTGTACCAATTTTCCCTCACAACATTTGTGGCGCTAGAAGGATGAGGGTTTTGTCTCTTGAGGGAAGAGATGTCTCGAAAATCTGGTGATGCTCATACACCGGAGGATGGACGAAGCGATGATGATGGGGGACATGATGGTGAAGTCACAAACAGGGAGCTTAGAGAGAAGATAAAGAAGATGGAGAAGAAAATTGTTTCTTTGGAAAAGAAATCTGAAAAGCTGAAGAAATGGAAGCAAAAGCATGGTTCCACGGATCGAAAGGTGAAGAAAAAGGTGGTTATGCCAGTTCGGTTAGATTTTGACAGTGATGAGGAGGAGTCGGAAAAAGAGGCCTCACAGAAAGGATTTTTTGATGTGGAGACTGAACAAACAAATCCAGACTGGAATGAAGGAGAAGAGGAGGTACGACAGTCACAGGGTTCACCCACCCGTAGCCTGAGTGTCTTTGACAGATTGGGCAACAAGATGGACGTCAAAGATTTACGTCACAAACTTGATGAGAAGAAGGAAAGACAGACCAGGAAAGCCCCAGAGGCGAGGTCGCAAGGATCTCAGAGTTATAGAAGGGATAAATCTGTTTCCAAGTCATGTAGACTATCTAAATGGGGTGATGATGAACGAAGCTGCAGCTCTCGGCATAACCCCAAGTACAGTGATGATGACCAGGGTTTAGCTGAGAATTCTAGCGATGATGACAGCAAGTTCACAGATGAGGAGAATGAGCACTACAAGGTAAAGGATCTGCGTGAGGCATTAAAGAAGCTAAAGGTGGAAAAACAGTCGCTGGAAGGCTTGACAGTGGCTTCACCCTTCACCAAGAAGGTGAGGGATTCACCACTCCCACCAAAATACAGGGGGGTAGGGGACCTAAAATTCAGTGGAACCACTGATCCAGTGGAATACCTTTGTCGATTTGATACGAAAATGGAAGTATACCAGGTGAAAGATCTAACAAAGTATCATTTATTGGCTGCTACACTAAGGAATAGTGCTCATCAATGGTTCAAGAGGCTACGTCCAAATTCTATTCGATATTGGAGGCAAATGAGTGAAATGTTCGTAACTCAATTCCGGGCTTCGATTGCGTTCGTACCCCCAGCCAACACCCTGGCGAACATTAAGCAGGACAAGAATGAAACTCTCACTGAATATTTCAAACGGTTTAATGCAGAGGTCCCTAAGGTGAGGAAGAACACAGATAAAACCTATAAGAATTTTCTTATTGCGGGCGTATGCCCAGGCACCGATTTTTGGAAAGAGCTACAAGGGGCGGAGCCCAAAACTTTGGCAGACTTCTACGCCAAGGCAGAAACTCACAAGGTGATTGAAGAATCAATGGCTAAACTCGAGAAGAGTCGAAGTTCAAGGGAGTGGAGCAGGAGTAAGAGACGTAGGTCATACAGCCCGAAAGATAGGGGGTGGGGGTACCACAAACGAACCTCCTATGGTGGAAGCTCCTCTACCAGAAGCACCCATCGTGATGAAAAGACAGCCGCTATAACTGTGAATACAACTAACACGGGAAGGACAGTAAACTACAAATATCCTACAAGGAAGGATTCTCAAGGTTCAGGCAGGTACACTGAGTACACCCCGCTCACGGCTCCCGTTGAGCAGGTGTACGAAGTAGGGAACAAGGCAGGAATGTTCAGAAAACCAACAAGGAATGGGCCTCCGGGAAATAAAAATGAAGGACGATATTGTGCTTTTCATGATACTAGGGCTGTAAACGAAACTAGCCGTTAGCGAACAAGCTCGAGCTCGGCTCGTTAAGAGCTCGGCTCGTTAAGAGCTCGTTCGGCTCGGTTCGTTTGCTAAGCTAGCTCGAGCTCGAACACAATTTTCTGCTCGTTAAGCAAACTAGCTCGAGCCGAGCTTTTGCCTTGTGCGGCTCGAGCTCGGCTCGTTAAGCTCGAAAAAATTTCAAATTTTACAATATTTTCTATAATACAAATTATATAATATACTAGGAACATTTGGGAATATCACTAAATTAGATATATCTTGACATTCGTATGATTAGATCGTCGAGAAATATTTTTTAAAAAATAGAAACAACAATTCGTGATAAAGCACTAGTTACTAGTACTGGTTAGAATAGTAGTGATATACTAAGATCTCCAACCAAATTAATTTTTTATTTTTTGAAAATTTGGGAATATCACTAAATTAGATATATCTTGACATCCGTACGGTTGGATCGTCGAGAAATATTTTTTAAAAAATAGAAACAACAATCCGTGATAAAGCACTAGTTACTAGTACTAGTTAGAATAGTAGTGATATACTAAGATCTCCAACCAAATTAATTTTTTATTTTTTGAAAATTTGGGAATATCACTAAATTAGCTATATCTTGACATCCGTACGGTTGGATCGTCGAGAAATATTTTTTAAAAAATAGAAACAACAATCCGTGATAAAGCACTAGTTACTAGTACTAGTTAGAATAGTAGTGATATACTAAGATCTCCAACCAAATTAATTTTTTATTTTTTAAAAATTTGGGAATATCACTAAATTAGATATATCTTGACATCCGTACGGTTGGATCATCGAGAGATATTTTTTAAAAAATAGAAACAACAATCCGTGATAAAGCACTAGTTACTAGTACTAGTTAGAATAGTAGTGATATACTAAGATCTCCAACCAAATTAATTTTTTATTTTTTGAAAATTTGGGAATATCACTAAATTAGCTATATCTTGACATCCGTACGGTTGGATCGTCGAGAAATATTTTTTAAAAAATAGAAACAACAATCCGTGATAAAGCACTAGTTACTAGTACTAGTTAGAATAGTAGTGATATACTAAGATCTCCAACCAAATTATTTTTTTATTTTTAAAAAATTTGGGAATATCACTAAATTAGATATATCTTGACATCCGTACGGTTGGATCATCGAGAAATATTTTTTAAAAAATAGAAACAACAATCCGTGACAAAGCACTAGTTACTAGTACTACTTAGAATAGTGATGATCTACTAAGATCTCCAACCAAATTAATTGTTCGCGAACAGCTCGAGCTCGGATCGAGCTCGACTCGGCTCGAGGCTGTTCATGAATGACTCGAGTTCGGCTCGGTTCGTTCAAAGCTCGGCTCGGTTCGTTAAGAAATCAGCTCGGTTCGTTAAGATCAAAGCTCGGCTCGGTTCGTTAAGGTCAAAGCTCGGCTCGTTTCGGTCAAAGCTCGGCTCGGCTCGGCTCGGTTCGTTTACAGCCCTACATGATACCAATGGACATGAAACGGCGGAATGCCGTCATCTGAAGGATCACATTGAAGATCTTATAAGAAGGGGTTACTTCACTGAGTTTGTGGCTCAAGAAGCTAACGGATACAAGAATGACAGAATTAACAAAGAAACTGAAAAGACGAACCCTGAACGCCATACAAGGGCCAACAATATTCGTACCATAATTGGTGGACCTTACATCGGGGGTATGAGCAGGAATACCCAGAAAAATTATGCCCGAGAAGCAAGGGGCGTACCCCTCTCGAATGTGTACAACTTATCTGAGAGGCCACCCAAGCTTTTTAAGGGTGAGGCAGTTGACATAACGTTCACCGAGGCGGATGTCAGGCACGTGCATCACCCTCATAACGACGCCTTGGTAATTAAGGCTGCGATCGGAGGCCTAAACGTACACCGAGTATTGGTGGATAATGGAAGCTCGGTAAATATCTTGGCGTACAGTATTTACCAGGAAATGGGGTTCGATGTGCTAAAAATAAAGGTTTAAATATCGCAAGCGCACGATCTCGTTTTAGTATTTTAAGATTCGTTTCACAGAGACTTATTATTTTCGCAAACCTTAATTTTTAATTTAATCGAATTAGAACAATTTGGTTTTAGAAAAATTAGGATTTTACTAATTAACTACTAAAAGAAAATTTAATCTATTTTAAAAAAACAAAATGAGATAAAACTGATTTTAACAACTAATAGAAAAATGAAATTAACTAATTTTTATTTACAAAAATTTATGTGCTAAAAATAAAGGTTTAAATATCGCAAGCGCACGATCTCGTTTTAGTATTTTAAGATTCGTTTCACAGAGACTTATTATTTTCGCAAACCTTAATTTTTAATTTAATCGAATTAGAACAATTTGGTTTTAGAAAAATTAGGATTTTACTAATTAACTACTAAAAGAAAATTTAATCTATTTTAAAAAAACAAAATGAGATCAAACTGATTTTAACAACTAATAGAAAAATGAAATTAACTAATTTTTATTTACAAAAATTTTAGGAAAAATTGGACATAACTACTTCGTAAATACAGAATCCCAAAAACGAAATCAACACAAAAATCTTGCCATTTGCGAACTAAAACAGGACAGCAATATAACCAAACTCAGTACAAAATTCGAAACAGGACATCCATGAAAATCGATCAAGCAGCAAGAACTCAAACATCAATTACAGAATACGTAAACTCAACATAAACCAACATAACTCAGCTAATTCAGAACCAACGAAAACGAACAGCGAAACCGGCTAAAACACAGAACCCAGGATCGATTCGGAAAACGGCAACTCAGTTAACTAAGAAGACAAATGCAAGACCAGTGAACTCAGTGATAACTCTGAATCTTGATCAGGTACTTCCTCGCCAACTCCTGCCTCGGAAGTGGTGTAGCTGCAGTGGGGTATCTGCAAAACAACACCGGAGGGGGGGTTTGGCCCCGAGGTGCCTCCGGCGTGAGAATAAGAGTTGGCTTTGGAAGATAGTAATCAAGTAGAGTATCACAAAGTAATAAATGTGTGTAGGTGTGTAATAATGGCTAACCCCTAAACCTTATTTGCTAGGGGTATTTATAGCCCTAGGCCTAGGGTTTAGGGGTAGGTTACCTTCACCCCCGACCGTTGGATCAGGGGGACAAGCCGCTGAATTCCCGGGATGTTGGACACGTGGCCTTGTCTGGGGTGACCATTGATTGGAGTGTGGCCAAGTTGTGGTGGGCATGATCTGGCACGTGTCTTCCCTTGTTCTTTAGTGTTGGTCAGCGTCACATATAGGGGTGTCAGCTGAGGTGGGGTGCCACGTATACTGAGTGCCACAAGTCGGGGGGTCCCCTAGTCCGGGGTGGGGACCATGCCACGTGGTGGTGGCGTCGGGCCTCGGGTCCACTACTCTGGGCTGGGCCATTCTTATTCTCATGAGATGATTTGCTTATTGTTTTGGGCTCCTTGTTGGGCCTTGGCTGTTTATGGCCTATCATTTGCCCCCACTCCCTCATGCGGATTCTCCGGATGGGGGAGTAGTAAGGAGTGTTATTGCCTTGGAGATTAAGCTTTCTGGACTCTCTAGAGTGCTAGACATATGTCCTCGGGGCTGGAGGTTTTTATAGTTGTTCTGTGAGTCCGTGTCTTCTTTGGGGGAGAAATTTTTGCCTTGGTTGCCCCCAGTTCCGGGGTGTGCGCTGAAGTACGTACGCCCGGGGCTAGTGGTTGTTGGAATTTGAAGGCTTTGGTGCTTTGGCTGCCCCCAGGCCCGGGGTTGGTACTGAAGTGTGCATCCCGGGGCTTCGTCTTCTGTAGATGTGCGAAAATGTACGTATATGAATATATATAATATTGCATATATGCATTTCTGGATTTCTTCTTTTCTTTTCTCTTTTTTTTTGAAAAATAACAACTGTCATCCACTATCTCCGGATTTTGGAGATATTGGGCCGCCACGTGTTCGTGGCGTTTGGGGTTTAAGATTTTGCCTATAAATAGTGGCCGCCTCCTTCATTTTTTCTTTTACGAGTTTTTCATTTGCTGCCGTTACTCTGCTCTTCTGAAGTCTAGCGCTCCGGGCTAAAGGTTCTTTCTTTCGATTCAAGTGTTCTTTGTTCCCTGCTCTCCGGACTCCTTTGTAAGTCTTCTTACCCCGGTTTTGTGATTCCTTTAATAATTTCTTACTCGTACTTCTTTGCCTTGCTTTGCGTTTTGGGTAGATATACTGACTTAGGTTTTTATTTTTGTTGGGTAGCCCGGGGTTGTAGACTTGTATGGTTAGGAGGCGTGTAACTGCTAACCGTGTGTTGGTTCCCCTCTCCGAACCTAGTAGTTCTTGTAGTTGTAGCTCGTCTGATAGTAGTCTTGAATTGATAGATATAGACTGGGGTATTATGGGTAAGAAGAAGAGTAGTTTGCCTGTGCTCACAAACATAGCCACCAAGGATATGGGTCCGGGGTTCAGCCTTAGTGAACCAGATGGTAGCTGGAGTCAAACGAATTTTTATTTTGTAAGAAAGGATCCGGGGATGCCCCTACATTATTTCTACAGGGATCTTAGTGTAGAGTTTTCTGAGAATCCAGACGTGGCGGATATGATGAAGTATGATAAAACGTTCTTGGATTCGAAGTTCGGGGATTTACCGGGCTCCGGGATGGATGTTGGGCCCTTCAGATCTCAGTATTTGGAAAATCCGGTGGACTGGGATCTAATATTCCGGGCTACCTTCCATTTGGATGAAGAAGTTAAGTGGAGGTGGCCTGAGCCCGGAGAGAAGATTTACGACCGGCCGGAGGGTGGCTGGGTCGGAGTGTGGCTGGAGCACCTTAGGTCGGGGTACGGGCCTAGGTGTCACCAGTTTGTAAAATCATTATGTCTGTTTGAGTACGGAATCCCCATAACCCAGATGACCCCAAACGTGGTGAAGTGGATCTTCTATTTCCTGGGTTGCTGTGAAAAGGCCGGGGTGCTTCCTACTTTCAAACTTTTCCATCACTTGTTCCAGCTGGTCCGGTCCAACAACAAACCCATGTTTGAGTTTAGGTTCCGGGGTAAGGCTTGTGGTTATCCGTCCGGGGCCTCCAAACCTCTGGGTATGCTGCCCTCGCTGAAAGGTTGGAATGGAGAGTTCGTCTTTCTCCAGGGTGTGGATATCCGGTTCATGCCCACCTTCAAGGAAAATCCTCTGGCGATGCACTTCGAGGTTTTTGACCTTCAGGATGCGGCTCTGGACCGGGTAAATGCCTTTTGCCGGGGTCTTGGGAGGCAAGTGACCTGGGACGACCTTATGAGCCACAAGTATCGCTTTGAAATAGGATGTAAGTTCGGGGTCTGTTTGTGTTGACATAGATATTTTTTTTTTGTTTTCTCGTTTTCTGATATTCCTTTTGCCCGGGCTCATGTTCTTTGTTTCTTCTTTGCAGGTCTCCCAGGCTATAATCCGGAGTTTGAAAAATTTGCAATGGACAAAGCCAACGCCTCTCTTCTCGGCATCGGCCAGGTGCGCGACAATACCAAGGTCCCCGGGGAGGCCAGCGGTTCGCGGACCCAGCAAGAAGGGGAGAGCACCTCTAAGGCCCCGGAGGTGGCGGCTGCTGATGTGGAAGGGGATGAGTTGCCCCTGAACCCGAGGAAAAGGAACCGCAGTACGGTGCGGCAGGAAAAGTTTGGGGACTGGGGGTCCGATTGCGAGGTCGTTCCCTCCGGGGCTCATTCTGGGAAGGAGGCTCATTTTCAGCCCCACGTCCCAGCTGTCATTGCTCCGGAGGAGCGAAATTTCCTTGGTTTCCTGGCCGGCCTTCCGAGCCAGAAGGAGTGGGATGAGATGGGCCAGAGCTCGGTGATCTCCCTCTTTGAGGATGCGGCGGCGGTCTACGGCCAGGTAATCTTTCCGCTGAGCTTGTCTTAACTTGACGTTAATTTCGTGTTCTGACTTTTGTTTTTGTATTTGTAGCTCGGGGTTCGTTTTGCCGGGGCCGGGGCTGCTATTCGCCGAGATATGGAGCTAGTCAAGGAGGCCCGGGAAGCGGTGAGCTCTGTGGCCGAGGTCAGGAAGCTGATGAATGAGGAGGTGGAGGCCCTGAAGAAAGAGCTTGCGGATGTGAAGGAGGCATCTGAGGCCCGGGCTAAGGAGCTGAAAGAGGCTGCCAAGACCCTCCAAAATGAGCAGGACTTGGTCCGGACCAAGTGGAGGGATTCCAAGGATGATGTTAAGAAGCTCCGGGAGGAGTTGAAGAGCAGGAAATCCGAGGAGGAGGTGATTGCCGAATTCCGTGATTCGGATACCTATAACACTGATCTCGCCCAGGCCGCAGCGTCAAAAATCCACCGTTGCTGGGTTGTGGCCGAGAACATGTGTAAAAATGATCCGGGATCGGCCACCTGGGAGCGCTTCGTCCCCGAATATATGACAGCTGAGGCTGCCCTGGCCCGGGGCGAAGGCGAACCCACTCCCTACAAGGCTCCAAGATCCTCACCTCCTGAAGAATGACTACCTCCAACATAATGCCTCTACAAACTGGCTGCGTCCAGGATCCGGGCCGTGCCCGTGTAATCTCTTTATGCTTGTTGATGTACTCTTCAAAACTCATTGTATAACTTTGAATTGTGTCCTTGTATTTTCTGTAACTTTATAATTACCGGGTGTTTCGGGCTGTCGGTCAGCCCGGCCCGTTCGTCACTTATGCGTCTTTTGTTTTTCTTCATATGTTTTGGGTTTTTCCATGCTCATTTGTTGTTGTCTGTTTATAATTTGTATTGCCCCCCACTCTTTAATTCGGGTATCCCGGATTGAGGAGTAGTGGTTCGTCCCCAGGCTTTGGCCTACTTGGTGGTTTTTTCAAGTAGGAATTGGATGCCTGTGGCTTCCCGGGCCGAAGCATTGCTAAGGTCCCGGGCTTTGGCCTACTTGGAGAGGATGAAAACTTTTCCAAGTAGGGATTGGATGCCTGTGGCTTCCCGGGCCGAAGCATTGCTAAGGTCCCGGGCTTTGGCCTACTTGGAAAGGATGAAAACTTTTCCAAGTAGGAATGGCTTCCCGGGCCGGAGCATTGCTAAGGTCCCGGGCTTTGGCCTACTTGGAAAGGATGAAAACTTTTCCAAGTAGGAATTGGGTGCCTATGGCTTCCCGGGCCGAAGCATTGCTAAGGTCCCGGGCTTTGGCCTACTTGGAAAGGATGAAAACTTTTCCAAGTAGGAATTGGGTGCCTATGGCTTCCCGGGCCGAAGCATTGCTAAGGTCCCGGGCTTTGGCCTACTTGGAAAGGATGAAAACTTTTCCAAGTAGGAATTGGGTGCCTATGGCTTCCCGGGCCGAAGCATTGCTAAGGCCCTGGGCTTTGACCTACTTGGAAAGGATGAAAACTTTTCCAAGTAGGAATTGGGTGCCTATGGCTTCCCGGGCCGAAGCATTGCTAAGGTCCCGGGCTTTGGCCTACTTGGAAAGGATGAAAACTTTTCCAAGTAGGAATGGGTGCCTATGGCTTCCCGGGCCGAAGCATTGCTAAGGTCCCGGGCTTTGGCCTACTTGGAAAGGATGAAAACTTTTCCAAGTAGGAATTGGGTAATAACTGTAAGATTGAAGTTCCAGGTAAGAACTCGAACTCTTTTTCATTGATAATAAAACGATTACATGATTTCCAAGTACAATTCCCAAACAATGCCCATATATGGGCTAAAGCTATTTTCTTTTACTGGTAGTACTTTCTTAGTCTGAAGCCGTGCCAGGTGTTGGGGACTTCAGTGTTGTCCATGTGACTGAGCTTGTAGGTTCCGGGGCGAAGTACTTCCTTAACCCTGTAGGGACCTTCCCACTTAGGCATAAGCTTTCCTGTGTTAGTGGGGTCTGAAGCTTCGGTGTCCCGGAGTACTAGGTCCCCGATTTGGAAGTTTTTGACCCTTGACTTCTTCCCAAAGTACTCTCTTGTTTTCTCTTTATACTTCTCCATTCTCTGTACTGCTTTGTCCCGGACCTCATCAACTAGTTCCAGATTAACTCGTAGCCCATCTTCATTTGCATCTTCATCAAAGTTAATTGCTCTGTGGGAGGGAGAACCCACTTCAATTGGCAACATTGCTTCGGTTCCATATGCCAGTTTAAACGGGGTTTCTCCTGTTCCGGACCTCGGGCTAGTTCTGTATGCCCATAGCACATTTGGTAGTTCTTCGGGCCATTTGTTCTTGCTTTCCTTCATCCTCTTCTCGATTCCCCTTAGCAAAATTCTGTTTGTCACTTCCACTTGCCCATTTCCCTGGGGATAGGCTACTAAGGATTTCTTGTGTTTGATTCCCCTTTCCTTCAAGTAATTTTCAAAATCTGAGCCGATGAACTGGGGACCATTATCTGAAACCAGGACCCTGGGTAAGCCGAACCGCATTAATATATTATCCATGAACTTGATGCAATCTTGTTGATTTATGGTCCTCATTGCCTTTGCTTCGGCCCACTTAGTCATGTAGTCAATTGCTACAAGGAGGTACCTCAGATCACCCTTGGCCCGGGGGAAAGGCCCTACTATATCGATGCCACATACAGCAAAGGGGATAGGTGATAGAACTGAAGATGGCAGGACCGGGCTTCGCCTTGGTATATTGCTGAACAGTTGGCAGTTTCTGCACTTCTTAACGAACTCTACTGCATCTGTGTGGATTGTTGGCCAGTAGTAACCTTGCCTTATGATTTTGTATGCGAGGGCCTTTGCGGACATGTGGTCCCCACAAATCCCTTCATGTACTTCTTGTAAACAGTAACTGGCTTCTTCCGGGCCTACACACTTCAGTATTGGAGATGAGAAGGTTCGGCGATAGAGTTGGTTGTCTTCTATGAAGTATTTTGAAGCCTTGTTTTTCAACCTTCTGGCCTCATTCTTATCTTCGGGCAATTCTCCTTTTTCCAAATAGTGGATGAAAGGGGTCATCCAGTTCGGGGTACCATCTATCTCCATTATCACTTCTTGGTCGATGGTCGGGGTTCCCAATTCTTCAAAGTAGACCGAGCTGCCTAGTTCGGCTGAGTTCTGGACTAGTTTGGATAGCTCATCAGCTTCGGAGTTTTCTTCTCTGTTGACCTGGTTGATTTGGTACTCTGGAATAGTGGCTAAGTAGCTTTTGACAAGTGCTTGGTATTGGGCTAGTTTCTGATCTTTGGCTATGTATTCGCCTTTGGTTTGCCGCACCACGATTTGTGAGTCACTATAGATGTCCAGGCTGCTGATTTTCAGAGTCCGTGCTAACCTTAGCCCGGCTAGGAGAGCTTCATACTCGGCTTGGTTGTTGGTTGTTGGGAATTTGAATGTTATGGCCTGTTTGATTTGGAAGTCTTCCGGGCTTTTCATGATTATTCCTGCCCCGGACCTGTCAGCTGTTGAGGATCCATCCACATGGAGAGTCCATGACCCCGGGGTTTGGTTCTGGTTTGCCACATGTTCAGCTACTGTGGTAGCTTGATGTGGTTCTGGGAAGGAGCATTCTACTATGAAATCTGCCAGAGCCTGTGCTTTGATGGCTGTCCGGGGTACGAATGTCAAGTGGAATTGGCTTAGCTCAATTGCCCAATTTATCAATCTTCCTGATGCGTCCGGCTTATGAATTATCCGTCTTAGTGGCTGATCTGTTACAACCTTGATTTCTCTGCCTTGGAAATAGTGCCTAAGTTTCCTTGAGGCCGTGACTAAGGCAAAGGCAAATTTCTCCAGATTGGGGTATCTAGTTTCTGCATCTTTTAAGACTTGGCTGACGTAGTACACCGACCATTGATTTCCTTCGACTTCCCGGACTAGGGCCGCGGCCACAGCCAGGGGCCCGGCGGAGAGGTATAGATATAGGGGTTCTCTGGGCTCTGGCTTCGTTAAAAGGGGTGGTGATGAGAGATATTGATTTATAGTGTCAAGAGCTTGCTGGCACTTAGTGCTCCAAGTGATTTCTTTCTTGTTGTTCGCCCCCTTGAGCAAATTGAAGAAGGGTAAGCACTTTTCTGCCAACTTGGATATGAATCTTCTTAGGGCTGCCAATGATCCGGCTAGCTTCTGAATGTCTTTCTGAGTCCGGGGTGGTTGCATGTCCAAGATGGCCCTTATCTTCTCCGGATTAGCCTCAATCCCTCTTTGGCTGATCATGAAGCCTAGAAATTTTCCTGCTGCTACCCCAAAGGTGCATTTCTCCGGATTTAGCTTCATCTCATTTTTTCTAAGGTTTTCAAAACATTCCCGTAGGTCGGGGACATGTTCCTTGACGGTTTTAGACTTGGAAATGATGTCATCGACATAGGACTCCAGATTCCGGCCAATTTGGTCCTTGAAGACCTCCACCATGGCTCTTTGGTATGTAGCCCCGGCATTCCGGAGTCCAAAGGGCATGAACTTATAAGCGTAGACAGCTCTGTGAGTGATAAATGCGATTTTGGCTATATCTGCAGGGTTCATCTTGATTTGGTTGTACCCGGAGAAGGCGTCCATAAAGCTAAGCATCACATGTCCAGCGGTGGCGTCGATGAGCTGGTCTATACTTGGTAGTGGATATGGATCTTTGGGGCAGGCTTCATTTAGGTCCGTGTAATCAACACACATCCTCCATTTTCCACTAGGTTTTTTGACTAGAACCACGTTGGCTAGCCATTCCGGGTATTTGACCTCGCAGATAATATCTACCTTGAGTAGTTTGTCCACTTCCTCGTCTATAGCTCTTTGCCTCTCCGGGGCGACGTTTCTTCTTTTCTGTTTCACAGGTTTTCTCCTGGGATCAACATCCAGGCTATGCATGGCAAGGGACTCCCGGAGCCCGGGCATGTCAGATGGGCTCCAAGCAAAAATATCAGCATATTCCCGGAGTAGTTGGATTAATTCTTGCCTGAAGGCAGTTTCTAGACCGGTTCCGATCTTGATTTTTCTTTCTGAGTTTCCCGGAATGAGTTCGATTGTCTCAATTTCCACGGCGGGCTCTAGCTTGGCTTGATCTTTCACCAGGGATGATTTCTGGACTCGGGCATGGGAGTTTGAGGCTAAGTATTCCCGGGCCTCGGATGTACCTGGTTCCTGGTCCGGGGCCCTTGTGGTTTCAATGTTTTGTACCTCCTTTCCGGGGTTCTTGTAGGTTGAGGCTCTGTGTTTCTTTCTGCTTAGATTCTTCTGGTAAGAGGAGGCTTTCCTCTTATTCTCTAGGTCTGTCTCGGCCATGACCAGGGCTTGGCCATAACATCGGCTGGCTGTTTCAGTATCGCCCTTTACCTCTCCAACCCCGGAGGCCGTGGGAAATTTGAACTTAAGGTGTGGGGTTGAGGTTATGGCTCGGAGTTTGGTCAAGGCTGGGCGCCCCAGGATCACATTGTAGGAGGAAGGAATATTGATCACGTAGAATTTGACCATATGGGTAATTTGCTTCGGGGCGGTGCCGAATTGGACAGGCAAGTACAGGGTTCCTTGGATGGGGACCAGGTTGTGGCCGAAGCCGTATAGCGGGTCTTCCCTGCACTCGTTCATTCTAACATTTCCGAGCTGCATTCTGTCCATGGTGTGTTTGAATAATACGTTGACAGAGGAGCCATTGTCAACAAGGATTCTCTTTACCTCATTTTCAGCGATGTCTAGGGTCACCACTAGGGCTTCATTGTGGTTAAGATCCACCCCTTCAAAATCAGCATTACTGAAAGATATGATCTGTTCTGGGGCCGAGTCTATCATCATTACCTCATCTCCGGATCCCGGACTTGCCTGAGGGGAATTGGATCCTCCCAATACCACGTGCACCACATGCTTGGTCTTCTGAGCCCCGGATCCATCTCCCCTCTCCGTGGTTCTCCGAGCTAGGTATTGGCCCATATTTCCTTTCTTGACCTGGTCTTCGATAAAGAACTTGAGGGAGACACAACTTTCTGTCTCGTGGCCATGAGTTGCATGATAGTCGCAGTGTTTATTCCGGGGCCTGTTCTCCGGGGCTGATACCAAGGGTTTGGGAGGATAAAAGAATGGTTTTTTCCGGACTTCTTTTAGTATGTCAGCTCGTGGCCGGTTCAAGGGTGTCCAGTCTGGTTCTGGCCTCGGTTCGGCTCTCCCCGGTCTCGGGGGCTTGGCTTCAGATTTGGCCCTGGAAGAGTGGTCTTTGTCCGGGACTGTCAGTTGGTGACTTGGGATATAGTTGTATTGCTTGTTGGGTTTAAACTTCTTTTCTGGGTTGTGGTCATTTCTAGAGCGATCATCTTTACTTCTTCCCGAGGAGGTGCCCTGCCGGGTCATCCTCATTGCTTGTAGGATATCAGTTTCTTTGATGAACTTGGCGGCCATAGAATAGGCTGTAGCCAGGCTCCGGGGCTCTTTGTTTACCAATTCAATTACATAGCGCTCGCTACGCTCCGGGTCTAGGTTCTTTCGGAAAATGCTCAAGGCTTCTCTTTCATCCAGATTCGTGACTTGGTTTATGGCTTCTTGGAATCGTTTCATGAAGGCTGAAAGTGTTTCGTTGTCATGTTGCCTGATTGTTTCAAGGTGGCACATGTGATATTCTGGGGTTTTGTTGGCTCGGAACCTCCGGAGGAAAGCTTTCCTGAACTCCTTCCAGCTACGTATGCTCCGGGAAGGGATCTGGCTGAACCATCTCTGAGCCGCTCCTTTTAGTGTGGAGGCAAAGAACCTGCACTTGGTTAGGTCGTTATAGAAGTATATCAGGGCTATTTGCTCAAAGTAGTTGAGGTGTTCTTCTGGGTCTTCCAGCCCATTAAAGGAGTCAAAGTTGTAGTGCTTGAGGTTCTTTTACCGGGGCATGGCTTCGAGAGAGCGGCTGAAAGGGGTGAGTGTGTCTTGGATCTCAAACCCGGAGTCATTGTTGACTTTCCTCTGTAGCTCCTGGATCATTTGAACCAGGTTGTTGGGATGTTCTTCATCATCCGAGATAATCTCCGGGCTTACCTCTCTCCGGGTTCTTTTGGATTTGGATTTTCTTATTCTTTCCTCTTCTTCCTGGAGCCTTCTTTGGACTCTGTGCTCCAACTTAGCTTGTTCTTCTTGTCTTATTTTTTCTCGGAGTCTCTCTATCCGTTTTAGCTCATCAGCCTCATCATTTCTGACCTTACTCCGGGTTGGATGGTCCCCTTCGTTTCTTTGGCTTTGATTCCCGAGGTGAGCGAAGACCGAGGATCGTGAGTTATGGGAGTTGGCTGATCCTTCGGAGTTTTCCGCCTGGTCGGGTTCAGGTCCCGGATGGGGGCGATTTCGATAAGCCCGGATTGCTTCGGCGAGTTCCTCCGGGGTTAAATTCTCCATTTGGGCAGAGTCAAGGGGTACGTCGGTACACTTGTATCGGTTCACTTCAACCGTGACCCGAGCATCATTCGGACCGATCCCGAGCCTCTCCTGGACCGGGACCTGGTTTTGCGGGATCTGCTCCGGGATCGGAGCCAGGGGCTCTTCCCTCGGGGTGCTGCTTGCTGGGCGCTGGGTGGACTTGCTTGGTCGAGGCATGGTTTGCGGTTTTAGGTAGTTCGGGTTGTTTCAGTTTGGCTGTTGGTTCGGGGTTCTGGAGTTCGGGGGTTCGACCCCTCCTTCTAGCGCCAATGATAACTCTGAATCTTGATCAGGTACTTCCTCGCCAACTCCTGCCTCGGAAGTGGTGTAGCTGCAGTGGGGTATCTGCAAAACAACACCGGAGGGGGGGTTTGGCCCCGAGGTGCCTCCGGCGTGAGAATAAAAGTTGGCTTTGGAAGATAGTAATCAAGTAGAGTATCACAAAGTAATAAATGTGTGTAGGTGTGTAATAATGGCTAACCCCTAAACCTTATTTGCTAGGGGTATTTATAGCCCTAGGCCTAGGGTTTAGGGGTAGGTTACCTTCACCCCCGACCGTTGGATCAGGGGGACAAGCCGCTGAATTCCCGGGATATTGGACACGTGGCCTTGTCTGGGGTGACCATTGACTGGAGTGTGGCCAAGTTGTGGTGGGCATGATCTGGCACGTGTCTTCCCTTGTTCTTTAGTGTTGGACAGCGCCACATATAGGGGTGTCAGCTGAGGTGGGGTGCCACGTATACTGAGTGCCACAAGTCGGGGGGTCCCCTAATCCGGGGTGGGGACCATGCCACGTGGTGGTGACGCCGGGCCTGGGGTCCACTACTCTGGGCTGGGCCATTCTTATTCTCATGAGATGATTTGCTTATTGTTTTGGGCTCCTTGTTGGGCCTTGGCTGTTTATGGCCTATCACTCAGCACTTGGCAAAAACTTAGAACAGACAAAGCAAAGGACTCGGAAACCAGCAAAACTCGAAGTACTCGGTGACAACTCGCAAATTGAAACTCAGCGCAAACATGAAGAAAACTAAATATTAAGAACACAAACTCAAAACAACTCGAACAGCTCGGACTCAAGACACATACATAGTAGTAATTCGAAACCATTCAACCAGAACTTAGTAACAAGAATTCGAAATTACAATCTAACATTCAACAACCCAATTCGGCTACACTCGCAAATTCAAGAACAAGTAGTAGTAATAACTCGAAATCTAAGCAATAAACGGGAAACAAAAAACATAAAATAGGGGTTGGGGCTTGGATTTGCAACGAACAAAATGAAAAAGGGGAATGGGGAGATTGCGCGCGTAAATTGAAAGATGGGAAAGAAAGAGATGGGTTCGCGGGTGTGGTGACGGAGAAGGAAGAGAAACAAAGGAGTTGAATTGTATGTTTTGATCGAAGAAGAGTAAAGAAGGTAGATGGGTTTTGTATCTGTAGAATAAGAAAACAGACTGGGTTTTTATTTATCTGTATGTATTATAACGAAAGCATAGCATAACTCTACTGGGCTTTCGAATTAAAACAGAGGAGCAAATAATTCTAAAACTAAGGTAATTCTAGGTGTGTTTAACAAGTGAAGATGAGGCCTATTTATAGGAAATAATTAGGGTTTTTGGTTGGTGTGGGCTAATCTTGGCCGTCCATTTGGTTTTAGGTTGGCTAAATCCTAGCCTTTCATTTTGGTGGGCTAAAAAGATGCACCATCCCCTCTTGCTTTTCCTTTTCTTCTTGTTTTGGTCCTTCTTTTTCTTCTTTTGTCATTTATTTCTTTATTTTGTCATTTCTTCATTTTTTCTCGAATTTCCTGAAATGCAACAAAATAATTTATTAAAATAGGAATTCAAACAATAAATAGGCAGTAATTTTTTTTAAAATTATGCACTTATCAAATGCCCCCATACCTATCTTTTGCTCGTCCTCGAGTAAAACAAAAAGAAAAATGCAGAATAAAAACCTATACTCACTATCGTAGGAATCACGGGTAATTTTAGGTTTACCAACCCGTTAAACCCATAGACGATCTCTACAGGAGGAGTGATGTCTCCTAAGGGTTTACAGAAGATATACCCATAAAATCTTTGAGATAAGTCAGCAAGTATCCAACTTTCCTCTTACAACCTAGCTTTCATTGGTGTCAACAAAATAATTTTGTAGGAAAATATATGCCTTAAAGATTTATTCTAATACTAGCCAAGTTATAGGTTCCCACAATCCACTTGAATAGACTCAAAAATTTTACAAAAAATCCCAAGGTGTGTAGTGAATTTAAGGCCTATGATGGATAAAGTGCATACAAACATTTTCTCTTTTTCAACCAATATTGAACTGATCCAATCTCTATCAAAACAAGTATCTAGCCAAACTTCACGTTCTTAGTAATTAGACCGACTATGCATTGGTTGAGGTCCCAAAAGACTTTTGCATTGATACCCATTTAGCGAGTTTTAGGTCAACAATCCCAGATCACAAAGGACCTTAGGTTGTTAGGCACAAAGTCCCCTCGGACTTACTTACTCGGGTTATCAATGAGCCCAACCTAGCCGATTTCACTACTAAGAATTTATTATTACAAAATTACATTAGCACTCTACAACTACAAACATTTATTGACTCTTTTTTTTCTTGGTTCTTTCTTCTTCTTTTTTCATTTTTTTTTCTTTTTTTTTCTAAGACACTCTAGGAACAATTTTCGTAAAGGTTTGATTCGACATTGTTTTAACATGTGGGTTCTCTCTCAGGTAGGGAATAACATTCCTATACAATTTTTCCACCAAAGGTCTTGTGTAACTGTGATGTCTTGGACTTTTAAGCAAAAATTTGTTCGACACAAGTTTCATGAGTAAAACCTTACTTGACTACGTTCAAATCATCTAAAGGCATTATACATATAATTTTTGAAAAAAAACAGTTGACACCAACTAGTTCTAAAATTTAAGAGTGGGAAGGACAACTATGCTAAAATATCTCTATTTTTGGATTTTTAAATTTTTTTAAATTTTTTTGGATTTTTCAATTTTATGTATTTACAATAAAAACCCTCCCCATACCTAAATCATGCATTATCCTCAATGTATGCAAATTTAAGATAAATGACAAAAGAGAATGAGGAGATAATACCTGACAAGGGATGACGGGGACGAATGGATTTGAAAAATAACTAATTAACACAACTCACACACACATTTCCCCCATACCTACACTTGTCTATATGGGAGACACTTACGAAAACACTTAATAACCAATACCAGATCGAGGGAAAACTATACATGTAACAAAATTATCAAATATTGGAAATATACTCCTAAGAACAAAATCAAAAATTAGAGAAATATGATCTACTACCAGAATAAAACTCATTCCACTAACATCATCCATAGACCAATTAGGTGCTTCTTTATTTTGATTAAACAAATTAATTACTTGAAATTCTTTGTTATGAACAATGTCCGTAGAAGCACGATGAGTTTTATTATTACCTACAAAAATATTATCCAGAGTGGAGTTAAGTGGCTTCAAATCGGGTGTCGGTGGCTCACCTACAGAATCCTTAACAATGGATTTATGATCAAAAGAACTATTCTCAATTATGGTTTCATGCTCGCAACAAATGGCATTCAATTCATTTAACATCTCTTCTGAAGAAAAATCCTTAACCAACTCCTGAATTTCTCGATTAGTCTCGTGATTAAGTTCGAAATCCTCATTAAGAAGAGTCTCAATTTCACTATCCTCCAAACTCGACCATGTGACATTCTTATTGACTGGCTCAGTTTGGTCTAAACCATGATTCAAGAGGGATGGATTAGGTTCAGATATCAAATTCTCTCTCTCATAAATGGTGTTGACTAACTGACTCATTTGAACCTCTAACTTAGATATGGCTTGAGCATTAAAATTCAAAATCTGCCTATCTTTTGAATCTGACTTGAACCTCTAACTGAGATATAATTTTTATATCAATATTTGAATCATTAATTCAAATTCCAAAAAAATTCACCGAGATTCAAAAACATAATGATAAAATTTATGGCAATCAAAAATACATTTTATAAATTTAAACTTTTTATATTTATAAACAAATTGTTGTTTGTAATTATTTTTTTGGGAACATGATAAGAATTTAAAAATATTTTTTTTGATTTTAAAATTAATATTTTAAAATGATTTTTTAAGAGTATTCTCTCATGAACCTTGATCATACATATATTCTATTTATAATGACTTAATATATTACTTTTAAAACAATCGATCTTTCTCTAAAAAAAGATAATTGATCCCGTTTATATCATCTCACCAATTCAGAAAGTATTGTTATGTCATATCATCTCCAATGGGATAAAATCCTTAACTAAAATTTTAAATAATTTACCAAAATTAAAATTGAAATTTATACGTAGTATGTTAAAATTTCATCACATAAAATTTTAGCAACTGAAATTCTATAGATCTTTTATAAATGTCATGTCATATTTCGCTCATTCTCTTACCAAAATTTGATAAAAAAATTTAAATAATAATAACTTTTTTAAAATATATTCAATCTCATCCAAGCATCATAATCAATTTACACAAGGTATGAGTATTGGATAACGGGTCATGTACCGATATATAACCTTTATTAATAAGCGAAATACCTTTTTAACGGTACCACTTTTGGTTTCACCCCTATAATATTTTTTTTCTAATTAAATAATATATTAAGCCAAAAAAGAGGTTACAGGGGTTGACCCATGCTCTAAGCCAAAGCGAAGAGAGGACTATCTATAGCTAATCTATAAAATAGATTAGAAAAAGAAAGAACAAAAAGGAAAACAACCCCAGATTAAATATAAATCCACCTATACAGCTCTTGGTTAGCATGATTTAGGAACCAGTCTGTGTGTCGAAGCTTGGTTTTAAGATCCAACATTATACCCTTGATCAGATTATTAGGACCAAAGGAGCCCTTGCCATGTAATCTAGCGTTCCTGTCCCTCCAAAGGTGGTACGAGTATATTTGAGCAGCAAGAAGAGCCACACTTCGAAGGATGTGGTTCGAGATGGAGCCCAACGAAATCAGAACTTCCACCCAAGTTGTGCCATCAAAATTAACCTTGAGCAGACCAGCTAATTTCAGTAATATGAAGCTGCTGTAGGGGCAGGTAACAAACAGATGCGAGTCTGTTTCAATTCCACCCACACAAAAAAGACAAAACTGAGACACGTCCAATCCAAAAGACATCAGTCTGTGCGAGGTTGGCAGACGTCCATGGCATAGAACCCATTCGTGATGAGCAAAGCGAAGAATTTTGAGCCTGTGCCAAACATACCTAACCCATGTAACCTGTGGAAGAGATGTTCGAAGAGAGTTCCATATATGTCGTGCCTTGACCTTATTAATTTCCATTCCATCCCAGCGAATAACATCTGATCTGTTAAGATCAAAGTCTGGATAATCAAAGTGTTGAGTCCAGTGAACGAAGTCCGGATGCAAATGATTAATTCTGTTGGAGGATCGTGGAAGAACCCAAGCACCAGTATTGATCAGGGAATGCACAGTTGCTTCACTAGGAATGCCCGACTGTGCAATGATGTGAGCATGTTTGTTGGCAGCCAAGCAATTCGAATTCCACCAGGGGTCGAACCAGAGAGACGTACCAAGTCCATTCCCAAGTTTGAAAGAAATAAATTGGCGAGCCACCGATCGTAACTTGTGAACATTTCTGAGAATCCAAGAACAATCATTAGGCATTGTCATGTTCCAGAAGTTCTGCCTTTTCAACACAGTATTGTTTACCCAACGAGGCCACAGTGCCTTACTTTTATACATCACTTTGCAAAGATGATTCAGAATTTGAGCTTGGTTCCAATCCTTTGAGTGCTTAAAACCTAACCCACCCTCTTCATACGGACTGCAAATTTTTTCCCAGCTAATCTTTGCACCTCATTTTGAATCATTCCCTTTCCACAAAAACCGAGTTAGGATGGATTGGATGCTGTGATGAACCGAAGCAGGAAGCATAAAGTGATTTGTCCAATAAGCTTGCACCGCCAATAGCACAGACCGTATAAGCTGCACACGACCTGCCAAAGATAACAATACAGAAGTCCAGCATGAAATCCTTCCATTTATCTTGTCAAGAAGAGGAACACAGTCATTGTGTGACAGCTTTGACGAGATTAAGGGAACTCCTAAGAAACGAACAGGAAGCTCCCCATGGGCAATACCATAAGTAGAATCAAACCACGAAATAAATTCTTCATCACAATTCCCAAAAAAGGCCGTGCTTTTTTCAGTGCTTGGACGTAATCCACTAGCATCCGAGAAGCGATTTACGTAGTCCATAAGATGGGTAACAGAAGAAATGTCACCATTAGAGAATAATAAGACATCATCTGCGTAGAGGAGATGCGTAAGCTTCATTTCTTTGCATTTCCAGTGATATCTGAAGTTATCTGGTGTTTTCGCAAGCATAGAGGACATAACATTCATAGCAATTGCAAAGAGGTAGGGAGAAATAGGGTCCCCCTGATGGAGCCCCTTCCTTCCTTCAAAGAAACCACACAGAGAACCATTGACCTTGATAGAGAACGATGTAGTAGATATGCATAGACAGATCCACCTCACAAACTTTTCAGGGAAGTTTAGTTTACGAAGAGCAGCAATGATAAAGTCCCAATTTATCGAATCAAAAGCCTTATGCAGATCAAGCTTCAAAGCACATTTGGATGAACCTGTGTCACGATGGTAGCCTCTGAAAAGCTCCTGAGCCATGAGAATATTGTCCGATATATTACGTCCCGGGATAAAAGCAGACTGTGATATGTCAGTAATAGTAGGCATGACCAGTTTAAGACGAGAAGCAAGTATTTTAGCAATACACTTGTAAGGGATGGAGCACAAAGAGATAGGCCGAAAGTCACGCATATTGGTAGGAGTAGAAACCTTAGGAATTAAAGCAATGCTAGTGGTGTTCATTGATTTATGCATAGAATACGAATTGAAGAAACTTTTTATAGCTTCACAAAAAGTCTCACCAACGATACTCCAAGCTGATAAATAAAACTCGACTGTTAAACCATCAGGTCCCGGGGACTTGTTTCTTTTCATGGCCTTCAAGGTGGCCAAAATAAGATCATTACTGACCGGGGCCTCAAGCAAAATGCCCTGAGCAGGAGTAATTGAAACACAATCAAGGCTGTCGAAGTCACAAGGGTCCAGTTGAATGTTTTGGCCCAGAGTGTTAGAGAAAAAAGCAACAGCCACCTTTGAGACGTTCTTATGCCCCGAAACCAGGACTCCTTGATCATCTTCAATCGCTAAAATCTTATTAACATTCCAGTTTGTCTTTATTCTGTTGAAAAAGAAACTATTATTGCCATCTCCCACGTTAAGCCACTTCACCCTCGATTTTTGGAGAAGAAAATGTTCCTCCTCTAACAAGGCAGTCTTTAACTTTTGAGATTCCTGCATTTCTAAATGGAGCAGATTATTATTCTCACAATCATTAACTAGCTGGTCTTGAATTTCAGACAGAGCAGCACGGGTCAAAGTTACAGTAGTGTGAACGTTCCCATGGTTTTTATTTAAAATCACCAAAGCACGTTTAACCTCTTTCAGTTTCCTAACCAAGATGGCCATGGGATCTCCATACCATTTGTTCTCCCAAGCTCTAGAGACAGTCGCAAGGAAGCCATCAATCTCAGTCATGAAGCTATGAAAGTGGAAAGGTTTAGGAATTTTCTCAAGTTGCAATGGAACAGAGCATGTAAGGGGGCAATGATCCATGATTCCCTTATTTCCAACCTTAACCATAGCTTCAGTGAACACGTTAAACCATTCCTTATTAGCCAACATACGGTCAAGCCGTTTTTGAATAAGAGAAGATCGTTTATTAGTCCAAGTGTAGAGAGACCCTACTGTTTTAATGTGACCCAAAGCTGAAGTACTGACACAATCAAGAAAGGATTGCATACCAGGCGTCCAGTGCTCACGGCCCCCTTTCACCTCGTTCAAAGCTAGAATATAGTTTAAGTCACCATTTATACACCAAGGCATTGTAATATTCTGACTGAGGGTTTCAAGTTGTCGCCACAGAGGCTCCTTCTGATAAGGTTGATTCAGAGCATACACAAAGGTTATACAAAAAGAGATTTGCTTCTCCAAAAAAGTCACAAAACAGGTAACATGTTGAGAGGATTTCATATGAACGTTGACGGACCAAATAGAGGGGTCCCAACCTACCCACACACGACCGAAGTCGTGGTCCTCATAATTAAAAATCCACCTCCATTTTTTGTTAATACGTCTTGAAATATCATTAGAATTTTCCACTCTAACTTTCGTTTCAACTAAACCCATAAGAGATATATTATTGGCTGAGATGAAATTAGTCACTTCTTGTTGATGAGGAGTCCTATTAATGCCCCTGACATTCCATACCGCAAAATTCATGATAAACGTTTGAGGATTGTTGGCTTACCTGCCAACCTGGAGCTTTTCCTATTAGAAACTTGAATAATTAATCATATTTCTACTACAATTCTTTGATTTTTTTCAATAAAATAGAAATTTTATTATAATTATAATCCTTTTATTACAACTTTAAATAAAGAAAATAGTTTCATCCCTAGAATCATATTCACTTATAATTCTATGTTATTTTATAAAGAAAATAATAAAATTGAAATCGAATTACAACTATAATACAATTGTTTTTCCTCATAATTTAGAATCAAAAAATAATACGATCAATTCTCCAAAAGATTTTTCAAGGAACACCCTTTAACGGTATCACTCTTGGTTCGCACCGTATTTTGGTTTCACCCTTATAATCCTATTTTTACTATAATTCTATGTTGTTTTTTAATAAAATAGAAATCCTATTGTAATTATAATTCTTTTATTACAACTTCAAATAAAAAAATAGTTTCATCCCTAGAATCATATTCTCTTACAATTCTATGTTACTTTTTAAAGAAATCCTATTATAATTATAATACAATTTTTCTTTATCATAATTTACATTAAAAAAATAATACGACCAATTCTCCAAAAGATTTTTCAAGGAGAACAACTATAACATGTTTCCATACACTACTCTAGAACATTCTTCCCTGCGATTATATGTTATTTTTTTAAAAAATATAATAAAAATAAAATCTTATTATTATTATAATTCTTACATTGTATTAGCAGTTTTTTTATTATAACTTATAATAAAAAAAGATTACGAGCAATCATCCTAAATATTTTTCAATGAAAACAACCGAAACGTGTTTCCATGCACTTCTTAGTTCTTATAAACAATCTAAGTTTACGGTTTGTTAATCGCATAAATTTTTTATGCGAATAACATAGTTCTTTTTATAATGTTTGTAATATAATTTTATAAATATTTATTTAAATTAAAATTAGTAAATATTTAACATAAATCTCCGAGCCCGTGCAAAGCACGGGTTATCATCCAGTAACTTATAATCTACTGATAATTATAAAAAAAAAAACCACATCAGAGATCGAAAAATTTAGAATCGGCAAAATCAAGTAGACATGAATGGTGACGGTTGGAAAAAAAGTACATATGCAACAGGAAAAAGTTAACAATCTCCCATGTATCAAAACAAGATACATAAATAAGCAAGGTTTTAAAAAAATGCATTAAACGGATACGAAATAAAAATGTCTAGCTTTTAGCAAAATTGAGTTTTACTTAGCAAAAAAAAAAATTGAGTTTTTAAGTGTTTAATGAGGTTAAGCGGGTCAAAAGTAGATTTAATCAATTTTAAATGGATCTGAAAACAAATTTGTAATTTGATATTTTTAAATATTACGTTTGTATTTTCTAAATTCATTATGACTAACTATGACTTTGTGAATGTGGAAATTTTAACTTTTATCATAATATGTTATATCATATGTGAATGTTATCTTTTTTTAAAAAAAGTAATATTGTATTTATTTATATATTTATTTATTTATAATCCGATTAATGATCTGTTTTTAAAGTCGCTTAAGCGTACGCTTAACCGCTACCGCTAGAAGGCCTTCACATCGCTTAGGTTCGATTTGCGTTTTTTACAACACTGTATATTACTAATGGCTTTATATTTCAAAATTTGATTTTTTAATTAATTTTTTAGTGTTTTTTCTTAAATCAAAACAATTCACTAGTTAAAGATTATACTACATTTACAAACATAATTGAAATTTAACAAACACATAATAAAATTGATCAAATCAACAATTTCCACGGTAAAACTATGATCTACGATTGTTGAGTAAATACTTCATTTGGAATATATTTTACTTTCATTGCTACAATATACATGATTTTTAAAAGGACAATTTAATGATTTATTGTAATCTTAAAAAATACATACACCTCAAAAAATACACGAAAAATCAATCATAATTATAATTTGACATAATTTTTTTATGAAACGATACAAAGGGTTTCACTCAGGAATTAATATTTTTATACAAAAAAAATACGGAACAACACTATTATCATCCTTAATTTTTTATTAAGAAAAATGAATGAGAGTATGAGACCATCCATTTATGAAAATGGACCGCATTTAGATCTCTATTGTAATTTGTACCGAGTGAGCTCATCGATATTGGGCCACTCGAACCACCCAATAACTTCATGAAGTTGTAATGAATTTCGTACGTACAATTAAATTGTGGTTTTGACCCAACTACTGCTCTCTAGCGTGAACAAATAATTTTGGGCTCATGCCATTGGGCTTTCCAAATCATTGCTATTTACACAATATTTTTATTTAATTGATCTTCAAATAAAAAAATAAAAGTATATTAATTTCTTTAACCAGTATGTCATATCAACTTAATTGTCAAGAATTAAGTAGCCTAGTAAAAATATGAAGCCACTAGTAATACATACAAGTCTCAATAATATAAGGTGTCATTGTGTGTATTAATTACCAATGCCAATAAATTAGTAATACCAAAATTACTACTACTACATTACATTGTGGGGGGAGGGACTACGAGGAGCTAGCTGCCAGCCAGCCTGCCACCAACAACTACTGTAATGTTTACAAATGCTCAGCTATGGTTCCCACAAATCTTCACAACCAAACCAATTTTACTCAAAAGAATATGTACAATCTTTCGTTTTCGTATCACTTTGCTATAGAATAATATCTGCCCTATGCTATCAGTCTATCACTTCCATAGCTCCATTCCATGCATGCATGCAAGCAAAATTCTAGCTTTATTAACAAATAAATAAGAAAATTTCTTATGTAGCAAAAACACGTACAAAAAAATCTTATGTACTTTGAAATTATATATAACACGAGACAAGAATATTTTAATACTAATTTTCATTATTCAAATCATAAAAATAAATTTTAATAATTTTTTATTAGGAATTATAAACAAATTTGAGTTCGGGCTCGAGCCGAGTCAATTTTTCGAGTTTCAAGCCGGACTTAATCGGGTTTGGCACATAATCAGCTCGACTCATTTAAATAAACAAGTTTAAACTTGTGTTCGAGTTTGACTCGTTTACAAGCTCGAATCGAACCAATCCCTGATAAATGAATTCAAGCCCAAGCGGTTCAACTCAAATTACAACTCTAATACCATACCAAAACCAAAATTTACATATATTCTTTACGAATATGGTTGAAAGTTTCGATAAAATATACCGTAACATACATTTGATGTATATTACCCCTTTAAAATGAAAATATAATAGTGCGATATCGATCTAATTATACATATAGGATTGTATAATGATTCGGATAGAATCGGATACCCCTTTATTCTACTCAAGTATTGAATCATTTTACTTGTATCGTGTTCAAATTTGGATCCGGCATTATTTTATTCGAATCTAAACCAATCCCGGATATTGAGGTTCGAATCTAACCGAAAATGAGCTAGTATCGTATTTTCTTTTTTCTAACTGGGTAGTTTGTGATCCATCGAATATAAATCAAATATGATCAACTAACATTATGTATCATTTTTATTTAAAATGTAAAAATAGTCATTTAAAAGTTTTTGGTTCGATTTTTGGATAAAACCGAATTTGTAAGTCTTCGGTTTTAAAAACGAAAAATTAAAACCGTAACCAAAATAAAATTAGAAAGTAACCAAAAATTGTTTATGTTAATTTTGACAAAGGACCACGGATCATCTCAAGCTTCTTAATTTTTATTTTCTGATTCAAAAATAGACCAACAACACTTATAACATACATTTATTAAAGGATATTCCATTAATCTTTTTTTGATTAATATATATTGGAGTAGTTCTTTTTCAGGATACTACATTTAGTAAAGATGTGACTGCTAGCTACGTTGAAATAAATTATTTTTTTTTACCTATGCATGTTCATTAAGAAGCTAAATTGATATGCCTATGGTATTACATTGTTTAGTATTTATACACGAAGAACACGGTTACAACAAGCCAAAATATTTTCTTCAGAGTATGGAATCACTTGTTTTCTGGTTAGCTTTGGTGATAGGAGCTTTGCTCTTAGGGGTGGTGGCCTACTTCCTCCTATGCAGGTGCAATGGTGGGGTAATTGATGTTGCTGGTGAAGGTCCTCAAATAGAGCTTGGTGTTTTTGGTGGCCGTGCTAGTGGTGGTGGGACTCAAGTCCATCCTCTACAATGAATATCAAGTATGGATGGAGTGAATAAAGGTGCCAAAGTAGTCAAGTAGATTAAGTTTATATATGCTTGTAGAATACTATATAGTACTTTATAAGAAGCATACTTGCTTATACTTTGTTTGTCGAGAAGCTTAAAACACTTTGTAAGCCAAGAACTTGCATGAAAAAATATATATATAATATAAACTGATGTTGGCAAAAGCCTTGGCTTGAAATTTGTTTTTTGATGTTTTTTGACGTCTGTAACAGATATAGTCTGTTAAGTACCTACACCCCATAATCACAGAAGCTGTAAAATTCAGAGAAATGGTATTGCAGAGATTTCCGCAATACTCCGAAACAGGGGAAGAGGGATATGATACCGAGCGTATCGCACCGTTCACAAGCAGCTTCTTTAAACAATTAAGTCTTCCAATGAGATAGGTTCACCTATACTCTTATGTTTTTGCATATTTTATTTTGCACTTCAAAGACGACAATTCAAAGGTGCTCAATATCTTTTTGCTTATACTCGAGTGAAATTAAGGGAAGACATCTCAAATTACAAGATAAAAAAAATTCATGTAGACAACATTTGGATCATTTTTGGTTGACTTCTATCGGATTATGATACATCGTGAGATGTTTGGTATTAAGATATATAATCTGCCAAATGAATCAGAAAGTAACCAAAAGTTGTTCACGACTACATAGGATTATTGCAAGGGACTTAATGTGATAAACTGAGTACGTACAAATTACATTAGTAAAGTGATCACAATCCTTGCAAGCAAAATTACCCTAAACGATCATTTATATGTGCATTTGCAATCATCTCTGCAATAGTATGTGATTTGGTGGTGTCTTCGCTCCAACAAATACTATACTATTTGGTGGCAAATTATGTTATTCACTGTTTCATAGTAACTTGAGAGTTGAGACTGAGCAGAAAACAAGGCAACCTGCCTAGGAATATCACTGATGCATTGCCACTAAACATCAAGCAAGTAACGAATGCAATATAAACGCTAACTTGCATCAAAGAAGAAATATCACTACTGCCGCTACTTTTCTTCACAAGCTTGAGACTTATTAACATAATTCCCAGTACAATTAAAGTTGGCAGTAGAATTGCACAAGAAAAAGAATTATCACAACAATACGCATGCCAAGCAATGGTAGATACATTTAGATGACTAACCATAAAATGGCCACAAGGACTCTCCTACATTATGAATATCTATGAGAATGCATCTTTTAATTTCTTGCTCTCATCGACGTCCAAATGCCTTTCCAGACTAGTATTACTATCCTCATCTCCGCTGTCATACACTTCGAGATACGCCTCTTCATCTTCGTCCTGCACAACACACACAAAAGCATCATCATGTTGATCGAGGTTCATCTAGTAGATTTTTCATTTTTTTGAGCTTTTAAAGTCTAAAAGAATATCAACAGAAGTGATCTTCACTATTCTAGAATGATGTTTAGCTAGTGCAGGAAATAAGTAGAGCTTGGAGACCAGGAATACTTGATAGACGGTAACAAGATACACCTGGGACAGAGCACCAAGTTTAAAGAATGGGAGGCTATCAACAAATGGTAGTGATAGGATCCACATGGCTTGATATTTGAAGGCAACATCACTAATTATCTTGCAGTATGAAAAATATGTTTAAGCAAGCAAAATATTAAGTATATGTACCTCATCCACACTGTTGTCATCATCTTCATCACTGTCAGAAGCATCATCTACCCTTGAGTGAAAGGTATCCTCACTAATCCTGTTTACGGTTGCCATATCTTCCTGCAAATTTTAAAACAGAAGTCTATAAAATTTTGCTAAAATAAATTTAACTTCTTTAAACCTCTCTGTCTTAGCATGTTATTTGTGAGTGAGGAAAACAAACCGGCTCAAGCTTCAGCTTCTTAATCTTTCCTTGTAACTCTATAATATGATGCTTTAGTGCCTGGAAATGTTTGAATGTAGATCAGAAATAGACTAACAGTCTAGAACATAATTAATTGAGATGCCATTCAGAATGCAGGTTCAATGTACACTTTCTAATACTTGGTCCGATTTGGAATTTTTTTATTTTGAGAGGAAGAACCTTCGTATTGGACTTCGGATATAGAGCTACACTATTACCTCACGTCTCTGAAGTTCAATTGATCGAGCTAAAGCCTGCCTTCTGGTAAGGAGATTCTTGGGTCTCACGGCACTAGGTTGCCTATAGTTTTTTCCACGATAAACTATATTTGCGTAGCCTTTGGTAGTTTTGTCTACGGATACTAACACTCCACCACTTTCTGCCTCGAGAACAATAGCAATATGCTTTACTTGAGCAAATCTTTTCCCGTCAACTATTATCTTTA
Organism: Kitagawia praeruptora; assembly: GCA_037693485.1. Lineage (NCBI taxonomy): Eukaryota > Viridiplantae > Streptophyta > Magnoliopsida > Apiales > Apiaceae > Kitagawia > Kitagawia praeruptora. The sequence goes on from CM075350.1 coordinate 5,078,697, forward strand.
CCAGCTCACGATGCTTCCAGTGCAACTGCATATTTTCAATGGTTCCGTCAAAAATGCCTCTCAACCCTATAACAACCACATAATATTAATCTCAGCTCTCGTCAAAAATCAAAAGGGACTACAAGAGTGGGAGGGATTACCTAGAAGCAGAAAAGGCTTCATACTCAGGCCAATCTTACGAAAGAGAAATCTCTCCTATTCCATGACCACAACATGACTTCACCTATGGCAACAAGTAAACAAAGATGATATTAAATAACTGTTCAATAGATAGATAGAAAAAGAGAAAGGTAAAAGGTCTTCATATTTTACCAAGGCGATATTTTGAGACAGAATTGCTTTAGGCCTGGACTGAGGCAAAATTGCTACGGCATCGAGACAAGGGGATACTATTCAGGTGCATAAATGCCTTAAAATCTAGACAAACTAAAACCACCAAAACCCACATACATTTCAAATCGCCAAAATTACATAATAAGAGCATGTGGGAACCACTCTTCAAATCAATTCATGAGAAGTCTTACTCTCAAACCAGACAAAAATTTGAAGTGTATAATTAGAAAAATAAAAATCACCTGTATATCTTTAGCACTTGCTGCTGGCGGCCAGCTTGAACCATTTGCTCAGCTAAATTGTGCAATAATGGAAGAACCCTTGGTGGTATAAGCGTTGGCGGTGTATATAAAGCATCTTCTAAGCTACTGTTTTGCTCTGAGTGCTTTTTACCACCGAGATCACCATGATGACCCAGACAGCCACAGTGAATTAGGCAGGCACTCAAAAAGACGATCAGGCTCCACATGTTTGCTGAAATGCAGAACACGAAGCAAAGATAGTTGAGTTTGCTTAAACAGTTGAGACATAGGACGACCAAAACATATGTAAATGCAATGGAATCTATTTTGATCTGGTATATCAGGTTAAATAAGAACATTAAGTCAAAATGCCAATTTTCACAACAAAGAAATCAAAGCTTGTACAAAAACAAATGGTGATTTGTTTGCCTGGAACACATTAAATCAATAGCAATGATACTGCATGGTATTAATATGTATACTACGCATGTATATATATTTATCTAGTTGGCTACCACAGAGAACAAAAGGTGTAAACTTTTCTCTTTTTTTTTTTGAGAAATTCGAACTTGCATTAACTTTCATCGTTCATCACATTACAAATAAAGTCTGGAGCGATATCAAACTACTCCATAGGAACTGGCATAGAATAAGTAGCTTGAGCTAACAAATGTGCTACTTTATTCGCAGTCCTAGTAAAAACAACTAACACTTCCTCGAAGTGTTTAAGAATTTCCACACAATCGTCAACAATTGTATGGAATATTGAGTTACCCCTTCCTACATGAATGACCTCAACTACTGCCTTAGCATCCATCTCAAAGATACATTTTGATTTTCTCCAGCTTCTGATCCAGATTAATGCTTCTCTAAGGCTTCTAGCTTCTCCCTCTTTTGCTTGCATTCTCCCACCGATCCGACAAGTACGAGCACGAACGAAACAACCCTTCTCATCTCGGGCTACACACCCCGCGCCAATGAAATCATAATCGACTCGACAAGACGCATCAATGTTGATCTTTATCCACCCCGGAGGTGGTTTACACCACTGCTGCAACTGGGTTCGTTCCTTGCTACCAGTCCCATCCTCTTGTGCTTTCTTCCAGTCCTGAAAGCAGTTCATCGCCATAGCATTAACCCCAAAAGTCGATATAGCCTTCCTATCCCATATCCATGTATTCCGACGAATCCATAAGCTCCAACACAGCAGGGTAATCTGAACGCACTGCTCCGTAGAGCTATTATTAAAAGCTTCCTTTAGAGTTTGCAAAACAGTTCCTCCTTCTTCGATAGGTACGACCCTTTGCAGTCCCACTAGGTTCCACATTTCGCGAGCAAAACAGCATGTAAACAAAGCGTGAACTGCATCCTCATTGTATACATGGCACCATGCACATGTCTTCACCACATCCACATTTTTACTAGCCAGCGCTGTTTTTGTAGGTAATACATTGATACAAGCACGCCATAATAGATTCAGCATCTTACCAGGCAATTTGATTCTCCACAACCTCGACCAAAATTTTCTATCCTCACAAGTCTGCTCACCATGAATTTGTCTGTATGTACTTCTAACTGTAAACTCACCATCCCCATCAAGCATCCAGTACCAAGAGCTGCTTATTTGATTTCCATAATTACATACCTGTACACTGACAAGAGCTGCTTGAACTCTTTTTCTAGCTTAGAAACTGCTTTCACAAGTAAGTTATTTGCATGATTAACCACTGCATCACTACTCTCAAAGCTTTTATTGTTGCTAAAAAATTTGATGTTGCCTCTCAGCTGCTCGATTGCATCAAGATAACTTTCGACATCTTCCTGTGGACCTTTAACTATCATTGCCCCTGCCTACAGAGTGCAAACAATAAATATAAGCATTACTAACTTACAGGAAGACACAAGCATTCAAGCTCTCACACACAACACATATGTACAGTAAAACCAATCCTCAAATTTCTGGCAGATTGCGGCTTGGTCATATTCAAGGCCAGTTGTTTCTTTTGGCCAGCTTTGATATTCATAGCACAGTCATGAAAGAAAGGTATTCTCAAGATTTAGAGCCATCTCGAACCTTATATAAAGATACAGGTGCATCTCAGATGTTCTAATCAAAAGCATACATAACTTTATTTTGCTTATCGACTAAAAACTTTGAACCAACAAATACACTAAAATAGAACATTATCGTTATAATTGGACAGTATACACCACGAAGAGAGGAGAAATACTAAAGAAACTCTCGTACAAACAACAAGCAAGAAACAGAACACAAAACAAGCATTTGCAAATGAAATATAAAGGTTTCATTTTTATGGAAGAAAATAGAAATTGTTTTACCTTTGGGCCTGAATGATTGTACATTCTAATTACCAACTAACATAGCAGTAAGCATCAAAACTACAAATCTCCGTTAAATCCAATACTCATCGACACTACCGAAGAAATCGATAACATCTCAATTGATTTAAACAAACTTACAACATAATTCACGCACACACGGGGAGGGAGGGAGAGAGAGAGAGAGAGAGGGAGAGAGAGAGAGAGAGAGAGAGAGAGAGACCTGAGTTTTGGCACCGCAAATAAGATTAACAGCATCAAGCATGACCCGCCGACACCGAATTTGTTGAAAGACACAAAATTAAAAATTAAAAATCAATCTTCAAACATAAACTCGAAGAAAAAAAACTAATTGACAAGAAAGAAAGTCAAATCGAGCTTCATTAACATGAATACAGCTTTGAATGTAGTTTAAATAGCTAGGGTTTGTGATTTTGCAAATGGGATTGTGAGTAATTGAAATTCTAGGGTTTATAATTATAGTAATCACCAGCAAAGTAAAAAAATAAATTAGATACAGAGAAGAAAACAGAGAGAAAAAAAGAGAGAAGAGAAGAGAGATACTCCGTATTTGATTAACAGTAATGCAAAGAGAGTTCTTGGATTTGAGAGCAAAAGAGATTTTTTCGAGTTGAGAGCGAGGGAGAAGAGAGCAGAGCAGCGAGTTAAATGGGGAAGAGTGATTTTCGTTTAATGTACGGGGGAAATTCCCGCCCATTTTTCCAGTTGTTCACTTTTTTTTTTTTCTTTTTTTTAGATTTTTATAATATGAAATTAGGGTCACGCTCCAGTGAGAACACTGTTAGTATGAGAACAGTGAGAACACACATATTCACCACATTTCAAGCTACTTTAAAGGGTCTCGCTAGGGGCACCTTCACAAAAAAAGTCTTATAAGTCTACCCTCTATCCATTCATAAAAAAAAGCCATTTAAAAAAATTAACAAAAAAATTAAAAAAGCTGCTGCCACGTCATCCTTTAAATTTTTTTTAAAAATAAATTTAAACTTTTTTTTTTGATGAATTGATAGAGGATAGAATTATAAAATTTTTTCGTATTTGGTGCCCCTGGCGGGGCCTTTTAGAATAGCTTGAAATGTGGTGTTCTCATTGTTCTCCAACATATATATGTTCTCATCTGAATCTTACCCTATGAAATTAAACAAATATCATATATTTAGTTTAAAAAATGTATGCATGTGGTCTTGAAGATTTTAGTAAAACACTACTACATTGACTAGTATCAATATCAATATCATCAATATCAATATCAATCAATATCAATATCAATATCAATATCAATATATTCTTAATGTCTGCTAGTATTGTATTTTAAAAATTACTGCTTTTACCCTTCATTTTTTTAATCTTCTTTATTTCTTTGATACCCTTTTTTGTCATTACACAGGAAAATTACAGCTTTTATCCTTTATGTTTTTAATCTTCTTTATTTCTTTGATGTCCCTTTTTGTCATTACACAACATTTGGAGCGACCCAGTTCAGATTGGATCGACCTAAATCTCCTTTATTAATCAATTTCTTTTTTCAGGTTAAACATATTACATTTTCTATTTTTCAATAACTAAATAATTTCCATCTTAGGTAAAATACAATATCTTTTACATTTTATCTAACTAAAATTTCTCCATTTTTAAAAACTATGATCAATTTTGTATAATAAAATAACATAATTATATTATAATTAGTATTAACTAATCAATTACTCTTTTTCCAGGTTAAACATATTACTTTTTCTATTTTTCAATAACTAAATAATTTCCTTCTTAGGTAAAATACAATATCTATTACATTTTATCTAACTGAAATTTCTCCATTTTTAAAAACTATGATCAATTTTGTATAATAAAATAACATAATTATGTTATAATTAGTATTAACTAATCAATTACCTTTTTGAGCCAAATTACGTTACCTTTTCTCTTTTCTCTAACTAAAATATCTTTTTTTCCAATTGTATCATGGACGGTTACCTTTTTCAAACACGTTACCTTTTCTCCCCTCTCTTACGAAAATTTTTCTTTTTCCAATTATATCACGGGCGATTCTATTTAATAAAAATAAAATAATAATATTATAGTACTAATAATTAACTGATTACATTTTCAACTAAAACGTATCATCTTTTATATTTTTTCTAATTAAATTCCCTTTTTTCTAGAAATTTAAGGGGCAACATTAATTTCTCATTTTCTAAAAACTATGAGCAATTTTATTTAGTAAAATAACATAATTAAATTATAATTACTATAAACTAATCAATTACCTTTTTCACATAAATTATGTCATCTTTTTAATTTTCACGTTACCTTTCTATTTTTTAAAACTAAAATCTCTCTTTTTCCGATTTTATCACGAGCGGTTCTGTTTAATACAATAAACTAATAATATTATAATATTAATAATTAACCGATTGCATTTTTTATCTAAAACATATCGATTTCTATTTAATCAAATAAAATAATAATTATATAAATACTAATAATTAGCCGATTACCCTTTTCAAGTAAAACCTATAATTTTTCTATATTTTCTAACTAAAATCCCTCTTTTTCTAGAAATATCACGGATAACATTTATATAATTATTATCAAATCTCATATAAAAATTTAAGCCTCCCAAATTTATATTTTAAAAAAATTAACTTAAATTAATGAAAAATTCATATAATATTAAAAAAAAATTCGTGCATCGCACGGGTTTTAAGCTTGTATAATAAAAATTTGTATACAACGAATACTATCTGTTAGATTTTTAGTTAAAAATTAGAACTGTTGTATACTTATATAAAGGAGAAACGAGGGGAGGGGAGGTGGCGCCTGTCAAATAGCTCGGTTCTTTTTTTTTTTTTTAAATTTCTCAAATTTTTGAATTAATAATTCCAATGATTAAAAAAAATCTCAATTGCATTTTAAAACTTTACTAATAGAGGAAACTAAATATATAGTTTCATTATTTTTTACCTATAAAATATTTACTAATGAAGTAAAGTAAATATCTAAATTGCATTTTAAATTTTTACTAATCGAGGAAACTAAATATATAATTTCAATATCCTTACCTTTAAAATTGAATTTTAAAACATTGAAAGTTTGGTCGGTTGGTTGGTTGGTCGGTCGGTCGGTCGGTACCTATTGTTTTTACTTAATTATAAATAAAATTTATCCTAATAACTAATCGATTTCTGTTTTCAAGTAAAACATATTAAAATAATCAATTTCCTTCTAAAATACGTTACATTTTCTATTTTCTTTAGCTAAAATCTCTCTTTTCCCAATTAAATGACGCCCTTACTTAATTATAAATAAACAATTTCCCAATATATAACTAATCAATTTTCTTTTTCAAGTAAAACATATTAAAATAATCAATTTTTTTTTAAAAAACGTTACCTTTTCTATTTCTGTTAGCTAAAATCTATAGTTTTCCGATTATATGGCGCCGGTCGGTTGGTTGGTTGGTCGGTCGGTCGGTACCTATTGTTTTTACTTAATTTACCATTACTTAAATATAAATAAAATTTCTCCTAATAACTAATCAATTTTTGTTTTCGAGTAAAACATATTAAAATAATCAATTTCTCTAAATTGCATTTTAAATTTTTACTAATCGAGAAAACTAAATATACAACTCAATTGCATTTTAAATTTTATTTACAGTGGAAATTAAATATCACTAACAAAATATAATAAAAATTCGTATACAACGAATAATATCCGTTAGATTTTTAGTTAAAAATTAGAACTATTATATAAATATATAAAGGAGATCTGAGGGGGATCTAAACCTCTACTATTTATCCTTCATTTTTTATTAATAATATAATTAATGATAATTAGCCGATTACCTTTTTCAATTAAAAGATTTTTACTTATAATTGATATGATATTACCTTTTATAAATACCTAAAATATCATATATTCCAATCAATAAATTTTTTCTCTCTAATCAGCATTTGGAGTGACCCAATTGGATCAACCCAATCTAAACCTCTACTATTATCCTTCATTTTTTTATTAATAATAATTAATGATAATTAGCTGATTGTCTTTTTCAATTAAAAGATGTTTACTTATAATTGATGATATTACCTTTTATAAATACCTAAAATATCATATCTTCCAATCAATAATTTTTTTCTCTCTAATTAAAACACGTTGACTTTTAATTTAAAACATAATATTGTAATAATTAATACATACCCAAAAATATGACATCATATCTTCTAACCACTAACAAAATATAATAAAAATTCGTATACAACAGATAATATCCGTTAGATTTTTAGTTAAAAATTAGAACTGTTAGATTCAATGATTAAATATATTACATGATTAAATTTATTTATTAATTGCATACCCAAAAATATGACATCATATCTTCTAACCACTAACAAAATATAATAAAAATTCGTATACAACGAATAATATCCGTTAGATTTTTATTTAAAATTAAAACTGTTAGATCTAATGATTAAATATGTTACATGATTAAATTTATCTACTAAAATTTCAAGGTTCGAATTCCGTCAACGATACTATTATCCTTCATTTTGTTAATCTTCTTTATTTCTTTGATGCCCCTTTTTTCCATTACATAGCATTTGGAGCGACCCAAATTAGATTGGATCGACCCAAATCTAAACATATACTATTTTTTGTCATTACACAACATTTGGAGTAACCCAATTGGATTGACCCAAATCTAAACCTCTACTATTTTATTATCCTTTACTTTTTATCTTTCTTTATTTCTTTGATTCTCCGTTTTATCATTACTCAAATCTATCTCTGTCATTTTTCACCTTCAAGTCCAAGCCGCTCAAATCTTCACACTGCTGGATTTTGACGAATGTTTGCACTTTTCAGATTTGAAAACTGGGTTTTCACCAAATTAACATCTCAACCCCCTGAAGTAGGGTTAAGGTATGTGTACTAGACCTCCATATGAGTCATATATATTTGGTTCCGGTTTTTAGTTTGGCCATAAGAGTTAAGTTTTTATTGATTTCAAAGTATTAAAAATTAGACAGGATAATATTTGTTTGGTTTTGATTTTGGTTTGAAATTTAAGAATTAAAGTTTTAATGAATTACCCGATGTTTTTTATTAGTTAACCTATTACTAGAGTGTCCATACTACTCTGTATATAGTGCTTTGTATATTTATTGGTGTATAGTGTGTGTGTTTGTATGAAGAGTACTGTTTACTTTGGTATGGTGTATGTTGTGGTGTATTAAATTGTTTAGAATAATGGGTAATCATAATAAGGGTTTTGGTTGAGTTGGATTAGTGTCCGTTACTCTGTTTTTAATTAATTATATATAATCACTTAGGCCTTCAGCCTTAAATATGATTTTTCAAAAATCAATGACATAGTGTCAATCTCTCTGACCTGTAAGCCTTGGTTCCTGCCAATCGTAATTTTCCCAAGCCAACTGCCCAGATTCTTTAACAGAGACCACTGACCTGTCTAATTCTACCTTGATAATAATGACCACTGACATTTGTGTAATTCTTTTGCAAGCATCAAAGTAACAATTGGTGCAAAATTGCAATGTGCCATTGTGGCAGGGTCACAGTTAAAGCACTAGAAGTGGCCTTCAGCCTTAAATATGATTTTAAAATATGTCCGAGTGTAGCTACCAGCCTTTAGGGTGACAATGTTGTTGATGCCTTGATATAGTTTTATGTACCCGACAATCCATTATAAAAAAAAGTATTCAACTTTTCGGTTTTTTTAATATTTACCCAAGGCCACTGAATAAGAATTTGGTTGGCATTTTTCGATTAGTTTGTTATCAATTATATTATTAATAGCCCAACAAGTTAATACATACAAAAATCTGTGAAAGTTTGACTGGTGTGTGCAAATTTTGCATCACACTGTCTGGCCCCGCAGGGGCTGTGCAAATTGTTTGATTAATAAATTAGGAATAATGTTTACAAGGTCTAGACAATCAATGAATAATGTTCTTCATGAATGGAGTGCGGCTTTCAATGTTAATGTCAGCTGACTAAGGTGCACTCCAAAGAAAAGTGGATGAAGAGAGAGTTGTTCTTCTTAAAATTAATTGGTACTGAATATATATGCAGTCTTATTAAAAGAAAATGTTTTAATCTCCTGATGTAAATCTTATTATACAGACAAAGGTGTGAGAATCTATTGCAAACATCAACTGTCCTACAGTCTACACTTAGTGGGATAGGTCTTTGGTATTTAACACTGTAGCAGCTGTAAAATAAATAGGATGCATGATCTTTGTATATAAACAATACTTTATTTTCTATAGAATTGAATTAGTGAGAACTGAGAAGTATAGATATCGTCTCTCTAAAAGTAAGATTCATACTTCAAAGCTTGCTATTAAGTGCTAATGTACTATAGGGTAGTAATCCCTCATACTTCTTCTATTTCAAATTAGAGGCCCATTGTCTACATGACACGGAAAAATAACAACCGAATTTCCAAGCGTACAAAATCACTAAAACACTATTCTAAAATTCAATAAGTTCATGCAATCAGTGATACGTCACCTTTGTTTAAAGTCATTGTACTTATAGGTACCAGTTTGCTTATGTATTCCTATTAATTTTATTTTTGGTCACCCCTCTAAGTTGATCACAAAAAAATTAACCCCCCATCAAAATAAGTAGTTTAAAAATATATTCAAATTCAAATTATTATATTCGTTTCAATAAGAACATACTTTTAATATAATAAAGCCAATAAAATAAAAATTTAACAATTTCAGAAAGCGAGAGCCATGGTGAAAGACCTTAATTTGAACATAAACTATAAATCTACTAGAATATTTATCCGATATTTTGACTTGCTTATTTAATTGTATAATTTACTTATTTTTAATAAAAGAATCTATATTAATAATATATATACACTGTATTTTCATACATGAATTTACTAATACAGTTTAATGGTCACGCTCTGGTGAGAATGAGAACAGTGAGAACACACATATTCACTACATTTCAAGCTATTTTAAAGGCCCCGCTAGGGGCATCTTCACCAAAAAAAGTCTTATAATTCTACCCTCTATCCATTCATAAAAAAATTAACAAAAAAAAATTAAAATGAGAACAGTGAGAACACACATATTCGCTACATTTCAAGCTATTTTAAAGGGCCCCGCTAGGGGCATCTTCACACAAAAATCTTATAATTCTACCCTCTATCCATTCATAAAAAAAATTAACAAAAAAAAATTAAAAATTGCTTGAAATGTGATCTCATTGTTCTCCATCATTTACACATTATATTAACTATGAGGTCTCATAGTTAATATAATATGTTATTGATATTATATGAGGTTTAATGTTTTGGAGCCATGTAATGTTTTGGAGCCATTGGGGTGAAGGAATTATCATTTCCGCATTTGAATAATGAAGACAATTTATTATTGTTTTCAATCTGAGAACAATATTTGTAAAAATATTTATTACTTTTATTGCAGATTTTGATGGATTAAATAAATTTTCAACATTGTTAAAATAGAATTGTATGTTACTTTTTTATATAAATTTTAGCATATCATTATTTTATTAAATACTTATATAACTTTATATAATATCTTTCTAAGAATTGATTATTTATATAATTGCATACAATATCTTTTTAAGAAATCAATCAAATTTGTTAAATTTTTGGTATTATCAATTTAAATTAAATAAGATGTTTTAAGAAATCAATCAAATTTGTTAAATTTTTGGTATTATCATTTTAAATTAAATAAAATGTCGTGTACGAAGTACGGGCAAAATGCTAGTTTTTCTAACTAGTGCTTTGTCCTGATTGTTGTTTTTACTTTTTCAAAAATATTTCTTGACGATCCAACCGTACGGATGTCAAGATATATATAATTTAACGATATTTCTAAATTTTCAAAAAATAAAAAATTAAATTGGTTGAAGATCTTAGTAGAATACTACTACATTGACTAGTACTCTCGTAACTAGTGCTTTATCACTGATTGTAATTTCTATTTTTTAAAAAATATTTCTCGACGATCCAACCATACAGATGTCGAGATTTATCTAATATATAGATATTTCCAAATTTCAAAAAAAAAAAATTAATTTGTTTAGAGATCTTTGTATAACACTACTACATTGATTAGTACTCTTGTAACTAGTGCTAATTTGTCACTGATTGTTGTTTCTATTTTTTAAAAAATATTTTTCGACGATCCAACAATACGGATTCAAGATATATCTAATTTAATGATATTTCCAAATTTTCAAAAAATAAAAAAATAATTTGGTTGAAGATCTTAGTAGAACAATACTACATTAACTAGTACTCGTAACTAGTGCTATGTCAAAGATTGTTGTTTCTATATTATAAAAATATTTCTCGATGATCCAACTGTACTGTGCGGATGTCAATATATATCTAATATAATGATATTTTCAAATTTTCAGAAAATAAAAAATTGATTTGGTTGGAGATCTATAGGGATGGCAACGGGTCGGATCGGATCGGGTTTGGCCAAATCCAAATCCAAAGTTTTCGGATCGGATCGGTCTGGATCCGGGTTTGAAAATCAAAATCCAAATCCAAATCATCGATTTTTATCGGGTTTCGGATCGGATTCGGGTTTAAATCGGGATTTTAATTCAAAATTTAAAAATTAAAATAATCACATTAAGCAAAACATAAAAGTACAAATATATTTAAAATTTAATATAAAAATATTTTAGTTTCATAAAAAATATAGAATATTATAAATAAAATTTAAAAACTATAAGAAAAATAAAGAATATAAATATTTATATAAATATATTAGAGTTTTAATAAAAAAATTTGAATAAATAAATTAAAATTGTGGTGTATATATATATATATATATAAATATTATAATAACATATACACAAGACTTACATACCGAAAAATTAAATAAAAATAATATCGCGTTATTTAAGATATCTCAAATATATATATGGGTGATCATTTTATATATATATATATATATATATATATATATATATATATATATATATATATATATATATATCAGTTTTTATCGGATTTCGGGTTCGGATCGGGTTTGGATCGGATTTCGGATTTCGGGTCGGGTATCGGATCGGGTTACCTAAGATCCAAATCCAGATCCAAACTCTTTCGGGTCCAAAAATAAGATCCAAATCCAAATTCAAATCCAAAAAATCGGGTTCGGGTAGACCCAAACGGATCGGATCGGGTATCCATCAGATCAGATTTTTCTGCCATCCCTAGAGATCTAATCATTTTTTAAATACTTAACTAATTATCAACGGATACTAAAGGCTTGCCAACGATTATCAACGGAATACATTGTCAAAATTAATTTTACCAAGGGATTAACAACACATATAACTTTAACCGATCTACAATTGCAATGGATTCATAACGGAATGAAAAAATAACCAATCTACTATTGTAATGGATTAGTAACAGAATGTATAGTAACGGATTGCCAACAAACTACCAATAGAACTACCAATGGAATGAACAACAAATAATTTCATTAGTATTTCGTTAGTTAGGCATTGTTAAACCATTGTTATTCCGTTACTAATATGAAGGCAATTATATTTACCAACGGAATTTCGTTGATAAATATCTGTTAGTGATTCGTTGAGAATTTATTGTGTAACAACACGACTTTTCAGATAGTTAATTAATGGACGAATATCGAAAAAAATTATAAAATAGACTAAATAGAAACAGAAAATAGTCGATAATTCTATTAAATATCAATGTTAAATCTTCAAAAAGAAAATATTGAAAAGTCTGAAACAAATCTAACAAGTCCCCAATTTTATTAATACTACTATAATATAGACTGTAGCTAGCTAAAGGTTGGGCATCACTCATCTCAAATCCCCGTTAATCCCTAAGTACCTGGAAGCAAAATAATACGAGTGAGCCAAATGTCTAGCACGAATAAAATATAAAAGAAAATCATAGTTTAAATAATTGAGTGAATTGTTTCTTATCGACAAAGAATTTTCAAATTAAGTTTATATATAAAATGAAGCAAGATAACCAACCAGAATAAAATACTGAATCGCAGCAGAACAAATATAAGACTGAATCAAATAACGTATGTATCCATAAGGGTTTCTTATACAAATATGTACTCGCACAAAACGAAGTACAAAACAGAGAATTCTTCCCCAGTAATCCTCTAGAAGAAACACATGAAATGCATAAAGCATTTCTACAAAACAGGGAATCCTTCTTCGGTAATCCAGAAGAAGAAAACACACATTAGCGATCAAGATCTATACACAATCTCATACCCCAGAGACGTGCTCGTATACTCACAGCACCAATACGAGTAAGTGTCGAGTTCACCAGACACTCCGAACTTCATGAACTCGCCTATGATTTAATCACATAGGTAGGTCTAAGAGCTCAACAATCATGTTACAAAAATATTGTCAAACTCACTTAAATAAACAGAACGGAACAAAACCATGTCGCAATAGAAGTGTGAAACAAAATAATTAATAATGAGTAAGGCAATAACAATTTCAAAAATAGAGAATATGAAACGAAAATCTAATTGTGCACTTAAAAGTGCACATTGAGTATAAGGGTCACAATCTTATGAAATTAACTCGACAATGAATATAACGAGTAAAGAATAAATAAAACGAATGAATACAATTTAAATCAAGAGAAGATAATTGAGAATTCGAATGTTGGTAACGATGTTCCTCTCAAAATCTAAAATTAAAATATAGAATCAAATACAAAATTAACGTGAATACATGCAAAGCAAGTAATTTACATATTACAAAATATTAATAGTACAAGTAATTAAATCTATATTTTACTTATAAAATCTCTTACAAATGTAAGGCAAATAGAAAAAAACAATGTTTCCTCGGTGGGTAATATATAGAAATAATGACAAAAATAACCAGAATATTATAAACTTACACCAAAATAACCTTATTGAAAAAGATGGCCATATATAGCCTTTTGGATACCCACCAACGACATGCGTATAATATATATAAAGTCAATCAGCGTTGTCGTTGATTACCATATGCAACGCTGTCGATCATTATACACACATCCATATGTAGAGAATTTTAGAAAAACACAAAACCTCCCAATCCTATTATATACACAGATTTTTGCCAAATAATTGAAAGAGACTTTTGAGATTACATGGATGCAAGATGCATAAAAGTGAGAGTTTGAGAATTGCAAAGCTATTGAGAAAGAGGTATTGAATATATGCATATAATACGTATATGAGAGTAGGGTATCCAAACAAAAAATACTCCTACCTCATATGCGTAACTTTAGTAAAAGTTTGTAATACTCCGTTCCAAAATGCGTATTCTGTAATACCTTAATCTCAAATGCGTATTCAATCGGCTATTTTTGCTCATCTTTTCAGGAATAGTTGTTCGCAGTGTTTATAAAATCGGTCATATATGTCTTTCACCCTAATATATACTAGGTGACTACAAAAATGGTTAGCGGCCAATTTGAAGAATAAGTGTAATTAATTTTTAAATATTAAAAACTTATATGTTGAAGCATCTACGGCCAAACTCAATCCAGGCAACTTTATTATAAAATGAAATACATTTAACATGCATATAACATTTAAATACATATGCCCTTAATGCATATTTAATTGTTTAAATAATAAATACAGGAAATGACCCAAATAATGTCCAGCAAAAGATTTTAAGTCTAAAAACTTTAAGGTAGTAACTTACTATGTATGCATGTAAACATATTAACTAATCATCTAGTTTAATTCACATAATCAATATATTTAATACATACGAGGCTAAACCTTTGGGAAATCACCTGCAAAATTCATGTCATGCATGCATCCATACATATACATCTAGGTCATTATTCCAGAGAGGACCAAATTATATAGAGTACAGGAGAGAACTCTTTTAATTAATCACAACCCTAGGATTAGAAACAAATCCAACGCTCAGTATATTTTTGCAATTAAAGATATAAAAACTAGGACAATATATCCTTTAATAATTGTATGTATAGGTCGGTAGTTATATATACAGGCTAAATCTCTCCGACTATCTCTGTCCGGCAATCTCTTCGACTATCTCTCTTCGGCAATCTCTTCTACGATCTCTCTTCTCCAAGTACCTCTCTCACTCTCTGCGAATTCAACCGAACTTCTAGCTTTCCGGCGACCTCTTTCGAACGAACGATCTCTCTCTCACTATCTGTGATTTTCTATGGAAAGTATGGCATCTTCTTCAAATCAAGCTCAAAATTGTAATTCTACCGTTAATATTGACTATTCATCATGTTTCGTTCTTAATATTTCTTTTTTTATCCTAATTAATCCTTGAATTTTTGTATTGGCATTACTATTCTTGAGATTTAGTTTCGTCTACATCACTTTTAAGGAGATTTTTTTTTGAGTCTATAGTAGAATCAAAATTGTATGGCCAACATAATATAATTAATGGTAATTAATCGATTGCCTTTTTCACATCTACTTTTAGTTGAATATATTGCCTTTTATAAACAACTAAATCGTATCATATCTTTCAATCATTAATATTTTCTTTCTAATTAAAACATGTTACCATTTTGATTTAAAACTAATCTTATAATCATATATACCCGAAAATATCACAATATATTTTTTAATTATTAATAAAATAAATTAAAAATCCGTATACATTATTTATAAATAGGGAAACAATAGTATAATCCGTAGACAAGATTATATTAAATTATATTAAATTAAAATTAAAAAAATGTGAAAAATAATGATTATATAAATACATAATTGCAATATTAAATAAAATTTACAACATAATAAAAGAAACCGGTGCATCGCACGGGCATTGAAAGTTTTTCGGTTCGATTTTCAGCACGATCATCCTAATTATTAAAATAAATAGTAAAATAATGTAATTAGTGATGACTAGCCGATTGCCTTTTTTTAATTAAAAGAGGTTTACTTTTAATTGATTGATGATATTACCTTTTATTAATACCTAAAATATCGTATCTTCCCATCAATAATATTTCTTTCTAAATAAAACACATTAACTTTTATTTTAAAACATAATCTTACAATAACTAATATATACCAAAAAATATAACACTATATCGTCTAATAACTAACAAAATATAATAGAAATCTGTATACAAACTTTACAAAAAATTCAAGTTTCGAATCCCGTCAACGACATATTTAACTTAAAATTCTATAATATAAATTTTAAATCATGCATTTCATTAACTAAATTTATATTAAATTATATTAAAATAATATTAAAAATAATTTTTACAAAATAATGATTATATAAAAACAAAAATATTGCATAAAATAAAATTTATAACATATTAAAAGAAACCCGTGCATCACACGGGTTATCAATATATTCTTAATGTCTGCTAGTATTGCATTTTAAAAATTACTGCTTTTACCCTTCATTTTTTTAATCTTCTTTATTTATTTGATGCCCTTTTTTGTCATTACACAGGAAAATTAAAGCTTTTATCCTTTATGTTTTTAATCTTCTTTATTTCTTTGATGTCTCTTTTTGTCATTACACAATATTTGGAGCGACCCAATTTAGATTGGATCGACCCAAATCTCCTTTATTAATCAATTTCCTTTTTCAGGTTAAACATATTACCTTTTTTATTTTTCAATAACTAAATAATTTACTTCTTAGGTAAAATACAATATCTTTTACATTTTATCTAACTAAAATTTCCCTATTTTTAAAAACTACGATCAATTTTGTATAATAAAATAACATAATTATATTATAATTAGTATTAAATAATTAATTACCTTTTTGAGCCAAAATACGTTACCTTTTCTCTTTTCTCTAACTAAAATCTCTATTTTTCCAATTGTATCATGGACGGTTACCTTTTTCAAACACGTTACCTTTTTTCCCTTCTCTTACGAAAATCTCTCTTTTTCCAATTATATCACAGGCGATTCTATTTAATTAAAATAAAATAATAATATTATAGTACTAATAATTAACTGATTACCTTTTCAACTAAAACGTATCATCTTTTATATTTTTTCTAATTAAATTTCTTTTTTTTTCTAGAAATTTCAGGGGCAACATTAATTTCTCATTATCTAAAAACTATGAGCAATTTTATTTAGTAAAATAACATAATTAATTTATAATTACTATAAAATAATCAATTACCTTTTTCACATAAATTATGTCATCTTTTTAATTTTCACGTTACCTTTCTATTTTTTAAAACTAAAATCTATCTTTTTCTGATTTTATCACGGGCGGTTCTGTTTAATACAATAAACTAATAATATTATAATATTCATAATTAACCGATTGCATTTTTTATCTAAAACGTATCAATTTCTATTTAATGAAATAAAATAATAATTATATAAAAACTAATAATTAGCCGATTACCCTTTTCAAGTAAAACCTATAATTTTTTCTATATTTTCTAACTAAAATCCCTCATTTTCTAGAAATATCACGGATAAAATTTATATAATTATTATCAAATATCATATAAAAATTTAAGCCTCCCAACTTTATATTTTAAAAAAATTAACTTAAATTAATGAAAAATTCATAAAATATTAAAAAAAAATCGTGCATCACACGGGTTTTAAGCTTGTATAATAAAAATTCGTATACAACGAATAATATCCGTTAGATTTTTAGTTAAAAATTAGAACTGCTATATACTTATATAAAGGAGAAACGAGGGGAGGTAAAGTGGCGCCGGTCAAATAGCTCGGTTCTATTTTGTTAAATTTCTCAAAATTTTGAATTAATAATTCAAATGATTTAAAAAAATCTCAATTCCATTTTAAAACTTTACTAATAGAGAAAACTAAATATATAGTTTCATTATTTTTTACCTATAAAATCTTTACTAATGAAGTAAAGTAAATATCTAAATTGCATTTTAAATTTTTACTAATCGAGGAAACTAAATATACAATTTCAATATCCTTACCTTTAAAATTGCATTTTAAAACATTGAAAGTTTGGTCGGTCGGTTAGTTGGTTGGTCAGTCGGTCGGTACCTATTGTTTTTACTTAATTACCCTTACTTAATTATAAATAAAATTTCTCCTAATAACTAATCGATTTATGTTTTCAAGTAAAACATATTAAAATAATCAATTTCCTTCTAAAATATGTTACATTTTCTATTTTCTTTAGCCAAAATCTCTTTTTTTTCAATTAAATGACGCCCTTACTTAGTTATAAATAAACAATTTCCCAATAACTAATCAATTTTCTTTTTCAAGTAAAACATATTAAAATAATCAATTTTTTTAAAAAAATGTTACCTTTTCTATTTCCTTTAGCTAAAATCTATAGTTTTCCAATTATATGGCGCCGGTCGGTTGGTTGGTTGGTTGGTCGGTACCTATTGTTTTTACTTAATTACCCTTACTTAAATAAAAATAAAATTTCTTCTAATAATTAATCAATTTCTGTTTTCAAGTAAAACATATTAAAATAATCAATTTCTCTAAATTGCATTTTAAATTTTTACTAATCAAGAAAACTAAATATACAACTCAATTGCATTTTAAATTTTATTAATGGTGGAAATTAAATATCACTAACAAAATATAATAAAAATTCGTATACAACGAATAATATCCGTTAGATTTTTAGTTAAAAATTAGAACTATTATATAAATATATAAAGGAGATCCGAGGGGATCTAAACCTCTACTATTATCCTTCATTTTTTTATTAATAATATAATTAATGATAATTAGTCGATTGCCTTTTTCAATTAAAAGATGTTTAGTTATAATTGATATGATATTACCTTTTATAAATACCTAAAATATCATATCTTCCAATCAATAATTTTTTTCTCTCTAATCAGCATTTGGAGCGATCCAATTGGATCAACCCAATCTAAACCTCTACTATTATCCTTCATTTTTTTATTAATAATATAATTAATGATAATTAGCTGATTGTCCTTTTCAATTAAAAGATGTTTACTTATAATTGATGATATTACATTTTATAAATACATAAAATATCATATTTTCCAATCAATAATTTTTTTTCTATTAATTAAAACACGTTGACTTTTAATTTAAAATATAATATTGCAATAATTAATACATACCCAAAAATATAACTTCATATCTTCTAACCACTAACAAAATATAACAAAAATTCGTATACAACGGATAATATTCGTTAGATTTTTAGTTAAAAATTAGAACTATTAGATTCAATGATTAAATATATTACATGATTAAATTTATTTACTAATTGCATACCCAAAAATATGACATCATATCTTCTAACCACTAACAAAATATAATAAAAATTCGTATACAACGAATAATATCCGTTAGAATTTTATTTAAAATTAGAACTGTTAGATCTAATGATTAAATATGTTACATGATTAAATTTATTTATTAAAATTTCAAGGTTCGAATTCTGTCAACGATACTATTATCCTTCATTTTCTTAATCTTCTTTATTTCTTTGATGCCCCTTTTTACCATTACACAGCATTTGGAGCGACCCAAATTAGATTGGATCGACCTAAATCTAAACATATACTATTTTTTGTCATTACACAACATTTGGAGTAACCCAATTGGATCGACCCAAATCTAAACCTCTACTATAGTATTATCCTTTATTTTTTTATCTTTCTTTATTTATTTGATTCTCCGTTTTGTCATTACTCAAATCTATCTCTGTCATTTTTCACCTTCAAGTCCAAGCCGCTCAAATCTTCACACTGCTGGATTTTGATGCATGTTTGCACTTTTCAGATTTGAAAGCTGGGTTTTTCACCAAATTAACATCTCAACCCCCTGAAGTAGGGTTAAGGTATGTGTACTAGACCTCCGTATGGGTCATATATGTTTGGTTCCAGTTTTCAGTTTGGCCATAAGAGTTAAGTTTTTATTGATTTCACAATATTAAAAATTAGACAGGATAATATTTGTTTGGTTTTGATTTTGGTTTGGAATTTAAGAATTAAAGTTTTAATGAATTACCCGATGTTATAATAATATACAGGACACCAGAAAGGTACCTTTAAAATATTTGTTTGGCCTTTCAATTTTTTATTTTTCATGTCATAATAACAAAGGTAGTTGGAAAGATTACCAGTTAATAACATTGACACAGTACGGACCATGTTATTTGTAAATAATCTTGGGACTCAGTTTGATACTTATAGACATTATTTTGTTTTCAAGCAAGTTTATGTTCTTTATGGATTTGTTCAACTTAATGTTCATGGGGTAGACATGCTACGTACCAGAAGGTCTTATGGAATAACATACTTTTTATCGGATGTCTCCGAAGGGAATATGGAATAGCATACTTAGAAGCTCAGACCCACGTCACAAGCCTCACCCTCTGGGTCAGGTAACATTGCTCTTATTTATGCTCTAAATATCTTCTTTACTCGCGTTCAATGTCACTTCATATATGATCTCATATGTAGCACTTTCACTTGAGCTCCATATTAAAATATAAAAGCACTAACTTTTCCCTTTTTCAGTTTAGTTGGCTTTTTGAGAGAGAATAGGTAATGGAAAATGTGATTGTTATAATTCGTAATCATACATTATTTGAAGATAAAAGTGAATAAGTGAGCTTCTTGCGGAGACCTGTGTTTTTGGTAAACAGTATTATCCTTCATTTTTTTAATCTTCTTTATTTATTTAATGCCCCTTTTTGTCATTACACAACATTTGGAGCAACCCAATTTAGATTGGAACAAAAAATTCTAATATGATATTGTACTTATTTTCAGTAATGTTGTAGTACTACGATTGTACCTCCAGCCTTTCTCTTCTCCTCCAGCTACATAATTTTAAATATTGAAAACAAAATACAATACAAGAAGAAGTTTGCATTTATTAATATAGATTACAAGCAGAGAGAGATGTTTAGTTACAGATAGACTACATAGCAACAACATAAGTGATAAAAAGAAAGATGTTAGTTATAGATAGACTACATACCAGCAACATAAGTGATAAAAAGAAAGATGGTCCACATGATGATCAAGCTAATGAAGTATTGAAGTAATTAACAAGCCTGAACCACATAAGCAACTTCCATTTTATAGGTATTGTTTATCATAACGTGGGTAATGGGTTTATGTATTCCAATTAATTTTATTTTTGGTTACCCCTCTAAGTTGATCACAAAAAAATTAACAACCCATCAAAATAAGTAGTTTAAAAATATATTCAAATTCAAATTATTATATTCATTTCAATAAGAACATATTTTTAATATAATAAAGTCACCCATGGTGAAAGACCTTAATTTGAACATAAACAATAAATCTACTAGAATATTTATCTGATATTTTGGCTTGCTTATTTAATTGTATAATTGACTTATTTTTAATAAAAGAATCTATATTAATAATATATATACACTGTTTTTTCATACATGAATTTACTAATACAGTTTAATGGTCACGCTCTGGTGAGAATGAGAACAGTGAGAACACACATATTCACTACATTTCAAGCTATTTTAAAGGGCCCCGCTAGGGGCATCTTCACCAAAAAAAGTTATATAATTCTACCCTCTATCCATTCATAAAAAAATTAACAAAAAAAATTTAAAATGAGAACAGTGAGAACACACATATTCGCTACATTTCAAACTATTTTAAAGGGCCCCGCTAGGGGCATCTTCACACAAAAGTCTTATAATTTTACCCTCTATCCATTCATAAAAAAATTTAACAAAAAAAATTAAAAATTGCTTGAAATGTGATCTCATTGTTCTCCAACATTTACACATTATATTAACTATGAGGTCTCATAGTTAATATAACATGTTCTTGATATTATATGAGGTTTAATGTTTTGGAGTCATTTAATGTTTTGGAGTCATTGGGGGTGAAGGAATTATTATTTCCGCATTTGAATAATGAAGACAATTTATTATTGTTTTCAATTAGAGAACAATATTTGTAAAAATATTTATTATTTTTATTGCAGATTTTGATGGATTAAATAAATTTTCAACATTGTTAAAATAGAATTGTATGCTACTTTTTTATATAAATTTTAGCATATCATTATTTTATTAAATACTTATATAATTGTATATAATATCTTGCTAATAATTGATTATTTATATAATTGCATACAATATCTTTTTACGAAATCAATCAAATTTGTTAAATTTTTGGTATTGTCAATTTAAATTAAATAAGATGTTTTAAGAAATCAATCAAATTTGTTAAATTTTTGGTATTATCATTTTAAATTAAATAAGAAGCCGTGTACGAAGTACGGGCAAAATGCTAGTAAGATAGTAATAATTATCATCATCCCTTGCTATTTACTAAGTTTATGCCAAGCTTAGTAGGAGTTTATGACATATCTCATGCCAAGCCTTTTTTTGGAAGCTAAAAATATTTCAAGATCTTTATTTTTATTCAAAACATAGAGTAAATTCATCATAACATCCAAGTCCAACACGTGGTTTCATTTATTTTCGCACATATATTATTTTGTTCCCATAATTCATCACATATATTATTTATTTTCGCACATATATTTATTTTCGCACATATAGCTTATCTTTATCATTTTTATGTACAAAAATTAATAATTTTTTATTTGGTCCCCTCTAAATTAATAAATTTTGATGATCCATCCAAATATGTTCATAAATCTCTCATATATATAGTTTGAACTTCATATAGACAAATCCATATTATTATTACTAGATGATAGTCCGTGCGAAGCACGAGTCGAAATAATTTATTAAAATTGATCATTTTTATTAAATTTTACAAGAAATATTTTATTTATCATTAAAAAATACTATAAAAATGATAAAAGTACAAAAAACAATTATGATATTTATGGAACTCAGTATTTTATAAAAAAAGAATTGTAATTACATCAAAATTCCAATATTTCTATCTAGAAGTAAGTATCATTAAAACGTGATTTCACTTACAAATAAGATATTAGATGATAAGGGCCCGAGAAAATTTAATTAAATTGATCATTAATTTATTATAAAAAAATTACGTTATTTACAAAGAATTTGCTTATTAATAAAGGTCATTTTATATATTATTTATTTAAGTTTATTTAAGAAAATAGAGAAAAAAAATTAAATGATTCCGATATATACGTTAAAATGTACATGATTATGATAAATACCTTATTTGTGAACTGAATAGAGTTATAATAAAAATTACAATTATAATAGTATTAACAATTTATTATTTTAATAAAAAATAATATAGAATCCTTGGAGAAATAGGAATCTTATGGGTGGAACCAATTTTTGGTACCGAAGTACCATTAAAAATGTATTTCGTTTGTTATAGATAAGCATGTCACCGTAGATTAACATTTGTATTCGTAGTCTTTTTTTTATTAAGTTGTAATAAAAAAAATTATAATTGTAATATAATTTATTTATTTATTTTATAAAATAACATAGAATTCTAGAGAAAATAGGAGTCTTGGGGTGAAACCAAAATATAGTACGAACCAAATTTGGTATAAAACAGTACATTAAAAATGGGTTTTGTTATTAATACACGTTATAGATATAGATTTATTTATTATTTATTTAAGATTATATTTTAAACAATCAAGAAAACATAACATACATGGTTCTGGTTCTAATATATACGTTATTTGCACAATTCAGTTGTAACAACCCGGATTTTTCAGAATTTATTATTATTCTTATTTAATTATTTTATTGTTTTTTCATAAAGGAGGAATAATAGTATGAGTATTTAATTCTTATTGAATGCTTGTACGTGTTTAATTCCCAATATGTTATTCAGGTAAATTGTATTTGGTACCGTTTGTGTTAGTACTCCCTCTGTTTCTTTATATATTTCCTATTTCATATGTCGGGATTGTTCATAACATGAGACAAATTACTAATTTACGCATAATTTATAAGACCAAATATAGTCATGAGTGATCTTATTAGATTCGTATTTATGAGTACTTTAATACAGTGAAGTTTTTATATTCAATACTAATACGAAATTGAAAATATTAACGATTAAAAGTGTGCGTTGGCAAACGTGTCCAGAGAAAAGAGGAAACTAATTATGAGACGGAGGGAGTAATTAATTTTATTTTATTAAAAATCGATATTTTTATCGACATTGATAAATTGAGTTTGTTTTAAAATTTTATTGATCGAGTTTGTATTTTATTTGTACCAAAATTATACCCGGTATTCTACCCGTGTGCACAAAAAATTTCTGTGTAAATTATCAAAGTATTCAAAAATTTAGTATTTTTACATTTTTGGTAAATTGAGATTATTTTAGAACCTTTGGGTTCAAAACTGTATTTTTATGTGCAAAGATTTCACCCGGTATCTTATCCGTGTTCCATTGATATTTAGGTGCGTTATGAAAATGTTAACTCGAATAACTTGTAGAAGGGGGGGGGGGTTGAATACAAGTTATATAACCGTGTCTGATTTTTGCTTGATTATATGAACAAGAATAAACGAATGAATCAAACTTTGTTTTTATTAATAAGATCAAATACAAACTCTACCAAAGGTGTACAAATACCTTTAGCAGCTGCTGACAATACAAATCTCTCTCTCTGTTTGTTTCGAATTCTCGAATACAAACCTTATACAGAGCTACGCACACGAACTCAATTTTTCTCACACTTGTTCGACTACGTCTCACTTTTTACAATGATATAGAGAGAGTATTTATAATGCTACCTATCAACTAATAACAGAAAGATATAATCTATACATGATAATGTTCTGCCTTCTAGTCGATAGTTTCCATCAATAGAAAACTCTTTCCTTCATAATATCTTCTTGCTTGTTCTTCAAACAAAGATCCTGTTTTATAGCACTTGCCAGTTTCTGTAGCATCCATAATGACATCATCAGTAACAAGACTGATATCAGGATTTCATCTTGCATCAGTATCTGATCATCATCAGTATTAGACCGTATTTGCCCTTTGTTCCTGACATATAGTCTCCGATACACTGTTCATTCCTGACTAAACTGTACAGATAACTGTTTTACACATAAATCCTATATAAAGTGCTAAATCCTTTATAAGATCAGGATTACAAGAAGTATAATGTGTAAATTCTATTCTTAACATCACAACTTATGAATTATTCCTAACAATCTCCCCCTATTTATGCTTTAAAATCTGAAGCATAAATCTAAGTTGTGGATGTCAAAACATATAACAATACAATCAGAATAGAATTTATGAATGTAGAATTATGAAGTTAAGTACCTCCTTCTCAGATGTAGACATTTATCTAGTACTTAGAAGAAAGAATTTTAACTATTAATGCTGCTCTTCCTTTACAACTTCCTAGCTGAGATTCACCACTGTCACTCCTGGTTCTTCTTTTTACTTCCCTTTGTCTGCTCTTTTATCTCCCCCAGCTTTATCTCCCTCAGTCTGGTGGTGTTTGTTGTTGTTGTCTTTGAATTGTCTTTATCTCCCCCTTTTTGACATCAGCAACATTAATTCCAAGAGATTCAGAAACAGAACAAATGATATTCATCAGAACTACTTGATTTTCCATAATTGTGACTTGGTTATCTTCAAGTGATTGAAGTCTTGTTTGAATAGCAATTTGAGAATTCTGAATATCTTTCAAAACATCAGAATGAACTTCAATGTTGGAAGTGCTTCTAATATCTTCAGTATCAGAATCAGAAAGAACTGTATCTTCAAGTCTTGTAGAAGAAGTTGCTTGAGTTGTATGATATTCAAGTAATAAAACCTGATTAGAAGTATCAACATCTTCATCTTTCTGATCTGGAACTGAAACATGATCATCATCTCCTTCACCAGTATTCTGTGTACTAACATCTTCAAATCCTGACTCCTCCTTAGAGTGATCAGAGACTGTAGATGTCTCAATTCTAGCTGATATTGGAAGTACATACAAAGGAACACTAGGATCATTAGGAACTTCATCTGGTACATATGTATCAAGAGATTGCTTTATCCTGGCACCTCTTCTGTTAATGATTCCTGCAAGCCTCTCCTTTTGCTTCTGAGCTTTAACTTCTGTCTTTGCATTGTGATGTGCTAGGCCATTCTTCTGATACATTTTGATGAATGAATAAGTACCAGCATCCATATCCAAATTTTCAGACCAAGATTCAAGAAAAACCTGATCCCAGAAATCAAATGATGGTTTCCTAATTTTCTCTTCCTCACTATGGAGTTGATCATCCATACCCTCATTCTCACTTTGACTTACTAAAGTCAACACTCTTTCTACCTCACCTTTTGCCTGGTCAGGAGCCAGCCACTCAAATTGTGGATCTAAGTCCATCTTTTCAAGTGTATCACTCAAATTTAGATAAGTGCTCTCATGACCTACAGAAAAATAGGGTTTAGAAGGAGTTTTTATACCTGAACTCACATGGAGAGAGGGTTCCTCATTTGGCATGTGGCTTGAGGTTTTCTCAAAGGAGTGAGCTGCTATAGTCTCTGAACCCTTACAATCATCTTCTTTCCTTTCAGAAACTACAGGCTCCAGTATACCACTTTCAGGTTCTTTACTAGACTCTGATGTCTTCAGTAATACTTCATTAGACACCATAGTTAGTACATCACCATCTTTAAGTGTTGTTTGCTGAGACTCACCCTCAAGGTGGATAGACTCTGACTGAACAAAATTTGTTTGATCTTCAGAAAAATCAACCAAAGTCATTCCTCCCATATCATAGGGTATCTCACTTGCATTCTCAGTCATCACAGAAGTCCTTTCAACATCAGCTATCACAGCTCCTGAGTCATCCAACCTCTGACTAGATGGTTCTTGTGTTGCAGTGACTGTGATCTGATCTTTCCTACTATTCATCACTGATGCAATAGTATCTTCTGTTGACTGCTTCTCTCTATCTACTTCCTCCAGTTGTTCACCTTGAGCTAAAGCATCTTCAATAATGACATTCTTGTCAAATAAATATGCATGAAGTGATTGAAGTGCAACATGCTTTGAGAGTCCAAATTTTTTGACTAATTGTCTTCTGACAGATACATAGAAATACATCTTCATTAAGTCAAGTCTTTGATGTAGAAGTCCATATTCATTTGGAAATAACAGTTTTGGTACTCTTTCAACCAGAAAATCTAGAACAGGCCTTGACAACTTCACTTTGAGAGAAATTAGTCCCATAGCCAGTTTGTATGATAATGTAGTTTTCCATGAAGAATCAATATCCAGATCTCTATGGTCATTTGCTGACTTGATTGTAGCTTCATTTGTAGAAACCTGCATGATATTAGTTGGACTAGACTCTCTGTGTGTAGGTGATAATTGAATCTTTCTCATTGTTCTCCTGGTATAGTGAGCAAAAGATTTATCCTGAGAAGACTCAAGAGGTGTAGACACAGAAATGATCTTGGGATGAGATCTTTGTTCAATAGACACAGTCTTTTGAGAGACAGTATCCAGTAACTGTTTTTCCTTTTTAAGAACTACAGCCTTTTGGGAGACTGCAGCCTGACTGTGGTTAGGTTTTTCATCTCTTTGTGCTAACAGAGAAAGTTGAATTGCAGCCTTCAATTATGCTCTCTCAGCAAGAGTTAAATCATCATCATCTTCACTAGAATTACTACTACTTGACACAACAAATCTTTTCTTTCTTACAACTGATGTCTTTTGAGAAACACCAGAGGTTGGTTTCTTTGAAACAATAGGTTGTGGATCAAAATTTGGTTCTTGAATTGTTTCAGAGACTATAATGTTTTGGGCTACTTGGGTAGACACAGGTGGGTTCTCCTCCAATTGAGATTCCTGAGCCATTTCACCACAAAAGAAAGAAGAATTGTAGAGAGTAGGAAGATGAGTTTTAAGAATTACCTGAAAATGATGTGGATAATGAATTGCATGTATTTCATCTAGATTCTTTTCATTGTCCTTCTTTGTAATGTCAGAGAAAATTCTCTTTTGCTGTTCATAAGAAGAAATACAATGTTCCCTACCAAATCTAGCTTCAACATCAGGAATAAAATGGTTAATAAACATTTGCATAAATCTATGATAATAAACCATTTTCCTGTTTTGATCTCTTAACCCAAGTTTAATACTCATCTGACTTAAGATAATATGACCAATGTTAATTACTCTGTCATAAAGCAAACTATAAGCAATATGTGATGTAACAGAAGTAATTTGCTGAAAAGAACTACATTTACCAGTAAAACATTTAGCAATTTGATCAAAGTAAAAAGACCATTCCTTTCTAAGAAAAGACCTATTCAACTGGCTCATGTTGTCTAGAGGTCCACTATAACCTAATTCAGACAACATAGTTCTTATATTATCATCAGATGGTTCACTTGTATAACTATCAGTAACAGGTAAGCAAAGTACTGAATTAACAACAGATTCAATAATGTCAAATGAATCTTGTCCTAAATATAGAACAATCTTACCTGATTGACTCTGAGTAGAATCAATTACCTCAGCATTCTCCCAAGCTTGTGAAACAGCTGCTTGATTAATTTGTGGAGATGCTGTCAATGCATAACTTAATGGTCCATACACCAGAAAGTCCATGATTGGATGAAAATCAGATGACACTCCTTCCTTGTTGGTGATAGCTGCTACATGATTGTTTGTCATAAAATCAAAGTCACCAAACTTGAAGGCTACTGACTTAGGTAATCTTCTCTGAGCTGCCATTTTTGATCTGAAAAGAACTTGAAAAATTCTTGAAATGGATTAGTGATTTTGAAAACTTAAAAGTGGTTTTTGCTTTAGAGAATGTAAAATTAGAGAAAGCAATTACACGATTAGAGTTTCAAAACAAATATATTTCACAAATCTTTCAGACCATTATCCCACGTTGACACGTAGATTGACAGGTGTCAGTCCCTGAAAGATGCGGTTACCCACGATTTTTGGAAAATAAAATCCAAAATTGATTTTCACGAAATAAATCAGGGTATAAATAATCAATACTGATCAGTTTTCTTTTCCTGTTGACCTATCATCAAATCCTGATGATCACACATGAAATCCTGACCAATATCATCCTGATTCCAGAGACTTAATATGGAGTTTCCACGTGGCATTTTTCTTTTATCTGAAAAAGAAATAAATAATTAATTTGAACAAAAATCAATTGATTAAATATATTCAATATTTCTTGAAAACAAGAAATACAGTCACACGCAATAATTAGCATCTGACTTCATTAAAACTTCTAAGTGACTGTTCAGCTTCTCACGTCTTTCTTTAAAAGAAACAGACGCCTTATGCCATTCTCCATAAACCTTTCAATTTCTTTTCTTCTCAACAATGCTCCTCAAACCAAAATTTCATTCAAACCCATTTTTTAGATCTTTCTCGGTCGATGAACATCCTGTTCTTGATCATCTCTTTGAACAAACGACTCTTCTCATCGAACTAATCATGAATGGATTGGTTTCCGATAATATCCAGAGGTTTCTCCTAGAACATCCATCTGTTGGATACAATCTTCCCCTAACCTCCTCAAAACTTGAGGATGAAGAATTTGACCGAGAGTCTGAGGTTGATCTTGATGAGGATGCTATTCATTTAAGTTAGCTGCTCTCATTCAAGTCGCCCAGACAAGGAATCCAAGAGCAAACGAGGCTGTTCAATCCCCTGATGAATTTCTTGAGATGCTCCTTGTCCTTGCTACTTCAGAATTCATATCAATAGACAAGTATAGAATTATCAGTAGAAATTAGACAAAAGATGTTGTATTTCATTTCCATATATGTAATGATTTCAATTAATGAAAATACAATTTCTTGTTATCTACTTGTCTTTTGATTATTGAATGATGTATAAATTATCAGTATGCAAATATTAAAACTTGCTGCTATAGACTTAACACATCACAGAATTAGATTACTACACAAAGTAAACGTCAGGATCTGAAACAATTTTCATAATCCTGATACTGACACAATACTGATGATGTCAGCATCCTGATAACAAATCTAATCCTGATGATTATTAACAAGTCTATCATACTGAAATTTATCAAGGCAAAGTGTTATAGCTAAAGCATTTAACAATCAAATATAGATCCTGACAAGATATCAAGTCTATAAGCTAAGAACAACATACCTTGCTACTTTTGCAGATGTTAAAGATCTAAAAATTTAACATTCCTAACTCACTTACTAGTCTACTGAATGTAGTCTCATCAAGTGGTTTAGTTAGAATATCTGCAAGCTGTTTGTCAGTAGGAACAAAATGAAGTTCCACAGTACCATTCTCAATATGTTCTCTAATAAAATGATACCTGACATCAATGTGCTTAGTCCTTGAATGTTGAACTGGATTTTCTGCAATTTTAATAGCACTAGTATTATCACAAAACATAGGAATATTACTAAGTGTCATACCATAATCCATCAACTGATTTCTTATCCAAAGGAGCTGTGCACAACAACTGCCTGCTGCTATGTACTCAGCTTCTGCAGTTGAGGTTGAAACAGATTGTTGCTTCTTGCTTGCCCAAGAAATCAATCTATTTCCTAAGAATTGACATGTACCTGTAGTGCTTTTCCTGTCTATCTTACACCCTGCATAATCAGAGTCTGAATAGCCAATTAGAAAGAAATCAGATTCTCTAGGATACCACAAACCAAGATTTGGAGTTCCTTTGAGATATCTAAAAATTCTCTTCACAGCAATTAAATGAGATTCCTTAGGATCACTTTGGAATCTAGCACATAAACAGGTAGAAGACATTATATCTGGCCTACTTGCAGTTAGATATAACAATGAACCTATCATGCCTCTATAACTAGTATTATCCACACTCTTCCCTTTAGGATCAGAGTCTAGTTTAGTGGCTGTTGCCATGGGTGTTTTTGCAACTGCACAGTCTTGAAAGTCAAACCTTCTTAAAAGATCTTTGATATACTTTGACTGATTAATGAAAATACCAGTCTCAGTCTGTTTGACCTGCAAGCCTAAGAAATAATTTAATTCACCCATCATGCTCATCTGATACTTAGACTGCATAAGCTTGCTAAACTTAGCACACAACTTTTCATTAGTAGAACCAAAAATAATATCATCAACATAAACTTGAACTAAAAGCAATTCACCTTTTATCTTTCTAAAGAATAGAGTTTTGTCAATTGTACCTCTTGTGAAGCTGTTATGCAAAATTTACGCAAGCGCACGTTGTCACAAGTAATATATGATTAAATCAAGTTCGTTCCCACAGAGATCTAGAATGGTGTTCAATTCAATTAATGTACCTATGCACCGATGTATGGTTTTTATCCACTGCTAAGACAAATAACAAATTGGATTTTTATTAACTACTAAATTAAATTAAGATGCAAATTATAAAACTAAGAATTAAATTAACTAATAAGAATAGAAATCGAGTTACTTATGAGAATAAAAACATGGGACTCTAACTTCATTAAATACTTCCCTTAGATCTGACGCCTTTAATCACTATGTGCAATGATTTTGATATCTGATCGGATAACACGAAATAAGTATACGCTACCTGTCAGCATACGCATACCAAACTAAACATACATCCACAAAAGAGATAGAAGATGAATAGACACCAATTATGCTTAGACCCTATATGTCTATAGAATTTGAAAACATAACGGTTGAAGAACAAGTTATCCATAAAGATCACACAGGGCAGTATGAGTATTTTCATCTCACCCACGAATCATATTGATAAACAATTATGAACCTATGCTAGCATGGCAAGTTCTAAATCTCAAGATCCACTTTCACTTCACAAGAGATTAACAATTCAATTTAGATGTTAGCTACGCATCTAAAAGCATTAAGATTAACCATACGAGGATATCAGATATACACCACACATAGATCTTTAAAGCATCAAGATACTAAGTTCCATAAGTAACTCCGTTAGAATCCCATGACAACAATTAGCCCATAATTGAACCGTTCATCGTCATGGGATTTGATGAAAACATGGTAAATAACAAGATATGAATAAAAGAAATAATTATATTAATAAACAAGAGTTTGAGAAAACAAATCTATAACAAAAGATGAAGTAGATCTAGATCCGTTGCTTGTCACGAGCGTTGAATCCTTCTCTCCTTTTCTCTCTTGCAGATCTAAGCTGGTTACAATAATAAAACTATGATAATGTGTATATCTATATTACAATGGTAGGATATGTTTTTATAGGCTCTATATTTCTTGCCCAGCAAGAATTTATCTTCTATTACAATTAGAATTTAATTAAGGTGCTAAAAACTGCCCAGAATATAATTAGAACTTGAAAAGGGCAAAACAGTAATTTCCCAGCCATGCTTCTCAAAGAATACGTGCGCGATTTTATTCAGCACATTACTTGCACGTGCTTCCTATCCCAAGTTGTAGAAAATCTCTCAAGTTCGCGTGGGCAGTAAGATCGCTGCAAACGGACTTACAGAACTCCAGATATGACCAAAACAGTGTAAGCTGCGCAGCCTTCCCAGAAAATTCGAATTTTAATCAATTAATTCCCAAAAAATTATAGAAGCATCCACCTTAATCAACATTCTCGTAAACCTGCACAACTAAGCAAAACACATCAAAACTACAAGAAACTTGAGCCCAAGACAATCAATTTAAGCCGATTTAGAATGCTCCAAGTGGATATAAAATCCACTTATCAGAAGCCATTTTCAAGAAGAAATTTAGACAAAGTCTCATACCATGCTATTGGTGCCTGCTTTAGTCCATAGAGTGCCTTGTCAAGTTTGTAGACATGATTTGGAAACTTTGGATCAACAAATCCAGGTGGCTGTTCCACATACACTTCCTCATCAAGTTTGCCATTTAGAAAAGCACTCTTTACATCCATCTGGTATACCTTGAATTTTGAATGAGCTGCAAATGCAAGAAACATTCTGATTGCTTCTAATCTTGCTACAGGTGCAAAGGTCTCATCATAATCAATGCCTTCTTCCTGAGAATAACCCTTGGCCACCAGTCTTGCTTTGTTTCTTACAATCATACCAGATTCATCTAGCTTGTTTCTGAAAACCCATCTTGCACCAACAATAGATCTATCTTTAGGTCTTGGTACCAGTTTCCAGACTTTGTTTCTCTCAAACTCATTTAACTCCTCCTGCATTGCAATTACCCAATCAGGATCCTGTAAGGCTTCTTCAACCTTCTTAGGTTCATTCTTTGAGAGAAAGCAACTATACAGGCATTCATTTTGAATTGATCTTCTAGTTCGAACACCACTATTTGGATCACCAATTATCAAATCTTCAGTATGATCCTTTGTCCATTTTCTAACAGGTGGTAAATTAACTCTGCTAGTCTCTCCCCCTAAGTTAGTGGTATCTCTTGTAGAAGAATTCTCTCTACCTTCAAAAACTCTCCTTTGATCAATAGAATCGGTAGATTCCATATTGCTGCTAGTTACTGATATTTCCTCAGTAGACTCTGAAAGATCAGTTCCTGATGGAGTAGACTCTGAAACGTCAATTCCTGATGGAGTAGACTCTGAAAGGCTAGTCTGCTCCTGATGATCACTGTGTTCTCTTTGATTTATTTGCTCCCCCTCAACAGTAGCATTCCTTTGAGAAGCAATAGAAATTCCTTCTGGAGAACCTTCATCATCACTGGAGAGTATCTCAGAATTCTTCAGATTTTCAAATTCCAATTTGTCATGGCTTTCATCAGTTTGCAGAATTCCAAATTTCTTATCATCAAATGCAACATGAATTGATTCCATAACAATGTGAGTTCTGAGATTATAAACTTTGAAGGCCTTAGATGCTGAATATCCTAGAAAAATTGCTTCATCCGATTTGGCTTCAAATTTTCCAAGTTGTTCTGGATGAACTTTTAGGACACAGCATTTGCATCCAAAGATGTGAAAGTATTTCACACTTGGTTTCTTTCCTTTGATCATCTCATAGGGAGTTTTTCCATGACTATTTACCAAGGTACAGTTTTGAGCAGTGTTAATAGCTTCTGCCCAAAAGTAGGTTGGAAGTTTTGCATCTGCAAGCATGGTTCTTGCTGCCTCTATGAGAGTCCTGTTCTTTCTTTCCACTACACCATTCTGCTGAGGTGTACCAGGTGCAGAAAACTGTTGAGTGATTCCATTGTCTGCACAAAACCCCTCAATCGTAGAATTCTTGAATTCTGTATCATTGTCACTTCTAAGTACTTTAACTTTGTACTCAGAGTTATTCTGAATATTCTTGATAAGTTCAATGATTTGCTGAGGAGCTTCATCCTTCTTGTGTAGAAAGAACATCCATGTGAACCTTGTGAAATCATCCACTATAACTAGAGCATATCTTTTCTTGCTGATAGACATAATGTTTACTGGACCAAACAGATCAAGATGTAGCATGTGAAATGGTTCAGTAATTGAATTTTCAGTCTTGCTCTTGAAAGTGGTTCTTCTTTGCTTTCCAAGCTGACATGCATCACAAAGTCCATCTTGCACAAAATTTGCCTGAGGTAGGCCTCTCACCAGATTGTGCTTAACAAGTTGATTAAGCTTCTTGAAATTAAGATGTGAGAGCTTCTTGTGCCAATTCCAGCTTTCATCACTTGTTGCTTTGCTGTAGAGACATCTAACAATTCCTTTAGATGTATCACTTAAGATGGCTTCATATATGTTACCATGTCTTTGACCAGTTAGAACAATGTCTCCATTCTGCATATTCAAGATTTTGCATCCTTCTTTGTCAAAGATTGATTTGTAACCTTTATCACCCAGTTGACTTATGCTTAAAAGAGTATGTTTCAAGCCTTCAACCAGTGCTACATTTTCTATAATGACATTCCCCAAAACAATTGAGCCATATCCCAGAGTTTCTCATTTGTTGCCATCTCCAAAAGATATTACTGGGCCAGCTTTCCTCTCAAACTTTGTAAGCAGGGACTTCTTTCCAGTCATATGTCCAGAGCATCCACTGTCCAAGATAATTGAATGCTTCTTTCCTGTGCCCTGCAAACAAAAAGTAACTAGTTAGAATTTTTTAGGACCCAACTTTGATTGGATCCTTTCTTACTAGATTTAGAAACAATAGGCTTTGAAGATTTTGCTTTTATTTTACCTGTTGCAGAGTCAACCTTAGATTCTAATCTCACAAACTGTTTGTGACTAGGAGTTTCAGATTTCAAGGAATAATAGTCATAATACAGTTCATGATATTCTCTACACATGTAAATGGAATGAAGTAAACTACCACAATGATAACAAGCTTTTTGTGGTTGGTATTGAATTTTCTGAGTCTTGGGGAATCTGGACTCAGTTTTCCAAGAAGGTTTTTTATTGCAGTCTAGGGCCAAATGATTATAATTTCCACACTTATAACATTTTTTCCTAGGTGCATCAGGTACATTCTTGTAATTATTCTCTTTGTTAATACCTTCTTTTCCATTCCTATTTCTTTTGATCTTGCTAGACTCTGAAAGACCATCTAATCTCTGTTTCAACTGAGACTTAGATAGAAACCCTATGTTTACATTCTTAGGTTTCTCTAACACTTTCTCATCTGAATTACTATTGTTAATCCTTTTGTGTACAACGGGGGTACCTTTTGAATCAACAAATTTAACATGATTAGGTTCAGAAACAATTTTCTTACCTTCAGATTTAGATATGTTAGCTTCTACCTTACTATCATCATTGACAATAGCTACTTTTTCTTCTTGTCTAGCCTTATCAAAACCTAAACCATTTACCTTACCTCGAATTCCACTTTCAAAGATTTCTATAGTCTTTTTACTGGAATTGTTAATGGTCTTAATCACATCTCTCTCTTCCTCTAGTTCTTTTCTGACATAGTCATAATCCTCAAGAATAACACTATAATCATGCTTAGCTTTATCAGAACTTAACTTGTATTCTTCCATTTGAATTAATTCAGATTCAAGAAAATTATTTCTATCAACTAATTTATCATTCTTAACCTTAAGTTCATCTCTTTCACAAGTAAGAATTCTAAAATTAGTCATAAGATTCTTAAACTCAGCATGGATAGATCTAATTTCATCAAAATTTAAGCTATCAAATGAATCAAGAGAGTGAAGTGATACCTTAACAGAGGATGGAGAAATTTTCTTTGGAGATCCAGGTTTGTCTGAACTATTTGCCATCAATGCAATGTTGTCATAATCCAATTCATCTTCAGAGTCACTGGAATCAGCCCAATCCTTCTGTGTGACCATAAGTGCATTACCCTTTCCTGAATTTCTAGGCTTCTTACACTCACTAGCAAAGTGTCCAAGCTCGCTGCAGTTAAAGCACTTGATCTTGGCCTTATCAAGCTTGACAATTGTACTTTTTCCTTTGTCACTCTTCTTTTCCTCCTTCTTTTGAAAAGGTCCTTTGCTAAATCTTCTCCTGTTGAATCTTCCTTTCTTGAAAGCTTTAGCAAACATAGCAAAGAGTTCTTGCATCTCATATTCAGAATCATTGTTGTCAGAGTCCATATCAGTAGTCTTTGACTCAGAACTTTCTTTGCTTTTCTTCTTCCTTGGATTCTTTACAGCAATCTCTTCATGCTGTTCTTCAGGAAGCTTCTTAACTTCAGATTGAGCAGTAAGTGTAATAGTCTTCATCTTTCCTTCACTCCTGCTCTTCTTCTGCTGCTTGTCAAGTTCATAAGCTCTCAATTTTCCATATACTGCCTCTAATGAAATATCATCCAGATCATTAGCTTCCTCAATGGCAGATATCTTCTCATTGTAGAAATCAGGCAAAGCTTTCATGAACTTTGTATTCATATCCTCCAAGTAATAATATTTACCATGCATGGCCATCTCATTGATGAGTTTTGTAAACCTATCAAAGGTATCAGTAAGTGACTCACCAGACTTGGATTCAAAGTACTCATACTGTTGTATAAGTAATGTCCTCATATTCTTCCTGACAGGCTTAGTTCCTTCACAGTGAACCTTAAGATTGTCCCATATATCCTTAGCAGTTTTACAAGAGAGAACATAGTTAGTGAGAACAGAATCAAGACTGTTGAATAATATGTTTCTCACTTTAGCATCTTTAAGAACATTCTCATTGTCCTTATCTGACCATTCAGATTTTGGCTTCTCTGCTGTATGTTCTGGAACAACCACACCATCAACAGTTGCTTGTCCAACGACCTTTGTTGGAACAAAAGGTCCATCTCTGATTCTGTCAAGATAATCAGGATCTGTTGCTTCCAGATGATGCAACATCTTTACTTCCCATAGAGTATATTCGTTTCTCTTGAGCATAGGAATTTTAGTATTCCCATCCTTGTAACCAGACATGATTGCAGATCTTTATGATTATTCGAAATCAACCTGCTCTGATACCAATTGTTAACTCGAATAACTTGTAGAAGGGGGGGTTGAATACAAGTTATATAACTGTGTCTGATTTTTGCTTGATTATATGAACAAGAATAAACGAATGAATCAAACTCTGTTTGTATTAATAAGATCAAATACAAACTCTACCAAAGGTGTACAAATACCTTTAGCAGCTGCTGACAATACAAATCTCTCTCTCTGTTTGTTTCGAATTCTCGAATACAAACCTTATACAGAGCTACGCACACGAACTCAATTTTTCTCACACTTGTTCGACTACGACTCACTTTTTACAATGATATAGAGAGAGTATTTATAATGCTACCTATCAACTAATAACAGAAAGATATAATCTATACATGATAATGTTCTACCTTCTAGTCGATAGTTTCCATCAATAGAAAACTCTTTCCTTCATAATATCTTCTTGCTTGTTCTTCAAACAAAGATCCTGTTTTATAGCACTTGCCAGTTTCTGTAGCATCCATAATGACATCATCAGTAACAAGACTGATATCAGGATTTCATCTTGCATCAGTATCTGATCATCATCAGTATTAGACCGTCATCAGGATTTGCCCTTTGTTCCTGACATGTAGTCTCCGATACACTGTTCATTCCTGACTAAACTGTACAGATAACTGTTTTACACATAAATCCTATATAAAGTGCTAAATCCTTTATAATATCAGGATTACAAGAAGTATAATGTGTAAATTCTATTCTTAACATCACAACTTATGAATTATTCCTAACAGAAAATATTTGAAAATTGTGTATTTTTATATTTATGAACAATCCGGGATTTATAAAAAATTTGTGCATAGTTATTTTAATTTTTGGAAAGAATAAAATTTCCAATTTATCCGAGTGAATCATTTCGGGGTTAAAGAATGATTTTGAAAAATATTTATTCATTTTATTTGTAAAATAGAAATTTATTATTGTCACCCACTAATTATTTAGATGGCAATTTTTGAGTCCAACTAATTTAATTAAGTGTCAAATATTATTAATGGGGTGCATTATTAGAGATGTTAATATTATTAAGTCGTGTTGACTTTTAACGGTGCTCTGTTAATTCTTGCCACGTGTGATGATATGTCACAATTTTAACTTAAAAATAAATCAAAAATTACATAAATCCTTTTTAAATAAATAATTTAAATTAATTTATTAAAAGTAAATAATACTTTTACTCAAAGAGAATCAATCCCCTGTACTCTTCTCTCTCTCGTATCTCTCTCTCGTGTAGATTCCGGTACTTCGCCGGAAAATCAATCCCCGAAAATCTCTCTCTTTCCAGCCTCTCCTCTTCTCTCTCCCTCGTCTCTATCTCTCTTCCCTGTACTCTTCTCTCTCTCTCTCATCTTCTCCAAAATCACGATCCTCCCATCTTCTCACAAACACAAACAGGTTGCATAAAATTATCCGATTAATTGGATAATTGATCCCCAATCTACCTCTCCTCCATCAATCTACCTCCTGTCCTCCGACCAACTCCACGCACCTCCATCTACAACATCCTCCGACCAGCAACCCACCGTTCCTCCGTCCTCCGTTAACCTTCACGCCACCTACAACCACAGCCTCCACCCATCTCTTTCATCCACTCTCCCCAACACACCCATCTTCCACCTCCACGTCCACGTCCACCTCCAACACAACCCATCCACAGCACAACCTCATCCCTCTCACAAACCGCCTCACTCAATTCAAATTCAAAATCAAAATCAAACCCTAACTCTCAGCTCAATCTCCACGCGCAATTACATTGTTCGATTCGTCGAGTACAAGAAATCGCAAGATCACAGAGATTATTTAACTGAAAATTTAGGTTTTGAGAACTGGAATTGGATTGAGAGGAGGAATCCGGCCGCTAAGTTTCCTACTGATTTCGGTTTGGTTTCGATCGACGATGAGGATGATGATAAGCGGAAGGTGTTGATTGAAGAATTGGAGAGACTGGAGTTAGTGAAGGATGTTCATGTTGATATGAGTTACGAAAGGAGTTTGCTTGGAAAGTTAAAGACTAGGGAGAGAATGGGAGCGTTTGTTGATGGGAGGAAGGGTCCGGGGAAGATCTTTACGTCTATGTCGTTTGGTGATGGCTACAGTTTTGTTGCTGCTGCCATGACTGCTAATTCCAGTCAACGTGTATAATTAGTTTAGAGTTTAGAGTTTTTAAAATAATTAGTTTTAAATTAGTTAACACCTCAGCAGTCAACGTGTATAATTTTAACACATCAGCACGCCACATCACCTTTCCGTCAGGGACGTTACCTGGAGTTAACAGCGGTTACCCAACTGCAAGTTTTAATTACTTTGATGAGTTGACTGCAAGCTTTTTGAGTTCGATTACCCAACTGCAAGTTGAGCACGAGTTCAGTTATGAAATAGCCAATTAACCCCATTTTTTATTATTATCATTATTTACTAATCCTAATTCTACCCGTACACCCCCACCCCCTGTTATCACTCCCCTCACATCTCTCTCTCTCCCGTAACTCTCATCTCTGTCCTCTCTCTTTTGTTCTTGAATTTCAACGGATCAAACAAGTCGTTTGTGATGATTTTAGCATCCAAATCACTCATATAAGTGCTCAAATCGACTCTCTCTCCACCCTCTATTGATCCATACCATCAAAACACGGTTTTGGTAACTTTTGATTTTTGGCTTAAATTCATTATTGAATTTCGGTTGATTATTAATTATTGTTGATAGCATATATGTGTAGATCGTTAAATTATGAGATTGTACATGTAAAAATCTTTGCTTTTCGAGTAGAGTTTTAGTTCGTCGGAATTTTTATTAGTGGCCGGATTTTATTGAATAAGCATCGGTTGTGAGTTCCGGTTGTATGTATGCGTAGATAGTTGTATGTGTAAGATTATATATTTTTCTTGTAATTTTTGGACGAGTTTTTAGTTGACCGGATTTTACTATTTTTGCCGGATTTTTGATATAATTCCGATGGAGTGTGTTTGTTAGATTGTATGGATTAAATAGAGGTCATATTAGATGTTTTGGGGCTGTGTTGGTGCTGTCCGTTTTTAGTAGTGGTGTTGCCGGATTTTTTTTCCGGTGGCCGGACGCCGGCCGGATTCTGGAAAACCCAGTTTCCGGTGGGTTGTTCTTGGCGACCCGGATTTGTTTTTTGTGACCCGTTTTCTGAAAATACCCGACCCGGTTTTAATTCTGTTTGGAGTAAGAGTGGTAAAAATCAAAATGTTTTTAACCTTTTACTATTTACTTTTAGAGAAATTATTATTTTTAATTTAAATTACTTTTATAATTCTGAATTTTAATTCTAAAAATTCAGAAAATTATTTCTAAAATTATTTTTAGAGATTCAGAATTTAGTTCTGAATTAAAAGTTAATTTTCAAAAATTATTTTATTATTTATTTGTAATTCAAAAATAATTAAGATCTAAATACTTTTAATTATTTTAATTAATTTCGAATAATAATTTAATTAATTTAATTATTTGATAAATGAAATCATTTATTGAATAATTTTATTTATTAGTTATTAGTTGATTTTAATTAATTTAATTAGAGATATTTAATTCTTAATTAATATATTTAATGATTTAAAATGATTTAAAAATAGAAAGAAATTGTTTTAAGTCCTAAAAATAATTCGGGAGTGATAAAAATAGTTTTAAAATTATAAAATTATTTATAAACACGGATTAAATATTTATTTAAATATTTTTGGATTCAATAATTACCCGGAGTGATTATTAATGATTTTTTTATTCAAAAAAGGTATTTAAATCTTTTAAAATTCTTTTAAGTGCTTTAAAAATATTTTTAAATATTCTAAAAAAAAATACTTTGAGTGCTCTTTTATTTATGAGTCGTATCTGCTATGTGTTAATTGTTACATGACAAGTATATATGTATTTAATTCGAGGATTAATGATTATCTCTAGGGTTAATTATTGTCTTGAGGATTATTGACTTATTTCAAGGATTAGCTGTTGTCTCGATGATTAATTGTTGAATATTGACTTAGGTTTGTCAGCGGAGATAAGTAGATGTCTAATAAAGGAGATTGGAGATGGATGAAATATTTTTGTGGGTTATGAAGAAGGTTGGAGATGGATGCGGTATTGTTTGCAGATTGTAATGCAGAAGGTTGGAGATGAAGGCATGGTTTGTGGATTGTTAGATTTATTATGAGGTGTTTTAACACCGGGAAAACGTCTATGTTCAAAGGGGACATTTCCGATTTTTCTTTTATGAGATTTTGTAGATGCGCGGGCTCGATATCGGCGGATCAGATTCGTGGCAATCGCAAGAGCGTCAAACCAACGAATGATTGAAATAGAAGATTTTGATGCCGTAAAATAGAAGAAGATAGTTGTATTACTTCGGCGCTACATAATAGCTAAGGACCAAAGGCAAGTGTTACTACCCCTCGCTTATCATTCAAGTGAGATGAATCTGTTTATGTTATTTATAAAATGTTTGTGCACTATTATGCAAGTGATTATGTGCAACTACTATGCATGATGATTGATTTCTTAAAATAACCTATAAGATTCCTTATACTAGGCTGATCTGTTATCAGTGAGTTTAAGGATTGTGCAATAAATGATTTTGAGAAAGTATTATAAAAAGGAATTGGAATAGTTGTGTAAGAGACCGAGACACCGGTCCAATCAGTAAGCTATGTGCTGCTAACCAAGCTGTGTGCTACTAATCAAGCTGTGTGCTACTAATCAAGCTGGGTGCTACTAACAAATAAGCTGTGTGCTACTAACAAGGCTGTGTGCTACTAACAAATAGGCTGGGTGCTATTACCCAGGCTGTGTGCTACAAATCAGGCCAATGTGAATAAGTGCCGTTTTATTAAAAAAAAGCCAATGACAATAAGTGATTTAATTGAATTGAATCCATATCAATAATTTATTTAGGAACCAATGCATAGTGCAGAGGTTCCGGGTCTAAGTGGATGATCACCAACTTAGGCTTAGAGAAAAACGTCTAATAATTCCAACTATCTATAATTTGAGACATTAGTCTAAATTTCGTTTGAATAAGAGTTTTGAATAAAATAGCCATTCTGCTATGAAAGATTTTATATTTAAAATACATGTCTTATTATTTATGCCCCAGAAATACTATCTATGTTATGACTTACTGCTTTAAACTATCACTTGCTGAGCATTTATTTCGCTCATACTTGCTGTTGTAAATTCTAACATTTTAGTAAGGTAGTTTGGCGTGACGTATCCGCACAGTTCAGAAAGAGAAGAAGCGTGATGCTATTTCGAAGATGACTTGGCTCGGGATGTCTGGATTTAGTGTAAGATCGATTTTATATAATTGAGTTCTAATATTTATTATTATTAATATTATTATGTGATGATCTAGTTAGCCTGGCGTACTTCTTATCGAAGTTACACCAGTGATTTAAGATTTGATCAAAGAGAATGTTGTAAAGAAAGAATACTTTTTATTTAATGGAATTTGGATTCTTGTTTCTAGCCCTATAACCTTAAAAGATCTTGGTATGTTAGGGTCACATATGTTATATTTCCAGTGTTGGACAATCACAAGTGAATGATTATTATTAAACGGATGTTTTATTTTGAGAATTTTCGCGTGACGACCAAATCTCTTGACCCCGGATTTGGGGGGTGTCACATGAGTAATATTATAGTAAAAGATTATAATTATAACAAAATTCCAAACAATTATTTTAGAAAATAATATGAATTTTAGGGGAGTAGGAATCTGTGATGAAATAAGGGTGA
Organism: Kitagawia praeruptora; assembly: GCA_037693485.1. NCBI lineage: Eukaryota > Viridiplantae > Streptophyta > Magnoliopsida > Apiales > Apiaceae > Kitagawia > Kitagawia praeruptora. The sequence continues at coordinate 5,121,737 of CM075350.1, forward strand.
AACCAAATTTGTTACGAAAATATCATTAAACAGAAATTTATTAATAAAGGTTATAGATTCGTTGTGTTTTATCAAATGTTATACGATCTGGCTACGTATTCGTTGGTGTTTTACCCTCTATTTGTTGGTGATTTTGATCGTTGGTTTTTTCAAGTTAAAAATTATAAACAAAAGAATTATAATCCTCATAATAACTTTATTTTTAACTCTTTCTAAAGGAATATAGTATTCTAGGGGAAATATGATTTTTTTAAAAAAATTACAAATAAAAGAATTATAATTATAATAGGATAAAAATTACAAAAATAAATATATATAATTATAATAGGATTTCTATTTTTATTCTATTTTTTTTAAAAAAACATAAAATTATAGGGAAAATAGGATTTTAGGGGTGCAACCAAAATATAGTGCGAACCGAAAACGGGTGAAACCAAAATATAGTGCGAATCAAACTTTAGGTACCTTTAAAAGAGGGTTTCGCTTATTAATAAAGGTTATAGATTCTTAGAAATCTAAATGTCGCACGTATTTTCGTCTTCAAAATATTTGTTCTAAATTTCGTCCATTCAATATTTTTTTTCTGGTTCCGGTCCTTATTTTTATGTCCAACAGCCTTGCTATTTATAATTCTCTTATGTTGATTCACATTCAAGTTTGAATAGTAATACACAGAGATAATAATGGAGCAAAACTGCAAAAGTGTGAAAATGAGAAATAATCTAAATCATTATATCAGTATATCTACAATTATTACATGTATACGAAAAAAGACCTCCTAGTTATAATTGTCATGTTGAAGCGGAAGAGAATACGTTATAGATAGGGGTGATCGCGGTGCAGGCGGTGCGGTTTTTCCCTAAAATCGCGGACCAATCTGCGTATGCGGTGCGGTTTATTGCGGTTTACACCTTCGATAAAAATTATTATCAATCTAAAATATTTATTTTCATGCGTGAAATAAATTTTTTAAAGTTTTTACTCAACCACATTTCTTAATTCGTATGCGGATCGTGTCTATAGACTTAGCGAAATACAAACATTGTAGTATGAAATATTGAGATACTAAATAGATAAAGATGGGCTAGCGCATTATAATTGATCTCATAAGTCTCTAAAATAAACTATTACTAGGCAGTAGGTACTAACGAACCAAGTAGCTTGCAAACTATCCCTTAAAATTTAACAAAATACTAACATAATATTATATATATTATATTAAATATTATATATAATATTATATATATATATATTAAATATTACGGTGCGGTGTGGTTTGAACCGCATTTCAGAAAACTAAAACCGCAACCCGCACCGCACTGCGCGGTTTGTAAAAATTTGAAACCGCAACCGCACCACAAAAAATAAAAACCGCGCGGTGTGGTGCGGGTTGGTGCGGTGCGGACGGTTTTTGCGATTTGGTGCGATTTATGATCACCCCTAGTTATAGATGTTGCTTTCATCTCTTCTTTATCAAGCTTCTCCTGTAACGCGCGTCAACTACAATTAATTTAAAAAATACGTTAAGAGTGCAGTTTCGTTGAAAAATAGGTATTCTTTGAGGAGAATACGTTATAGAATACTAGATCTAGTGTGGTGTACATGGATTTTGGTACTTGGCGGAATATTGGTGAGAGTACAGTTTCGTTTGGCTTTTCAAATTTAGTGATAAATCCAATTTATTTAAAAAATAACATAAACTAGAACAATTTAGCATCTAACACAAGCTTGGTCATAGTTACTTTGATAAACCAACCAAGAACAAGAAAAACAGATACTACTCCTCAAAGGTGTTGTAAAAGTTGCAACCGGAAAATCAATGACCAACTGCCAGGAAGTTAACTACTGAGATGGAGCTGTAATCATGACAAAGGATCCGAATCTGCAAAAAACATTATTTTCAATTTTTAACTAGATTTGACGATGCAGCTTCTTATATACAAGGAGCTTAACACTAATTTGTAATATGCAAGCGACGTAGCATGTAACTAATTTAAAATTATGGCATATATGTGATATATGAAGCTAGTCAACATATCTTCGTGTGTGTGAAAGTGTCATCTAAGGATGAAAAGCCACAATACCAGTTTGTTTTGAAGATACGGAGGAACCGGTGTAGCTGCAACTTCCAAGTCGTATTTCTCCCAGACGTGTCAGCAAACGTCTTGAAACAAATAGGGCACGTATTTCTGTTAAATATATAGTCCAATTAGTACTAGGATATATATATACAGGCTCCAAGTCGTGCTAAGGATGTAATAGGATATCCACTCACGGAGATTTCGTCAGCTCGGGGTAACAACGATGGTGAATGAGATGGCCACACGGCATAACTGACATAGTTCCTGATGTCTCAAATAGATACTGCAATATTTACGTTCACATTTAATATATTCATCGTTGATATCAATGAGGGCATAAAAATTTGCATTATATAAAAAAGACAAAACAACTACATGTACCTCAAAGCAGATAGGACAATTACGATATAGCAGGCCTTCAATACAAGTATGTGGTTCTTCTCTGCAACACTCTGGAAAGGATAGAACACATATGAAAGTTAACACCGCGCTTTAATTTACCAAGCTTAAGATGATTTTGTAAGCAAAAAGATATGCTTAAAAAAGATGTGCACTATCACTCACGACATGTATTGCAATGGATGATTTGGTCCTCTTGCCTGCCTCGCCTAATACAGAGAACGAGATAAAATCATGAGTGAAGAAGAAAATTGAAAATAAAGACAAAGCAACGACAGAAACACCACCAATACTCCACCAGTATATCTTAACAGTAAACTAAAATAAAAGACATATGGAAGCAGCAACTTCTCCCCATGCTCCACCAGTCTTTAAAAACTGATCGATTTAGATATTAACTTTTTCCGGTTATAGCTAGCCAAAAGAGATGATATATATTAAGAACAGGCTTACTAACATTACCATTAAACTGCAACATCAAATCTTTAGATTTTCAAATGAAAACAAATTTAGCACTATCCAAAAAGGAAGAAAAAATTATCATACCTACATGCACCGCAGCTGAGACAATGGATAATTTTCTTAGATGGCTGCAAAATGCAAAAAAAAAAAAAAAAGATACCAGTTTCATTTGGAACAACCCAATATATTTCTAATATTCTATTTGGTCAGAGAATGGAAAGGAATAAGAACATATCATAGAAGAGAGCAAAATACTCACATCATCATTGAGCACCTTGCAAATTTCACAGATGTATCTGCCCATACATACACCACAGTTGATACATATTTGCTGAAACTGAATGAAACTAGCAGTCATTATAATTAAAACGATTTACATGTTAGCTCAGAATATTAAACCAAAAGTAATGAACACGATAGGTCCCAATTTTTTTCGAATAATTCCCTGCTCATATAGTTGTACAGTGTTTTTATCATTCTACAGAAATGTGAATTATGTCATGTAAATCACCTCCTGTTCAGTGTTGCATAGCGAACATACGACCTGAAAATCGCCAACAGCACGAAATCAGATTAGACAAATATGGTGGACGTACATGCAGGACAGTATAGTCACTTGAACAATATACTTGCCTGACGAACCGCTTTACGTGGCATTTTGTGTCCATCTTTATCAAGATTGTTCTGCAAAAATATAAAAATTCATTCAGTAAAATGCTTGTTATCTAGAACCAAGAGAAAAAAATAATTGTGACATAAAACCGACCTTGGACTCATCATGGCAATCTCGGCAGTCAAAAATCTCATTGCAACAAGGAGCTCTAATACGACATCTTTTCAATCTATGAAGGCAACTGTCAGTGTAATTAAGCAACAAAAACACATTAGAACATGAAGTAGGGTTCTTGGGTAAGCCTACGAATCTCCGTACACTACAAGGAATACAAGCATTTTTGACAAACTTTTTGGCCTAGTTTCTGTCGGAAGAATGCTTCCTTCCGACAGAACTCGTCCGTCAGAAAAGTCCTTGTCAAATGTTCATATTTGCGTCGGAAGTTATCAATTGTGTCGGAAGATAATGAGGGACCCACTTCCTCTTTATTATATGGAAAATGCTAGGTACCCTAAATTGGTACCCCAAATTTCTTTCCCAAATGACATGGCAAGTAATTATTGGTTATAATTATAATGGGCCCGCCAGGGCCATCCAATTATAATATTCTAAAATGCCAATTAGTTATTGCCACATCATTTGGTGTCAAAATTTGGTACCCAATTTGGGGTCTGTAGCATTACTCTTATTATATTATTAAACTAAACATCCGGCAAAAAAGTTTGTCGGAAGTTTGTTTTTGATTATTATCTATAAATAAACTAAATAATAATAAAATATTCATATATTATATTCCGAAAAACCTTCTGCCGGCATGCAACCCGGCCCGTATCGAATGCTTTGATACTTCGATACTCATGATAATTATATATCTCAACCAGAGTTTGCCTTTTACACAATTTGTACAAAAAAAGTTTAAAAAACTGATGATGATTTGACATAAGTTCTTGAATTTTAAATGCTTACATCACATTTGATTCAATTTGCACAAAGTTAATTGTTCGATCTTATCATTCTTAACATCAAATATATATTTAATATATGCCCCACCCGAATTCCCATAATCTTGAATTTATCGAATTCTTATATATATATATTCCCCTGCTACCCGGACTGAAGCTTCTTAGACTATGAAGAATTAAATAGTACCCGTATTTAAGGTATCCCTTATCCAACAGCTGATTATCAGTTGACTTGTCTGTATGCATGCCTTGACCGTGTAATTGTTCATGATCTCGTACACTTTTTGAACCAAGGAGCGGAGTAGAGAGATCCCGTTCTTTTCCCGGAAGTATTGGTTCCATGATGCAGTCAGCTGCTATAAATTAAAGAACAAACATCGGAGATCGAAAACATTAGGATTATCAATAACAAGTAGACCTGGACAATTGGACATGCATGCATAATTTACAGACAAACCCGACCTAGAGACTTCGTAGAGACTGAGAGGAAGAAGAGAACAAAATCGCACGACCGGACAACTGGTTTTTTTCCTATCATGTCTATTTATAAAAAAAAAAGGAAAATTTGATTTATAGTAACTATTATACCAAATTGGGTACCAAAATTTGTTACCAAATAACATGACATTAATTACTTGGCAATTTGGGATGTTTTAATTGTATGGTTCTGTTGGGTCCATTACAATTATAACCAGTGACAGACCCAGAGCATATTGCGAGGGGGTCCAAAATTTTTTAAAAAATTTGAACCGCGCGTAGCGCGGATTTTTTTCACACTAAATCATGCAAAAAATGAAATTTTTTCACTAAATCATGCAAAAAATGGATATTTTCAACTAAATCATACAAAAATGAATATAAAAAAGACAAATAAACCATTTAGGAGGGATCAGGACAAGTAAATAAGAGTATGTACATAAATTTTTCAAAATTTTTTTCTTTTTGAAATTTCCCCCAACCTAGGAGGGGCCAGGGACCCCCTGGACCCCCCAGGTACGTCCCTGATTATAACCAATTAAAACAATGTCACATCACTTTGTAATAATTTTTGGTACCCAATTTGGTACCTCTAACATTTTTCACTATATCAATATATTCCTAATGTTTGCTAGTATTGCATTTTGAAAATTACTGCTTTTATCCTTCATTTTTTTAATCTTCTTTATTTCTTTGATGCCCTTTTTTGTCATTACACAGGAAAATTACTGCTTTTATCCTTTATTTTTTTAATCTTCTTAATTTTTTGATGTCCCTTTATGTCATTACACAGCATTTGGAGTGACCCAATTTAGATTGGATCGACCCAAATCTAAATCTATACTATTTTAATGTTTGCTAGTATTGCATTTTGAAAATTACTGCTTTTATCCTTCATTTTTTTAATCTTCTTTATTTCTTTGATGCCCTTTTTTGTCATTACACAGGAAAATTACTGCTTTTATCCTTTATTTTTTTAATCTTCTTAATTTTTTGATGTCCCTTTATGTCATTACACAGAATTTGGAGTGACCCAATTTAGATTGGATCGACCCAAATCTAAATCTATACTATTTTTTATCATTACATAACATTTGGATCGACCCAATTGGATTGACCCCTAAACCTCTACTATTATCCTTCATTTTTTTTATTAATAATATAATTAATGATAATTAGCCGATTGCCTTTTTCAATTAAAAGATGTTTACTTATAATTTATATGACATTACCTTTTATAAATACCTAAAATATCATATCTTCCAATCAATAATTTTTTTCTCTCTAAAGCGATCCAGTTGGATCAACCCAAATCTAAACCTCTACTATTATCCTTCATTTTTTATTAATAATATAATTAATGATAATTAGCTGATTGTCTTTTTCAATTAAAAAAAATTTACTTATAATTGATGATATTAGCTTTTATAAATACCTAAAATATCATATCTTCCAATCAATAATTTTTTTCTATCTAATTAAAACACGTTGACTTTCAATTTAAAACATAATATTGCAATAATTAATACATACCCAAAAATATGACATCATATTTTCTAACCACGACAAAATATAATAAAAATTCGTATATAACGAATAATATCCGTTAGATTTTTAGTTAAAAATTATAATTGTTAGATCTAATGATTAAATATATTACATGATTAAATTTATTTACTAAATACATACCCAAAAATATGACATCATATCTTCTAACCACTAACAAAATATAATAAAAATTTGTATACAACGAATAATATCCGTTAGATTTTTAGATAAACATTAGAACAGTTAGATCTAATGATTAAATATATTACATGATTAAATTTATTTACTAAAATTTCAAGGTTCGAATTTTTATAAATACCTAAAATATCATATCTTCCAATCAATAATTTTTTCTCTCTAATTAAAACACTAATATTGCAATAATTAATACATACACAAAAATATGACATCATATCTTCTAACCACTAACAAAATATAATAAAAATTTGTATACAACGAATAATATCCGTTAGATTTTTAGTTAAAAATTAGAACTTTTAGATATAATGATTAAATATATTACATGATTAAATTTATTTACTAAATGCATTAAATGCATACCCAAAAATATGACATCATATCTTCTAACCACTAACAAAATATAATAAAAATTTGTATACAACGAATAATATCAATTAGATTTTTTGGTTAAAAATTAGAATTGTTAGATATAATGATTAAATATATTACATGATTAAATTTATTTACTAAAATTTCAAGGTTCAAATTTTTATAAATACCTAAAATATCATATCTTTCAATCAATATTTTTTTCTCTCTAATTAAAACACGTTGACTTTTAATTTAAAACATAATATTGCAATAATTAATACATACCCAAAAATATGACATCATATCTTCTAACCACTAATAAAATCTATACGATATTATAAAAGCCGAAACATTAAAAGTTTGGTCGGTCGCTCGGTACGGTACCTATTGATTTTACTTAGTCGAAGTAAACTCTTTGCCTTCTTGATCTATATTATAAAAGCCGAAACATTAAAAGTTTGGTCGGTCGGTCGGTACGGTACCTATTGATTTCACTTATTTACCCTTACTCAAATAAAATCCATCATACTAACTAATTAATTTCTTTTTTCAGGTTAAACATATTATCTTCTCTATTTTTCAATAAATAAATAATTTCCTTTTTCAGGTAAATTCAATATCTTTTATATTTTATCTAACTAAAATTTCCATCATACTAAATAATTAATTTCCTTTTTCATGTTAAACATACTATCTTTTCTATTTTTCAAAAACTAAATAATTTTATTTTTCAGGTAAAATACAATATTTTTTATATTTTATCTAACTAAAATTTCTCCTTTATTAATCAATTTCCTTTTTCAGGTTAAACATATTAACTTTTCTATTTTTCAATAACTAAATAATTTCCTTCTTAGGTAAAATACAATATCTTTTACATTTTATCTAACTAAAATTTCTCCTTTTTTTAAAATTACGATCAATTTTGTATAATAAAATAACATAATTATATTATAATTAGTATTAACTCATCAATTAGCTTTTTGAGCCAAAATACGTTACCTTTTCTCCTTTCTCTAACTAAAATCTCTCTTTTTCTAATTGTATCATGGACGAATACCTTTTTCAAACACGTTACCTTTTTTCCTTTCTCTTACGAAAATCTCTCTTTTTCCAATTAAATCACGGGCGATTCTATTTAATAAAAATAAAATAAAAATATTATATTACTAATAATTAACTGATTACCTTTTCAACTAAAGCGTATCATCTTTTATTTTTTTTCTAATTAAATTCCCTTTTTTTCTAGAAATTTTAGGGGCAACATTAATTTCTCACTTTCTAAAAACTATGAGCAATTTTATTTAGTAAAATAATATAATTAAATTATAATTACTATATACTAATAAATTACCTTTTTCACATAAATTATGTCATATTTTTAATTTTCACGTTACCTTTCTATTTTTTAAAACTAAAATCTCTCTTTTTCCGATTATATCACGGACGGTTCTATTTAATACAATAAACTAATAATATTATAATATTAATAATTTAGCGATTACCTTTTTTTATCTAAAACGTATCATCTTCTATTTAATGAAATAAAATAATAATTATATAAATACTAATAATTAGCCGATTACCTTTTTCAAGTAAAACCTATTATTTTTTCTATATTTTCTAACTAAAATCCCTCATTTTCTAGAAATATCACGGATAACATTTATATAATTATTTTTATTGATTTCACAGTATTAAAAATTAGACAGGATAATATTTGTTTGGTTTTGATTTTGGTTTGGAATTTAAGAATTAAAGTTTTAATGAATTACCCGATGTTATAATAATATACAGGACACGAGAAAGGTACCTTTAAAATATTTGCTTGACCTTTCAATTTTCGATTTTACATGTCATAATAACAAAGGTAGTTGGAAATATTACCAGTTAATAACATTGACACAGTACAGACCATGTTATTTGTAAATAATCTTGGGACTCAATTTGATACTTATAGACATTATTTTGTTTTCAAGCAAGTTTATGTTCTTTATGGATTTATTCAACTTAAGGTTCATGGGGTATACATGCTACGTACCAGAAGATCTTATGGAATAGCATACTTTTTATCGGATGTCTCTGAAGGGACTATGGAATAGCATACTTAGAAGCTCAGACCCACGTCACAAGCCTCACCCTCTGGGTCAGGCATCATTGCTCTCATTTATGCTCTAAATATATTCTTTACTCGCGTTCAATTTCACTTCATATATGATCTCATATTTAGCACTTTCACTTGAGCTCCATATTAAAATATAAAAGCACTAACTTTTCCCTTTTCAGTTTAGTTGGCTTTTTGAGTGGAGAATAGGTAGTGGAAAATGTGATTGTTATAATTTGTAATCATACATTATTTGAAGATAAAAGTGAATAAGTGAGCTTCTTGCGGAGACCTGTGTTTTTGGTAAACAATATTATCCTTCATTTTTTTAATTTTCTTTATTTCTTTAATGCCCCTTTTTGTCATTACATAACATTTGAAGCGACCAAATTTAGATTGGAACAAAAAATTCTATTATGATATTGTACTTATTTTCAGTAATGTTGTAGTACTAAGATTGCACCTCCAGCCTTTCTCTTCTCCTCCAGCTACATAATTTTAAATATTGAAAACAAAATACAATACAAGAAGAAGTTTGCATTTATAAATACAGATTACAAGCAGAAAGAGATGTTTAGTGACAGATAGACTACATAGCAACAACATAAGTGATAAAAAGAAAGATGTTAGTTACAGATAGACTACATAGCAGCAACATAAGGGATAAAAAGAAAGTTGGTCCACATGATGATCAAAGCTAATGAAGTATTGAAGTAATTAACAAGCCCGAACCACATAAGTAACTTCCATTTGATAGGTATTGTTTATCATAACGTGGGTAATGGGTTTATGTATTCCCATTAATTTATTTTTGGTCACCCCTATAAGTTGATCACAAAAAAAATTAACAACCCATCAAAATAAGTAGTTTAAAAATATATTCAAATTCAAATTATTATATTCGTTTCAATAAGAACATACTTTTAATATAATAAAGTCAACAAAATAAAAATTCAACAATTTCAGAAAGCGAGAGCCATGGTGAAAGACCTTAATTTGAACATAAACTATAAATCTACTAGAATATTTATCTGATATTTTGGCTTGCTTATTTAATTGTATAATTTACTTATTTTTAATAAAAGAATCTATATTAATAATATATATACACTGTATTTTCATACATGAATTTACTAATACAGTTTAATGGTCACGCTCTGGTGAGAATGAGAACAGTGAAAACACATATATTCACTACATTTCAAGCTATTTTAAAGGGCCCCGCTAGGGGCATCTTCACAAAAATAGTCTTATAATTCTACCCTCTATCCATTCATAAAAAAAATTAACAAAAAAAAAATATTAAAATGAGAACAGTGAGAACACACATATTCGCTACATTTCAAGCTATTTTAAAGGGCCCCGCTAGGGGCATCTTCACACAAAAGTCTTATAATTCTACCCTCTATCCATTCATAAAAAAATTAACAAAAAAAAAATTAAAAATTGCTTGAAATGTGGTCTCATTGTTCTCCAACATTTACATATTATATTAACTATGAGCTCTCATAGTTAATATAATACTCCCTCCGTCCCAATTTACATGTCCCTTTTCTAAAAAACACACATATTAAGATAAAGTTAGTTGATTAAATTTTTCCAACTAATACCCTTATTTAATATATTGGAAAGTGAGAATATAGTTAAGTTTAAAAAAGTCAAATTTTTTATACAATAAATGTAGGGATAGTCTTGTAAAACTACACTTAAATTTGCATTGAAAAGAGAAAAGGGACATGTAATTTGAGACAAATTTGTTTTAGAAAAGGGACTTGTATTTTGGGACGGAGGGAGTATGTTCTTGATATTATATGAGGTTTAATGTTTTGGAGCCATTTAATGTTTTGGAGCCATTGGGGGTGAAGAGATTATCATTTCCGCATTTGAATAATGAAGACAATTTATTATTGTTTTCAATTAGAGAACAATATTTGTAAAAATATTTATTACTTTTATTGTAGATTTTGATGGATTAAATAAATTTTTAACATTGTTAAAATAGAATTGTATGCTACTTTTTTATATAAATTTTAGCATATCATTATTTTATTAAATACTTATATAACTGTATATAATATATTTCTAAGAATTGATTATTTTTATAATTGCATACAATATCTTTTTAAGAAATCAATCAAATTTGTTAAATTTTTGGTATTTTCAATTTAAATTAAATAAGATGTTTTAAGAAATCAATCAAATTATTTAAATTTTTGGTATTATCATTTTAAATTAAATAAGATGTCGTGTACGAAGTACGGGCAAAATGCTAGTTATTATAATAAGAGAATAATGTTCCTGAGATTACCTGAGGAACTTACCTAAGGTACTTACCTTACTTCTTTATAAAATCTTATAAAATAAATGGCCCCGCAGAGGCATTTTTATGAAAACTAGATTACCCATTTTATGGAAACATCTCAGGAAAAATACCTGATAATCTCAGGTACAACATTCTCATAACAGAATATCTAATACACATAACAGGATGTGATTATGGACAATCAGAAATTGGGATCATTACCTTAATTAAACCAATTAAAAATATTTGAACCAATTGACAAAAATATCTGAGAGCATGGCGACAGGTGAAGATCCTTTGGGATTATTTAAAATATAAAACCTAACAATAAATTTTTTTATTGTAATTTTAAATTCCTCAAAGTACTATTGGTGTATTTAGTTTACCATTAGATTTATAAATTATTGCAAACTTAAAATACAAAAGGATAGTATTTCAGTTTTCTCTCTCTCTCTCTCTCAACAACAACTATGAGCCCGTTTGGCGTAACTTAAAAAAAGTAACTTATTGCTTTAAGTTAGAAAGTTGATTATAAGTGATAAGTAAATCAGAACTTATAAGTTAGTAAAGTGTTTGGTAAATCAGAAATTATAAGTTTACTGTAGAACAAATATTTTTATAAAATTTTCCTAAATCACGTCGAAATATAGCACATATTGCATGCAAAATGATCGTTGGGAGATGGAGAAAAATATGGTGAAGTTAGATTTGACAAAAATATCGCCGATTGAAGGGAAAAATCCAATTAAAAACGGAGAAATTAGTGAATAGTAAATAAGCTGGAAAAAAGTTAGGACTTTCTAACTTTCAACTTATGAACCTATAAGATCATAAGTTCTTAAAAAAAGTCGTTACCCAAACACTCTTAAATAAGCACAACCGGACTTAAAATCCAAAAAAATACTAAAACAGAAATTCTTAAATAAGCACAACCGGACTTAAAATCCAAAAAAATACTAAAACAGAAATCCAAAAAAATACTAAAAAAAGTCGTTACCCAAACACTCTTAAATAAGCACAACCGAAATTCTTTTTTCCGATGAGAGTCGGCCGCCATTAATTCCGCCCTCCTCTTCTTCTTAGCTTCCTTCTCCCCCCTCTTTCTCCAATCAAGCCATCATCCACCTTCACAAATCCATCTATTCCTTCCATAAATCGAAAATTTTTCCAAAAATTTTCAAAAACCCATTCGAGTTTCTTAGATCTTCTTCGATTTAGAGCTCGAAATATCAAATAAACACATTTCTCAAACTCAAAATCTCCTGCTTAACATCATTCCAAAGTTTGGTGCTAATCCGAAATATTTGACTTTTTGATTTGTATCGCCTTGGGCGAAGTATTGCTTTATGCATTTGTCTCGCTTTATGCGTGTGTCCCGCTTATGCGTGGTTCTGATTGTCTTTATGTTTATGTGTATTGTTTTTCGGTGTTGGATCTGGTTAAAATGATTTTGTTGATGTTTTCTTGGATCTGGAAAGCACGTATTGAAGCTGGTGCGGTGGAAATTATTGCAAAAGCTCACCTTGCACAACTAAAGATTGTTCTTCTTTTGGGTATCTCTACTTTCGACATGTCTATAGCTGGTATCCGGCATGTAGATAGCTGGGGTGGTTTTTTCTCAACCTCAGTCTGTAAGGGGGATTACGAACAGTGGGCTATCAATGGTTTTTATGTGTTCGGGTCAATTGTGATACTGCTGCTTTCAGGTATGGTGGTGCAATATGGATCACTTGGGATGTCTACGATTTCATTTTTAGCTTCAAGAATTTTTAAATTCGGTTCAAGAATTTTAAAATTCAGTGTGTTAAACGATCAGGAAACAATTCAACTAATTGTTATTAGTTTGATATTTGTTTTCCAACCTGGTTGTATTGGCAATTGGGGATTTGTCCCGATTGTGTTCAACTTTTAATGAATCTTATTTCTTTCTGGCAAAAAAAAAAATACAAAAGGATAAGTTATGTTAGTTATTTACAATTTATACTATTAACATTGATGGAATATCAAAAATAAAAAGAATTTGCTTTTCCTGAGGTTACATACTAAGTTTCTCGAAGTTATTAAAAAAACAATACAAGAATACAAAATTGTTTTAAAAAATTATACTAAAATCTCTTGTAAATTTCCTGAGATAATCTCAGGAAAATTATTCTCAAATAAAAATTACGGTACAATCGATGAAATAAACTACTCCAATCATTACGTTCATCTTAAAATGATAAATACTTCATATATTGAGTAGGATTTAAAGCTGGATTCTAATTTTGATTTAAGAGTAATTAATTGAATAATGAAAAGTTATGCCATATTTACAAAAGCAATCGAGTCAAATAAACATAAAACATATTCATATCGCTAATTAATTTAATTTGGGTGAAAAACAAAAATATCCACGGACCATGCATGTGTTACATGCGTACACTATATACGCATGTCTCACATGTGTGGCCTTTACAAAAGAAAAGTCTGGCATCACATGTTAAGCTGGGTTACGTATTCTATAAATGTATAATAGGAGACACGCATTTCAGTAATGCGTAACCCAAGTACTGTTCATCGTCTACAGACGTTAACGGGGGACGACTTTCAAGCAATTTTGGCACAAAATCCGATCAACCTTCGTTCAGTCCTTTCCAAGTTTCTAGCACACGCGTACCATACATCAAAACGTTCGTCTTCTCCCCCTCTACAAGTGTATATCATTCGATTTTTGTTTTGTTTGCGGGATTTTAAAATCCCAAAACCAAGCTTGTTTTCCAATCGCATTTTCCGATAAGCTCTTACACGCCCCTGCGGGGCCAAACACCAACAAATCGCAGAATCAAAACGAAGGGGAAGCTCGGGCTTCGTTTTGATACCATAATCAGTATTGGAGGTTGCCGGAATATCATGTACGGGGGAGATAAACCGGAGAGGCGATTTTTCGCCTCAGAGAGACACCGACCAGTTATTCGAAATAATGACGCATGATGATGTCATCATGCATTCCCAGAATGCGTGACTCGAGATATCCATGTCCAACATGCGTATCCCCGGTCACGCATTCTTAGAATGCGTAGGCCGTGGGCAATTTGGGCGGAACCTCGCGCACATGGGTATTTCGGGCAGGGGTCAAGCAAAATTGGTGTATTTTGGGCATTATTTCATTCAGTCTACATGAAAAGACAATTAATCGATTTATTGAAGTTGATAATTCAAATCAATATATTTTAATTTATTTTACGAAAAAAATTGTACTAACACACTTTCTTCGTCATTATATAATTTTTATATCAATAATTGAATCATTAATTCAAATTCCAAAAAAATTCACCGAGATTCAAAAACATAATGATAAAATTTATGGCAATCAAAAATACATTTTAGAAATTTAAACTTTTTATATTTATAAACAAATTGTTATTTATAATTTATTTTTTGGGAACATGACAAGAATATAAAAATATTTTTTTAATTTTAAAATTAATATTTTAAAATGATTTTTTAAGAGTATTCTCTCATGAACCTTGATCATACATATATTCTATTTATAATGACTTAAAATATTACTTTTAAAATAATCGATCTTTCTCTAAAAAAAGATAATTGATTCCGTTTATATCATCTCACCAATTCGGAAAGTATTGTTATGTCATATCATCTCCAATGGGATAAAATCCTTAACTAAAATTTTAAATAATTTACCAAAATTAAAATTGAAATTTATACGTAGTATGTTAAAATTTCATCACATAAAATTTTAGCAATTGAAATTCTATAGATCTTTTATAAGTGTCATGTCATATTTTGCCCATTCTCTTACCAAAATTTGATAAAAAAATTTAAATAATAATAACTTTTTTAAAATATAGTCAATCTCATTGAAGCATCATAATCAATTTACACAAGGTATGAGTATTGGATAACGGGTCATGTACCGATCTAAAACCTTTATTAATAAGCGAAACATCATTTTAACGGTACCACTTTTGGTTTCACCTCTATAATTAATCATATTTCTACTACAATTCTTTGATGTTTTTCAATAAAATAGAAATTTTATTATAATTATAATCCTTTTATTACAACTTTAAATAAAGAAAATAGTTTCATCCCTAGAATCATATTCACTTATAATTTTATGTTATTTTATAAAGAAAATAATAAAATTGAAATCGTATTACAACTATAATACAATTTTTTTTCCTCATAATTTAGAATCAAAGAATAATACGATCAATTCTCCAAAAGATTTTTCAAGGAACACCCTTTAACGGTATCATTTTTGGTTCGCACCGTATTTTGGTTTCACCTTTATAATCCTATTTTTACTATAATTCTATGTTGTTTTTTAATAAAATAGAAATCCTATTGTAATTATAATTCTTTTATTACAACTTTAAATTAAAAAAAAATAGTTTCATCCCTAGAATCATATTCTCTTACAATTCTATGTTACTTTTTAAAGAAATTCTATTATAATTATAATACAAATTTTTTTATCATAATTTACATTAAAAAATAATACGACCAATTCTCCAAAAAAAATTTCAAGGAGAACAACTATAACATGTTTCCATACACTACTCTAGAACATTCTTCCCTGCGATTATATGTTATTTTTTTAAAAAATATAATAAAAATAAAATCTTATTATTATTATAATTCTTACATTGTATTAGCAGTTTTTTTTATTATAACTTATAATAAAAAAAGATTACGATCAATCATCCTAAATATTTTTCAATGAAAACAACCGAAACGTGTTTCCATGCACTTCTTAGTTCTTATAAACAATCTAAGTTTACGGTTTGTTAATCGCATAAATTTTTTATGCGAATAACATAGTTCTTTTTATAATGTTTGTAATATAATTTTATAAATATTTATTTAAATTAAAATTAGTAAATATTTAAAATAAATCTTCGAGCCCGTGCAAAGCACGGGTTATCATCCAGTAACTTATAATCTACTGATAATTATAAAAAAAAATAACCACATCAGAGATCGAAAAATTTAGAATCGGCAAAATCAAGTAGACATGAATGGTGACGGTTGGAAAAAAAGTACATATGCAACAGGAAAAAGTTAACAATCTCCCATGTATCAAAACAAGATACATAAATAAGCAAGGTTTTAAAAAAATGCATTAAACGGATACGAAATAAAAATGTTTAGCTTTTAGCAAAATTGAGTTTTTAAGTGTTTAATGAGGTTAAGCGGGTCAAAAGTAGATTTAATCAATTTTAAATGGATCTGAAAATCTTATTATTATTATAATTCTTACATTGTATTAGCAGTTTTTTTTAATTATATAACTTATAATAAAAAATGATTACGATCAATCATCCTAAATATTTTTCAATGAAAACAACTGAAACGTGTTTCCATGCACTTCTTAGTTCTTATAGACAATCAAAGTTTACAGTTTGTTAATCGCATAAATTTTTTATGCGAATAACATAGTTCTTTTTATAATGTTTGTAATATAATTTTATAAATATTTAGTTAAATTAAAACTAGTAACTATTTAACATAAATCTCCGAGCCGTGCTTCGCACTGGTTATCACCTAGTAACTTATAATCTACTGATAATTATAAAAAAAAATAACCACATCAGAGATCGAAAAATTTAGAATCGGCAAAATCAAGTAGACATGAATGGAGACTGTTGGAAAAAAAGTACATATGCAACAGGAAAAAGTTAACACATTTGGAACAGGAAAAAGTTAACAATCTCCCATGTATCAAAACAAGATAGCGCAGTATGGATCGCTAAGGAAGTCTTCGGATTCGTTTTTAGCTTCAAGAACTTTTAAGTTCATTTTGTTAAACGATCAGAAAACAATTTATTTATTTTTCAATCTGGTCGTATTGACAGTCGGGGGTTTGTCCCGCTGTATTTTAAGTTGGTTTGATCCTCTAATATAATTCTATGTATTTCGTCAAAAAAAAAAAACAAGATACATAAATAAGCAAGGTTTTAAAAAAAAACGCATTAAACGGATACGAAATAAAAATGTCTAGCTTTTAGCAAAATTGAGTTTTTAAGTGTTTAATGAGGTTAAGCGGGTCAAAAGTAGATTTAAGCAATTATGAATGGATCTGAAAATAAATTTGTAATTTGATATTTTTAACTATTACGTTTGTATTTTCTAAATTCATTATGACTAACTATGACTTTGTGAATGTGGAAATTTTAACTTTTATCATAATATGTTATATCATATATGAATGTTATCTTTTTTTTAAAAAAAATAATATTGTATTTATTTATATATTTATTTATAATCCGATTAATGATCTGTTTTTAAAATCGCTTAAGCGTCCGCTTAACCGCTAGAAGGCCTTCACATCGCTTAGGTTCGATTTGCGTTTTTTACAACACTGTATATTACTAATGGCTTTATATTTCAAAATTTGATTTTTTAATTAATTTTAGTGTTTTTTTCTTAAATCAAAACAATTCATTAGTTAAAGATTATACTACATTTACAAACATAATTGAAATTTAACAAACACATAATAAAATTGATCAAATCAACAATTCCCACGGTAAAACTATGATCTACGATTGTTGAGTAAATACTTCATTTGGAATATATTTTACTTTCATTGCTACAATATAATTTGACATAATTTTTTTATGAAACGATACAAAGGGTTTCACTCAGGAATTAATATTTTTATACAAAAAATACGGAACAACACTATTATCATCCTTAATTTTTTATTAAGAAAAATGAATAATAGTATGAGACCATCCATTTATGAAAATGGACCGCATTTAGATCTCTATTGTAATTTGTACCGAGTGAGCTCATCGATATTGGGCCACTCGAACCACCCAATAACTTCATGAAGTTGTAAAGAATTTCGTACGTACAATTAAATTGTGGTTTTGACCCAACTACTGCTCTGTAGCATGAACAAATAATTTTGGGCTCATGCCATTGGGCTTTCAAAATCATTGCTATACACAATATTTTTATTTAATTGATCTTCAAATAAAAAAAAATAAAAGTATATTAATTTCTTTAACCTATACTCCCTCTATCTCTAAAAACATTTCCCATTTACTAAATCGGCACTATCAAATATTTTTCTCTTTCCTATTTTAAACCATAAATAATAATATTCAATACTCACTACTCCACCCACTACTCCTTAAAAATAATATTCAATACCCACTACTCCACCCACTAATCATTACAAATAATATTGAGCAATTAGCCAAAAAAACCAACCAACTTTATAGTTTTTGCCATTTAACCAATCAACTATTTTTTTCACAAGGAACGCCAACAAACTTTGCTAAATTGGAAAAATTTGTCCTAAATTTAACCATGGTTAATTATTATTATCTAATGTTTAATTTTTTAATATAAATTAATTTTTTTTTACATACTTGCAAACCATTTTGGTGTATTGTCATATAATTAATTTCATTATAAAATTTCTATTTGCCTTTTTCCCCAAAATTGATTATATTTGTTTTTTCCCTCCTAAATTTGATAAATGAAATGAATCCTCACAAATTTCATTTGTTTTAGTTATTAATAAAATTATAATAAAATCATGAAATTTCACACGACTATTAATGTTAAAAAAATTATCGGACAAACTTAGCAAAAGTCATGCATGCCTTTGTCATTTACGTGATTTTTGTCCATATTACATACCTATTTTTCAAATTTATTGAATTCAGAAAATATTTTTTTTTTGCCATAAAAGTAGTCGCTTTTATTACTTCCTCAAATCATTCTTTTTAATTTTAGTTATGATAAATCAGATCATTCTTTTTTTTCCTCATAAAAATAGGGAAGGGTACAAATACTTAAATATAAATTTTAAAAATATAAAAATACATAAAGTAACAATGCAATTGAAAGATTTGTAATTAAAATTATTATTATTATTATTATTATTATTATTATTATTATATTTTAATCTAGTTTAATATTTCATAAATATTGTTTTAGCTATGACGATAATAAATTACAAATCTATTTTGAGTTGTATCTTGTTTCATTATTAATATATTTTGGTTTATAAAAAAAGATAATAAACTACAATGAAGTAATATTTGAATGAATTTTTTGATTAATAATTTATTGCTTATTTAATAAAGATATGGTTGAACAATAGTTAATAAGCATCAACAATAATTAGCTATAGTTAATTTATTTTCACAATTTGATAAAGTTTGTTGGGTTTTGATGAGAAAAAATAAGTTCAATGGTTAAATTGCAAAAAAATAGAAAGTTGGTTGAGTTTTTTGACTAATAACTCAATAATATTCAACACCCACTATTCAACCCACTACTCAAAAAACAATATTCAATACTGTTGTGGAATAAAATCTAGGTCACGAATTTGTAATTAATGCTAGGATTCGGGAGCTTCTTGCTTTAATGGTTGTTCCGTGTTCGAGACTAATCGGTCCTCACAGAGTGCCTACGTATCTCGTATTGAGAATCAAGTCAAGACGTAGTTCTAGGTGATGAGGGGTAAGACCCTTTATATAGGCTGAGAAGCCATAAAATCGTAGTAGGGTTAGGTGACTTGGTGAGCAAGTCACCGACTAGAAGAGGTTCTAGTCTCCTTCCATGTATGAATCAGTTTCCATGTTGAAGTATGTGCCTTGGAGGCTAAGTCAGGCAAGAGTTATATCCTTGTTTGACTCTTATTTGCTGAGTTGTTTATTACCCCTAATATTTAATTACGAAATTAATATTATAAATAGGGTTTGGGCCTATCTGGTGGGCCCCACGTTTGGACCATTCTAGGTCTAATTAATGCCACATTAAATGTGTTTTTAGGGCTTACTTTTAGCCCATATCATTTGCCCCCAACTTCTAGGAAAACTGATCAGGTTTTCCTTGAAGTTATAACGGCCTTATTCGAGACTTGGATCAGGGTTTATTGCTCTTACGTGAGTATTTTCAACAATATCATCTTAATGTAAAGCGTGGAGCGACCGACGCATTTACGACGATGTTGAACGACACTAATCAGTGTTAAACGGCACTACACAGCGCTAATCAGCCTTAAACAATGTTTAAACAGTGTTAAACGATGTTAAATGGCATAAAACGGCACTAACGGCACTAATCAGTGCTAAACGGTGCTAATCGGTGCTTATCGGTGCTTAAACAGCACTACACGGTGATAAGTGGATTTATATCCACTTGGAGCATTCTAAATCGGCTTAAATTGATTGTCTTGGGCTCAAGTTTCTTGTAGTTTTGATGTATTTTGTTTAGTTGTGCAGATTTACAAGGATGTTGATTAAGGTTGATGCTTCTATCGTTTTTGGAGAATAAATTAGTTAAAATTCGGATTTCTGAGACGGTTGCGCAGTCTACACTGTTTTGGACATATCTGGAATTCTAGAAGTCTGTTTTCAGCGATCTTACTGCCCACGCGAAGCCTGGGAGATTTTCTGCAACTTGGGATAGGATTACCAGGAGCAAATTGCGCTGGGTAGGAGCAATTTGCGCGAAGAACAGACTGTTGGGCGCAGGTTGCATGCACGCGGTGCTGAAAAATTACAGTTTTTACTATTTTGGCCATATCTTGAGTTCTACAACTCCGTTTGAGGCCCGTAAGCAGTCCACGCGAAGATAACGAGATTTTCTATCATTCTAAAGTGGTCCAGAGGCCCAATTGCAGCTGGAACGTTCCAGAAAATCTGAAGAAAAGGCAGCTACGAATTTCCCTTTAAAACAGAATCAGTTTAGGAAACGTATCTTGCAGAAAATTATATTATAATTCTGTTTTAGTATTTTCTTGCTGGGCAAGATGTCTAGAGCCTATATAAATACATCCAACCCTTGTAATAGATCATCATCATTAGGAGAAAAACTATTACATATCAATTACTAGGTTTATTTGTATATTTTCATACTTTGTTTTTATCATGGTTTCATCAGATCCCATGATGACGAGAGGTTCAATTATGAGCAAATCGTTGTCATGGGATTCTAACGGATTTATTTATGGAGCTTTAGTATCTTGATTGCTTTAAAGATCTGTGTGTGATGTATATCTGATATCTCGTATGGTTATGCTTAATTGTTAGATGCGTAGCTAACATCTAATTTGTTAATCTCTTGTGAAGTGAAAGTGGATCTTGAGATTTAGAACTTGCCATGCTAGCATAGGTTCATGATTGTTTATCAACATGATTCGTAGTATGAGATGAGAATACTTATATTGCCCTATGTGATCATTATGGATAACTTGCTCTTCAACCGTTATGTTTTCAAATTCTATAGACATATAGGGTCTAAGCATAATTGGTGTCTACTCATCTTCTATCTCTTTTGTGGATGTATGTTTAGTTTGGTATTCGTATACTGAGAAGTAGCGTATACTTGTTTCGTGTTATCCGATCAGATATCATAACCATTGCATATAGTGATTAAAGGCATCAGATCTAAGCGAAGTATTTAATGAAGTTAGGATTCCATGGTTTTTCTTGCAGAAGTAATTAGATTTAAATTCTTGTTATTTAGTTAATTTGTAGTTTTGTTAATTTGCTTTTTAGTTAATTTAGTTTATTAAATCCAAAATTGTTATTTGTCTTAGCAGTGAATAATAATCATACATTGTTGCATAGGTGCATCTACTGAATTAAAACCATAACCAGATCTCTGTGGGAACGAACTCAACTTATATCTATATTACTTGTGACCACGTACGCTTGCGTGATTTAGTGTAAACACACGGTGCTACTCGGCACTAATCTATGCTAACAGGCACTAATTAGTGCTTAAACAGCACTAAACGGTGCTAATCGGCACTAATTTGTGCTTAACCGGCACTAATATGCGCTTATCGGTGCTAATCGGTGCTTATCGGCACTAATTTGTGCTTATCGGCACTAATCTGTGCTTATCGGCACTAATCTGTGCTTAAACGGTCAGCTGAAAAGGGGACCCAGGACAGTTGGTAGGCTGCCAGGTGCTCCTGGTCGGCTGACAGGTGCACCTTGACAGTTGACAAGTGCACCTTGACCGGGGCAGGTGCACCTTGACGGGGGCAGGTGCACCTTGACGGTTGACAGGTGCACCTTGACGGTTGACAAGTGCACCTTGACCGGGGCAGGTGCACCTTGACCGGGGCAGGTGCACCTTGACCGGGGCAGGTGCACCTTGGCGGTTGACATCTGCTCCTGGTCGGCCGGACCCTTCCCATGGCACCTGGTCGGCTGCCAGTGCTCCTTGGTGGCTGACAGGTGCGCCTTGGTGGCTGATAGGTGCACCTTGGTGGCTGACAAGTGCACCTTGGTGGCTGACAAGTGCGCCTTGGGGGCTGACAGGTGTTCCGTGTTTGAACCAAGTGGCTCTAGATGACGCTTAAACGATGTTCAACGTATGTTAAATGGCGTAAGACGGCAATAAACAGCGCTAGTGGACGCTGAACGGCGCTAGGTTGAAGGTCGATGTTTGTCCCGGAAAGTAGAAAACCTTCAACAGAACCATCAAACGACCCAACCAACTAACGGGAGGTGCCAAGTTGGGTGCTGGGAAGTCAGTTAATGCTCCTTCGTGGCACCTGGTCGGCTGCCAGGTGCTCCTGGTCGGCTGCCAGGTGCTCCTGGTCGGCCAGACCTCTTCCATGGCACCTGGTCGGCTGCCAGGTGCTCCTGGTTGCCTGTCAGGTGCTCCTGGTCGGCTGCCAGGTGCTCCTGGTCGGCCAGACCTCTTCCATGGCACCTGGTCGGCTGCCAGGTGCTCCTGGTTGCCTGCCAGGTGCTCCTGGTCGGCTGCCAGGTGCTCCAGGTTTCCTGGGAGTGCTTGAACGACATTTCAATCTATGTTGAACGATGTTGAATGGCATAAAACGGCACTATACGGTGCTAATTGATGCTTGAACGACATTTCAACCTATGTTGAACGACGTTGAATGGCATAAGACGGCACTACACGGTGCTAATCAATGCTTGAACGACACTTAGTTGGAGGTCGATGTTTATTCCGGAAAGTGAGAAACCTTCAACAAAACCATCAAACGACTCAACCAACTGACGGGAGGTGCCGGGAGGTCGGCTGAAGCCCCTCTGTGGCACCTGGTCGGCTGCCAGGTGATCCTGGTCGGCCTGCCAGGTGCTCCTGGTCGGCCAGACCTCCTTCCTAGCACCTGGTCGGCTGCCAGGTGATCCAGGTCGGCCAGAGCTTCTCCACGGCACCTGGTCGGCTGCCAGGTGATCCTGGTTGCCTGCCAGGTGCTCCTTGGTTGCTTTGTCGTGCCTCTCGGAGCTTTTCGCAACGCTTGGAATTTCGTTCTTGAATCACGTCCTTGACATTCGTACTTTGCATACTTCCTTTCAGGGCATAATCGGTCTCTTTATTAGCAAAGACTAAATGATAGTGTTTTATCTTCCATAAACGTAATTAGCTTCTTAAGCTTAGATGAGTGTCTTAGCACAACTAGTTATTGTTTCTTCACGTAGATCCTTCTTTTCTTTCCCGGAATCATACGAACTGATATAACTTTTGCCAGATATAGCAGATGAATTCCATTTTCTTCATGTATAAACGATAGATGACCTGCAAACACGAATCGAGCTGTGTTTCAACCTGATATAGAAGGTCACCCCTCTTCTATAAAAGAGTGGGGGGGCTTCATTTTCATTCACTTCACTTCTTCTTACTTCTAAAATTCTCTCTGAAGCTTTCAAGCTCCAAAGCTTTCAAGTTCTAGCTTCAAGTTCGAGCTCAAGATGGCAGATGGCAACCGCGTTTCGGCTCCGTCATTCTCTATGTCTGAGGCGATGTCCAAGAGAACCATGGCCAAAACTTTGCGAGGTAAACTTAGACTAAATCCCCCTTCATATATTGATCGTAGATTTGATTCTTTATATGACTTGTTGAGTACCATGAGGGATGCATTCCCCAACAACTCTGAATTAGCTGCGTACCATAGCCCGTGCAAGTTTGACAAGGATGATGTTGACAAAATCAAGAAGCTATATGGCTTCCCAGACGCGATCAAGGTTCGCCTTCCTGGCTTAGCCGATAGAACCTGTAATTGGCATCCAGAGAGGCTATGTGTCTACAAAGGCGCCCTTGAAGCAGGCCTGAGATTCCCTGTAGATCAGTTCATCATAAGGCTCCTAGCAGAGCTTCAGGTTCATCCCTGCCAGTTGTATCCCAATGCATGGCGGACTATCATCATCTTCATGCTGAGGTGCCGGGATCTAGGTATCGAACCAACTACCACAATGTTCCGGAGTATATTCGCCACCAAGAATTCATCTGAGATTCAGAAGGGATGGGTAACAATTCAACACCGAACTAATGTTCCACATATTGTGAACGCCTTTTCGTTCCCAGATTCCCATCACTTCTGGGACATAGAGTTCGTGATTCTGGTATGGCGTGGTGGCGACTGGGGCCAATTCTTTGTGTCTAAGTTTGGGGAAGTGCATGACGCGACACACTTTGTGTGTGATCTTGACGGGAAAGAGCTTCTTGATCGTGACAGATTACTTGCTGACGATGGCCGTACTCACTACAAAGTTTTCTTAACCGAGAAGAGACTTGTAGAAGCTGGCCTTAGCTTACTTTCTGCTGAGGGTAATTTTTTATTTGCACGTTATGAACTCTGTTTGTTCTTATTCCGATATTTTTTTTGTTGTCATTTCAGTTGCGGAGGAGATAGACAGCCTGCCCGAGAACCAACCGAAAGTTACTAGAAGGATGATCAAAAAAGCCGAGGCGGCTGGCGTCCAACCTGGGCCGAAGATCCCGCAGTTCCTGTCGGGATGTTCTTCAAAGAGATCGCGAAATGCTGACGGGAGAGTCAAGACCCCCTACATCCCTGGTTGGGGTATATGTGAGCAAGATTCTGTCTTGGGATGCCCAGAGTCGGCCTTGGATTGGTCCAAATTCTGCATCACTCCCCCAGACCTTTTGACAGTGACTGTCGGGGACAAATTTGATGAGGCGGAGAAACTAGGAGCTCAAGCCCTGTACCAGGTTCCCAACTTTTTATCTTAGATGTAGTATTTTCACATGACTTATGATTATAAATGTCTCATTGATTCTTTGTTCCATGCCAATGCCCAGTTCCAAGCCAGCACTCACATAGGCCGTGCATATCGAGATGAAAATACGGCCTTGAAGAAGGAGAAAGCAACTTTTGACGAGAGACGCCAAGACTTGGAGTCTAGGGCCATCCGGGCTGAAGCTGATGCTCATTCTCTCCAGAGACAGTATGACTCCCTGTATAACAAAAAGGCAGCAGACTACAAGCTAGTGGTGAAAGCTTACCAGGAGTCTGAGGATTTCTTTCGTCTTATAGATGAGCATGACGATGAAGTTCGCCCGGGTATTATGTCTGTTGGCTGGGATCGAGCCATCAATACTGTGAGCAAGAGGCACCCTACTGTGGTTAACCCGAGGGACTTTCCCAGTCCTTATACTCAAGCTGCTTCGGGCTCAGAGGCCAACCCAGTAGCCCAAGCTTCAGGTTCCGGCTCTAGGGGAAGTCGCCGTCGTTCTGGCTCTGGTTCAAGAGGGGGCGTTCGAGCCAATGTGGACGATTCAGTTTCCTCGGACCCTAGGGGGAAACGGCCTATGACCGTGCAGAAAGGGAGAGTGGTTCACCAAGCGGTCCCTTTGAACAGGGTGGCTCAAATCGAGGATAGCTCATCTTCTGAGGAGGAAGAGGTTGTGCCTCAACCAATGGTGGTGGCCGAACCATATAATGGCCCTGACGAGGAAAGCTCAGAGGAAGAGAGTGATGAGGAAGAGAGCAGTGAAGAAGAGAGTGAGGAAGAGGAGAACTCAGGTGAGTAGTTGGGATTGCTTGGTGGCCTTGCATGGCCTAGCTTGGCCGCATGTGGCTTCGTATTTCTAGCTTTCAATCAAGGTCCTTCGGGATCAAACTTTTATTTGCCTAAGTGATGTAACTTAACTGTCGGCCCTTCGGGGTCTTTATTTATGCACTTGTTTCTTTCATTCATATGTTCATTTATTTTCGGTACTTGATCTTTCTAGATTTGCACTCAGCATGTGCTAGGTACTTAAACAAAACATAGACTTATAGAATGGAAAACAAACTTGCATTAATAACTCAGATGGGTTCAACCCTTACATAGCTTATTATTGTCCTACTCGGGGCATTAAACCCTAGAATGGTTTCATCGAACCTTATTTCTACTTCTCCTACTAGGTAAATAAAAAGCTACATCCTTGCAGAGGCAGCTTATACATAATAAATCTTGAGGTTCAAGGCATGCCAGGTACGGGGCACCTCAACCCCGTCCAAGGTTTCCAATTTGTACGATCCTCGTCCCAGCGTCTTCCTAACTCGATACGGCCCTTCCCAGTTTGGGGCTAGTTTTCCCTTCTGGCCAACCCCAGAAGCCTCGATCTTCCTCAGAACTAAGTCACCTTGCTGAAAGAACCTCTCCTTAACCCTGTGGTTATAATAAAAGGATGCTTTCTTCTGATGTTCCGCATTTCTAGCGTTCGCCTCGTCCCTGACTTCATCAATCAGATCCAGGGCGAGCCTCATGCCTTCTTCATTAGTTTCAGGTTCGAATGCCTCAACTCGAGGCGACGCATGCATGATCTCCAGTGGCACAACTGCCTCAGCTCCATAAGCTAGCAGAAACGGGGTTGCTCCGGTGGTCACCTTACAAGTGGTGCGATAAGCCCATAGTATAGGCAGCAACTCATCCACCCAAGTGTTCCTTGAACGTTCGACCCTTTTCTTTAGTCCATCAAGGATGATCCGATTGGCCACCTCGGCCTGTCCATTCGCTTGCGGGTGCGCTACTGAAGTAAAACGAAGTTCAATAGCTTTTTCCTCACAGTACTTTTTGAACTCCTCATTGTTGAACTGCGTCCCATTATCCGTTACAAGGATTCGTGGGATGCCATACCTACAAATTATGTTCTCCCAAAAGAACTGGGCAACTTGCTTGGTGGTTATCTTGGCTAGAGGCTTAGCCTCGATCCACTTAGTGAAGTAGTCAATGGCGACTATCAGAAACTTCCTCTGTGCCGAAGCCATAGGGAAAGGACCTAGTATGTCCATCCCCCACATTGCAAACGGGATGGGAGAATTGACCGATGTTAACATCTCAGGCGGCTGCCTTACAACCGGAGCGTGCTTCTGGCACCTATCACACCTCTTGACATAATTCTGTGCATCGGCCAGCATCTCTGGCCAATAAAATCCAAGGCGAGTTATTTTGTGAGCCAATGCCCTCCCCCCCAGGTGCTGCCCACATATTCCTTCATGAACTTCCTCCAAGGCTTCTCTTGCCTCTTGGGGCCTCAAGCACTTCAAGTACGGGATGACAAACGATCTCTTGTAGAGGATGACTTCAATCAAGGCATATCTTAATGCTCTCACTGACAGCTTTCGTGCCTCCAAGGCATTGTTAGGGAGCCAACCTGTTTCGAGGTGAGCTTTGATAGGATCAATCCAACAACCTCCTACATCAATCGGTGCTACCAACTTAGAGTTGATGGTCGGGGCCTTCAAGACCTGGAAGTAGACACTCCCTGCGTGATTCTCTATCTCAGAAGAAGCGAACTTAGACAGGGCATCGGCCTTGACATTCTCTTCCCTTGGAATGTGCTCCACATAGCATTCCTCAAACTGAGTCATAACAGCTTTTACGACTCTCAGGTATTTTGCCATAGTTTCATCCTTGGCCTGAAACTCACCATTCACTTGCGAGACTACCAACCTTGAATCTCCACACACTTTGAGGTTCTTGACCCTCATGACTCTGGCCAAGCCTAAACCGGCTATCAAGGCTTCATATTCAGCTTCGTTGTTAGTTGTCTGAAAATCTAACTTCAAAGCATACTCGACTGTGAATCCATCGGGGCTTTGCAAGACTAAACCTACACCACTAGATTTTGTTTTTGATGCTCCATCAAAACAGAGTACCCAATACTCTTTCAGATCAGGTACAAGCACTTCATCCTTATTTTCACATTCTTGGTTGGGTACTATCTCCTGCCCCCCGACTTCTTGGTTGCTAATGGTACATTCAACCACGAAGTCAGCCAATGCCTGAGCCTTGATGGCTGTCCGAGGCTTATACGTTATGTCAAATTCCCCGAGCTCTATTGCCCATTTGATCAACCTTCCATTGGCTTTCGGGCTGTGCAATATGCTTCTGAACTGCTGATTCGTCAAGACCTCAATCTTGTGTGCCTGGAAGTACGGTCGCAGCTTCCTTGAGGCAGTTATTAATGCCAAAGCAAACTTCTCAATGGGGGAGTAATTCAACTCAGCCCCATGCAACACCTTGCTCACATAGTAGATGGGTTTCTGAACCTTCTTCTCTTCTTTAACAAGAACTGCACTCAATGCTTGTTCAGATACCGCCAGGTATAGATAAAGAGTCTCCCCAGGACTAGGCTTGGCCAACAACGGGGCTTCATCCATGTACTTCTTCAACTGTTCAAAGGCCTCTTGGCTCTCTACAGTCCACTCAAAATTTTTCACCTTCTTTAATGCCTGAAAGAAAGGCAAACACTTGTCCCCGGACTTGGAGATGAATCTCCCTAGAGCTGCAACTCGGCCAGTTAGCTTTTATACATCTCGTATAGAGCGGGGTGGTTCCATGTCCAAGATTGCTTTGATCTTGTCAGGGTTGGCCTCTATGCCTCTCTTCGAAACCATCAATCCCAAAAATTTTCCTGATCCAACACCAAAAGCACACTTGGCTGGATTTAACATCATCTTGTGGTGCCTCAGCACTTCAAATGCATCTCTGAGGTGCTTAATATGGTCAGCCTTGAGTAGGCTCTTGACTAACATGTCATCAACATAGACCTCCATGGTTTTTCCAATCAGATGAGCGAATATCTTATTCACCAATCGTTGATAAGTAGCTCCTGCATTCTTGAGACCAAAAGCCATAACAAGATAACAGAAAACACCAAATCAGTAATGAAAGATACCTTTGGGATGTCATCCTTGTGCATCTTAATTTGATTATAACCACTGAAACCATCCATGAAACTCAACATCTCGTGTCCAGCTGTGGCATCTATTAGGGTGTCAATCCTTGGTAGAGGGAAATAATCCTTTGGGCATGCATCATTTAAATCTGTGAAGTCGATACACATTCTCCACTTTCCATTCGCTTTCTTGACCATGACAGGGTTAGCCAGCCATTCAGGGAACTGAATCTCTTCAATAAAACCAGCTTCCAACAGTTTGTCAACTTCTTGCTTAATGGCCTCCTGCCTCTCAGGAGCAAAATTCCTATTCTTTTGCTTTATCTTCTTCCGTTCAGGATCGACATTCAACCTATGAGTTATAAGTTGGGGGTCAATCCCTGGCATGTCCGCTGCTGTCCAAGCAAACACGTCGCTATTCTCTTGCAAAAATGTTGTCAATTCGCCCTTCAGGGGTTCCTTCAGAGATGCTCCTATATAAGTAACTTTCTCAGGATCGTCCAGCTCTAGAGGAATGGGAACCAAATCCTCTACTGGCTTTCCTCGGCATTCATCATCATCACGGACATCCATGTCTTCAATTGGGAGTACCTGCCCCCCGACTCCATCAGATCTCAATGCGGACACATAACAGCTCCTTGCCATTTTCTGTTCACCTTTCTGTTCTCCAACTCCATTCCGTGTTGGAAACTTAATCTTCATGTGATAAGTAGAGGCAACAGCCTTGAACGCATGAAGTCCAGTCCTTCCCAGGATTGCATTGTAGGTTGAGGATGCCTTAATCACTAGAAAATTCAGCATTTGAGTAGCCTCCTTAGGTTCTTGCCCAATAGTCATAGGTAACTGGATTGTTCCTTCAACCTTGGATTCAACTCCATTAAATCCATAAATCGGCATGTTGGACGGGGTCAGCTGAGAATCAGTATACCTCATCTTAATGAACGCATCATGAAACAAAATATCAACAGAGGCTCCATTGTCTATCAAGACTCGTTTTACTTCCGAGTTCCCAATCACAGGGGTTATGACCAACGGGTCGTCATGGGGGAACTTCACCCCTTCAAGGTCAGAATCATCAAAACCAATCGCTATTTCAGTTCTAGCACGTTTCGGGGCTTCTCCCACGATGTGCATCACTTCTCTGGCATACGCTTTTCGAGAGTTTCGAGTTGTTCCGGCTGCTGTTGGACCTCCCCAAATCATGTTGATAACTGGCCCTCGAGGCTGTGGGTTACGATCACGATCGTTATCCCTTCTATCATTGTCTCTCCTGTTGTAGTCTCCTCTTTGGGTTCCACGATCTCCACCCTTTGTGAAATTATTCAGTTTTCCTTTTCGAATAAAAAACTCAATCTCATCTTTTAACTGCCTACAATCATCTGTATCATGCCCCACATCTCGGTGGAACCTGCAGTATCGATCTTTGTCTCTTTTTGCGGGATCACCCCTGAGTGGCTTCGGCCATCGAAAGTCCTTATCCTTCTCGATTTCTAACAAGATTTGACTCCTTGGAGCATTCAACCTTGCATAATCAGAAAATCTCGGTCCAAAATTCTTCTTTGGTGGTGAGTCGGAATCCTTGCTAATCCGGGGATATTTGTCCCTAGCATCGTACTCCTGCTCTTGCTTTCGCTTCTTCGTTTCATTATTACCCTTGCCATTGTTTATCACGACATCCTTCTTGGTACTGTCCTCGGTCTTGATATACTTATCAGCCCTTCGTTGGAGTTCAGCCATATTCTCAGGTGGGTGCTTTGCCAATGACCTTTTAAAGTACAGATCAGTGGTGCCGTGCTCCAGGGCTACCATGGCCACCTTGTTCTCTAAATCAGTGATATTTAATGTCTCCTTGGTGAACCTCTTAAGATAATCTCTCAGATTCTCATTCTTCCCTTGTACCACATACAAGAGAGATGCAGAACTTTTCTCATGAACTTTCCCGCTGATAAACTGACTAACAAAAGCAGCACTTAACTCCTTAAAGGAGCCAATTGAGGTTGCAGGAAGTTGGATATACCATCTTTGAGCCATGCCCGACAAGGTTTGAGGGAACGCCCTACACTTCAAGGCGTCACTTGCAGGCTGTAGTAATAGTGCGTTCGAGAACGTCCTAACATGATTTGCGGGATCACCCGTTCCATCATAAGCCTTAATTGTCGGCATCTTGAACTTCTTTAATATGCGGGCATTCATCACCTCCTCGGTAAACGGGGGAGTGGGATCATCAGGATCCCCAAGTGGCATCAGATCCTTGGGGTTGCTCTTGGGGGTTTCTACCCTCGTTGTTCTTCCAGTTGGGGCATCAGCCCTTTTTTGCCTCCTCGGAGGTCTTTCCAAATCAACAAAAGGGATCCCTCCTGAAGTTGGAGGAGGTCCATTCTTGTTCAACCTCGCTTGTTCCCTTGCCATATCTTCCTTCAATTTTAAGATCTCGGCCTCATAAGCCTTAATCCTCTCAGCAGTTGTCGAAGGGAGTCCATCGTGAGTAGTGCGAGTTCTTCCTCGAGGTTCTTTACTTGCACGTCGCCTCCTTGGAGCTTCATCACGATCGTAATCATCGTCAGAGGATGAATCATTCGTATAAGGACCAGAAAAATTGCGATAATCTCGATCTCGGATGTACAGGGCATGACCACTTGATCCAGCTCCTTGGGTAGGAGGGTAGTTAGGCAGCCCATACATCGGATTGGTGCTTATGGGGAGATCCGTAGTGTGGATCTGAACCCCTTGTGGAGGGTTATTGGGATCTACAATCAGGGGAGAAACCCCCACCTGGTTAGTCCTTGGATTTGTGTGGACGATCGGAGGTAGCGTACTCTCAACATGGGAAGTCGTCCCTAGGGGTTGAGAAACTTGAAACGGAACGATAGTCCCGGATGTTGGAGGTACTTGTTCAGTGATAGGAGGAGCAGAGCTAAGAGGTAGAGCCTCGGTAGCGATTGGCTCTGTAGTGCTTGGTGATGTTCTTCGTGTATTTACCATGGTTGATGTCTTCGTCCCACAGACGGCGCCAAATGTTGTGGAATAAAATCTAGGTCACGAATTTGTAATTAATGCTAGGATTCGGGAGCTTCTTGCTTTAATGGCTGTTTCCGTGTTCGAGACTAATCGGTCCTCACAGAGTGCCTACGTATCTCGTATTGAGAATCAAGCCAAGACGTAGTTCTAGGTGATGAGGGGTAAGACCCTTTATATAGGCTGAGAAGCCCTAAAATCGTAGTAGGGTTAGGTGACTTGGTAAGCAAGTCACCGACTAGAAGAAGGTTCTAGTCTCCTTCCATGTATGAATTAGTTTCCATGTTGAAGTATGTGCCTTAGAGGCTAAGTCAGGCAAGAGTTATATCCTTGTTTGACTCTTATTTGCTGAGCTGTTTATTACCCCTAATATTTAATTACGAAATTAATAATATAAATAGGGTTTGGGCCTATCTGGTGGGCCCCACGTTTGGACCATTCTAGGTCTAATTAATGCCACATTAAATGTGTCTTTAGGGCTTACTTTTAGCCCATATCAAATACCTACTATTCCACCCACTACTCCTTAACAATAATATTCAATACCCACTACTCCTTAAAAACAATATTCAATATCCACTACTTCTTACAAATAATATTCAATACCCAATTTTCTTAAAACTCGTGTTTTTAGTCAAACGGGCAAAGTAAAAAGAGACAGAGGGAGTATGTCATATCAACTTTATTTTCAAGAGTTTTTTTTTTTTACGAAATGCGGATTGATTCATATTTCTTGTTGGATACACTGCTTAATTCTGACTGGGACAGACCCCCAGTCGAAGATACGATCAGGATACATATGAGACACTTGAGCAAGCTCGTGTGCCGACATATTCGCAGATCGTTTGATAAAATACAACTTAAAATTGTTATAAATCCGTAAAAGATCTCTACAGTCCTCCACCACCTTGCCGAGTCTGGATCTCATGGGGACCGAACTCCGAATCAACTGAACCACTACCTGACAATCTGATTCCACCGTAACTGTGTACCATTTCATTTCTTTAGCCCAGCTTAATGCCTCTTTGATCGCTATAGCCTCCGCCAAAGTTGGGTTCATATGCTCTGCTTCAGTCTTCATTTTGGCTAGTAGCAAGTGGCCGTTGTGATTTCTGGCTATTAGTCCCATCCCTGAGGCACCTCGATTGGCAAAAATCGCTGCGTCAACTGTAATCTTTACTTCGTCTGTTTGTGGCTTTACCCAGGAAACCGCACCATCACCTGCAGCTGCGTGAGTTATAGGTGCATCAATACTTCGACTCTGGGTATTTACCCACTGTGAAAGAAACTCCCAAGCCTTTGCAACGATTCTCATCACTGGCCCTCTCTTACCCTTCCAAACAAGATCATTTCTGGCCCTCCAAATCGACCAACAGAGAGTGATAATCTTTGCCTTGTTCTTGATCGATTGACCCTGCATATTGGTCTCTAGCCATACCGGAAACTCCATATAATCCTCTGTGTTAATACCTGGATCAAAGATTTTCCAACACGCAGTAGCTATCTTGCATTGAACTAAAGCGTGAAAGATAGACTCGATTCCATCCTTGCAAACAGGACATATATTACTGATGTCTACATGCTTTGATTGTAGCTGCACTAGCGTGGGTAAACAAGATGTACAGGCTCTCCAAATTAAGTTCAGAACCGGAGGAGGGGCTTTAATCTTCCACAACGTCTTCTATAAGTTAACAGGAGCACCTGCATTCCAATCCTCTTTCTGAGACTGCAGCAGCTTGTAAGCACTCTTGACAGAGTAGTGGCCTGAATGCTTTAACTTCCAGCTTAACACATCCTTTTCTAAGTCTTGTTCAATCTTGGTGTTCAATATGACTTGTTGATCTCTACTGTCAAACACATCCTCAATAATCTCCAAATCCCACTCCTTCGTGCCAATACGAAAAAGAGAATCAACCTTTTGTGCTACTAGGACCGGGGAAGTCGTCGTGACATAAGGATTTTCCTTGTTCAACCAAGGCTGATTTAGGATTTGAATATCTTTGCCATTGCCGACTCTCCAAATCGCTCCGTCTGAGATTACTTTCCTTGCTTCGAGAATGCTCCGCCAAATAAAACTAGGGCTACTACCTAAGCTAGCCTCCATGAATTCTTTATTATGATAGTATTTGGCTTTATAAACACGGGCTACCAAACTGTCCGGATTAGTAACCAGGAGCCAACCCTGTTTTCCAAGCATGGCTAAGTTGAAGTCTCGAAGATATCGAAATCCCAAACCTCCTGCTTGTTTGTGTCTCGCCAATCTATCCCAGGACATCCAAATTATTTTTGAGCTTTGATTCTTCGAAGAATTCCAGAAAAATTTAGCCATGCTCTTTTCAATATCTCGAATGAGCTCAAGGGGGAGAAGGAACACATTCATTGCGTATGAAGGCAAGACCTGCGCCACCATCTTAAGAAGGATCTCTTTTGTAGGCTTCGACATGTTTTTCTCATTCCAATTATGAATGCTGTTTAACACCCTATCCTTAAGATAGCTAAAGATCGCAGTTTTATTTCTTCCCAGGATATTAGGAAGCCCCAGATATTTGCACGCCTCATCAGCCTCCTTGATTTGAAGCTCACTGCATATTAGCTGTTTGTTATATTCAATAACATTTGCGCTATAGAATATCGTCGACTTGTTTATATTAACCTGTTGACCCGAGGCTTTTTCATAGGTTGATAGTAATTCCTTTATTTTCCCTGCTTCATTCAAGTCAGCCTTACAAAAAAGGTAGCTGTCGTCTGCGAAAAGCATGTGACTGATTACTGGAGCTCGTTTGCATATCTTGATACCCTGAACCCACTTTCTAGCTTCAAAATGCTTGATCAATGCCGTGAGGCCTTCTGCACATATAACAAATAGATAGGGGGATAACGGATCCCCTTGTCTCAGCCCTCTAGTCGGGATAATAGGACCAATTTCGAACTCCCCATGGATAATATTATACTCAACTGTGGACACACACTGCATGACTAAACTTATCCACTTGTCACTGAAGCCCATAGCAGTCAAAATATCTCTCAGGAACTTCCATTCTATTCGATCGTAAGCCTTTGACATGTCCAGTTTTAAAGCCATGTACCCTTCTTTTCCAAACTTTTTGCGCTTCAAATAATGCATAATTTCGAATGAAATCATGATGTTATCAGTGATGGAGCGCCCTGGCAAGAACGCACTTTGCGTATCTGAGATGACTGAATCCAGAACTCCTTTCAAGCGATTAGCAATCACCTTGGTGATAATTTTCATACTTACATTACATAAGGCTATAGGTCGCATGTCAGAGATCGATGTTGGGTGTTTTTTCTTGGGGATAAGAACGATATTGGTGTCATTTATGTGATCCGGAATTGCTCCGTTTTCGAAGAAATGTCTTATCACCTGCACTACATCCTTACCAATAACCTGCCAATTCTTCTAAAAAAATGTCGGGGTCATGCCATCTGGCCCCGAAGCTTTGTCAAGATGCATGTTGAAAACTGCTAATTTAACTTCTTCCTCCGTGACAGGCCCCAATAATTCTGTGTTCTGTTGATCAGAGATAGACTTATTGATGCAACTTAGAACCTCCTCTGTATGTGTTTGACCTGTTGTGAATAAGAGTTGGAAGTAATTCTTGATTATCTCTGGCAAGCCACTTTGCCAATCCACCCATGACCCATTCTCGTTCTTTAATCTTTGAATGTGGTTGTTTCTCTTTCTCTTACTGCATATCGCATGAAAATATTTAGTATTCTTATTACCTGCTTGTAACCACATTTGTTTGGACCTTTGCTTCCAGAAGATCTCCTTTTGATCTAACACAAAATGAAGTTGTCTGCGAGCATTTTCGTAAGCTGTGACTGATTGGGTATCTCGTTTGTTTCTTAAAAGCTTTAGGGCTTTTTTGCAATCCTTGATCCTCTTACTAAAACAGCCCGTAATCTCTCGACCCCAAGTCTCCAAGTTTTCCGCACATCTTCTTATTTTCTGCATAAAATCGTCATTGTTTCCTTGTTCCCAACCATCCTTAATAATCTGGAAACACATAGGCTCTATTAGCCATGCATTTTCGAAACGAAAGTGGCGTTTTTTGTTTCCTCTTGTCTGCTGTTCTGGAATTAGAAGAAGAGGCTATGATCGGATGGGGATCCTTCCATATTGTAAACTTTTGCCAGCTTATAGTTGTCCAGCCACAAAGGGTTAGCAAGAACTCTATCTAGACGAATTTCTATCCAGTGATCAGTGTTTCTGCCTCTTTCCCACGTGTATTGATGGCCAATAATATCTAAGTCTTGCAGGTCCGTATCATGCATGCACTCCTTGAAGCCCTCGATCAGATGGGTAGGATACAGAGATCCACCTTTTTTGTCTATCTGCGACGTGACATTGTTGAAGTCTCCAACCAGATACCAAGGGAGATTAGCATCCCTAGCTAGATTTCTCAACAAGTCCCATGTCTTATGACGCTGGGATCTCGAAGGTTCACCGTAGATACCTGTCAAACGCCAATCATCCTTTCCAGAAGAGCTAACCACAATGTCAATATACGAACGAGAATAGCTCAACAGCATGACCCTTTCTGCGTTCTTCCAAAACATGGCAATACCACCACTTCTACCCTGTGGTTCCACTGCTATGAAACCTTCGAAGCCAAGAATAGCGCACAACTCCTCCATTTTCTTATAGCTACTGATGGTTTCACATAAAAACACAAAAGACGGTTTCTCCAATCGGGTTATTTCTTTAAGGAACCGAATCTTCCCAGGGGAACCCATACCCTGGCAGTTCCAAGCTAAGGTATTCATGATGAATGGCGAGCCTGCAAAGCAGCACTCGCCAACATATCGTTTTTTGAAAACTGGTTGTCACCATATTGTGTTTCCATGTCAGTGGGATGGTCTTGAATTTTATTTAATTTTTCCTCTTGTTCCCTCCTTTTTCTTTTTAAATCCAATATTCCCAGGTCATCAGAACATTTTTCCTCCCCCCCCATAACCCTCCATCTGTTTTGCAATATTCTCTTTCACATGCATTTCCTCTTTTTCACTACTTTTAATAATAATAGCACTATCCTCGGCATTTACTTCTTTGACCACTCCATCGATCTCTGAGAAATTTGTACTCCGGTTGTTTCCAGTCATTCCTTGGTCTGTGCTTGACTGCTTCGCTGAAGTACCTGGTTTTGACCATTGTTGTTCTCCATCAGAAGTGTTCCTCAGCCACCTTGATCCAGCATTAGCGTTTGCATTTTTCGTAGTAGCACGTAACCAGGGGCCATAAGCTCTGTCTACCACTTTATCCGGGTTTGCATACACTACATTACAATCCCGTTCAGAGTGATCTATTCGTCCACATACGAAGCAAAATGTGGCCAGCCTTTCATACTTGAAGTTAATCCAATTCCATACATTTCCTTCTCTCTTTAACTTCATTCTTCGTTTTATCGGTTTCTCAATGTCTAAAGCCACTCTAATACGTGCAAACGATTTCCAGGATCCCTCTAAGTTTGCAGGGTCTGATTTGATGAAGCTACCAATAGATGCTCCAATACTTTTTAGGACGACATCAGACAAAAAGCCTCTGGGGATGTCATATATTTGAATCCAAATCTCTGCTTCCTTCAAGGGTATTAAGTGTGGATCTTCATCACCCTTTAACTGCTTAAGAACCAGCATGGCTTGTTCGAATGTCCATGGACCTCCATCTAGAATTTTCTGCAAGTCTAGCTTGTGATAGAAAACGAATGAGTATCGAAAGCCCCCCAAATCATGGATCTCCATACCTTCTTTTGGCCTCCATAACGATGCGATGACATTCTTCATAGCGTTAAAGTTGATATTTTTTTCAAGAGTTAAGTAGCCTAGTAAAAATATGAAGCCACTAGTAATATATACAAGTCTCAATAATATGAGGTGTCATTGTGTGTATTAATTACCAATGCCAATAAATTAATACCAAAATTACTACTACTATTACATTGTGGGGGAGGGACTACGAGGAGCTAGCTGCCAGCCTGCCACCAACAAGTATTGTAGTAATATTTACAAATGCTCATCAGCTCATGCACACCAATACAAATTAAAAATCCAATGGTTCCCACAAATCTTCACAACCAAACCAATTTTACTCAAAAGAATATGTACAATCTTTCGTTTTCGTATCATTTCCATAGTTCCATAATTCCATTCCATGCATGCATGCAAAATTCTAGTTTTAATAATAAATAAATAAATAAATAAGAAAATTTCTTATGTAGCCAAAACACGTACAAAAAAATCATATGTACTTTGAAATTATATATAACACGAGACAAGAATATTTTAATGCTAATTTTCATTATTCAAATCATAAAAATAAATTTTAATAATTTTTTATTATGAATTATAAACAAATTTGAGTTCGGGCTCGAGCCGAGTCAAATTTTCAAGTTTCAAGCCGGACTTAATCGGGTTTGGCATATAATCAGCTCGACTCATTTAACTAAACAAGTTTAAACTTATGTTCGAGTTCGACTCGTTTACAAGCTCGAATCGAACCAATCCCTGATAAATGAATTCAAGCCCAAGCGGTTCGCGAACCGCCCAACTCAAATTACAACTCTAATACCATACCAAAACCAAAATTTACATATATTCTTTACGCATATGGTTGAAAGTTTCGATAAGATAAACCGTAACATACATTTGTTTGACGTATATTACCCCTTAAAACGAAAATATAATAGTGGCTTAGCAAAAAAATATATATATAAATAATAGTGGGATCTATTTATACATATTGGGTTGTAAAATGATCGGAATAGAATCGAACATCCCATTTCTCAAGTATTGGATCATTTTACTTGTATCGTGTTCAGATTGGGTCCGGAACTATTTTATTCGGATCTAAACCGGTCCCAGATATTGAGGTTTGAATATGAACTAGTACCGTATTTTCTTTTTTCTAATCGGATAGTTTGTGATCAATCGAATATAAGTCAAATATGATCCACTAACATCATGTATCATTTTTATTTAAACTGTAAAAATAGTCATTTATAAGTTTTCGGTTCGGTTTTTGGATAAAACCGAATTTGTAAGTCTCCGGTTTTAAAAATGAAAAATTACAACCGTAACCAAAAAAAAAATTAGAAAGTAACCAAAAATTGTTTATGTTAATTTTGACAAAGGACCACGGATCATCTCAAGCTTCTTAATTTTTACTTTATGATGTAAAAATAGACCAACAACACTTAAAACATACATTTATTAAAGGATACTCCATTAATCTTTTTTTGATTAATATATATTGGAGTAGTTCTTTTTCAGGATACTACATTTAGTAAAGATGTGACTGCTAGCTACGTTGAAATAATTTTTTTTTTTTTACCTATGCATGTTCATTAAGAAGCTAAATTGATATGCCTATGGTATTACATTGTTTAGTATTTATACACGAAGAACACGGTTACAACTTACAACAAGCCAAAATATTTTCTTCAGAGTATGGAATCACTTGTTTTCTGGTTAGCTTTGGTCATGGGATCTTTGCTGTTAGGGGTGGTGGCCTACTTCCTATGGGAGCTTTTCTTAAAGTATGGTATGTTTGGGGTAATTGAGGTGGCTGGTGAAGGTCCTCAAATAGAGCTTGGTGTTTTTGCTGGTCGTGCTAGTGGTGGTGGGTCTCAGGTCCATCCTACACAATGAATATCAAGTACGGATGGAGTGAATAAAGGTGCCAAACTAGTCAAGTAGATTAAGTATATATATGCATGTAGAATACTATATACTTTATAAGAAGCATACTTGCTTATACTTTGTTTGTCGAGAAGCTTAAAAACACTTTGTAAGCCAAGAACTGGCATGAAAATATATATATAATATAAACTGATGTTGGCAAAAGCCTTGGCTTGAAATTTGTTTTTTGATGTTTTTTGACGTCTGTACCAGATATATAGTCTGTTAAGTACCTACACCCCATAATCACAGAAGCTGTAAAATTCAGAGAAATGGTATTGCAGAGATTTTCGCAATACTCCGAAACAGGGGCAGAGGGATATGATAGAGTACTGAGCGTATCGCACCGTTCACAAGCAGCTTCTTTAAACAATTAAGTCTTCCAATGAGATAGGTTCACCTATACTCTTATGTTTTTGCATATTTTATTTTGCACTTCAAAGACTACAATTCAAAGGTGCTCAATATCTTTTTGCTTATACTCGGGTGAAATTAAGGGAAGACATCTCAAATTATAAGATAACAAAATTCATGTAGACAACATTTCGATCATTTTTTGTTGACTTCTATGTGATTATGATACATTGTGAGATGTTTGGTATTAAGATATATAATCTCCTAAATGAATCAGAAAGTAACCAAAAGTTGTTCATGACTACATAGGATTATTGTAAGGGACTTAATGTGATAAACTGAGTACGTACAACTTACATTAGTAAAGTGATCACAATCCTTGCAAGCAAAATTACCCTAAACGATCATTTAAATGTGCATTTGCAATCATCTCTGCAATAGTATGTGATTTGGTGGTGTCTTCGCTCCAACAAATACTATACTATTTGGTGGCAAATTATGTTATTCACTGTTTCATAGTAATTTGAGACTGAGCAGAAAACAAGGCAACCTGCCTAGGAATATCACTGATGCATTGCCACTAAACATCAAGCAGGTAACGAATGCAATATACACGCTAATTTGCATCAAAGAAGAAATATCACTACTGCTGCTACTTTTCTTCACAAGCTTGAGACTTATTAATATAATTCCCAGTACAATTAAAGTTGGCAGTAGAATTGCACAAGAAAAAGAATTATCATAACAATACGCATGCCAAGCAATGGTAGATACATTTAGATGACTAACCATAAAATGGCCACAAGGATTCTCCTACATTATGAATATCTATGAGAATGCATCTTTTTCTTGCTCTCATCGATGTACAAATGCCTTTCCAGACTAGTATTATTATCCTCATCTCCGCTGTCATACACTTCGAGATATGCCTCTTCAACTTCGTCCTGCACAACACACACAAAAGCATCATCATGTTGATCGAGGTTCATCTAGTAGATTTTTCATTTTTTTGAGCTTTTAAAGTCTAAAAGAATATCAACAGAAGTGATCTTCACTATTCTAGAATGATGTTTAGCTAGTGCAGGAAATAAGTAGAGCTTGGAGACCAGGAATACTTGATAGACGGTAACAAGATACACCTGGGACAGAGCACCAAGTTTAAAGAATGGGAGGCTATCAACAAATGGTAGTTATAGGATCCACATGGTTTGATATTTGAAGGCAACATCACTAACTATCTTGCAGTATGAAATTTATGTTTAAGCAAGCAAAATATTAAGTATATGTACCTCATCCACACTGTTGTCATCATCTTCATCACTGTCAGAAGCATCATCTACCCCTGAGTAAAAGGTATCCTCACTAATCCTGTTTACGGTTGCCATATCTTCCTGCAAATTTTAAAACAGAAGTCTATAAAATTTTGCTAAAATAAATTTAACTTCTTTAAACCTCTCTGTCTTAGCATGTTATTTGTGAGTGAGGAAAACAAACCAGCTCAAGCTTCAGCTTAATCTTTCCTTGTAACTCTATAATATGATGCTTTAGTGCCTGGAAATGTTTGAATGTAGATCAGAAATAGACTAACAGTCTAGAACATAATTAATTGAGATGCCATACAGAATGCAGGTAAAATGTACACTTTCTAATACTTGGCCCAATTTGGAATTTTTTTTATTTTGAGAGGAAGAACCTTTGTATTAGACATGGGATATAGAGCTACACTATTACCTCGCGTCTCTTAAGTTCAATTGATCAAGCTAAAGCCTGCCTTCTGGTAAGGAGATTCTTATGATTGCGTAGCCTTTGGTAGTTTTGTCAACGGATACTAACACTCCACCACTTTCTGCCTCGAGAGCAATAGCAATATGCTTTACTTGAGCAAATCTTTTCCCGTCAACTATTATCTTTACCAGCTCACGATGCTTCCAGTGCAAGTACATATTTTCAATGGTTCCGTCAAAAATGCCTCTCAACCCTAAAACAACCACATAATATTAATCTCAGCTCTCGTTAAAAATCAAAAGGATACAACAAGAGTGGGAGGGATTACCTAGAAGCAAAAAAGGCTTCATACTCAGGCCAACCTTACGAAATAGAAATCTCTCCTCGTCACTCAAGGTTTCCAGGTCATTAGGGAGCGAAGCTGGTTCCAGATAATCATGCACCTTTCGTAAAGCCTTCTCGGCCTTTTTACTTCCCCGTTTGCCTGAAGTTTTACAGCATGTAAAAAAAATGTCAGATGTGGAGTGATGTTTCTAAGTGATTCGTAGGTCACAAAAGGAACACTTACTAGTGTATGTAATACTTACCAGAGAAAGCTTCTTCTCAAGAAACCTGACCAGAGAAGCATGTCTAGCCGAAGCTGAGTCTTTCATCATCTTCTCTCTTTCTTCGCCGGTTGGCTGGTTTCCCCAGCGTGAGGTTGCTGCCATGGTCTCAGCAAGGGTTCCTGCGACCAGCATGTGGTGCTTAGAAGCTTTGGTGTCTCAGCAAGGGTTCCTGCGACCAGCATGTGGTGCTTAGAAGCTTTGGTGTTTGATTTTATTCGATCAAACGCTTTCTGACGGGCCCGATCTTCCTCATCCTGATGGATAGCTGCTAGGTTTTGCGCTTTTACCAGCGTTTGTGTCACATTAGGCGGCAAAAAGTCATTACCCCTGTAAAAGACAATATAGTCCTTGTTTCTAGATACCAGTGTTCCACCAGTTAATCTCTGCACAGTTGATTAAAAATTATGATGTTGGATTTTGTAATGTACAGTACATAATATGCAAGCAAGCAACAAATATGCATACATGACAGACTGAAAGAAGCACAAGTATATTAACAACAAATTAGCAACTTCACCTTGAGTTCTTCGGCCATCCTTTCGTTGCGAGTATTATGAATGCCCCGCTTTATAGCAATCTTAGCAATGGCGCTTTTCTCCCACAGCTTTACCATAGCCTTAGCCAGACCTTGCAGCTCTCTATTTCTTCCTGTGGAAAGTAAGCAATGACAATTACAGGCGACTATATTGTTCAAAGTGTAGTAAATAACAACTATTTTCAACCTACCCAGGGCAAAATGTGGAGGCATTGTCCTGGCAGCCCTGCGGATAAAAGTCATCTCCTTGTGTTTCAAAACTGGTCGTATCCCATACGGGAGAAGTCTGAATGGCCGCTTATAACCACGGACTATATTTGGAAGCACGTCAGCATCAACAGGCAGGGGATCCCGGCCTGCCCAATCTACATACCTTGGACCAATCTCATCCAACAAAAAGTTCAGCTCACTTAAATCCA
Source organism: Kitagawia praeruptora (assembly GCA_037693485.1). Classification (NCBI taxonomy): domain Eukaryota; kingdom Viridiplantae; phylum Streptophyta; class Magnoliopsida; order Apiales; family Apiaceae; genus Kitagawia; species Kitagawia praeruptora. Next base: position 5,165,519 of record CM075350.1, read on the forward strand.
TGTTTTCGCCTTCAGAAAGACTCTTCATGGAACATGCAGAAATTGGTATTGATGACTCTGAAGAACTACGCGAGCCGCCTTCAGTAACATTATGAGCATCATCCTTAAAATACTTTGGAGGCTGTGACACTAGGACATTAGCCTGGTTATGCTTGGTGAATGATTTAACACACTGCAGCTTGTAGGCCAGTCCTCTAAACAACACTATAGAACTGCCCGATCTCCAAATCACCAAGCCTCCAGTTCTTCGCTAATAACAAGAGGCCAGCAAGTTCAAATTTAAACATTAGAAGCAGATTGAAGCCTGAGTGAGACATCTCTAAAACCACAAAAAAAAAAAAAAAAAAAAAAGTGAAATTATGACACTGGCAAGAGACATGGTTAAGGACTCTTTTGTTCTGTCTACCAACAATATTTAAGAGACTAAACTACATATCTATTATCCTTGGAAGCCTTGAGCTGATTGTTGTGGGATCAATAAACAAGGCAGAATGAAGAGGGTATCCTCTCTCAAGAACATTAAGGAAGTTCAAGGTATTTGATAAGCACTTAATAGGGCAAATACATATTGTACAACTAAGAAACCTAATACCAAGACAACTGAATGCATGCACCTATGAGAAGACTAACCAAAAGTCACAAAAAGACAGAGTCTTTATAGTCGGCAATTAAATTTTCTCCACAAAAAGATTCAACACCAAGTTCCAACTCAGTCAAATTATGAAATGGAGGAATCCGATTATGAACAGTCCAAAACGCATTATCCTATGCAGAATTGAAGACCTTTAATAAAAAGATAAAACATGATAGTCATATAAAAGTTACTTAACTCAGACAAATAGTTTTACATGAATATGTATCGCGAAAGTCATACAACTTTGAACTGTTAATGCCATTTATATACACAATCGTTCAACAACTTAGAAGAGGACTGTACATTAGGTTTACCATACATAAATATATTCAACAGATGAGCTCTCCATCTTGAGCTGCATTAACAACACAAATCTTTTTCAGGAGTCCAATCTAACTCTAGGTCACATGGAGAACACATAGCCATAGGTTTGAAATATTCAATTGATTCTAAGCCTGTACAAACATCAACAACATTTACACAATTAAGCTCTGACTAGTAAATAGTTCCACCCTTAAAATTACAAATCTCCAAACAAAACACCAACAACTTACAAACATTTTAACCCTGGAATACAAAAACTTAACAAAATCGAACCCCCTATCACTATACCTGTGGAATCTCAAATGAAAAGCCCTCAATTAAAATCCCCAAATGACAATCACCTACAAAAACATCAATTGAAAACTATAAATGAAAAGCCCCAAAATTGAATAAATATATACATATACAGTACCTCAATTAATCGGCCCTATATTTTGAATGTAGATAGTGAGATGCGAGAGAGTGTAGAAAAGAGATGTGAGCGGGTGAGAAGAATCCATCATGGGGAAACATTTTACAAAGGGGGAATGAGCGGATGACGAAAATTTGGAAACCAAAAATAATAGGCGGGATTTTAGAGAGAAACCTTCTTTATCACAATTTGGAGGTAAAATGTCCTAAATATCACAAGCTGAAATTATGGCCCTTAATATTAATATCATAGAATAACGTATATTAAATTCACGTTACTTTATAAACGCAATGGCGTCTTGCGTTTGTGGATTTTTTTAATTTTTTTTTAACAGAAAAAAAACAACGCATGATCAAGAAGCGTTGCCTTCAAAAACGAGTTATGATTTTGCGTTTCTAGTTGTTTTGTTATTTTTTTTTTAAAAAAAATGTTAAACACAATTTTGGATTAAATAGTTTTTATTTTGGGGTTTAACGGGTTTCATTCGGGGTTTAGAAATATTAAAATTTTTTCAGTAAAATTTAAATTTTTATTTATATTTTTTAGGGGTTCAATAATTAACATTTTGGGTTCAACAGTTTCATTTTGGGTTTAGAAATATTCAGAACGACGAATAAATCGTATACGAACTTAGGGTTTAGGGTTTGGGGTTTAGGGTTGTTTACAACCCTAAACCCTAGACCCAAAACCCTAACTTATCCTGATTTTTGCCGGATTCAATTTTTTAATTAAAATTTTTAAATATAAAAAATACATTTTTATTTAAATCTTGGGTTTAGAAATATTCAGAATGACGAATAAATCGTATACGAACTCAGTAACAAAACTCAATTTAATAACCATTTCATTATAAATTTTTTAAAAACCAAATACAAATTTATAAATTAAAAAAAAAAAGAAAAAAACCAACGCCACTTGGAGGCGTTGGTGGCTTTCATCTTTACCTGAACAACAGTAACAAGATTTTGCATTATGGGTGGAAACGTAAGTTTATGTGGCGTGTAGGAGTGAGCATTTCCCGGTTCGGAACCGGGAACCGAACCGAACCAGAGAAAAAATCTGGTTCTGGTTCTATAATTTTGTACTTTGGTTCCTGATAAGTGCATAATTTTGCATATTTTTATTGCCTATTTATTGTTTGAATTCCTATTTTAATAGATTATTTTGTTGCATTTCAGGAAATTCGTGAAAAATAAAGAAATGGCAAAATAAAAGAATAAAGAGCAAGGAAGGGCCAAAAAGAGAAGGAAATGACCAAAATGCAAAAAGGCAAAAGAATTAGGGGCCTGTTTACTTGACTAGTTTTCTAGAAAAGTTTTTAAGAAAACAAGGAAAACTTGAAAACTTGTTCCAATCGTCCTTTTTGCAAATAGAAAACACGGAAAATAAGAAAACAAGGTTTTCTAATTCATAACTAAATTTTAGAAAATTATAGAAAACTCCATTTTATTGTTTTCTACTGTTTTCTATTATTTGCCATTCAAATTAAAAAATAGTTTTCTAATTTCAGAAAACTAGAAAACACGGGACTTTATAATGAAATTAGGTTTTATAAGCTAAAGACCATTACGTCGTCACTGTTGTTTATCCTCCTTATTCACTTGTCTGAAGAAATTCCTCCAGGTATTTGTTCTAACTTGTATTGCATAGATTACTTGTTAACTTTGATTTGATTGACTAAAGCTTATTCATCTATTCGTATAATTTCAGTTTATGACTAAAACTATGTGTGTCTATATATGTGTGCACACATGAAAACATTGATGTTTAAGTTGTACAATATAAACAATTTATTTATTTGTTATTATTACATCAACAAACATGGATCTTGAAAGTTGAAATTGATCTTTACTACCAAGTTCACTTTTCCAGCCAAATCAATCCCCTCATTGATTTATATTGTTTAGTTGTGTTCAGTATGCATGTAATATTTGCAGATACTTTATTTGCTTTATTTAAACCATGGTCAAATCTATAAATTATTTATAATAACTTGGAATTCAGAGACATACCGAGCAAAATTTTTAATTATACATAGTACAACTAGTAATGAAAATTTCATTATAGATGGGTGGACACCAAACCCATGAAACTCCCGAGAAATGGTCAGAAGAATGTGAGAGGTACTTTTTGGAGGTTCTGGGTGAAAGAGTTAAAAGAGATCCTAATGGTGCTCCGATATTTAAAGGAACTGATTGGATTGAAATGGATGAAGTTATATTTTTGAAGTTTGGAATGAGATATGGTCCAGAAAAGTTAAAAGGAAAATATCATCGAATGCGCTCTGCGCATACAAAATTTAACGAGCTTATAAGTAATACCGGTGTTACTTGGAGCTCAGTTACTGGTATGGTGTCAGCTAATGAAGCTATATGGGATGCTTTTTTTAAGGTTTGTTTTATTTAAATTTTTTTTTTGACATGTTGATAAATCAAGTTTGAATGTGTATGCCTACTTTGTGTACTAACATAATACTAATACATTGATTTTGATTTGTTATTTTACAGCGAGACAAGATTTTCAAGACCTTCAAGAACAAAGGATGCAAGAATTATTCATTGTTAAATCTTGTCTTTAGTAGTTCCACGGCTACTGGTACTTTTCGTAATGCTTCCAGTTCCGCACCTCAAACTTCGGAAGAGGAACAAATAATAGAGCAGGAGTACTTTGGTGGAGCAGATATTGGTGAAAGTGAGGGTGTTGAAGGTGATAGTGCTATAGGTGAGGGAAGTAAAACAAGCAATAAGGGAAAGCGTATTTCAGAATCGGAGCTGGAACATGTACCTGGCAATAGGAGGGTGAAAAAAAAGAATTCTGGTAGTGATAAGTATGATACCTTAGTGGAGGCATGGTCACAATCAATGAATGCTAGGAAGGAAAAAGATTTGGCGAAAGCAGAAAGGTACAAATCACACTCTACTGAAGCAACTAATTCAGTCCAAGAGGAGTACTCTATTGGAGAATGCATGGATAAACTTAATAAATTACCTGGAGTCAGCAAAACATCTTACAACAAAGCACTCCAATTCTTTGTTAGTCTTGACTGGAGGAAGATTTTCATGCACATGACCGATGATAGGAAGATTGATTGGCTTGATGATTTAAATTAAATAAATCAATCTAGTTTTCATTACAATAATTTTTAGGTTTCCGAATAAATGTTAAGTATGGTTTTTATCATAAAACTTTCTTGCTTTTGCTACAAGACATGATGTTATGACCTTGACATATTTGCTACATCTGTTATTTGTATAATGCTTGGTTTTAATGGAACTTGATTTTATTCGTGTTTCTTATGAATTATATAGTTAATGTATCTTTTTTGTGATATAAATTATTATGCAGTGTTTCAATTCAATATGAGCAGTCCATTTAATTCATCGAGTAGTTCCAGCTCTGATGAGGAAGATGATGATGCAGACATGATGATGTTTATATATTTATCAAAACATTCTAGGACTTTTATTGACAGATTACCGTGCAGGACTTCTATGCTTAGTGGGAAAGAGTACATACGAGAAATAGTGTGTGGAAATCCCGTTCAATGTTATGAATCATTTAGGATGAAACCACATGTGTTTTTGAATTTAAGTGATAAATTGAAGATGTTGGGTTTATTGCAAGACTCTAGAAATGTTAGTGTAGAAGAGGGTTTGGCAATGGGATTGCGGATTCTATGTCATGGTACAAGACAAAGAATGATTAGTGATCGATTTCAACATTCTCTTGGGACTGTTCATCGTTGGTTTAAAAGGGTACTGAGAGCGTTAAAAGCATTTGGAGTTACGATAGTTAAACCAGTGAATAGAGGCGAGGTCCAACCTGAAATTTTAGGTGATCCTAGATGGTATCCCTTTTTCAAGGTATCTTAATTTACTGTTAATTTTTTAGTTTGTTTTAGCAAAGTATAGTTGATTCATTTTTTCATTAAATTTTGTAGAATTGTATTGGAGCTATTGATGGTACTCATGTATCAGCTTGGGCACCATCATCGAAGCAAAAGTCATTTCGTGGTAGAAAAGCTGTACTGGTCACTCAAAATGTCATGGCTGTTTGTTCACATGATATGATGTTTACTTTTGTGTATACTGGTTGGGAGGGAACAGCTAATGATTCTCGCGTATTTTATGATGCTGTGGTTAGGCCAGAAAATAAATTCCCGGTTCCGAATGGTGGTAAGGCTTGTTTATAAGTTTTTTTTTCTAGTTTACTTTTTTCTTAAACTTAATGTATTTTATGTTGCTGACTATAAGTTCTTTTGCATTATTTTGGTATAGATTACTTCTATGTCGTCGATAGCGGTTATCCAAATTTGAAAGGTTTTTTAGCTCCCTTCCGTAGTGAACGATATCATCGTAGAGATTTTCAAAGTGGTGGAGGTATAAGAGGAAAAGAAGAGTTATTTAACTACACGCATTCATCAGTTCGTAATGTCATTGAGCGGGCATTTGGTGTATTAAAAGCTAGATTTCACATTTTGAAGGATATACCAAATTATCCGTTGAGGCGCCAAATGCTGATTCCACATGCTTGTTGTGCGTTACATAATTTTATAAGAATGGAAGATCGTGCTGATAATCTATTTACTATATATGGGCAGGATTATTTAGAAGTCCCTGGAGAAAGCTCTAACATTGTTCGGGAAGGTCATACCTTGGACATGACAAATCACGATGAAATGATTCAAGTCAGAGAAGCAATTGCTAACAGATTATGGAATCATTATAATGCAAGACGTCGCACACGAAATATCTAATGTGGTTTGAGTGTTAAATAAAATATTTTATGTGGTTTTAGTTTCACTTGTTTTAGATATACATAAATCTGTATAATGGCAGAGCAGGATAATTATTAGTTGATGTGTGCTAAACTTCCGGTCATAGTCTATCACCTTGTCTGGCTCCAAACTTGGTCCGACATTTTTTATTCTTCTTCTAAATTTGGTGGTGGCACAAATTTTTTTCTAGTTATTGAGTTTGCAAAAGTGAATTGTCACTTGTGAAATGAGAGATTTGTCTCAGGAAGTGAATCATGTTTATGATAGTATGTTAATAACTACAAAACTATCAAGTTAAACTCTTCAACGAGCCTACAAAGGATTTGCACTACAGATTATTTATAACAACTAATTTATGTTTTATGTGAATAATGCATCAGTGAATGGTTTTGTGCCAAGAAGATGAACTCATGGTGGCAATTGTCCCCGTCAAAAATTCGTTGTATTCTGTTTGATAAGCAGAGTCGAGCTCATCTTCCAAGTTCTTTTTGACCAACAGATTGTGTATTACAAATTTTTTTATCTCCTTAGGCTTGAAATTGTACATCTCAAAATGATGCCCAGTAGTAGGACGTTCACCTTTGTTTGTGCAGGTTTTGAATACAACACTACCACTGTACATTGTCTCATTTAATATATAAATATCAAGTGAATGCTTAAGCTCAGACGCTCAGTTAAAACGAGTTAGATTTTTTTTTTGGAAGTCTGTTTTTATATTGAATGAAGATTGTTTAATAAATTAAAGTTTTATATGATTACTTAATATATATAATTTTTATTAGCCTACTTATTTAAAAAAAAAGAAAAGAAAAGAAAAGTAGCTTAACCGGAACATGTTTCCCATTTTTCTTAGATAGAAAACTGTAATGATTTTGGAACATGTTTTCTTAATTTTTAGTAATTTTCTTAGAAAAGAAAATTTTAGAAAATTTTAGAAAAAATGGAGAGAGAAAATTAGAAAAATATGTGTCCAAGTAAACAGGCCCTAGGAGTTTGGTGAAAAAAAGGGAAGCTTAAGGAGTCCGGTTCCAGACCCTCAGTAGACCGCAGCTCGGAACATAAGAATTTAATCTTTGGTTATAAATATTTTATTTAAATTAGAAAATTATATTTATAAATATCTAATAATATTAGGTATTTATTTTTATAATTTCTGAATTAAATTAATTATTTATTAATTAAAGATTATAAGTTGTGCGGGTTAAAAAGCATTTCTGCGAAGCCAAGCTTACAAGTCAAAACAGCCGGCCTTAAAATTTCAAAAGGACCAGGGAATCTTGAAAATTTATGCAGCATCATATTTGGGCTATGACTTCATGAATTTTCACATGAAAACTAGTTCATCAGCTAGGTGTATAAATAGAACCATTCAGAGATACAAAGACAGACCCCCGGGGAATAGCCCCTTAGATTAGATTAGAAGCCCTTAGTATTAGTTTTATTTGTAGCTATTGTAATCCTTTTGATTTTTAGTGCATACGTTTCCTGCATTTTATTTCTAAAAAGTATAATATTCTCCCCTGTTTTATTGTTATTAGATCAAAACCCAGCTGTAGCCTCCTTCTCCTTTCTAGTCGCACAAAAACCATCTCCATCACCAAATTCCACTCCCCTGTCTCTCCTCCTTCAACCCACTCTCCCCTCTCCTTCTCGTTTTTCCGATTAAACCCATTTCCCTCGCCTCTCTATCTCTCCCTCTTCTATCTCTCTCTCAATTCAAACAATCAAATCAACATCCTCCCCTTCTCTTATTTCGATTCGATAAACGACCAAACCCCTTCCCCTGTTCGATTTATAGTTGTTGAGTTTGATATTTTGAGTTTATGATTCGCTGGTTTTGCTGGGTTTAGTGACTATAATTGTAACGCTGGTTTTGCGTTTTGATTGTAGAATGTTGAGTTACAGAGTTCTCTGTATTGAATCGATTTTTAGTTACTCTGTGTTCTAATTGTTTCCGTTTTAGTCGAGTAGTTAAAGTCTGAGAGTTTGCTGTGAGTCATGTTCTCCCTTGAGTTTTAGTTCGTTAAATTGCCGAGTGATGTGTTCTTGGTTTGTTTGTGCACGTAAACTGAGTTATAGTTCTAATTCTCGTTTTAATATGTCGTTTGTTGGTTCGAGTCTGTTCTGCGAGTTGGGTGTCTTGTTTTCGATTCCAGTTTGTTAAATAGGAGTCCGCGAGATCTTTGCTGTGTTTCTTCTGAATTTTGAGTTGGTTTTTCCCCTGTTTTTCCCTTGCTGCGAATAAGCGTTGTTTGCGATTTTGTGCATTGTAGAGTCAGTTGTTCGTTGCTGCTGGCCGAGAGTTTAAGTCCAGTTGTTTTCTTACGACTGCTGTAACGAGTTTTTGTTGTGCTGCTTTTTAGTGGCTGAGTTCGAGTTCTTGTACGCGTGCTGAGTTACTAAGCTGATTTGCAAAGTCCCTGTGATTAGTTTCGTTAGTTATTTTGTCTGCGTTTGCTAAGTTTGTCTGTCTTGTTTTAAGTAGAGAGTCGCGATTTACTGTTGTTCTGTTCGGATTTATAGTAAAGATTTGGTCGAGAGCTGCTGAGTTGTTGTCGATTTATTGATGTTGTGGTTAACTTGGTTGTTTGTGGATAGTCGAATCTTTAAACGGGACATGTTCAAATTTTCTGTAAATTTCCTGTAAATAAAATGTGTTTGCATTCAAAAATAAGAAATAAATAATAATTTAATTGTGTTCTTTTTAATTTTAATTTGTTAGGATTAATTTTAAATCGTTCTTTTAAAAATAGATTAAATTTTCTGTTTTGTCGTTAAATTGTAAAAATCAAATGTTTCCAAAAACTCACTGATCTAATTCGCCTAAATTAAAATTAAGGTTCGCGAAAATAATAAGTCCCTGTGGATCGAATCATAAATATTAAAACGATGATCGTGCGCTTGCGATTTTAATTATCACATTTTCACCACATCAAGTTTTTGGCGCCGCTGCCGGGGACTAAATATTTTTCGCGCCTTATTTTTAATTTTTCGGATTAGTTTTCTTTTGCTTGCCTTATTTTTGTTTCGTTTTTTTTTTTTTTTTCAGGAAAGTTTGGAATTTCGGGAATCTTCTCGCGGAGCTTGGATTGAATTGAAATTTTTTTGGAAGCGTGCTTCGGTAACCCGTATCTCATTCTTTTCGCCTTTTATTTTAGAAAATCACAAAAATATCAAAAATCAAAAAAAAAATGAAAATTAAAGAAAAAAATAGTTGTAAATATATATTTGTTGCATCATGCATATAAGCACTTAAGGCACATCATCTAGATTTTTATTTTCTTATTTTTATTTTTCGTACCTTATAATTGTGGTGATTGCTGGAGGACCCAAAGGTACGTTAAATTCTTCTTTCTTTTAGATTAGTACACGTAGTGTAAGCATCCATAATTGTTTACTATTTTTGTAAATATATCATTGTTTGTTACATTCATTTTAATAAATTTTTAATAAAATTAATTAGACATTTGCCCTAGGATTTCGCGCTCGATTAGAAAGGTGCCTAAAAATAAATGTAATTAAGACTTATTCACGACCTTCGGTGTCTCAGGTTCGCCTGGCTGTTAAGATTCGGTGTCTAAGTGACGAGTTTGGCCTCTTGGCAATGCCTACTCTAATCTGGCCGAATCGGTCTGAATAATTCTTAATTTACGGAATTTTTAGTGTGTCTTAACATTATGAGCAATGTCTAGTTATTTTATTTAGGGAACCTAGGTTAGATTTTTCTTTTGATTTTTCACCATTTATTTTGTGTGTTTCATTTTCGCATTTACTTGCTACGTGGTTTTATCCTTGATCAATCTTTACCATGTCCGTAGCATTTAGGGAGCGTTATTACCAAGGTTGGGATTTTGACGAGGAGTTAGCGGATAATACGATGTGGTGTGAGTCAACTAGGGAACCTAGTGTATATAACGAGTCGTTTAGTACTTTTAGTGATTTGCATTATAGTGAAAACGATATTGCAATCGACTCTGAATTAGATGCTCTTATTAGACGACTCGAAGCTTTAGAAACCCTTAATGGCCCTTCACACACGTCTTGGCACCATAATTTCAACTCTCCGAGTCTCGATTTGCAACATGGCCCCGACCCTCAACAAGTCAACGCCATGTTTCAACCAACCTCTCGAAATGACCATTTTACATTGTCTTCTAATTCCGGTTGGAGAGATTATCCCGATCTCTCATGGAACCAAGGTCATAGCTATCAAACTCCGCCTCCACATTTTCAAGAACTGAACTCTTATCCAATTCCGAGTCAAGTTCCTTATTCGAGTTCAATTCAAGCAACCGCCCACCCACCTGGATTTCATGATTCGAGTAGGAAACTTGACACCTTGGAAAAGAGCCTTGATGCGCTTGTAAAAACAACAACTAATTTGGCTCAATCTCAACAAGCCTTCATGCAAACCATGACTCAAGATAGGCAAATTTTGAACTCTAATGCTCAAGCCTTATCTAAGTTAGAATTTCAAGTGAATCAAGTAGCTACCATGTGCGAGCGTGAGACGATAACCACCCCAAATCCACCCGAGGTCAACCCTGAATTTCTTATCACTCAAAGACCTATCGATACTTTCGATGATATCATTTCTCCTAGGTCTAATGTTCAAGTTAACACTCCTTTCGGTGGTGATTCACACGAAGAAGATCCTAATGCTGACATCATTCTTTCTCTAGGTCAAATGAAGAATCCCGATGATTCTGAGTTTGTGGCTTCACCTAGACAACCGTCATCTTCTTCTAGTGAACTTTTCCTTTCATCTTCCAAACCTCTTCCCGAAAAAACCAAAGAACTTCATACTCAACCAATAGGAGCTAATCTAGTTAAGGAGGTTGTTTCAAGGTCAAATTTGGACGATCATGAGATTGAGTCTCTTCTTAAACAAGATTTTCAATTGCATTACGAGACCAATCGAGAGCTTCACGAATCTTTTAAGGATTTGACCTCGGAAGAGATGTTTGAAGAGATGAAGAATATTTGTTCCGAATGGGAAACCCAACATATGGATAGTTCTTGTGATCTTAATTCTGTTGGTAAAACATTTTTCGAAGAGCCACCCCCACCTGTTTCTATTTCTTCATTTTCCACTCGTGCTCCATCTTTCATCGAAACTCATGATATTCATGACCAACATCTTATCGTAATTAATTTGCTTAAACAACAAAAAGAAGCATCTTTATGGTCTATGGATGAAGTTAGGAATATGAGTTTTATTCTTGTGCCTAATCGGATCGTTCGAGTGGTTTATGATATTTTTGTGGGTGAGTTTCTAAAATATGTTGGTTGTATAACAAAAATAGTTTTTCCGAGAGTAGGTATTGGTTAGTAAATATTTGTTTTGTACCTCCCATAGTAGAATTTAGGTATGGGGGAGTGTCAGTGTGTGTGTGTGTGTTTCTTTTGTATTTGTTGTGTGCGTGAGTTGTTTTTCTTTTGTAATTTTTAGAAGTTTTCAGTCTCCGTCATCCCTTATCAGGTATTATCTCCTCATTCTCTTCATTTATCTTGCATTTGCATACATTGAGGACAATGCATGATTTAGGTATGGGGGAGGGTTTAGTGTAAATACATAAAAATTGAAAAATCCAAAAAATTGAAAAAATTGAAAAAAATCACAAAAAGAGTTGTAGAATTGTAAATAGTAGAGTTCTAATCTTATTCTAGTCTTGTTAATTGATTGCTAGTTGCTTGATGCACCCTTACATGCTATGATGATCTTGTGTTCCTTTAGCTTTTGATTGAGAAGTGATTTGCTAAAGTTCTTGTCCACACACTTACACTAACAAGGTGAAACTAGTAGACTTATTTGAATTGTGCAAGAAATTAGAAGGTCATGATTAGGTGTAAGATGATTTGGTTTTCATGCTTCGAGTACAAGTAGGTGCACTAAGGATACCTTTACTTGAGATTGATTATGTTCCACCACACCAAGTGAGTTTTGAGCCCATATGCATATCTTTTGCATTTATATTCGCTTGCTTGAGTGTCCACTTGTCATTTGCATTGCTAGCACTTGTTTGAGTTCTTTCTTGAAATACATGACATTGAATGATGATAAGATGATAAAGGCATTTAGGAATAACCCGTATTTCCAAAATATCCACACCATTCTTATGTGATCAATTAGTTACCCTTTTGAGCCTAATCAAATTCTTTCGGTGACACACCCCATTACTCGCCTAAGACCTTTTTCTTGTACAATCTGACATTTACTTGATCCTAATATGTCAAAGGCTAGTATGAACTTGAGGGAGTAATAAGGTGTGTGAGATGGGTTTACTCTTGTTCATAACTTTTGAGGAAATATATGTTTTGTTGGTTATCTTGTTAGTCGATTTTCTGTAAAGGAGGATTATTGTTGCTTATATTTATCTTAGCTCTTAAAAAAAATGAAAAAAATGAAAAAAAAAAAAGAAAAAAAAAAAAGATAGAAAAAAAAAAATGAAAATGAAAAAAATGAAAAAAATATATATATGAGAGCATACTTATGTTTTTGGTAATCCTCCTTCATTCGACTAGTCAAGTCTTTTTGTTGAAAGCAGAAAATAATGTGTGGGGAGTAAGTTTGGTGTTGTGCATGATTTCCATGGTGACTACTAGCTTTTGACACTTCACCTTGTTTTGGCCTTACTTGACATACCTTGTCCCGAGCCCCATTACAACCCAAATAAAGACCTTTTGATTGGCATCATTGATGTATGTTGTGTTTAAGTTAGAATGATACCAAGTGTCAAGCATGCATTTGATTTTGTTGGAATTGAGTGATACACTCACCCTTGTTCTTGAGTGAATATTCTTTTGTGAGTGAAATGTGAGGTATTGCTTGTTTCTTTTGCATATGAGATCTCAAGTTTTGATTCTAAGGTGTGCTCTTGTAGACTTAGCATGTTTCCCAATAATTTTTGCACTTGTCACGAACTGGTAATCACTTTTGCATGCCTCTTTAAGTCGATTATGTGAATTCTTGAACTTTCCACACCAAGACTTTGCAAATTCATTTTGATTCTTAAGTTGATGTATCATGAGAGGACATGTATGTGTGGTGTTGCATTGCCATGTAATCTTTTATACGAACTAGATGGATTTTGTGGGTACATTCACTATAGGCCCTCACGAGACCTCACTCGTCCACTAGGGCTGCCTAGGGGTTTAAAGGGCTTGTTGCATATGCCAAATGTAATCGTCACACCTACGAAAAGGAGTATAGGACTTTGTATCTAGATTTTCTTTTTGTTTTTGTTTTACTCGAGGACGAGCAAAAGATAGGTATGGGGGCATTTGATAAGTGCATAATTTTGCATATTTTTATTGCCTATTTATTGTTTGAATTCCTATTTTAATAGATTATTTTGTTGGATTTCAGGAAATTCGTGAAAAATAAAGAAATGGCAAAATAAAAGAATAAAGAGCAAGGAAGGGCCAAAAAGAGAAGAAAATGACCAAAATGCAAAAAGGCAAAAGAATTAGGAGTTTGGTGAAAAAAAGGGAAGCTTAAGGAGTCCGGTTCCAGACCCTCAGTAGACCGCAGCTCGGAACATAAGAATTTAATCTTCGGTTATAAATATTTTATTTAAGTTAGAAAATTATATTTATAAATATCTAATAATATTAGGTATTTATTTTTATAATTTCTGAATTAAATTAATTATTTATTAATTAAAGATTATAAGTTGTGCGGGTTAAAAAGCATTTCTGCGAAGCCAAGCTTACAAGTCAAAACAGCCGGCCTTAAAATTTCAAAAGGACCAGGGAATCTTGAAAATTTATGCAGCATCATATTTGGGCTATGACTTCATGAATTTTCACATGAAAACTAGTTCATCAGCTAGGTGTATAAATAGAACCATTCAGAGATACAAAGACAGACCCCCGGGGAATAGCCCCTTAGATTAGATTAGAAGCCCTTAGTATTAGTTTTATTTGCAGCTATTGTAATCCTTTTGATTTTTAGTGCATACGTTTCCTGCATTTTATTTCTAAAAAGTATAATATTCTCCCCTGTTTTATTGTTATTAGATCAAAACCCAGTTGTAGCCTCCTTCTCCTTTCTAGTCACACAAAAACCATCTCCATCACCAAATTCCACTCCCCTGTCTCTCCTCCTTCAACCCACTCTCCCCTCTCCTTCTCGTTTTTCCGATTAAACCCATTTCCCTCGCCTCTCTATCTCTCCCTCTTCTATCTCTCTCTCAATTCAAACAATCAAATCAACATCCTCCCCTTCTCTTATTTCGATTCGATAAACGACCAAACCCCTTCCCCTGTTCGATTTATAGTTGTTGAGTTTGATATTTTGAGTTTATGATTCGCTGGTTTTGCTGGGTTTAGTGACTATAATTGTAACGCTGGTTTTGCGTTTTGATTGTAGAATGTTGAGTTACAGAGTTCTCTGTATTGAATCGATTTTTAGTTACTCTGTGTTCTAATTGTTTCCATTTTAGTCGAGTAGTTAAAGTCTGAGAGTTTGCTGTGAGTCATGTTCTCCCTTGAGTTTTAGTTCGTTAAATTGTCGAGTGATGTGTTCTTGGTTTGTTTGTGCACGTAAACTGAGTTATAGTTCTAATTCTCGTTTTAATATGTCGTTTGTTGGTTCGAGTCTGTTCTGCGAGTTGGGTGTCTTGTTTTCGATTCTAGTTTGTTAAATAGGAGTCCGCGAGATCTTTGCCGTGTTTCTTCTGAATTTTGAGTTGGTTTTTCCCCTGTTTTTCCCTTGCTGCGAATAAGCGTTGTTTGCGATTTTGTGCATTGTAGAGTCAGTTGTTCGTTACTGCTGGCCGAGAGTTTAAGTCCAGTTGTTTTCTTACGACTGCTGTAACGAGTTTTTGTTGTGCTGCTTTTTAGTGGCTGAGTTCGAGTTCTTGTACGCGTGCTGAGTTACTAAGCTGATTTGCAAAGTCCCTGTGATTAGTTTCGTTAGTTATTTTGTCTGCGTTTGCTAAGTTTGTCTGTCTTGTTTTAAGTAGAGAGTCGCGATTTACTGTTGTTCTGTTCGGATTTATAGTAAAGATTTGGTCGAGAGCTGCTGAGTTGTTGTCGATTTATTGATGTTGTGGTTAACTTGGTTGTTTGTGGATAGTCGAATCTTTAAACGGGACATGTTCAAATTTTCTGTAAATTTCCTGTAAATAAAATGTGTTTGCATTCAAAAATAAGAAATAAATAATAATTTAATTGTGTTCTTTTTAATTTTAATTTGTTAGGATTAATTTTAAATCGTTCTTTTAAAAATAGATTAAATTTTCTGTTTTGTCGTTAAATTGTAAAAATCAAATGTTTCCAAAAACTCATTGATCTAATTCGCCTAAATTAAAATTAAGGTTCGCGAAAATAATAAGTCCCTGTGGATCGAATCATAAATATTAAAACGATGATCGTGCGCTTGCGATTTTAATTATCACATTTTCACCACATCAGTTCCGGTTCGGTTCTAGTTTTTATAGAATTTTGGTTCCCGGTTCGGTTCCGGTTCTCATCCAAGAAAAACCGTAAGAACCGAACCGAACCGTATATATATACACACAAATAAAAAATATATATTTTATACTATATATAACAGAGAATCAAGTATTCCTTTTATACGTTTATACATTTTGCTATAGTAGACATTTGTTGTTTGGACTTTGGATGAAATAGTATGTTTATTTTCTTTTCAAATTTCAAATTTCAAATTTTAGTATGAAAATTATTGTTCTTTCGGTTCTTTCGGTTCTGACCCGAACCGAACCGTAATTTATGATCGGTTCCCGGTTCGGTTCTACTACATAAATGGTTCCGGTTCGGTTCTCAAAATTTCTGAAATTTGGTTCCCGGTTCTACCGGTTCCGGTTCGGTTCGGTTCGGTTCGGAACCGTTGCTCACCCCTAGTGGCGTGTATCTCTTTCCAAAAAAAAAAAAAATCAGCAACATAAGACGCCATTACGTTTCTAGTAAACGTGACTTGATGTTACGTTTATTAGTGATATTAAGGGCCATTTTTTCAGCTTGTGATATTTAGGGTATTTTAACTTTAAATTGTGATAAAGAGGGCCAACACCCGATTTTAGAAGGGGTGTTTTTTTTTAGTAAAGTACAAGGTGTTGGTTAAAGTTTACACCAATTTTCAAAATATTGGCCGAGCTTGCCTATTTTCATATTGTTGGCCAGGTTTTGCCTCCGACTTTCAAAAAAGTGGCTTCCGTTAATTTGTAAACGTGAAAGGAGCCATTTTTTATAACGCGAAAATTAAACCTGGCCAACTATATGAAAATTAAGCAAACTATATGAAAATTAAGCCATCTCTTTGTAACGTGAAGGCAAAACCTGACCAACAATATGAAAATCGGCAAACTCGGCCAATATTTTGAAAATTGGTGTAAACTTTAGCCACCACCTTGTACTTTACTCTCTTTTTTTGTCAGAGAAAAGAATGTCTTTATTTTAAATTTATTAAAATATTAGTTTGTTAAGTTATCAATTTTGTAAAAAAATAACATTTTAAATTTTTTGGGATGATGATAAAAAATATCAATTTTTTTAAAACAAAAGTTGTTATAAAATATTTATTTCCAATTTTTCGATCAAAATATCCAACCAAATATCAATTCGGGTTTCAATTTTTTAAAAATTATTTCAAGACGATCCAACCAGTACGTGGTACATACTTCATTTGATTTGGTAATTTAAAAATCAACTAGTATGTTGACTAGTACTTTTAACTAATATTTCGTACCATATCCGTGTTTCGATTTTTTAAAAAAGAAACCTGGACGATCCTACCTTACAGATGTCAAAAACCATCTTTTTCGATGTTATTCCATAGATTTCGGAAAAAAATAAATTCTATTTGATTCGGAAATTTAACAGTCAACTAGCACTTTGACTAGTACTCCTAACTAGAGTTTCATCCCTGATTCTTGTTTCGATTTTTTAAAAAATGTTTCTCGACGATTCAACCGTACGGATGTCAAGATCCATCTTTTTTTAATGTTATTCCTAAAGTTTCAGGAAAAAAATAAATTTATTTGATTTGGTAATTTAACAGTCAACTAGTACTAGTAACTAGTGTTTTATCCAAGATTCGTATTTATTTGATTTGGTAATTTAACAGTCAACTATTACTTTGACTAGTACTCCTAACTAGAGTTTTGTCCCTGATTCGTGTTTCAATTTTTTAAAAAATATTTCTCGATAATCCAACCATACGGATGTCAAGATATATCTAATATAATGATATTCATAAATTTTCAAAAGAACAAATAATTAATTTGGTTGGAGATCTTAGTAGAACACTACTACATTGATTAGTACTCGCAACTAGTGTTTTGTCACCGATTGCTGTTTTAAATTTTTTAAAAAAAATATTTCTCAACGATCCAACCTTACGGATGTCAAGATACATCTAATATAATGATATTCCCAAATTTTCAAAACATAAAAAATTAATTTGGTTGGAGATCTTAGTAGAACACTACAGTATTGACTAGTACTCGTAACTAGTGCTTTGTCACTGATTTTTGTTATATCTTTTAAAATTTTTTCTCGACGATCCAACCGTACGGATGTCAAGATATATCTAATATAGTGATATTCTCAAATTTTCAAAAAAATAAAAAAGTAAGTTGATTGCAGATCTTAGTACACTACTACATTGACTAGTACTCGTAACTAGTGCTTTGTCATGGATTGTTATTTATATTTTTTTTAAAAATATTTCTGGACGATTCAACCGTACGGATGTCAAGATATATCTTATATAATGATATTAACAAATTTTCAAAAAATGAAAAGTTAATTTGGTTGGAGATCTAATCCTGTTTGTAAAGACTTGACTAATTACCAAAGGATACTAACGGCTTGCCAACGGAATACATCAATCTGTTGGCAATTAATTTTAACTTATTACAAAGAGATTAATAACATATATAACTTTAACCGATCTACAATTGCAATGGATTCATAACGGAATGAAAAATAACCAATATACTTTTGTAATGGATTAGTAACAGAAGCGGAGCTCAACAACCACAAAACATCTCACTCGACTACCAACAAAGGGTTGGTCCAGTGGTAAGACTCTTGCCTCTCTAACACAGAGGTTAAGAGTTTGATCCATGTGGTGTGCATGTGTAATCAATTAGCAAAAAAAACATCTCACTCGACTTTTATCTCGAGCTCTACGACCCATTAAACTTGCTGCTCCATCGACTCCCCCTCGATTAGAATTCTTCAGCCACTCTTCTTGTGTAAGCAAGAGCTTCCCTTCACTGCCTACTCTTATCGACTCCCCCTCGATTAGACTTCTTCAGCCACTCTTCTCGTGTAAGCAAGAGCTTCTCTTCACTGGCTTCTCTTTTCCGCCATGCCTCCTCAGTTAATAGCAGTTGCGTACCATTTTTCATGGTTGTTCTCTTTAACCTCTCTTCATGAGCCTTAAAAGACCCAGTGACTTCTTCCACAAACATCTTGTCTAAGTCACCAAATTGTTCCAGAGTAGACGCAATCTGCAAGAATTTATGTGGGATAGTCCGAAGAATTTTCTTAACAACGTAAGACTCCCTTATTTCTTCCTCCATAGCTCGTATGTTAGACACAAGTCCATTCGCCTTCATATAAAAATCATCGAGCTGATCGGAGTCATTCATGGCAGCGCCTCAAATTCCGCCTTTAACGTTTGAACCCTTGCCTTTTTTACTTTCTCTGCTCCCTGGCACATGGTTTTGATCGCCTCCCAGGCGTCATTGGCCGTTTTGTCACCTAATGATAACAGCAACTCTTCAGGTATACCCTGATAAACCATTGCAAGAGCTATTATATCCGTCTTTGCCTCTACTACAACTTTCGGATCACTAGGTTCCACTACCTCCCAAACTCCGTGGGATTGCATAAACACTCGCATTTTCATTGCCCATGCCGTGTATTTCCCCTTTATCAACGTCGGGTAACTCAATCCGAACGAACCTCCCTTGCCTTTGTTCGTCTCCATGATGGTCGCAGTCTTCTGCATACGCACTCGAGCGTACCGCTACTTTAATACTAATTCTTAATTCTTGAAGTATAGATTATATATATATATATATATATATATATATATATATATATATATATATATATATATATTGTATAATGTAAAATTGATAAAAAAACAAGAAGTTTAAACTAATATAACTTTTCATCAAAATATATTTTTTCACAAATAAATCACATCGTCAATATATAGTGTTTCAAAACTACAAGTTATGTATTTGAAAAATAAAAAAATCGAATTATATAAATTAAAATAGTGTTCGTGCTTTGCACGGGTTTTCATGCTGGTTTATATAAAATTTTAAATTTATTTTATTTATAAAATTAGGTCCCTATTTTGTTTCACCTTCCCTATCATTTTTTTTATTAATTTTCAATAAGAAAAATGGAATTGTTGGAATTGTACTGAAATTATAATTTTTTTATAATAATTCTGTTCAGTTCCACAAATAACACAATATAATAATTTTAAATTTATAAAATATTTATTTAACCTTCTTAATTTTGACTCTTTATGTTAGATAATGTTGTCGATAAAATTATTTTATTATGTTGTAAAGAATAAAATATAGTACTTTCATATCACGGATAATTTTTATTGAGTTAAATATTTGAAAAAAAGGTAATATAACTATAATAAGAAAATTTGAATTTTTAAATAATATAAAAAAATGATATCAACTAAAATATTAATTATTAATTAATTTAAATAGATTATCTTGTACCCGTGCGAACTAGTATAAAAGTTAAAATCACATGTAACATATAAATTCCTTTTCAAAAGTTTCAAATAGATAAGCAAATGAAAACAATTTTTATAAATTTTATGTGCATCGCGAAGTATAAAAGTAGCATTGCCTATAGCTCAATTGATTATTGCCTTATATTTATACAAAAATACTTTTATACAAAAAATTCAATATATTGTTCATAACATATAAATTATATTATAAGTTTATACAATAAATTCAATTGTTCATAACATATAAATTATAATATAAGACGATCCTCTAAATCTATCTTTTAACAAAGATTAAGAAATGGAAATAGAACACTTAAATTATAAGAAAAGTGCACAAGTGGTGGAATTTATTAATATTTAAGTTATAGATTTAAAAGATAGTAGGAATTAGTAGAAAATAGTGGATTCATTTGAATTTATAATTTATTGAAATTTCATTATTTTTGTAAAATTTCAAATTGTAAAAAATTAGACGAGACATCTGAAAATAGAAATCATTAATTGAGGGATAGACATAAATGTATTATAAAATGTTGGAGATCCCAAAAATTTAGTTTTATAAAAAAAATTAAAAGGAAAATGGGAAAATGTTGGAGATCCCAAAAAATTAGTTTTACAAAAAAAAGGTGCTGATATATGCACACCCTAAAGTTATAGTTGCACACCCTAAATTAAAATTGGACTGAATTACCCTCTCATTGTACTTTTGTTCGGTCATCTCTTTAATCATTTATCTCCTTTCATTTTTTCGTAGAACTTTCAACCTTATTTTATTTTTTCAAATAAGATGATAAAATATTATATTATTTTACTAATTAGAGTTCTTTTACTTTCAAAATTCTCAAATCTGTTGTACTTGTAAATTTAGATTATAACAAACAAAAGCCAAAAATTGGGTTAAGCATAATTATCTGAAATCGATTCAAATCGATTGATCTGAATTTTTCTATTTTTCATCGATTTGGTTTGGTTTGATTTTGGTAATTAAAGAATACCATTTTATGGCATTTGGTTTGGGTTCGATTTTCAAAATTTTCACAACTGAAAATTTTGGTTTGTATCGATGTGAACCTCCAAAATCGCCCAAACAACATAACCGTGCTTAGCCTAGCGCAAAAAGTATGATTTATTCTTCCTTCATAATTTAAGGAGTAGTAATATAACTTGATTTTATGTGTATCACTAAAACTTAGTTATGCTAGTAGGACTTAGTCTTAAAATTTAGTATAAAAATACATTTGGATATATTCGTATTCATATTAATTAAATTTTGATAAAAAAATCCTAATGATTATATTATTTTTATAAATTATTCTTTTATAAGAACATTAATAATTGTGTCAATTTTATATTTAAATTATTATTTTAATGAAAAAAGTTATTTCAACTACTTGTTGTATAATGTAAATATTCTAAGGTAAGAAAAAGACACGTGAATAATTAATTTACTTCGTAATTCATGAGGGTGTTAATATTTATGTAAGAAGACGCATAAATAATAAAAGTAAATTTATTTTTACAATTTGAGATTGCGCTTAAATTATTTTTGCATCAGAGTGTTGATGAACAAAAATTATCTGATTATCTGATTAGCTGTAGCGTGAGGTTTAACGTAGAAAATATGTAAAGCAAGGGTAGTTTAGGAAACATGTTATATAGGGTGTGCAACTATAAACTTGGGGTGTGCATATATCACCATCCAAAAAAAATCTAAAATAAAAATGATAGTTACCCTAAATTGATTTCCAAAATAATTTCCAAATGTCAAATGTATTATCGATGTATTTATCTATCTATATATTATAAATTAGTGGATAGCCCATACCTAAGGTTTGATATCCATATTCAAGTTTGGACTTGTATTGATTTTGACACACTGGATAATCCATTTTTAGATTTTGTATCCATATTACGTTTGGGAAATATCCAAATTTATTATTTGACCCATTGTTAATTAAAGAAAGTTTGTATACAAATTTAAATACTATTAATATATTCTCCTAATATTTATGGTAAGATTATTAAAGAAAATTTGAATAAATCTTTTAATTTTGGTAAGCTTATTAATAAATATTATCACATAATAGATATAGAAAATCTAATTAATTTTATCTTTGATTGCATTTATTATAAAATAGAAAAATAATAATTTATTAATATTATTTCTTTCAATATTAATTTATTTGATCTTAAATATAAAATTATTTTTTATTTAGTCATTGTTATTATATATCATAATTATAATATAATTAATTTAAATTTTAATTACTGTGTGCGTAGCACAGACTATAATCTAGTATATATTATAAATGCTCAATACTCATATTCTTCATATTATACCCTTTCATACACTTTATAACTTAGAGGCCGTTTGACAACATGTGTTTAAAGTTAAAAATAGTTTTAAGTAGTTTTTGACCCGTTTGACAATCAATGTTTTAAGCCGGTTTTAAGTTAAAAACTCCGTTAAGTCATAAATTTCGTTTAGTTACTTTTGACTTATGACTTATCGAGTTTTTTTTTTCACGATTCTTCTAAAGTTTAAATATTATGAATTTAAAATGTTTTTAAGTCAAATTTAACTTCAAGTCAAAATTATTAAATCCTCATTTAACTTTAAGTAAAATTACCCAAACACATTCATTCAACTTAAAGTAAACAATTTTACTTTCTCCATTAAATTAAAAACACCTCAATTAAGTCAAAATTAACTTATTTTAAGCAATTCCAAACGACCTCTTAACCTTAAAAACCACAGTCAGAAGTCAATCGTACCTTATTCTACGCTGACATAGGTTAACCCAAAATTAAACCACGATCAATACACCACAGAATACTGGAAATACAATTACAACAGAAAATCAAAAATTCTATGGATATGATTAGATTTTGAAAAATTCTGGATGAACAATTAATCATTTACAATATGGATCAGCAATTTAAAATTTAACCTCGATCATCTACACCAAATTCAAAAACAAAATCAGGTTTATATTTTTCTTTGAACTATCAATCGATTATTCATTTACAAAGTCTGTTAGTTTAATTTTATACAATCATAATTTGGTTCGTGGTTTTGTAGTTTGCAAATGAGGATGCAATTTTCTCTATATATCTCTCCACATCATCCGGGTTAGAATTTTATTTTTAGTTACTCTGGAAAATTGAAATTATTCGTGTTTGGTTGTGTGTACTACATGTAAATCTTAATCTTGATATACATGTGGATTGTTGTAATTTATACATTACAATTTGATTCGAGTTATTCTATTCCAAATTTTGTTTTTTATATAATTCGGGGAAGTGTTATAGAACAGGGCACTACGTGTTTGTAATAATGTCTGAACAGAAAATTGTCTTATGTCAGCAGGAATTGCTATGAAAGATTTAAGTTTAGATATTATATATTGCACTACGTGTTTCGAAAGTACGTCTTAAATACTTGGAGGTACAGAATCGTGACACGGATTTACTGTGTAATCTTAATTTTTAAGAAATGTTGGCTATAGAAAATTCCATTCATATTCCATTCATTTGTAAGAGCTACATAGAAAATTCATATAAAACCTTGCTTCAATAGAAGTATCTATCAGTGTCTTCCGGTACCTTAATTTTCTTATAGATTCTTTTATTTTTTTTCTTATAGAATGGACGTACATCTTTACTGTTTTGATTTTTTGTAACTTGCAGGAAGAGCATGTAGGCTTTTAGGTTGGAAGCAATGGTTTGTGCATATAGAAAACATACCAGAAGGCCTATAGCGAGCTAATGCTCAATGTACTAGGTGTTTTTGAATCACAACTATGTGTAATAAGGATTATTATGGGATGCATTTGGATTGATTATTACATTTATGATATATGATGTATGTAATTACATACATGTAATAAAGTATATTTTTATGTGCATTAAATTTCTAAATATTTTGTGATGATTTTTTTTTTTTGCAAAATGAAAAGAATTTCATTTAATGAAAAAGATACATAATCCGGAAGGGACAAAGGATGAGACATTCTTTCATCTATAAAAGCTAATCATCTAACCGAAAGGTATGCTTAACCAATCCATGGGTCGTAACCAAAATTGCGACACCATGAGAAAGTTATTCCTCCGGAAGTTTAGACAATATCACCCCTATATCCGAAAAGAAGACTCCATACAAAGGCAGGCCTCGTTAAAAACCCCGCAAGAGCAAAATCCGATGGGAAAAAAACTCAAGTGGGGAAAAAAGAGTGCCCCACCCTCCAACAATACATCGATCTAAATAAAACTAAAAACAAATTTCCAGGACTTCTTATTGATTCCACTATAAAATCCAAGATTCTGCCTCCATCTGCTTCCCACCCAAGTAAAACTGTAAGATCACATAAACCACAAAAAATAAAACTATGTCAATGAATCATTCGAAAAGTACTAAAAAAAATTAATTTTATACATTATACATAACACATTGAACATTTTTATATATCTAACCAAAGGGGTCCCCTTTGGTTAGGCATATAAACTCTCATAAAATAGAGGAAAATAAATTCAATAATAATAATTTATTGAAAAAGTTTGTTAATATATTTAATAAGAAAAAGGAAATAAAATAAGTCTAACCAAAAAAATCTTTGGTTAGACACTAAATAACTCATATAAAGAAAATAAATAGACAGACCAATAAAATGGTACTTGATTGTCTCAGACAAAAATAAAACGCCATCATTACTTACCCCCCATAAATGGGAGTAATAAATACCCATCAATCAAGGCATAATTAGCAAAAGATACTATTAATCATTAACGAAAAATAGCCATAAAAAATGGCACTACCCGTATCGTGACTCAAAACCATTATAAAAGGCACAAAGTCCCACAAAACAATAATCATCCATTATGATCCAAAAAGTCAATAAATGACATCAAAATTATCCCAAAATTGGTCCAAATGTCACATTATATGGCACACCCTCAAAGGTACAAAAGCCATATAAAATGGTACATGCGTACGATTAAATCTTTAAATATTTGAAAACATTTAAACAATAAAAAAATAAAATCTAATTTACCAACAAATAATTTTCAATCCAATAAACTGTTAACTATACTACGACAATTAGAGGGTCAACACAAAATAAATAAATATTAAATATTGACAGTTACAAGAAAATCTAAAACATAAGACCCAACAAATACCACTAATTAAGCAATTATATTTAAATAAAGCACATTTAAAATTCAACCAATTATGCAAAACAAGTTACTAGAATTATGCTCGTAACTTACTCTCATTTATATGCATTAACAGCCAACCATCCCCACCATCGCCAAAACGGAGACCACCGGCCGGCCGACCATGGCAGCGACTTCACCACCCACTATAACGAAACCCAAATCGACAAGAGAACACTCTAGCTACTGATAATCACAACGATCCAATTACAAAATTAAACCTTATATCTAAATTAAACACCAATAAGAACACAGATCTATATAAATCAAATACACACAAACTAAAAACAACACGTAAAACCCAAATACGCAAACCCTCCAAATTAATCTAAACCCACAAAAATTAAAAAGGGAAAATTTATGAAAAACCATAAGAACAAATGATAATGAAGATGTTATGAAGTGAGTGGAGAGATCGCAGGCATATAAAAGGCAAGAGATATAGATACAATTGTATAAGAGTAATGCTAAAAAGAAGAAAAGATACTGATTCATTAATCGATCCACTTAGACGACGGCGACGACAACGACGGACGGAACGGTGGCACCATCAACAACAGTGCCCTCAGCATCAAGGACAGACTTGTTTTTCATACACCGAGAGAGACTTATATATTGTGATATAATTTTGGATCTGCACTTTTTTTTTGGTGGTATTTTGAAATTAAATAGGGAATTTCATCTCTTTCAGTTGAGTTGCTTTGATTTTACCATTTATTGTGGAGTGGATATCAATGTATCATGTCCAGCGATTTTTTTATAAAGATTTTAGAATTTCTATTGAGGATTTTACTGATAACACTTACTTATATGTCAGGTTTGCATTATCTACTCACGATTTTCGCGCTTAAGACCTCATACTTGTTGGTTCCATTAGCATAGTAGTTTTAGGCTACTTATATTTGTGACATTAGTTTATGTGTTAATGATTTTTACTATTGATTCCTTTTATACGATTTTAATTCATATGAAAGTATCCAATTGTTAGTGTAGGTGCCCTAGAGGCAATACATAGTTTCTCGAATAAACCTTATGTCATTTGATTATTAAATAAATGTATTTATTATGACTCTATTTACTGCGATATTTGTTAGCATAATAAATATCCTTAGAATAATGATACACATTATATAGTTTAAGTTTACAACTTGAATTTGAGATTATATAATATATCATATTCTTAAAGTTCCCTAGTCGAGTATTATTATAAAGGACAATAATAATACATAAATAGACTAGTATGTTTTTGACTGATAACCACATCTCATTGGTTATGGGTATGGAGATACTAAAGTCAATACATAGGTACATGTAGGGTACATGGTACTGGACAGACCCACCGTGAGATTCTTCATGTTAATTAAGTCATAAGAAAGACTCACAGTGATAATGGTGTAATGATCCTTTGACTTGAGATCATTATATTTCTATACGAGGATAATATACTTTGACTACATTAAAAGTTACCTTTGACCGGGTGATGATAAAAGTGGACATCGGGTATATTGTGAATCGTATGAGAAATATGAATGATAGATAAAGGATTTAACCCTCCTATCAGATAGGAGAGATATTATTGGCCTCTTGATTGAGTGAGACTATAAAATGCATGGCCGTGCTCAAATAATGATTTGTCTTAATAGTCTACTCATGTATCAAGTAAACCCGGATTAAATTATGAAGAGGATGACTAAATACATGCCTCGAGTTTAATCTATAATATTTGGTTAAAGGGATTATATTACACGGAAACATTATATCACGAAAGGTTTAATTGGATCACCAATTATTATTATTACTTGGGTAGCAATGATGTATTACTAGATGCCACTCATTGTTTATAATTTTATTATTGGATATTAAAATTATTGCCAACGTAATAATAACCTAAAGGGTTACACAATAAGAACGTTTTAAAAGGAGTTTTAATTTAAATATTAGATTTAAATTAAATAATTAAAATTCGAAATTGATTATGGAATCAGATTTCGTTTTTAATTAAATGATTATAAATTCAAAATTGGATAAATAATTAATTGAGTTGGACTTAGTTAATTAAATGTTATTTCGAATTTAATTCATTAAAAACCCAAATCAGTTTGTTTTAATTGTAGCCCAAGCTGATTAGGGTTAGGCCCATCTTTCTCCCTATAAATACATAAAGATGTATTGGTTAGGGTAACACTTTTGCAAAATCGTTTTTTCTTAAAAACCCTAGCTGCTCTATTCTTTGAGAGGCTAGAGAGAGAGAGGCTGATTTTGGCTAGTACCTGCTCCTTGGATCGTTGGACGATCGAACGTTCGTGTGGACGATTTAGAGACGCGGATCTTGCATCAAGGGTTGCGTGGTGATCACAATCTAGGACCTCCATCTGTCAACCGAATTCGTAAATCTTCGTAAAGGTACTGATTCTATTCACCATAATCAGCATGTCTTATACATGGATCCTATTGATTAGGGTTTCGGATTTTATTGTTTTTACGACTGGTTTTCGCTGCGTTTTTACCTACTTATTGCTTTATTATTGTGTTTCATGTACTATGTATATATTTTTAAATATTATTTTACTATTATTGAAAAACTAAATCACTATTATGAATTAGCGATTGGTGTTCCTTGTTTTTTTGCTTTTGTTATGTTGAAGGGGTTGTATCTTTATACCAGATTCGCGAAACCTGACAAGGTTTACAGAATGGCCATGATGAGACTAAACACATTAGATGGGATATTTTAGGTTATAAGTGCTCTACCATACTGGAACAGATTTGAGAGCATATGAGATGTCAGAAGGTTATAGTATTACTATTAAGCTGTAGGATATTAAGGCAGAATTTATGAGAAAATATAGTTTTCTTATTTTTTTCCACGTTTCGAGGATCTGAGAGAAAAGGCTTAGTAAGTGTTGTGCCCAAAATCCGCTTTGGGCTTGATTTAGGGCCCATTAAGGTTATGGACTCGGATCAGGGGAATATAAACGTATAGATTGGGATAAGGGATAAGTATGGTAACTTGATTTGCCTTATCAATAAGCTGGAGGATAGGATTCTGGCATCTCGTTCAGGGTTTGCTCATATGGGGGTTCGGGCATGTGAACCCTGAATAGGGATAATGCTGTGTTAAGACTGGGCAGAGGTTCAACTGGGCATAAGGCTTTCAGGCAGGGGTACGCGCATGAACCTTGGCAGTTTCCAGAAAATACACCAGCAGTCTTAGAACTCCTTAAATCACGGGGAATAAGATAAGGAACGTTGTAACAGACTTCAGGATATCTCCTAAACAATAGGAACGGCTTATCAGTAGTGGTTATCGTGGATTAACATCATATATATATGGAAAATGTATATATGCGTGTATATATATGGATATATCACGACAAAAAGTGGGGATTATCATGAAGCAACAACTGGATAACTAGGTCGACTGAGATATGGATCGAAGGGGGTCTGTTACAGAGGATAGGGCATATGGAAACGGAGGATAATCATAAAGAACTACATGAGGACTTGATCTCTTATAAATATAAGAGTATGTAGGCAATTTGCAAGGTTAGACACACATACACACCTCTAACACTTGCTCTTAGCTGTGAACTCTCGATTGAGTAGGATATATTCATTCACCATAGCTTGGAGTACTTGCAAATCCAGTCCATTAAATCACTCTTCTCCCTCTCGGATTAGGGTTCATAAGATTAGGGTTTTTGGGGTATAATTCGGTTTATTTAATCATTGTTCTTGGATTGTTTTGGTTGATTCTTGTAATTATTTCATTGAAGTGTTGTACCAATTTTCCCTCACAACATTTGTGGCGCTAGAAGGATGAGGGTTTTGTCTCTTGAGGGAAGAGATGTCTCGAAAATCTGGTGATGCTCATACACCGGAGGATGGACGAAGCGATGATGATGGGGGACATGATGGTGAAGTCACAAACAGGGAGCTTAGAGAGAAGATAAAGAAGATGGAGAAGAAAATTGTTTCTTTGGAAAAGAAATCTGAAAAGCTGAAGAAATGGAAGCAAAAGCATGGTTCCACGGATCGAAAGGTGAAGAAAAAGGTGGTTCTGCCAGTTCGGTTAGATTTTGACAGTGATGAGGAGGAGTCGGAAAAAGAGGCCTCACAGAAAGGATTTTTTGATGTGGAGACTGAACAAACAAATCCAGACTGGAATGAAGGAGAAGAGGAGGTACGACAGTCACAGGGTTCACCCACCCGTAGCCTGAGTGTCTTTGACAGATTGGGCAACAAGATGGACGTCAAAGATTTACGTCACAAACTTGATGAGAAGAAGGAAAGACAGACCAGGAAAGCCCCAGAGGCGAGGTCGCAAGGATCTCAGAGTTATAGAAGGGATAAATCTGTTTCCAAGTCATGTAGACTATCTAAATGGGGTGATGATGAACGAAGCTGCAGCTCTCGGCATAACCCCAAGTACAGTGATGATGACCAGGGTTTAGCTGAGAATTCTAGCGATGATGACAGCAAGTTCACAGATGAGGAGAATGAGCACTACAAGGTAAAGGATCTGCGTGAGGCATTAAAGAAGCTAAAGGTGGAAAAACAGTCGCTGGAAGGCTTGACAGTGGCTTCACCCTTCACCAAGAAGGTGAGGGATTCACCACTCTCACCAAAATACAGGGGGGTAGGGGACCTAAAATTCAGTGGAACCACTGATCCAGTGGAATACCTTTGTCGATTTGATACGAAAATGGAAGTATACCAGGTGAAAGATCTAACAAAGTATCATTTATTGGCTGCTAC
This sequence comes from Kitagawia praeruptora, assembly GCA_037693485.1. NCBI lineage: Eukaryota > Viridiplantae > Streptophyta > Magnoliopsida > Apiales > Apiaceae > Kitagawia > Kitagawia praeruptora. The sequence continues at coordinate 5,195,388 of CM075350.1, forward strand.
ACTAAGGAATAGTGCTCATCAATGGTTCAAGAGGCTACGTCCAAATTCTATTCGATATTGGAGGCAAATGAGTGAAATGTTCGTAACTCAATTCCGGGCTTCGATTGCGTTCGTACCCCCAGCCAACACCCTGGCGAACATTAAGCAGGACAAGAATGAAACTCTCACTGAATATTTCAAACGGTTTAATGCAGAGGTCCCTAAGGTGAGGAAGAACACAGATGAAACCTATAAGAATTTTCTTATTGCGGGCGTATGCCCAGGCACCGATTTTTGGAAAGAGCTACAAGGGGCGGAGCCCAAAACTTTGGCAGACTTCTACGCCAAGGCAGAAACTCACAAGGTGATTGAAGAATCAATGGCTAAACTCGAGAAGAGTCGAAGTTCAAGGGAGTGGAGCAGGAGTAAGAGACGTAGGTCATACAGCCCGAAAGATAGGGGGTGGGGGTACCACAAACGAACCTCCTATGGTGGAAGCTCCTCTACCAGAAGCACCCATCGTGATGAAAAGACAGCCGCTATAACTGTGAATACAACTAACACGGGAAGGACAGTAAACTACAAATATCCTACAATGAAGGATTCTCAAGGTTCAGGCAGGTACACTGAGTACACCCCGCTCACGGCTCCCGTTGAGCAGGTGTACGAAGTAGGGAACAAGGCAGGAATGTTCAGAAAACCAACAAGGAATGGGCCTCCGGGAAATAAAAATGAAGGACGATATTGTGCTTTTCATGATACTAGGGCTGTAAACGAAACTAGCCGTTAGCGAACAAGCTCGAGCTCGGCTCGTTAAGAGCTCGGCTCGTTAAGAGCTCGTTCGGCTCGGTTCGTTTGCTAAGCTAGCTCGAGCTCGAACACGATTTTCTGCTCGTTAAGCAAACTAGCTCGAGCCGAGCTTTTGCCTTGTGCGGCTCGAGCTCGGCTCGTTAAGCTCGAAAAAATTTCAAATTTTACAATATTTTCTATAATACAAATTATATAATATACTAGGAACATTTGGGAATATCACTAAATTAGATATATCTTGACATTCGTATGATTAGATCGTCGAGAAATATTTTTTAAAAAATAGAAACAACAATTCGTGATAAAGCACTAGTTACTAGTACTGGTTAGAATAGTAGTGATATACTAAGATCTCCAACCAAATTAATTTTTTATTTTTTGAAAATTTGGGAATATCACTAAATTAGATATATCTTGACATCCGTACGGTTGGATCGTCGAGAAATATTTTTTAAAAAATAGAAACAACAATCCGTGATAAAGCACTAGTTACTAGTACTAGTTAGAATAGTAGTGATATACTAAGATCTCCAACCAAATTAATTTTTTAATTTTTGAAAATTTGGGAATATCACTAAATTAGCTATATCTTGACATCCGTACGGTTGGATCGTCGAGAAATATTTTTTAAAAAATAGAAACAACAATCCGTGATAAAGCACTAGTTACTAGTACTAGTTAGAATAGTAGTGATATACTAAGATCTCCAACCAAATTAATTTTTTATTTTTTAAAAATTTTGGAATATCACTAAATTAGATATATCTTGACATCCGTACGGTTGGATCATCGAGAGATATTTTTTAAAAAATAGAAACAACAATCCGTGATAAAGCACTAGTTACTAGTACTAGTTAGAATAGTAGTGATATACTAAGATCTCCAACCAAATTAATTTTTTATTTTTTGAAAATTTGGGAATATCACTAAATTAGCTATATCTTGACATCCGTACGGTTGGATCGTCGAGAAATATTTTTTAAAAAATAGAAACAACAATCCGTGATAAAGCACTAGTTACTAGTACTAGTTAGAATAGTAGTGATATACTAAGATCTCCAACCAAATTATTTTTTTATTTTTTAAAAATTTGGGAATATCACTAAATTAGATATATCTTGACATCCGTACGGTTGGATCATCGAGAAATATTTTTTAAAAAATAGAAACAACAATCCGTGACAAAGCACTAGTTACTAGTACTACTTAGAATAGTGATGATCTACTAAGATCTCCAACCAAATTAATTGTTCGCGAACAGCTCGAGCTCGGATCGAGCTCGGCTCGGCTCGAGGCTGTTCATGAACGACTCGAGTTCGGCTCGGTTCGTTCAAAGCTCGGCTCGGTTCGTTAAGAAATCAGCTCGGTTCGTTAAGATCAAAGCTCGGCTCGGTTCGTTAAGGTCAAAGCTCGGCTCGTTTCGGTCAAAGCTCGGCTCGGCTCGGCTCGGTTCGTTTACAGCCCTACATGATACCAATGGACATGAAACGGCGGAATGCCGTCATCTGAAGGATCACATTGAAGATCTTATAAGAAGGGGTTACTTCACTGAGTTTGTGGCTCAAGAAGCTAACGGATACAAGAATGACAGAATTAACAAAGAAACTGAAAAGACGAACCCTGAACGCCATACAAGGGCCAACAATATTCGTACCATAATTGGTGGACCTTACATCGGGGGTATGAGCAGGAATACCCAGAAAAATTATGCCCGAGAAGCAAGGGGCGTACCCCTCTCGAATGTGTACAACTTATCTGAGAGGCCACCCAAGCTTTTTAAGGGTGAGGCAGTTGACATAACGTTCACCGAGGCGGATGTCAGGCACGTGCATCACCCTCATAACGACGCCTTGGTAATTAAGGCTGCGATCGGAGGCCTAAACGTACACCGAGTATTGGTGGATAATGGAAGCTCGGTAAATATCTTGGCGTACAGTATTTACCAGGAAATGGGGTTCGATGTGCTAAAAATAAAGGTTTAAATATCGCAAGCGCACGATCTCGTTTTAGTATTTTAAGATTCGTTTCACAGAGACTTATTATTTTCGCAAACCTTAATTTTTAATTTAATCGAATTAGAACAATTTGGTTTTAGAAAAATTAGGATTTTACTAATTAACTACTAAAAGAAAATTTAATCTATTTTAAAAAAACAAAATGAGATAAAACTGATTTTAACAACTAATAGAAAAATGAAATTAACTAATTTTTATTTACAAAAATTTATGTGCTAAAAATAAAGGTTTAAATATCGCAAGCGCACGATCTCGTTTTAGTATTTTAAGATTCGTTTCATAGAGACTTATTATTTTCGCAAACCTTAATTTTTAATTTAATCGAATTAGAACAATTTGGTTTTAGAAAAATTAGGATTTTACTAATTAACTACTAAAAGAAAATTTAATCTATTTTAAAAAAACAAAATGAGATAAAACTGATTTTAACAACTAATAGAAAAATGAAATTAACTAATTTTTATTTACAAAAATTTTAGGAAAAATTGGACATAACTACTTCGTAAATACAGAATCCCAAAAACGAAATCAACACAAAAATCTTGCCATTTGCGAACTAAAACAGGACAGCAATATAACCAAACTCAGTACAAAATTCGAAACAGGACATCCATGAAAATCGATCAAGCAGCAAGAACTCAAACATCAATTACAGAATACGTAAACTCAACATAAACCAGCATAACTCAGCTAATTCAGAACCAACGAAAACGAACAGCGAAACCGGCTAAAACACAGAACCCAGGATCGATTCGGAAAACGGCAACTCAGTTAACTAAGAAGACAAATGCAAGACCAGTGAACTCAGTGATAACTCTGAATCTTGATCAGGTACTTCCTCGCCAACTCCTGCCTCGGAAGTGGTGTAGCTGCAGTGGGGTATCTGCAAAACAACACCGGAGGGGGGGTTTGGCCCCGAGGTGCCTCCGGCGTGAGAATAAGAGTTGGATTTGGAAGATAGTAATCAAGTAGAGTATCACAAAGTAATAAATGTGTGTAGGTGTGTAATAATGGCTAACCCCTAAACCTTATTTGCTAGGGGTATTTATAGCCCTAGGCCTAGGGTTTAGGGGTAGGTTACCTTCACCCCCGACCGTTGGATCAGGGGGACAAGCCGCTGAATTCCCGGGATGTTGGACACGTGGCCTTGTCTGGGGTGACCATTGATTGGAGTGTGGCCAAGTTGTGGTGGGCATGATCTGGCACGTGTCTTCCCTTGTTCTTTAGTGTTGGTCAGCGTCACATATAGGGGTGTCAGCTGAGGTGGGGTGCCACGTATACTGAGTGCCACAAGTCGGGGGGTCCCCTAGTCCGGGGTGGGGACCATGCCACGTGGTGGTGGCGTCGGGCCTCGGGTCCACTACTCTGGGCTGGGCCATTCTTATTCTCATGAGATGATTTGCTTATTGTTTTGGGCTCCTTGTTGGGCCTTGGCTGTTTATGGCCTATCATTTGCCCCCCACTCCCTCATGCGGATTCTCCGGATGGGGGAGTAGTAAGGAGTGTTCTTGCCTTGGAGATTAAGCTTTCTGGACTCTCTAGAGTGCTAGACATATGTCCTCGGGGCTGGAGGTTTTTATAGTTGTTCTGTGAGTCCGTGTCTTCTTTGGGGGAGAAATTTTTGCCTTGGTTGCCCCCAGTTCCGGGGTGTGCGCTGAAGTACGTACGCCCGGGGCTAGTGGTTGTTGGAATTTGAAGGCTTTGGTGCTTTGGCTGCCCCCAGGCCCGGGGTTGGTACTGAAGTGTGCATCCCGGGGCTTCGTCTTCTGTAGATGTGCGAAAATGTACGTATATGAATATATATAATATTGCATATATGCATTTCTGGATTTCTTCTTTTCTTTTCTCTTTTTTTTGAAAAATAACAACTGTCATCCACTATCTCCGGATTTTGGAGATAGTGGGCCGATTTTTTGGGCCGCCACGTGTTCGTGGCGTTTGGGGTTTAAGATTTTGCCTATAAATAGTGGCCGCCTCCTTCATTTTTTCTTTTACGAGTTTTTCATTTGCTGCCGTTACTCTGCTCTTCTGAAGTCTAGCGCTCCGGGCTAAAGGTTCTTTCTTTCGATTCAAGTGTTCTTTGTTCCCTGCTCTCCGGACTCCTTTGTAAGTCTTCTTACCCCAGTTTTGTGATTCCTTTAATAATTTCTTGCTCGTACTTCTTTGCCTTGCTTTGCGTTTTGGGTAGATATACTGACTTAGGTTTTTATTTTTGTTGGGTAGCCCGGGGTTGTAGACTTGTATGGTTAGGAGGCGTGTAACTGCTAACCGTGTGTTGGTTCCCCTCTCCGAACCTAGTAGTTCTTGTAGTTGTAGCTCGTCTGATAGTAGTCTTGAATTGATAGATATAGACTGGGGTATTATGGGTAAGAAGAAGAGTAGTTTGCCTGTGCTCACAAACATAGCCACCAAGGATATGGGTCCGGGGTTCAGCCTTAGTGAACCAGATGGTAGCTGGAGTCAAACGAATTTTTATTTTGTAAGAAAGGATCCGGGGATGCCCCTACATTATTTCTACAGGGATCTTAGTGTAGAGTTTTCTGAGAATCCAGACGTGGCGGATATGATGAAGTATGATAAAACGTTCTTGGATTCGAAGTTCGGGGATTTACCGGGCTCCGGGATGGATGTTGGGCCCTTCAGATCTCAGTATTTGGAAAATCCGGTGGACTGGGATCTAATATTCCGGGCTACCTTCCATTTGGATGAAGAAGTTAAGTGGAGGTGGCCTGAGCCCGGAGAGAAGATTTACGACCGGCCGGAGGGTGGCTGGGTCGGAGTGTGGCTGGAGCACCTTAGGTCGGGGTACGGGCCTAGGTGTCACCAGTTTGTAAAATCATTATGTCTGTTTGAGTACGGAATCCCCATAACCCAGATGACCCCAAACGTGGTGAAGTGGATCTTCTATTTCCTGGGTTGCTGTGAAAAGGCCGGGGTGCTTCCTACTTTCAAACTTTTCCATCACTTGTTCCAGCTGGTCCGGTCCAACAACAAACCCATGTTTGAGTTTAGGTTCCGGGGTAAGGCTTGTGGTTATCCGTCCGGGGCCTCCAAACCTCTGGGTATGCTGCCCTCGCTGAAAGGTTGGAATGGAGAGTTCGTCTTTCTCCAGGGTGTGGATATCCGGTTCATGCCCACCTTCAAGGAAAATCCTCTGGCGATGCACTTCGAGGTTTTTGACCTTCAGGATGCGGCTCTGGACCGGGTAAATGCCTTTTGCCGGGGTCTTGGGAGGCAAGTGACCCGGGACGACCTTATGAGCCACAAGTATCGCTTTGAAATAGGATGTAAGTTCGGGGTCTGTTTGTGTTGACATAGATATATTTTTTTTTTGTTTTCTCGTTTTCTGATATTCCTTTTGCCCGGGCTCATGTTCTTTGTTTCTTCTTTGCAGGTCTCCCAGGCTATAATCCGGAGTTTGAAAAATTTGCAATGGACAAAGCCAACGCCTCTCTTCACGCCGCTCTTCTCGGCATCGGCCAGGTGCGCGACAATACCAAGGTCCCCGGGGAGGCCAGCGGTTCGCGGACCCAGCAAGAAGGGGAGAGCACCTCTAAGGCCCCGGAGGTGGCGGCTGCTGATGTGGAAGGGGATGAGTTGCCCCTGAACCCGAGGAAAAGGAACCGCAGTACGGTGCGGCAGGAAAAGTTTGGGGACTGGGGGTCCGATTGCGAGGTCGTTCCCTCCGGGGCTCATTCTGGGAAGGAGGCTCATTTTCAGCCCCACGTCCCAGCTGTCATTGCTCCGGAGGAGCGAAATTTCCTTGGTTTCCTGGCCGGCCTTCCGAGCCAGAAGGAGTGGGATGAGATGGGCCAGAGCTCGGTGATCTCCCTCTTTGAGGATGCGGCGGCGGTCTACGGCCAGGTAATCTTTCCGCTGAGCTTGTCTTAACTTGACGTTAATTTCGTGTTCTGACTTTTGTTTTTGTATTTGTAGCTCGGGGTTCGTTTTGCCGGGGCCGGGGCTGCTATTCGCCGAGATATGGAGCTAGTCAAGGAGGCCCGGGAAGCGGTGAGCTCTGTGGCCGAGGTCAGGAAGCTGATGAATGAGGAGGTGGAGGCCCTGAAGAAAGAGCTTGCGGATGTGAAGGAGGCATCTGAGGCCCGGGCTAAGGAGCTGAAAGAGGCTGCCAAGACCCTCCAAAATGAGCAGGACTTGGTCCGGACCAAGTGGAGGGATTCCAAGGATGATGTTAAGAAGCTCCGGGAGGAGTTGAAGAGCAGGAAATCCGAGGAGGAGGTGATTGCCGAATTCCGTGATTCGGATACCTATAACACTGATCTCGCCCAGGCCGCAGCGTCAAAAATCCACCGTTGCTGGGTTGTGGCCGAGAACATGTGTAAAACTGATCCGGGATCGGCCACCTGGGAGCGCTTCGTCCCCGAATATATGACAGCTGAGGCTGCCCTGGCCCGGGGCGAAGGCGAACCCACTCCCTACAAGGCTCCAAGCTCCTCACCTCCTGAAGAATGACTACCTCCAACATAATGCCTCTACAAACTGGCTGCGTCCAGGATCCGGGCCGTGCCCGTGTAATCTCTTTATGCTTGTTGATGTACTCTTCAAAACTCATTGTATAACTTTGAATTGTGTCCTTGTATTTTCTGTAACTTTATAATTACCGGGTGTTTCGGGCTGTCGGTCAGCCCGGCCCGTTCGTCACTTATGCGTCTTTTGTTTTTCTTCATATGTTTTGGGTTTTTCCATGCTCATTTGTTGTTGTCTGTTTATAATTTGTATTGCCCCCCACTCTTTAATTCGGGTATCCCGGATTGAGGAGTAGTGGTTCGTCCCCAGGCTTTGGCCTACTTGGTGGTTTTTCCAAGTAGGAATTGGATGCCTGTGGCTTCCCGGGCCGAAGCATTGCTAAGGTCCCGGGCTTTGGCCTACTTGGAGAGGATGAAAACTTTTCCAAGTAGGGATTGGATGCCTGTGGCTTCCCGGGCCGGAGCATTGCTAAGGTCCCGGGCTTTGGCCTACTTGGAAAGGATGAAAACTTTTCCAAGTAGGAATTGGGTGCCTATGGCTTCCCGGGCCGAAGCATTGCTAAGGTCCCGGGCTTTGGCCTACTTGGAAAGGATGAAAACTTTTCCAAGTAGGAATTGGGTGCCTATGGCTTCCCGGGCCGAAGCATTGCTAAGGTCCCGGGCTTTGGCCTACTTGGAAAGGATGAAAACTTTTCCAAGTAGGAATTGGGTGCCTATGGCTTCCCGGGCCGAAGCATTGCTAAGGTCCCGGGCTTTGGCCTACTTGGAAAGGATGAAAACTTTTCCAAGTAGGAATTGGGTGCCTATGGCTTCCCGGGCCGAAGCATTGCTAAGGCCCTGGGCTTTGACCTACTTGGAAAGGATGAAAACTTTTCCAAGTAGGAATTGGGTGCCTATGGCTTCCCGGGCCGAAGCATTGCTAAGGTCCCGGGCTTTGGCCTACTTGGAAAGGATGAAAACTTTTCCAAGTAGGAATGGGTGCCTATGGCTTCCCGGGCCGAAGCATTGCTAAGGTCCCGGGCTTTGGCCTACTTGGAAAGGATGAAAACTTTTCCAAGTAGGAATTGGGTAATAACTGTAAGATTGAAGTTCCAGGTAAGAACTCGAACTCTTTTTCATTGATAATAAAACGATTACATGATTTCCAAGTACAATTCCCAAACAATGCCCATATATGGGCTAAAGCTATTTTCTTTTACTGGTAGTACTTTCTTAGTCTGAAGCCGTGCCAGGTGTTGGGGACTTCAGTGTTGTCCATGTGACTGAGCTTGTAGGTTCCGGGGCGAAGTACTTCCTTAACCCTGTAGGGACCTTCCCACTTAGGCATAAGCTTTCCTGTGTTAGTGGGGTCTGAAGCTTCGGTGTCCCGGAGTACTAGGTCCCCGATTTGGAAGTTTTTGACCCTTGACTTCTTCCCAAAGTACTCTCTTGTTTTCTCTTTATACTTCTCCATTCTCTGTACTGCTTTGTCCCGGACCTCATCAACTAGTTCCAGATTAACTCGTAGCCCATCTTCATTTGCATCTTCATCAAAGTTATTTGCTCTGTGGGAGGGAGAACCCACTTCAATTGGCAACATTGCTTCGGTTCCATATGCCAGTTTAAACGGGGTTTCTCCTGTTCCGGACCTCGGGCTAGTTCTGTATGCCCATAGCACATTTGGTAGTTCTTCGGGCCATTTGTTCTTGCTTTCCTTCAGCCTCTTCTCGATTCCCCTTAGCAAAATTCTGTTTGTCACTTCCACTTGCCCATTTCCCTGGGGATAGGCTACTAAGGATTTCTTGTGTTTGATTCCCCTTTCCTTCAAGTAATTTTCAAAATCTGAGCCGACGAACTGGGGACCATTATCTGAAACCAGGACCCTGGGTAAGCCGAACCGCATTAATATATTATCCATGAACTTGATGCAATCTTGTTGATTTATGGTCCTCATTGCCTTTGCTTCGGCCCACTTAGTCATGTAGTCAATTGCTACAAGGAGGTACCTCAGATCACCCTTGGCCCGGGGGAAAGGCCCTACTATATCGATGCCCCATACAGCAAAGGGGATAGGTGATAGAACTGAAGATGGCAAGACCGGGCTTCGCCTTGGTATATTGCTGAACAGTTGGCAGTTTCTACACTTCTTGACGAACTCTACTGCATCTGTGTGGATTGTTGGCCAGTAGTAACCTTGCCTTATGATTTTGTATGCGAGGGCCTTTGCGGACATGTGGTCCCCACAAATCCCTTCATGTACTTCTTGTAAACAGTAACTGGCTTCTTCCGGGCCTACACACTTCAGTATTGGAGATGAGAAGGTTCGGCGATAGAGTTGGTTGTCTTCTATGAAGTATTTTGAAGCCTTGTTTTTCAACCTTCTGGCCTCATTCTTATCTTCGGGCAATTCTCCTTTTTCCAAATAGAGGATGAAAGGGGTCATCCAGTTCGGGGTACCGTCTATCTCCATTATCACTTCTTGGTCGATGGTCGGGGTTCCCAATTCTTCAAAGTAGACCGAGCTGCCTAGTTCGGCTGAGTTCTGGACTAGTTTGGATAGCTCATCAGCTTCGGAGTTTTCTTCTCTGTTGACCTGGTTGATTTGGTACTCTGGAATAGTGGCTAAGTAGCTTTTGACAAGTGCTTGGTATTGGGCTAGTTTCTGATCTTTGGCTATGTATTCGCCTTTGGTTTGCCGCACCACGATTTGTGAGTCACTATAGATGTCCAGGCTGCTGATTTTCAGAGTCCGTGCTAACCTTAGCCCGGCTAGGAGAGCTTCATACTCGGCTTGGTTGTTGGTTGCTGGGAATTTGAATGTTATGGCCTGTTTGATTTGGAAGTCTTCCGGGCTTTTCATGATTATTCCTGCCCCGGACCTGTCAGCTGTTGAGGATCCATCCACATGGAGAGTCCATGACCCCGGGGTTTGGTTCTGGTTTGCCACATGTTCAGCTACTGTGGTAGCTTGATGTGGTTCTGGGAAGGAGCATTCTACTATGAAATCTGCCAGAGCCTGTGCTTTGATGGCTGTCCGGGGTACGAATGTCAAGTGGAATTGGCTTAGCTCAATTGCCCAATTTATCAATCTTCCTGATGCGTCCGGCTTATGAATTATCCGTCTTAGTGGCTGATCTGTTACAACCTTGATTTCTCTGCCTTGGAAATAGTGCCTAAGTTTCCTTGAGGCCGTGACTAAGGCAAAGGCAAATTTCTCCAGATTGGGGTATCTAGTTTCTGCATCTTTTAAGACTTGGCTGACGTAGTACACCGACCATTGATTTCCTTCGACTTCCCGGACTAGGGCCGCGGCCACAGCCAGGGGCCCGGTGGAGAGGTATAGATATAGGGGTTCTCTGGGCTCCGGCTTCGTTAAAAGGGGTGGTGATGAGAGATATTGATTTATAGTGTCAAGAGCTTGCTGGCACTTAGTGCTCCAAGTGATTTCTTTCTTGTTGTTCGCCCCCTTGAGCAAATTGAAGAAGGGTAAGCACTTTTCTGCCAACTTGGATATGAATCTTCTTAGGGCTGCCAATGATCCGGCTAGCTTCTGAATGTCTTTCTGAGTCCGGGGTGGTTGCATGTCCAAGATGGCCCTTATCTTCTCCGGATTAGCCTCAATCCCTCTTTGGCTGATCATGAAGCCTAGAAATTTTCCTGCTGCTACCCCAAAGGTGCATTTCTCCGGATTTAGCTTCATCTCATTTTTTCTAAGGTTTTCAAAACATTCCCGTAGGTCGGGGACATGTTCCTTGACGGTTTTAGACTTGGAAATGATGTCATCGACATAGGACTCCAGATTCCGGCCAATTTGGTCCTTGAAGACCTCCACCATGGCTCTTTGGTATGTAGCCCCGGCATTCCGGAGTCCAAAGGGCATGAACTTATAAGCGTAGACAGCTCTGTGAGTGATAAATGCGATTTGGCTATATTTGCGGTGGCGTCGATGAGCTGGTCTATACTTGGTAGTGGATATGGATCTTTGGGGCAGGCTTCATTTAGGTCCGTGTAATCAACACACATCCTCCATTTTCCACTAGGTTTTTTGACTAGAACCATGTTGGCTAGCCATTCCGGGTATTTGACCTCGCAGATAATATCTACCTTGAGTAGTTTGTCCACTTCCTCGTCTATAGCTCTTTGCCTCTCCGGGGCGACGTTTCTTCTTTTCTGTTTCACAGGTTTTCTCCTGGGATCAACATCCAGGCTATGCATGGCAAGGGACTCCCGGAGCCCGGGCATGTCAGATGGGCTCCAAGCAAAAATATCAGCATATTCCCGGAGTAGTTGGATTAATTCTTGCCTGAAGGCAGTTTCTAGACCGGTTCCGATCTTGATTTTTCTTTCTGAGTTTCCCGGAATGAGTTCGATTGTCTCAATTTCCACGGCGGGCTCTAGCTTGGCTTGATCTTTCACCAGGGATGATTTCTGGACTCGGGCATGGGAGTTTGAGGCTAAGTATTCCCGGGCCTCGGATGTACCTGGTTCCTGGTCCGGGGCCCTTGTGGTTTCAATGTTTTGTACCTCCTTTCCGGGGTTCTTGTAGGTTGAGGCTCTGTGTTTCTTTCTGCTTAGATTCTTCTGGTAAGAGGAGGCTTTCCTCTTATTCTCTAGGTCTGTCTCGGCCATGACCAGGGCTTGGCCATAACATCGGCTGGCTGTTTCAGTATCGCCCTTTACCTCTCCAACCCCGGAGGCCGTGGGAAATTTGAACTTAAGGTGTGGGGTTGAGGTTATGGCTCGGAGTTTGGTCAAGGCTGGGCGCCCCAGGATCACATTGTAGGAGGAAGGAATATTGATCACGTAGAATTTGACCATATGGGTAATTTGCTTCGGGGCGGTGCCGAATTGGACAGGCAAGTACAGGGTTCCTTGGATGGGGACCAGGTTGTGGCCGAAGCCGTATAGCGGGTCTTCCCTGCACTCGTTCATTCTAACATTTCCGAGCTGCATTCTGTCCATGGTGTGTTTGAATAATACGTTGACAGAGGAGCCATTGTCAACAAGGATTCTCTTTACCTCATTTTCAGCGATGTCTAGGGTCACCACTAGGGCTTCATTGTGGTTAAGATCCACCCCTTCAAAATCAGCATTACTGAAAGATATGATCTGTTCTGGGGCCGAGTCTATCATCATTACCTCATCTCCGGATCCCGGACTTGCCTGAGGGGAATTGGATCCTCCCAATACCACGTGCACCACATGCTTGGTCTTCTGAGCCCCGGATCCATCTCCCCTCTCCGTGGTTCTCCGAGCTAGGTATTGGCCCATATTTCCTTTCTTGACCTGGTCTTCGATAAAGAACTTGAGGGAGACACAACTTTCTGTCTCGTGGCCATGAGTTGCATGATAGTCGCAGTGTTTATTCCGGGGCCTGTTCTCCGGGGCTGATACCAAGGGTTTGGGAGGATAAAAGAATGGTTTTTTCTGGACTTCTTTTAGTATGTCAGCTCGTGGCCGGTTCAAGGGTGTCCAGTCTGGTTCTGGCCTCGGTTCGGCTCTCCCTGGTCTCGGGGGCTTGGCTTCAGATTTGGCCCTGGAAGAGTGGTCTTTGTCCGGGACTGTCAGTTGGTGACTTGGGATATAGTTGTATTGCTTGTTGGGTTTAAACTTCTTTTCTGGGTTGTGGTCATTTCTAGAGCGATCATCTTTACTTCTTCCCGAGGAGGTGCCCTGCCGGGTCATCCTCATTGCTTGTAGGATATCAGTTTCTTTGATGAACTTGGCGGCCATAGAATAGGCTGTAGCCAGGCTCCGGGGCTCTTTGTTTACCAATTCAATTACATAGCGCTCGCTACGCTCCGGGTCTAGGTTCTTTCGGAAAATGCTCAAGGCTTCTCTTTCATCCAGATTCGTGACTTGGTTTATGGCTTCTTGGAACCGTTTCATGAAGGCTGAAAGTGTTTCGTTGTCATGTTGCCTGATTGTTTCAAGGTGGCACATGTGATATTCTGGGGTTTTGTTGGCTCGGAACCTCCGGAGGAAAGCTTTCCTGAACTCCTTCCAGCTACGTATGCTCCGGGAAGGGATCTGGCTGAACCATCTCTGAGCCGCTCCTTTTAGTGTGGAGGCAAAGAACCTGCACTTGGTTAGGTCGTTATAGAAGTATATCAGGGCTATTTGCTCAAAGTAGTTGAGGTGTTCTTCTGGGTCTTCCAGCCCATTAAAGGAGTCAAAGTTGTAGTGCTTGAGGTTCTTTTACCGGGGCATGGCTTCGAGAGAGCGGCTGAAAGGGGTGAGTGTGTCTTGGATCTCAAACCCGGAGTCATTGTTGACTTTCCTCTGTAGCTCCTGGATCATTTGAACCAGGTTGTTGGGATGTTCTTCATCATCCGAGATAATCTCCGGGCTTACCTCTCTCCGGGTTCTTTTGGATTTGGATTTTCTTATTCTTTCCTCTTCTTCCTGGAGCCTTCTTTGGACTCTGTGCTCCAACTTAGCTTGTTCTTCTTGTCTTATTTTTTCTCGGAGTCTCTCTATCCGTTTTAGCTCGTCAGCCTCATCATTTCTGACCTTACTCCGGGTTGGATGGTCCCCTTCGTTTCTTTGGCTTTGATTCCCGAGGTGAGCGAAGACCGAGGCTCATGAGTTATGGGAGTTGGATGATCCTTCGGAGTTTTCCGCCTGGTCGGGTTCAGGTCCCGGATGGGGGCGATTTCGATAAGCCCGGATTGCTTCGGCGAGTTCCTCCGGGGTTAAATTCTCCATTTGGGCAGAGTCAAGGGGTACGTCGGTACACTTGTATCGGTTCACTTCAACCGTGACCCGAGCATCATTCGGACCGATCCCGAGCCTCTCCTGGACCGGGACCTGGTTTTGCGGGATCTGCTCCGGGATCGGAGCCAGGGGCTCTTCCCTCGGGGTGCTGCTTGCTGGGCGCTGGGTGGACTTGCTTGGTCGAGGCATGGTTTTCGGTTTTAGGTAGTTCGGGTTGTTTCAGTTTGGCTGTTGGTTCGGGGTTCTGGAGTTCGGGGGTTCGACCCCTCCTTCTAGCGCCAATGATAACTCTGAATCTTGATCAGGTACTTCCTCGCCAACTCCTGCCTCGGAAGTGGTGTAGCTGCAGTGGGGTATCTGCAAAACAACACCGGAGGGGGGGTTTGGCCCCGAGGTGCCTCCGGCGTGAGAATAAAAGTTGGCTTTGGAAGATATTAATCAAGTAGAGTATCACAAAGTAATAAATGTGTGTAGGTGTGTAATAATGGCTAACCCCTAAACCTTATTTGCTAGGGGTATTTATAGCCCTAGGCCTAGGGTTTAGGGGTAGGTTACCTTCACCCCCGACCGTTGGATCAGGGGGACAAGCCGCTGAATTCCCGGGATGTTGGACACGTGGCCTTGTCTGGGGTGACCATTGACTGGAGTGTGGCCAAGTTGTGGTGGGCATGATCTGGCACGTGTCTTCCCTTGTTCTTTAGTGTTGGACAGCGCCACATATAGGGGTGTCAGCTGAGGTGGGGTGCCACGTATACTGAGTGCCACAAGTCGGGGGGTCCCCTAATCCGGGGTGGGGACCATGCCACGTGGTGGTGACGCCGGGCCCGGGGTCCACTACTCTGGGCTGGGCCATTCTTATTCTCATGAGATGATTTGCTTATTGTTTTGGGCTCCTTGTTGGGCCTTGGCTGTTTATGGCCTATCACTCAGCACTTGGCAAAAACTTAGAACAGACAAAGCAAAGGACTCGGAAACCAGCAAAACTCGAAGTACTCGGTGACAACTCGCAAATTGAAACTCAGCGCAAACATGAAGAAAACTAAATATTAAGAACACAAACTCAAAACAACTCGAACAGCTCGGACTCAAGACACATACATAGTAGTAATTCGAAACCATTCAACCAGAACTTAGTAACAAGAATTCGAAATTACAATCTAACATTCAACAACCCAATTCGGCTACACTCGCAAATTCAAGAACAAGTAGTAGTAATAACTCGAAATCTCAGCAATAAACGGGAAACAGAAAACATAAAATAGGGGTTGGGGCTTGGATTTGCAACGAACAAAATGAAAAAGGGGAATGGGGAGATTGCGCGCGTAAATTGAAAGATGGGAAAGAAAGAGATGGGTTCGCGGGTGTGGTGACGGAGAAGGAAGAGAAACAAAGGAGTTGAATTGTATGTTTTGATCGAAGAAGAGTAAAGAAGGTAGATGGGTTTTGTATCTGTAGAATAAGAAAATAGACTGGGTTTTTATTTATCTGTATGTATTATAACGAAAGCATAGCATAACTCTACTGGGCTTTCGAATTAAAACAGAGGAGCAAATAATTCTAAAACTAAGGTAATTCTAGGTGTGTTTAACAAGTGAAGATGAGGCCTATTTATAGGAAATAATTAGGGTTTTTGGTTGGTGTGGGCTAATCTTGGCCGTCCATTTGGTTTTAGGTTGGCTAAATCCTAGCCTTTCATTTTGGTGGGCTAAAAAGATGCACCATCCCCTCTTGCTTTTCCTTTTCTTCTTGTTTTGGTCCTTCTTTTTCTTCTTTTGTCATTTATTTCTTTATTTTGTCATTTCTTCATTTTTTCTCGAATTTCCTGAAATGCAACAAAATAATTTATTAAAATAGGAATTCAAACAATAAATAGGCAGTAATTTTTTTTAAAATTATGCACTTATCAAATGCCCCCATACCTATCTTTTGCTCGTCCTCGAGTAAAACAAAAAGAAAAATGCAGAATAAAAACCTATACTCACTATCGTAGGAATCACGGGTAATTTTAGGTTTACCAACCCGTTAAACCTATAGACGATCTCTACAGGAGGAGTGATGTCTCCTAAGGGTTTACAGAAGATATACCCATAAAATCTTTGAGATAAGTCAGCAAGTATCCAACTTTCCTCTTACAACCTAGCTTTCATTGGTGTCAACAAAATAATTTTGTAGGAAAATATATGCCTTAAAGATTTATTCTAATACTAGCCAAGTTATAGGTTCCCACAATCCACTTGAATAGACTCAAAAATTTTACAAAAAATCCCAAGGTGTGTAGTGAATTTAAGGCCTATGATGGATAAAGTGCATACAAACATTTTCTCTTTTTCAACCAATATTGAACTGATCCAATCTCTATCAAAACAAGTATCTAGCCAAACTTCACGTTCTTAGTAATTAGACCGACTATGCATTGGTTGAGGTCCCAAAAGACTTTTGCATTGATACCCATTTAGCGAGTTTTAGGTCAACAATCCCAGATCACAAAGGACCTTAGGTTGTTAGGCACAAAGTCCCCTCGGACTTACTTACTCGGGTTATCAATGAGCCCAACCTAGCCGATTTCACTACTAAGAATTTATTATTACAAAATTACATTAGCACTCTACAACTACAAACATTTATTGACTCTTTTTTTTCTTGGTTCTTTCTTCTTCTTTTTTCATTTTTTTTTCTTTTTTTTTCTAAGACACTCTAGGAACAATTTTCGCAAAGGTTTGATTCGACATTGTTTTAACATGTGGGTTCTCTCTCAGGTAGGGAATAACATTCCTATACAATTTTTCCACCAAAGGTCTTGTGTAACTGTGCTGTCTTGGACTTTTAAGCAAAAATTTGTTCGACACAAGTTTCATGAGTAAAACCTTACTTGACTACGTTCAAATCATCTAAAGGCATTATACATATAATTTTTGAAAAAAAACAGTTGACACCAACTAGTTCTAAAATTTAAGAGTGGGAAGGACAACTATGCTAAAATATCTCTATTTTTGGATTTTTAAATTTTTTTAAATTTTTTTGGATTTTTCAATTTTATGTATTTACAATAAAAACCCTCCACATACCTAAATCATGCATTATCCTCAATGTATGCAAATTTAAGATAAATGACAAAAGAGAATGAGGAGATAATACCTGACAAGGGATGACGGAGACGAATGGATTTGAAAAATAACTAATTAACACAACTCACACACACATTTCCCCCATACCTACACTTGTCTATATGGGAGACACTTACGAAAACACTTAATAACCAATACCAGATCGAGGGAAAACTATACATGTAACAAAATTATCAAATATTGGAAATATACTCCTAAGAACAAAATCAAAAATTAGAGAAATATGATCTACTACCAGAATAAAACTCATTCCACTAACATCATCCATAGACCAATTAGGTGCTTCTTTATTTTGATTAAACAAATTAATTACTTGAAATTCTTTGTTATGAACAATGTCCGTAGAAGCACGATGAGTTTTATTATTACCTACAAAAATATTATCCAGAGTGGAGTTAAGTGGCTTCAAATCGGGTGTCGGTGGCTCACCTACAGAATCCTTAACAATGGATTTATGATCAAAAGAACTATTCTCAATTATGGTTTCATGCTCGCAACAAATGGCATTCAATTCATTTAACATCTCTTCTGAAGAAAAATCCTTAACCAACTCCTGAATTTCTCGATTAGTCTCGTGATTAAGTTCGAAATCCTCATTAAGAAGAGTCTCAATTTCACTATCCTCCAAACTCGACCATGTGACATTCTTATTGACTGGCTCAGTTTGGTCTAAACCATGATTCAAGAGGGATGGATTAGGTTCAGATATCAAATTCTCTCTCTCATAAATGGTGTTGACTAACTGACTCATTTGAACCTCTAACTTAGATATGGCTTGAGCATTAAAATTCAAAATCTGCCTATCTTTTGAATCTGACTTGAACCTCTAACTGAGATATAATTTTTATATCAATATTTGAATCATTAATTCAAATTCCAAAAAAATTCACCGAGATTCAAAAACATAATGATAAAATTTATGGCAATCAAAAATACATTTTATAAATTTAAACTTTTTATATTTATAAACAAATTGTTGTTTGTAATTATTTTTTTGGGAACATGATAAGAATTTAAAAATATTTTTTTTGATTTTAAAATTAATATTTTAAAATGATTTTTTAAGAGTATTCTCTCATGAACCTTGATCATACATATATTCTATTTATAATGACTTAATATATTACTTTTAAAACAATCGATCTTTCTCTAAAAAAAGATAATTGATCCCGTTTATATCATCTCACCAATTCAGAAAGTATTGTTATGTCATATCATCTCCAATGGGATAAAATCCTTAACTAAAATTTTAAATAATTTACCAAAATTAAAATTGAAATTTATACGTAGTATGTTAAAATTTCATCACATAAAATTTTAGCAACTGAAATTCTATAGATCTTTTATAAATGTCATGTCATATTTCGCTCATTCTCTTACCAAAATTTGATAAAAAAATTTAAATAATAATAACTTTTTTAAAATATATTCAATCTCATCCAAGCATCATAATCAATTTACACAAGGTATGAGTATTGGATAACGGGTCATGTACTGATATATAACCTTTATTAATAAGCGAAATACCTTTTTAACGGTACCACTTTTGGTTTCACCCCTATAATTTTTTTTTCTAATTAAATAATATATTAAGCCAAAAAAGAGGTTACAGGGGTTGACCCATGCTCTAAGCCAAAGCGAAGAGAGGACTATCTATAGCTAATCTATAAAATAGATTAGAAAAAGAAAGAACAAAAAGGAAAACAACCCCAGATTAAATATAAATCCACCTATACAGCTCTTGGTTAACATGATTTAGGAACCAGTCTGTGTGTCGAAGCTTGGTTTTAAGATCCAACATTATACCCTTGATCAGATTATTAGGACCAAAGGAGCCCTTGCCATGTAATCTAGCGTTCCTGTCCCTCCAAAGGTGGTACGAGTATATTTGAGCAGCAAGAAGAGCCACACTTCGAAGGATGTGGTTCGAGATGGAGCCCAACGAAATCAGAACTTCCACCCAAGTTGTGCCATCAAAATTAACCTTGAGCAGACCAGCTAATTTCAGTAATATGAAGCTGCTGTAGGGGCAGGTAACAAACAGATGCGAGTCTGTTTCAATTCCACCCACACAAAAAAGACAAAACTGAGACACGTCCAATCCAAAAGACATCAGTCTGTGCGAGGTTGGCAGACGTCCATGGCATAGAACCCATTCGTGATGAGCAAAGCGAAGAATTTTGAGCCTGTGCCAAACATACCTAACCCATGTAACCTGTGGAAGAGATGTTCGAAGAGAGTTCCATATATGTCGTGCCTTGACCTTATTAATTTCCATTCCATCCCAGCGAATAACATCTGATCTGTTAAGATCAAAGTCTGGATAATCAAAGTGTTGAGTCCAGTGAACGAAGTCCGGATGCAAATGATTGATTCTGTTGGAGGATCGTGGAAGAACCCAAGCACCAGTATTGATCAGGGAATGCACAGTTGCTTCACTAGGAATGCCCGACTGTGCAATGATGTGAGCATGTTTGTTGGCAGCCAAGCAATTCGAATTCCACCAGGGGTCGAACCAGAGAGACGTACCAAGTCCATTCCCAAGTTTGAAAGAAATAAATTGGCGAGCCACCGATCGTAACTTGTGAACATTTCTGAGAATCCAAGAACAATCATTAGGCATTGTCATGTTCCAGAAGTTCTGCCTTTTCAACACAGTATTGTTTACCCAACGAGGCCACAGTGCCTTACTTTTATACACCACTTTGCAAAGATGATTCAGAATTTGAGCTTGGTTCCAATCCTTTGAGTGCTTAAAACCTAACCCACCCTCTTCATACGGACTGCAAATTTTTTCCCAGCTAATCTTTGCACCTCATTTTGAATCATTCCCTTTCCACAAAAACCGAGTTAGGATGGATTGGATGCTGTGATGAACCGAAGCAGGAAGCATAAAGTGATTTGTCCAATAAGCTTGCACCGCCAATAGCACAGACCGTATAAGCTGCACACGACCTGCCAAAGATAACAATACAGAAGTCCAGCATGAAATCCTTCCATTTATCTTGTCAAGAAGAGGAACACAGTCATTGTGTGACAGCTTTGACGAGATTAAGGGAACTCCTAAGAAACGAACAGGAAGCTCCCCATGGGCAATACCATAAGTAGAATCAAACCACGAAATAAATTCTTCATCACAATTCCCAAAAAAGGCCGTGCTTTTTTCAGTGCTTGGACGTAATCCACTAGCATCCGAGAAGCGATTTACGTAGTCCATAAGATGGGTAACAGAAGAAATGTCACCATTAGAGAATAATAAGACATCATCTGCGTAGAGGAGATGCGTAAGCTTCATTTCTTTGCATTTCCAGTGATATCTGAAGTTATCTGGTGTTTTCGCAAGCATAGAGGACATAACATTCATAGCGATTGCAAAGAGGTAGGGAGAAATAGGGTCCCCCTGATGGAGCCCCTTCCTTCCTTCAAAGAAACCACACAGAGAACCATTGACCTTGATAGAGAACGATGTAGTAGATATGCATAGACAGATCCACCTCACAAACTTTTCAGGGAAGTTTAGTTTACGAAGAGCAGCAATGATAAAGTCCCAATTTATCGAATCAAAAGCCTTATGCAGATCAAGCTTCAAAGCACATTTGGATGAACCTGTGTCACGATGGTAGCCTCTGAAAAGCTCCTGAGCCATGAGAATATTGTCCGATATATTACGTCCCGGGATAAAAGCAGACTGTGATATGTCAGTAATAGTAGGCATGACCAGTTTAAGACGAGAAGCAAGTATTTTAGCAATACACTTGTAAGGGATGGAGCACAAAGAGATAGGCCGAAAGTCACGCATATTGGTAGGAGTAGAAACCTTAGGAATTAAAGCAATGCTAGTGGTGTTCATTGATTTATGCATAGAATACGAATTGAAGAAACTTTTTATAGCTTCACAAAAAGTCTCACCAACGATACTCCAAGCTGATAAATAAAACTCGACTGTTAAACCATCAGGTCCCGGGGACTTGTTTCTTTTCATGGCCTTCAAGGTGGCCAAAATAAGATCATTACTGACCGGGGCCTCAAGCAAAATGCCCTGAGCAGGAGTAATTGAAACACAATCAAGGCTGTCGAAGTCACAAGGGTCCAGTTGAATGTTTTGGCCCAGAGTGTTAGAGAAAAAAGCAACAGCCACCTTTGAGACGTTCTTATGCCCCGAAACCAGGACTCCTTGATCATCTTCAATCGCTAAAATCTTATTAACATTCCAGTTTGTCTTTATTCTGTTGAAAAAGAAACTATTATTGCCATCTCCCACGTTAAGCCACTTCACCCTCGATTTTTGGAGAAGAAAATGTTCCTCCTCTAACAAGGCAGTCTTTAACTTTTGAGATTCCTGCATTTCTAAATGGAGCAGATTATTATTCTCACAATCATTAACTAGCTGGTCTTGAATTTCAGACAGAGCAGCACGGGTCAAAGTTACAGTAGTGTGAACGTTCCCATGGTTTTTATTTAAAATCACCAAAGCACGTTTAACCTCTTTCAGTTTCCTAACCAAGATGGCCATGGGATCTCCATACCATTTGTTCTCCCAAGCTCTAGAGACAGTCGCAAGGAAGCCATCAATCTCAGTCATGAAGCTATGAAAGTGGAAAGGTTTAGGAATTTTCTCAAGTTGCAATGGAACAGAGCATGTAAGGGGGCAATGATCCATGATTCCCTTATTTCCAACCTTAACCATAGCTTCAGTGAACACGTTAAACCATTCCTTATTAGCCAACATACGGTCAAGCCGTTTTTGAATAAGAGAAGATCGTTTATTAGTCCAAGTGTAGAGAGACCCTACTGTTTTAATGTGACCCAAAGCTGAAGTACTGACACAATCAAGAAAGGATTGCATACCAGGCGTCCAGTGCTCACGGCCCCCTTTCACCTCGTTCAAAGCTAGAATACAGTTTAAGTCACCATTTATACACCAAGGCATTGTAATATTCTGACTGAGGGTTTCAAGTTGTCGCCACAGAGGCTCCCTCTGATAAGGTTGATTCAGAGCATACACAAAGGTTATACAAAAAGAGATTTGCTTCTCCAAAAAAGTCACAAAACAGGTAACATGTTGAGAGGATTTCATATGAACGTTGACGGACCAAATAGAGGGGTCCCAACCTACCCACACACGACCGAAGTCGTGGTCCTCATAATTAAAAATCCACCTCCATTTTTTGTTAATACGTCTTGAAATATCATTAGAATTTTCCACTCTAACTTTCGTTTCAACTAAACCCATAAGAGATATATTATTGGCTGAGATGAAATTAGTCACTTCTTGTTGATGAGGAGTCCTATTAATGCCCCTGACATTCCATACCGCAAAATTCATGATAAACGTTTGAGGATTGTTGGCTTACCTGCCAACCTGGAGCTTTTCCTATTAGAAACTTGAATAATTAATCATATTTCTACTACAATTCTTTGATTTTTTTCAATAAAATAGAAATTTTATTATAATTATAATCCTTTTATTACAACTTTAAATAAAGAAAATAGTTTCATCCCTAGAATCATATTCACTTATAATTCTATGTTATTTTATAAAGAAAATAATAAAATTGAAATCGAATTACAACTATAATACAATTTTTTTTCCTCATAATTTAGAATCAAAAAATAATACGATCAATTCTCCAAAAGATTTTTCAAGGAACACCCTTTAACGGTATCACTCTTGGTTCGCACCGTATTTTGGTTTCACCCTTATAATCCTATTTTTACTATAATTCTATGTTGTTTTTTAATAAAATAGAAATCCTATTGTAATTATAATTCTTTTATTACAACTTCAAATAAAAAAATAGTTTCATCCCTAGAATCGTATTCTCTTACAATTCTATGTTACTTTTTAAAGAAATCCTATTATAATTATAATACAATTTTTCTTTATCATAATTTACATTAAAAAAATAATACGACCAATTCTCCAAAAGATTTTTCAAGGAGAACAACTATAACATGTTTCCATACACTACTCTAGAACATTCTTCCCTGCGATTATATGTTATTTTTTTAAAAAATATAATAAAAATAAAATCTTATTATTATTATAATTCTTACATTGTATTAGCAGTTTTTTTATTATAACTTATAATAAAAAAAGATTACGATCAATCATCCTAAATATTTTTCAATGAAAACAACCGAAACGTGTTTCCATGCACTTCTTAGTTCTTATAAACAATCTAAGTTTACGGTTTGTTAATCGCATAAATTTTTTATGCGAATAACATAGTTCTTTTTATAATGTTTGTAATATAATTTTATAAATATTTATTTAAATTAAAATTAGTAAATATTTAACATAAATCTCCGAGCCCGTGCAAAGCACGGGTTATCATCCAGTAACTTATAATCTACTGATAATTATAAAAAAAAAAAAAACCACATCAGAGATCGAAAAATTTAGAATCGGCAAAATCAAGTAGACATGAATGGTGACGGTTGGAAAAAAAGTACATATGCAACAGGAAAAAGTTAACAATCTCCCATGTATCAAAACAAGATACATAAATAAGCAAGGTTTTAAAAAAATGCATTAAACGGATACGAAATAAAAATGTCTAGCTTTTAGCAAAATTGAGTTTTACTTAGCAAAAAAAAAAATTTGAGTTTTTAAGTGTTTAATGAGGTTAAGCGGGTCAAAAGTAGATTTAATCAATTTTAAATGGATCTGAAAATAAATTTGTAATTTGATATTTTTAAATATTACGTTTGTATTTTCTAAATTCATTATGACTAACTATGACTTTGTGAATGTGGAAATTTTAACTTTTATCATAATATGTTATATCATATGTGAATGTTATCTTTTTTAAAAAAAAGTAATATTGTATTTATTTATATATTTATTTATTTATAATCCTATTAATGATCTGTTTTTAAAGTCGCTTAAGCGTACGCTTAACCGCTACCGCTAGAAGGCCTTCACATCGCTTAGGTTCGATTTGCGTTTTTTACAACACTGTATATTACTAATGGCTTTATATTTCAAAATTTGATTTTTTTAATTAATTTTTTAGTGTTTTTTTCTTAAATCAAAACAATTCATTAGTTAAAGATTATACTACATTTACAAACATAATTAAAATTTAACAAACACATAATAAAATTGATCAAATCAACAATTTCCACGGTAAAACTATGATCTACGATTGTTGAGTAAATACTTCATTTGGAATATATTTTACTTTCATTGCTACAATATACATGATTTTTAAAAGGACAATTTAATGATTTATTGTAATCTTAAAAAATACATACACCTCAAAAAATACACGAAAAATCAATCATAATTATAATTTGACATAATTTTTTTATGAAACGATACAAAGGGTTTCACTCAGGAATTAATATTTTTATACAAAAAAAATACGGAACAACACTATTATCATCCTTAATTTTTTATTAAGAAAAATGAATGAGAGTATGAGACCATCCATTTATGAAAATGGACCGCATTTAGATCTCTATTGTAATTTGTACCGACTACCGAGTGAGCTCATCGATATTGGGCCACTCGAACCACCCAATAACTTCATGAAGTTGTAATGAATTTCGTACGTACAATTAAATTGTGGTTTTGACCCAACTACTGCTCTCTAGCGTGAACAAATAATTTTGGGCTCATGCCATTGGGCTTTCCAAATCATTGCTATTTACACAATATTTTTATTTAATTGATCTTCAAATAAAAAAATAAAAGTATATTAATTTCTTTAACCAGTATGTCATATCAACTTAATTGTCAAGAATTAAGTAGCCTAGTAAAAATATGAAGCCACTAGTAATACATACAAGTCTCAATAATATAAGGTGTCATTGTGTGTATTAATTACCAATGCCAATAAATTAGTAATACCAAAATTACTACTACTACATTACATTGTGGGGGGAGGGACTTCGAGGAGCTAGCTGCCAGCCTGCCACCAACAACTACTGTAATGTTTACAAATGCTCAGCTATGGTTCCCACAAATCTTCACAACCAAACCAATTTTACTCAAAAGAATATGTACAATCTTTCGTTTTCGTATCACTTGACTTTGCTATAGAATAATATCTGCCCTATGCTATCAGTCTATCACTTCCATAGCTCCATTCCATGCATGCATGCAAAATTCTAGCTTTATTAACAAATAAATAAGAAAATTTCTTATGTAGCAAAAACACGTACAAAAAAATCTTATGTACTTTGAAATTATATATAACACGAGACAAGAATATTTTAATACTAAGTTTCATTATTTAAATCATAAAAATAAATTATAATAATTCTTTATTAAAAATTATAAACAAATTTGAGTTCGGGCTCGAGCCGAGTCAATTTTTCGAGTTTCAAGCCGGACTTAATCGGGTTTGGCACATAATCAGCATTCAGCTCGACTCATTTAAATAAACAAGTTTAAACTTGTGTTCGAGTTCGACTCGTTTACAAGCTCGAATCGAACCAATCCTTGATAAATGAATTCAAGCCCAAGCGGTTCGCGAACCGCCCAGCTCAAATTACAACTCTAATACCATACCAAAACCAAAATTTACATATATTCTTTACGCATATGGTTGAAAGTTTCGATAAAATATACCGTAACATACATTTGATGTATATCACCCCTTTAAAATGAAAATATAATAGTGCGATATCGATCTAATTATACATATAGGATTGTATAATGATCCGGATAGAATCAGATACCCCTTTATTCTACTCAAGTATTGAATCATTTTACTTGTATCGTGTTCATATTTGTATCCGACATTATTTTATTCGAATCTAAACCAATCCCGGATATTGAGGTTCGAATCTGAACCGAATATGAGCTAGTATCGTATTTTCTTTTTTCTAACCGGGTAGTTTGTGATCCATCGAATATAAATCAAATATGATCCACTAACATTATGTATCATTTTTATTTAAACTGTAAAAATAGTCATTTATAAGTTTTTGGTTCAGTTTTTGGATAAAACCGAATTTGTAAGTCTTCGGTTTTAAAAATGAAAAATTACAACCGTAACCAAAATAAAATTAGAAAGTAACCAAAAATTGTTTATGTTAATTTTGACAAAGGACCACGGATCATCTCAAGCTTCTTAATCTTTACTTTATGATTCAAAAATAGACCAACAGCACTTAAAACGTACATTTATTAAAGGATACTCCATCAATCTTTTTTTGATTAATAAGTAGTTCTTTTTCAGGATACTACATTTAGTAAAGATGTGACTGCTAGCTACGTTGAAATAAATTTTTATTTTTTTTTACCTATGCATGTTCATTAAGAAGCTAAATTGATATGCCTATGGCATTACATTGTTTAGTATTTATACACGAAGAACACGGTTACAACAAGCCAAAATATTTTCTTCAGAGTATGGAATCACTTGTTTTCTGGTTAGCTTTGGTGATAGGAGCTTTGCTCTTAGGGGTGGTGGCCTACTTCCTCCTATGCAGGTGCAATGGTGGGGTAATTGATGTTGCTGGTGAAGGTCCTCAAATAGAGCTTGGTGTTTTTGGTGGGCGTGCTAGTGGTGGTGGATCTCAGGTCAATCCTGTGTGATGAATATCAAGTATGGATGGAGTGAATAAAGTTATAAAGGTGCCAAAGTAGTCAAGTAGATTAAGTTTATATATGCATGTAGAATACTATATAGTACTTTATAAGAAGCATACTTGCTTATACTTTGTTTGTCGAGAAGTTTAAAAACACTTTGTAAGCCAAGAACTTGCATGAAAATATATATATATATTATATAAACTGATGTTGGCAAAAGCCTTGGCTTGAAATTTGTTTTTTGATGTTTTTTGACGTCTGTACCAGATATAGTCTGTTAAGTACCTACACCCCATAATCACAGAAGCTGTAAAATTCAGAGAAATGGTATTGCAGAGATTTCCGCAATACTCCGAAACAGGGGACACAAGCAGCTTCTTTAAACAATTAAGTCTTCCAATGAGATAGGTTCACCTATACTCTTATGTTTTTGCATATTTTATTTTGCACTTCAAAGACGACAATTCAAAGGTGCTCAATATCTTTATGCTTATACTCGAGTGAAATTAAGGGAAGACATCTCAAATTATAAGATAAAAAAAATTCATGTAGACAACATTTCGATCATTTTTGGTTGACTTCTATCCGATTATGATACATTGTGAGATGTTTGGTATTAAGATATATAATCTCCCAAATGAATCAGAAAGTAACCAAAAGTTGTTCACGACTACATAGGATTATTGCAAGGGACTTAATGTGATAAACTGAGTACGTACAAATTACATTAGTAAAGTGATCACAATCCTTGCAAGCAAAATTACCCTAAACGATCATTTATATGTGCATTTGCAATCATCTCTGCAATAGTATGTGATTTGGTGGTGTCTTCGCTCCAACAAATACTATACTATTTGGTGGCAAATTATGTTATTCACTGTTTCATAGTAACTTGAGAGTTGAGACTGAGCAGAAAACAAGGCAACCTGCCTAGGAATATCACTGATGCATTGCCACTAAACATCAAGCAAGTAACCAATGCAATATAAACGCTAACTTGCATCAAAGAAGAAATATCACTACTGCCGCTACTTTTCTTCACAAGCTTGAGACTTATTAACATAATTCCCAGTAC
Source organism: Kitagawia praeruptora (assembly GCA_037693485.1). NCBI lineage: Eukaryota > Viridiplantae > Streptophyta > Magnoliopsida > Apiales > Apiaceae > Kitagawia > Kitagawia praeruptora. The sequence continues at coordinate 5,223,122 of CM075350.1, forward strand.
AATTAAAGTTGGCAGTAGAATTGCACAAGAAAAAGAATTATCACAACAATACGCATGCCAAGCAATGGTAGATACATTTAGATGACTAACCATAAAATGGCCACAAGGATTCTCCTACATTATGAATAACTATGAGAATGCATCTTTTAATTTCTTGCTCTCATCGATGTCCAAATGCCTTTCCAGACTAGTATTACTATCCTCATCTCCGCTGTCATACACTTCGAGATACGCCTCTTCATCTTCGTCCTGCACAACACACACAAAAGCATCATCATGTTGATCGAGGTTGATCTAGTAGATTTTTCATTTTTTTTGAGCATTTAAAGTCTAAAAGATCAACAGAAGTGATCTTCACTATTCTAGAATGATGTTTAGCTAGTGCAGGAAATAAGTAGAGCTTGGAGACCAGGAATACTTGAAAGACGGTAACAAGAGACACCTGGGACAGAGCACCAAGTTTAAAGAATGGGAGGCTATCAACAAATGGCAATTATAGGATCCACATGGTTTGATGTTTGAAGGCAACAATCACTAATTATCTTGCAGTATGAAAAATATGTTTAAGCAAGCAAAATATTAAGTATATGTACCTCATCCACACTGTTGTCATCATCTTCCCTTGAGTAAACGGTGTCCTCACTAATCCTGTTTACGGTTGCCATATCTTCCTGCAAATTTTAAAACAGAAGTCTATAAAATTTTGCTAAAATAAATTTAACTTTCTTTAAACCTCTCTGTCTTAGCATGTTATTTGTGAGTGAGGAAAACAAACCAGCTCAAGCTTCAGCTTCTTAATCTTTCCTTGTAACTCTATAATATGATGCTTTAGTGCCTGGAAATGTTTGAATGTAGATCAGAAATAGACTAACAGTCTAGAATATAGTTAATTGAGATGCCATACAAAATGCAGGTAAAATGTACACTTTCTAATACTTGGCCCAATTTGGAATTTTTTTATTTTGAGAGGAAGAACCTTCGTATTGGACATGGGATATAGAGCTACACTATTACCTCGCGTCTCTGAAGTTCAATTGATCGAGCTAAAGCCTGCCTTCTGGTAAGGAGATTCTTGGGTCTCACGGCACTAGGTTGCCTATAGTTTTTTCCAAAATAAACTATGATAGCGTAGCCTTTGGTAGTTTTGTCAACGGATACTAACACTCCACCACTTTCTGCCTCGAGAGCAATAGCAATATGCTTTACTTGAGCTCGGCGACGGCGCGGAGGTGAAGTGCGAAGGTGAAGGAGTTGACTGTTGGCGGCGTTGTGGGGGCAGAGGAGGTGAACAGAGGAGGAGTATAGAAGGAAAAGGAAGGTTGTGTTATTGAAGGCAAATTATGTTATTCACTGTTTCATAGTAACTTGAGACTGAGCAGAAAACAAGGCAACCTGCCTAGGAATATCACTGATGCATTGCCATCAGGAATATCAAGCAAGAAACGAATGCAATATACACGCTAACTTGCATCAAAGAAGAAATATCACAAGCTACTTTTCTTCACAAGCTTGAGACTTATTAACATAATTCCCAGTACAATTAGAGTTGGCTGTAGATTTGCACAAGAAAAAGAAATATCACAACAATACGCATGCCAAGCAATGGTAGATACATTTAGATGACTAACCATAAAATGGCCATAAGGATTCTCCTAGATTATGAATATCTATGAGAATGCATCTTTTTCTTGCTCTCATAATGTCCAAATGCCTTTCCAGACTAGTATTACTATCCTCATCTCCGCTGTCATACACTTCGAGATAAGACTCTTCTTCATCTTCGTCCTGCACAACACACACAAAAGCATCATCATGTTGATCGAGGTTCATCTAGTAGATTTTTCATTTTTTTGAGCTTTTAAAGTCTAAAAGAATATCAACAGAAGTGATCTTCACTATTCTAGAATGATGTTTAGCTAGTGCAGGAAATAAGTAGAGCTTGGAGACCAGGAATACTTGAAAGACGGTAACAAGAGACACCTGGGACAGAGCACCAAGTTTAAAGAATGGGAGGCTATCAACAAATGGTAGTTATAGGATCCACATGGTTTGATATTTGAAGGCAACAATCACTAATTATCTTGCAGTATGAAAAATATGTTTAAGCAAGCAAAATATTAAGTATATGTACCATCACTGTCAGAAGCATCATCTACCCTTGAGTAAAAGGTATCCTCACTAATCCTGTTTACGGTTGCCATATCTTCCTGCAAATTTTAAAACAGAAGTCTATAAAATTTTGCTAAAATAAATTTAACTTCTTTAAACCTCTCTGTCTTAGCATGTTATTTGTGAGTGAGGAAAACAAACCGGCTCAAGCTTCAGCTTCTTAATCTTTCCTTGTAACTCTATAATATGATGCTTTAGTGCCTGGAAATGTTTGAATGTAGATCAGAAATAGACTAACAGTCTAGAACATAATTAATTGAGATGCCATTCAGAATGCAGGTAAAATGTACACTTTCTAATACTTGGCCCGATTTGGAATTTTTTTTATTTTTAGAGGAAGAAACTTCGTATTGGACTTGGGATATAGAGCTACACTATTACCTCACGTCTCTGAAGTTCAATTGATCGAGCTAAAGCCTGCCTTCTGGTAAGGAGATTCTTGGGTCTCACGGCACTAGGTTGCCTATAGTTTTTTTTGAATGTAGATCAGAAATAGACTAACAGTCTAGAACATAATTAATTGAGATGCCATTCAGAATGCAGGTTCAATGTACACTTTCTAATACTTGGTCCGATTTGGAATTTTTTTATTTTGAGAGGAAGAACCTTCGTATTGGACTTCGGATATAGAGCTACACTATTACCTCACGTCTCTGAAGTTCAATTGATCGAGCTAAAGCCTGCCTTCTGGTAAGGAGATTCTTGGGTCTCACGGCACTAGGTTGCCTATAGTTTTTTCCACGATAAACTATATTTGCGTAGCCTTTGGTAGTTTTGTCTACGGATACTAACACTCCACCACTTTCTGCCTCGAGAACAATAGCAATATGCTTTACTTGAGCAAATCTTTTCCCGTCAACTATTATCTTTACCAGCTCACGATGCTTCCAGTGCAACTGCATATTTTCAATGGTTCCGTCAAAAATGCCTCTCAACCCTATAACAACCACATAATATTAATCTCAGCTCTCGTCAAAAATCAAAAGGGACTACAAGAGTGGGAGGGATTACCTAGAAGCAGAAAAGGCTTCATACTCAGGCCAATCTTACGAAAGAGAAATCTCTCCTATTCCATGACCACAACATGACTTCACCTATGGCAACAAGTAAACAAAGATGATATTAAATAACTGTTCAATAGATAGATAGAAAAAGAGAAAGGTAAAAGGTCTTCATATTTTACCAAGGCGATATTTTGAGACAGAATTGCTTTAGGCCTGGACTGAGGCAAAATTGCTACGGCATCGAGACAAGGGGATACTATTCAGGTGCATAAATGCCTTAAAATCTAGACAAACTAAAACCACCAAAACCCACATACATTTCAAATCGCCAAAATTACATAATAAGAGCATGTGGGAACCACTCTTCAAATCAATTCATGAGAAGTCTTACTCTCAAACCAGACAAAAATTTGAAGTGTATAATTAGAAAAATAAAAATCACCTGTATATCTTTAGCACTTGCTGCTGGCGGCCAGCTTGAACCATTTGCTCAGCTAAATTGTGCAATAATGGAAGAACCCTTGGTGGTATAAGCGTTGGCGGTGTATATAAAGCATCTTCTAAGCTACTGTTTTGCTCTGAGTGGTTTTTACCACCGAGATCACCATGGTGACCCAGACAGCCGCAGTGAATTAGGCAGGCACTCAAAAAGACGATCAGGCTCCACATGTTTGCTGAAATGCAGAACACGAAGCAAAGATAGTTGAGTTTGCTTAAACAGTTGAGACACAGGACGACCAAAACATATGTAAATGCAATGGAATCTATTTTGATCTGGTATATCAGGTTAAATAAGAACATTAAGTCAAAATGCCAATTTTCACAACAAAGAAATCAAAGCTTGTACAAAAACAAATGGTGATTTGTTTGCCTGGAACACATTAAATCAATAGCAATGATACTGCATGGTATTAATATGTATACTACGCATGTATATATATTTATCTAGTTGGCTACCACAGAGAACAAAAGGTGTAAACTTTTCTCTTTTTTTTTTGAGAAATTCGAACTTGCATTAACTTTCATCGTTCATCACATTACAAATAAAGTCTGGAGCGATATCAAACTACTCCATAGGAACTGGCATAGAATAAGTAGCTTGAGCTAACAAATGTGCTACTTTATTCGCAGTCCTAGTAAAAACAACTAACACTTCCTCGAAGTGTTTAAGAATTTCCACACAATCGTCAACAATTGTATGGAATATTGAGTTACCCCTTCCTACATGAATGACCTCAACTACTGCCTTAGCATCCATCTCAAAGATACATTTTGATTTTCTCCAGCTTCTGATCCAGATTAATGCTTCTCTAAGGCTTCTAGCTTCTCCCTCTTTTGCTTGCATTCTCCCACCGATCCGACAAGTACGAGCACGAACGAAACAACCCTTCTCATCTCGGGCTACACACCCCGCGCCAATGAAATCATAATCGACTCGACAAGACGCATCAATGTTGATCTTTATCCACCCCGGAGGTGGTTTACACCACTGCTGCAACTGGGTTCGTTCCTTGCTACCAGTCCCATCCTCTTGTGCTTTCTTCCAGTCCTGAAAGCAGTTCATCGCCATAGCATTAACCCCAAAAGTCGATATAGCCTTCCTATCCCATATCCATGTATTCCGACGAATCCATAAGCTCCAACACAGCAGGGTAATCTGAACGCACTGCTCCGTAGAGCTATTATTAAAAGCTTCCTTTAGAGTTTGCAAAACAGTTCCTCCTTCTTCGATAGGTACGACCCTTTGCAGTCCCACTAGGTTCCACATTTCGCGAGCAAAACAGCATGTAAACAAAGCATGAACTGCATCCTCATTGTATACATGGCACCATGCACATGTCTTCACCACATCCACATTTTTACTAGCCAGCGCTGTTTTTGTAGGTAATACATTGATACAAGCACGCCATAATAGATTCAGCATCTTACCAGGCAATTTGATTCTCCACAACCTCCACCAAAATTTTCTATCCTCACAAGTCTGCTCACCATGAATTTGTCTGTATGTACTTCTAACTGTAAACTCACCATCCCCATCAAGCATCCAGTACCAAGAGCTGCTTATTTGATTTCCATAATTACATACCTGTACACTGACAAGAGCTGCTTGAACTCTTTTTCTAGCTTAGAAACTGCTTTCACAAGTAAGTTATTTGCATGATTAACCACTGCATCACTACTCTCAAAGCTTTTATTGTTGCTAAAAAATTTGATGTTGCCTCTCAGCTGCTCGATTGCATCAAGATAACTTTCGACATCTTCCTGTGGACCTTTAACTATCATTGCCCCTGCCTACAGAGTGCAAACAATAAATATAAGCATTACTAACTTACAGGAAGACACAAGCATTCAAGCTCTCACACACAACACATATGTACAGTAAAACCAATCCTCAAATTTCTGGCAGATTGCGGCTTGGTCATATTCAAGGCCAGCTGTTTCTTTTGGCCAGCTTTGATATTCATAGCACAGTCATTAAAGAAAGGTATTCTCAAGATTTAGAGCCATCTCGAACCTTATATAAAGATACAGGTGCATCTCAGATGTTCTAATCAAAAGCATACATAACTTTATTTTGCTTATCGACTAAAAACTTTGAACCAACAAATACACTAAAATAGAACATTATCGTTATAATTGGACAGTATACACCACGAAGAGAGGAGAAATACTAAAGAAACTCTCGTACAAACAACAAGCAAGAAACAGAACACAAAACAAGCATTTGCAATTGAAATATAAAGGTTTCATTTTTATGGAAGAAAATAGAAATTGTTTTACCTTTGGGCCTGAATGATTGTACATTCTAATTACCAACTAACATAGCAGTAAGCATCAAAACTACAAATCTCCCTTAAATCCAATACTCATCGACACTACCGAAGAAATCGATAACATCTCAATTGATTTAAACAAACTTACAACATAATTCACCCACACACGGGGAGGGAGGGAGGGAGGGAGAGAGAGAGAGAGAGAGAGACCTGAGTTTTGGCACCGCAAATAAGATTAACAGCATCAAGCTTGACCCGCCGGCACCGAATTTGTTGAAAGACACAAAATTAAATTCAAACATAAACTCGAAGAAAAAAAGCTAAATGACAAGAAAGAAAGTCAAATCGAGCTTCGTTAACATGAATACAGCTTTGAATGTAGTTTAAATGGGGAAGAGTGATTTTCGTTTAATGGGGAAAGCTTGTATAATAATTTTTTTTTTTTTTTTGCTAAATAAAAGCTTGTATAATAATTTTGGATTGGGGATTCGGGGGAAAGTTATTTTTGTTAAGGGGGGAAAGGTTTTGTTCTCTAGTAAAATGTGTTAGACAGTCCACTAGTCCAGGAGTCTCGCGTCTACTTCACCAACAAATAGCTCCTTTTATCTAGGAACTGCTGAGCTCAAACCTTAGTCAATAACTATATGTATTTAGTGTTTATCTGTAACTTGTAACTTATCTGTAACATCATATTCTATTGTACATTTTACTATATAAACAAGACCTATAACACCTGCTGAATAACACCTGCTGAGGGGTGGGTTTGAAACCTTAACCAAATATATATTCTTTCATGGTATCAGAGCCTTAAAAAAATCCAACGATTGTTTTATATCTTCATTTTCAAATCTTTTTTTTTCTTTTCAATGGCAGGAACTTCAAGTAATATAAATAGTACTGGTGTTACAGCTCCTAGTTTTTCTGGATTTTTCTCGATCAAACTTGATCGAAATAACTATCACTTATGGTTGGCTCAAATTAATCCTCTCATAAGAGGAAGAAAACTTACCGGCTTCATTGATGGTACAAATAAATGTCCACAACAATTTAAAGTAGATGCTGATGGCAAAGAGACAACAGAGATTAATCCTGAATATGATGCATGGATTGAGAAAGATCAAATGATACTAGGGTGGATTACTCAATCTGTTACTCCTCCCGTCCTCGCAACTATTGCTCGTTTTCAAACTGCTCATGCATCATGGAAGGCCTTAGAAAAGAGGTATGCTTCTTCTTGTCAGAATCGTATTCTGCAATTGCGTTATGAACTTTTGCAGGTCAAAGGTGACGGCCTGAGTATAACTGATTTTTTGGATAAAATCAATGTCATTGTGGACAATTTGGCTTTAGCTGGCAAGCCGGTTGCTGATGAAGATATCATATCAATTATTATGAATAATGTCGGTCCTGCATATGAAACTACAGTCAGCTCCGCACAAGCACGCGATACTCCAATTTCTTATGATGATCTTGTTGCTCTTCTTCTTAGTGCTGAGATGCGTCAAAAGGCTCAAAATACTCCACTATTGGAAGCTCCTACAGCGATGTTTACTTCAAGAAAGACTCAGCATACCACACCACCTGGAAAAGTTTCTCATAGGGGTTCATTCAGTAGAGGTCGTGGTCGTGGTCGTCATTCTTTCACCAGTATGTCCCGGCCTGCAACTGCAGAAGCACCTATTCATTCAAATGTTCCTGTATGTCAGATTTGTAATAGACCACGTCTTTATTTTTAAAGAAGGGAAGCTTCTGATTATTGTTCTTATTTATGTTGATGATATTCTTATAACAGGAAACACTACTTCATATATTGCTACATTTATTCAACAACTTGGCAAGGTATTTGCAATGAAGGATTTAGGTCCTTTGTGCTTCTTTCTTGGCATTGAGGCAATATATAAAAATGGTGGTCTTTACTTGACTCAACAAAGGTACATAATTGACTTGCTAAGACGTACAAGGTTTCTTGATGTGAAACCTGTTAATTCACCGGCTCAGGCAGGAAAGAAATTGAGTAGATATGATGGTGAATCTTTACTTGATGGAAGCGAGTACAAAAGTGTAGTGGGTGCTCTCCAGTATCTCACGATTACAAGACCGGATATTTCTTATGCGGTGAATCAAGTGTGTCAATTTATGCATAAGCCAACCAACATTCATTGGGTTGCTGTCAAGCGGATTTTACGATATTTGAAGCATACACATGATCGTGGTTTATTTTATCGTCGTAGTTCCTTAAAAGTAGAGGCTTATTCCGATGCTGATTATGCCGGTGATCCGGATGATCGCCGTTCCACTGGAGGCTACTGTATCTATCTAGGACATAATCCGATATCTTGGAGTGCTAAGAAGCACCGTACCATTTCGTGATCAAGCACAGAAGCTGAATATCGACAACTTGCTTATACTGCAGCAGAAATTTCTTGGTTGCGTTCTTTATTCCAAGAATTGGGTGTTCAGATGTCCACACCACTTATTTGGTGTGACAATATAAGCTCGATATCTCTAGCTTCAAATCCAGTTTTTCATTCCAGAATGAAACATTTAGAAGTTGATTATCATTATGTTAGAGAGAAGGTGATTCGCAAGGAGCTCCAAGTCTGCTATATAAATACCAAAGATCAAGTGGCTGATATCTTTACAAAAGGCTTATCATCGTCACGCTTCAAAGAGTTGTCACACAAGCTAATGTTGCGTGTTCGCCCCATGAGCTTGCAGGGGGGTGTTAGACAGTCCAGGAGTCTCACGTCTACTGCACCAACAAATAGCTCCTCTTATTTAGGAACGGCTGAGCTCAAACCTTAGTCAATAACTATATGTATTTAGTGTTTATCTGTAACTTGTAACTTATCTGTAACATCATATTCTGTTGTACATTTTACTATATAAACAAGACCTATAACACCTGCTGAGGGGTGGTTTGAAACCTTAACCAAATATATATTCTTTCATGGTATCAGAGCCTTAAAAAAATCCAACGATTGTTTTATATCTTCATTTTTAAATCCTTTTTTTTTTCTTTTTAATGGCAGGAACTTCAAGTAATATAAATAGTACTGGTGTTACAGCTCCTAGTTTTTCTGGATTTTTCTCGATCAAACTTGATCGAAATAACTATCACTTATGGTTGGCTCAAATTAATCCTCTCATAAAAGGAAGAAAACTTACCGGCTTCATTGATGGTACAAATAAATGTCCACAACAATTTAAAGTAGATGCTGATGGCAAAGAGACAACAGAGATTAATCCTGAATATGATGCATGGATTGAGAAAGATAAAATGATACTAGGGTGGATTACTCAATCTGTTACTCCTCCCGTCCTCGCAACTATTGCTCGTTTTCAAACTGCTCATGCATCATGGAAGGCCTTAGAAAAGAGGTATGCTTCTTCTTGTCAGAATCGTATTCTGCAATTGCGTTATGAACTTTTGCAGGTCAAAGGTGACGGCCTGAGTATAACTGATTTTCTGGATAAAATCAATGTCATTGTGGACAATTTGGCTTTAGCTGGCAAGCCGGTTGCTGATGAAGATATCATATCAATTATTATGGATTGTGAAACCTGTTAATTCACCGGCTCAGGCAGGAAAGAAATTGAGTAGATATGATGGTGAATCTTTACTTGATGGAAGCGAGTACAAAAGTGTAGTGGGTGCTCTCCAGTATCTCACGATTACAAGACCGGATATTTCTTATGCGGTGAATCAAGTGTGTCAATTTATGCATAAGCCAACCAACATTCATTGAGTTGCTGTCAAGCGGATTTTACGATATTTGAAGCATACACATGATCGTGGTTTATTTTATCGTCGTAGTTCCTTAAAAGTAAGGGCTTATTCCGATGCTGATTATGCCGGTGATCCGGATGATCGCCGTTCCACTGGAGGCTACTGTATCTATCTGGGACATAATCCGATATCTTGGAGTGCTAAGAAGCACCGTACCATTTCGCGATCAAGCACAAAAGCTGAATATCGACAACTTGCTTATACTGCAGCAGAAATTTCTTGGTTGCGTTCTTTATTCCAAGAATTGGGTGTTCAGATGTCCACACCACTTATTTGGTGTGACAATATAAGCTCGATATATAACGCCTTAGAAATTTCATAATTATGAATATTATTATTTAATATTAAATGTGGAATATATGGTGTGAAATTTTTTTAGATTAAATATGTGTGACATCATGTTTACGTGCTTGTATGATGATGTATATGTGAGATGTGGGTCAGTGAAATTTTATTTGAAATTTTTGTGATTAAAAATCTATTTAAATATGCATTATCGATCTTCTGAAAATTTTATAAAATCATTGGAGATATTAAAAATCATGAAATCTTTTGTAATATTGTATTTGTATTATTATTTAATTTTTAAAATTATTGGGTGTATTAATTTGGGTGATTTGGTATTTTAAAATGATTTTATGAGTTTTATTGCATTTAAAGTATCTTATCTTGTAAAATCCATATTTAATTCATTTTTATCCTAAAACTATTTTAAAATATGGGGAGATAGCTAATTTCGTTCTCTAATTTTTAAAAAATAAAATCATGATTTTTCTCAAATAGTATTCGTTTAATTTTTATTTTACAAAGGGAATTCAGATTTGGTTTTATTAGAAATTCGAATTTTTATAAATGTAACCACCTTTCCCTTTTATTCCCTTAAATCCCTAATTGGTTTTATCAGCTTTGTTTTTGTGGAAATTTCTGGATACTTCACTAAAACTCTCGAACTCTCTCCCTCACTTTGTTTTTCTCTCGATAACACTCTCTCCCTCTCACTCGTAATTTCTCTCTACCCTCTCCACAATTTTGATTATATCTCTCTCTCGTGTACTGCTGATTATCTCGGTTCTTTATCATCTCTGTAAGGCTTCGATTGTGGCCTGTTTTTGGGCGATTCTTGTTAATGAATAATCCCCTCCCTCCCCTCTGTTTGTTCTGCCGTGTGTGTGTAAGCTGCGAGCCTGTGTGTGTAAACACCGTGTGTGTGTGTGTTTCGCGATGGTGAGTTCTTTCTCAAGTTTCGGTACAAACCAGCCTTGATTCTACTGTCACTACACCAAATATGGGCTGTTGCAACACCAAAAAAGTGTATCATTAGGCTCCAAAAGTGTTACAATAGATGTTTATGCAACACTTTTGCTAAAAATCAGTGTTGCATTTGCCGGCGTTGCAACAGCCTTCTATAGCAACGCTTTTTGTGTTTATTGCAACGCTTTTCAAAGTATTACAAAAAGAGTTTGGTGTAGTTTGTTGTAACACTTTTGCATGTTTTAGCAACATTTTCAATATGTTACAACAGACGAATGCAACACTTTTTTGCAACATTAAATGACTTAAAAATGTTACAAAGTGAGTATATTGCAACATATTTTTGCAACATTATTATGCATTTTGCAATACTTTTGGTTTTTTTTTGCAACATTTATGTGCAACATTTTGGAATCTTTTGCAATACTTTTTGATATTTTTGCAACATTTCTCTGCAACATTTTAATTACTATTGTAATACTTTTAAATTTTATTGGCAACACTTTTTTGCAACATTTTTATTAGTTCACATTGCAATGTCCTGTTTGAAATTTCAATATCCATGCATGAAAGCATATACCAAACCAGAAATGACATTTCATTAATGTCCAACCAAACCAGAAATGACATTTCATTAATGTCCAACAAACATGTCAATAATGAAGGCCAAACATTAAACGCATAGTCTAAAGTCGAAACACACAAGTCTAAAGTACACCAAATTTACGTCCAAGTCGAAACACACAAGTCTAAAGTACACCAAAAGTACGTCACTCTGCGTAGTCTAAATAGTTAATGTTACTACACCAAAAGCACGCATATAGAAAGCAATACTTATGCACTGATCGTCAATCATCATTTTCGTCGTCAGCCTCGTGAGCATTGTCATCAGCGCGATCATCCTGCTGCTCCTGATCACTCTGCTCCTGCTCCTGCTCCTGATCACTGCCTTCCTCACTTTCGTCACCAGATGCAAGACATAACTCTTCAACATCAAGGTACTTAAAATCTGGATTGATTTCTCCCAATTTTGCTACTACCTTTGACATTTTCTCACACACCCTTTTATCTACCATCTCCTGCATTTCAACCATGATTTCCTCCCTTAAAGACTTTTTCAGATCATCAATATCAGGAGTACTACTGGAAGTACAAAGTTTTGGCTGCTGAGCTGTCATCATTTTTCTGCATTTTCCAGATCTTCCTAAAAGCCAATTTGGTCCATGTTTTGGTTTTTTGACTTGTTCGCCCCCACTGCCAGCTTCAACAGTTGCAGTCTACGAAAAAGCATGATTAAACAAAAATACAAGACATTAAAACTGAAAAGAAAGTCTACCTCTAAAGGAAAAAAATGAATAGATGAAAAGGACTAAAAAAATGAAATACTTGCATCTTACCTTATATACGCGTCCTGGCTTCCGTTTACGAGTTTTGTCATAAATATCGTCTTTCGGAGCTAGCATTTTAGGATCTATCTTCTTTTCTGCTTTCTGCCAAAATTATGCAGAGTGACATAATTAGAAAATTAAAGCAAGTATAGAAGTGGTAATTTCATAAACACATTAGAAAATGAAAGCATCTTTTAAATAAAAGCTGGACATACTATGCCCTCTCCAATCTGCGCAAAACTTTTACGACCAGCAGTGTGCGCTTCTACCAACTGACGATTCTCTGCATTTTTCTTAGCTATATCCTGACCATTAAATAAAGTGCACATAATATAAAATAACTTACAACAATTTTGAAAAAAAAAATTGTGAACAAGTACTAGCTAACGGATTGATATATTAGTCAATATACCTTAACGTCTTCATCCGCCCAATACTTGAGAAGAGCCTTGAATTCTTCGTTCGAAATGACAGGGGGCCTATTTCTTACCCTGTCTTCATCATTATCATATTTGAGATAATGGTCTTTCTTAATCCGGCTCTTGTGCAGCCTCCACAAAGCACCAATAGTGCGCAAAGTATAGGTTCTTCCTTCCTCGGGAATATCATATTTTGTCTAATAAAATTAGTTAAAATTATTAGTGGCATTTACATGTGACTGACATACTACTGTCCTATTAATATGATGATACTTGTTACTCGAATTTTAAGAGAATCTCTATTGTATGTTTTTTTCCTATACAACAACAGTGATATGTTGGTCAGTCTAAAATAAGCTCAAGTTCATATGTATAGTGCAGATTGAGTTTATGTATCTAGTTCAGACTGAAACGCATAATTTAGTTAGTTTGAATTTGTTTTGACAAATTATCAGTGAACAGAAATATTTATGTGTCTTCCTTTATGTTATACTAGTATTGCCTAAAGCAGCTGAAGAATGTGGTAGGCCTCCAAACTGATTACAAAATATTTTGAAGTTACCTTAACAAAATTCCATAGTTCCTCCTTCTGTTGTTTTGGAAATTTGTGCCAATTGACGAGATCAAGTGGGACAGACTGCCTAGGCAATGTCCCCAAAAAGTTTTTATATTCAGACAAGTCTTTGTCAGTGTCAGCCACAGCCTGGAACTCGCAATTCAACTTAATAACCTTCTTCTCATCAGGCCTCCTTGTGTAAACATTATTCATTCGGTTTGGTCCTCTACGCTTGTTGCCTCCTAAAAGTGGTACAAAACACTTAAGTACTAATTCAACACAAAATCTGATTCAAGAATATATCGAGAAAACCTACAATTACCTGTTGAGGTTTCAACTATTTCTACATGAGTTTCTGAATGAGATGTCTGACCACCATCATCAACTTTGTTTTTTTCTTTTTCAAGGGTCTTTTGACGACCTTTCATCAACATGTAAGCTTCCATTGAACCAATTCCTTGATTGTTATATCTTTTTGCAGGCGCCGTTGCAATAATGGTAAGCATGGTGGTAAATCTTTAGGCAATGGAGGGGGAGGTGGTAAATTCTCAGAAATGACAGGGGAGGATGAATGTTTAGCTGGTTCAGACTGCATACTCAAGGCCTGCATTTACACAAGAAGTTGTAGTTGGCATAAGCTTTATCATCCTAATGCAACAAAGAATTGCTAAACCAACATATGAATTACTAAACAGTTATTAATATATATCAACTTAAAATCATGTACCTGTGTAGATAAAGGAGCTGTGGTCCTTGAACGTGTGTTCGGCCTAGAGACAGGATTGGTCACCTTCCCCTTTTTTTGCTTTTGAGCAACTTGTTTCGCCACGATCTCTTCGTCTTATTTTTCAGCCTCGGACAAACTGTCATGTCCAGGAACGTACTCTCTATCAACTTCTGGCTCATCGTCCGCTTGAACCTTTTCCTCAACATTGTTCAAATTTAAACCGGAAGCAAGCTGTTTTAATCCCAACTCATCAACTTTTCTTTTATTTTCTGCAACCTTCAAAATCCTACCCTTTTCATAATCCGTTACCTAAAATTTGTAAAGAAAATGTACAAAAATATCAAATTTGACCCAAGGCATATTTAATTGAGTAACTAAACAGTAGATATTATTTAACCTTTGGAACAACTTGTCCAGCCTCAGTAGCTGCCTTTCCACGAGTAGATCGATGATTGCCCCTCTGCTTCTTCAGCCCATCGATTGTCACAAATTTGCGCTTTGCTTGTAAAGCTGTTGGTGAAATTGGATGTAAAAACATATTAACATCACTACCTATATGTTAAGTAATAACAGAAAATAATGGATGCAGTGTTACCTTCAAAATATTTTGTTCTTGGTCGCATAATTACATGTGGCTGCATTTGTGGCTTTGGCTGGTAATTATTGTCAATTATATGATCAACATAAAAGTCCAACCTCTCTCCTTAAGCTGTGTTTACAAAATCCTGTAAATCACGATCGTTATCAATAAGCTTCCAGCCACTCGCCACGTTCTTCACATAAACACCACCAATTTCTGTGTACTGCAGATCATCTTTCACGTAATCCATCACAACCGTGTACGAGAATCTGTCAGAATCTACATACTCCGGAATCTCAGTACATCGGCCGCCTAGATATTCAGTTTTTGAGAAATGTCCCTTGTCAAAGAACCTCAGAATGTAATCTTTACTTGCCATCCTGAAAACAAGCAAATAAGATAAATAATTAGCAATGGAAATATTCATGTACAGTTCTAAAATGTCAATATGCAGTTTAGGTGAACAGATAATAAAGAAAGGCCCTGATAATGAATTAAATAAAAAAAAAGCATTAATAATAAAGCAAATATGCAGTTAAAGCATAATGAACTAATTCAAGAAATATGAAATTAAGTACTGAACAGAAAATTACGAAAGCATTAAATATGAACTACAAAAAAAACACTAACAATAATGAACCACAATGAACTAATACAAGAAACTAATTGAATTTCAGTACCAATTACATAAAAGTTTGTTTTTGATAATTAAGGCAATATATTAGAAATAAAAGGCTGAAGCCAGTACTAGACATATTACACTACTTGAAACAACCAAATAAGTTGGCTATCCTTCAGGTGTCATTCTGTTCTTCAGGTGTAACAGGGATTTGTTTCATCGGAACGTCATCTCTGCACCAATTGATGATATCATCATTTATTGGTGCAGGATACACATGACCTGTGTCACTAACATCTTCAACGGTATTCATCTCGTCTTCTACTTCAGAATATTGATCCTTCGGAGATTTCTTGACAACAAAATGCAAATTCTTCTCAACAGGATCTTGAATATAAAAGACCTGTTGTACTTGTGTAGCGAGAACGAAGGGATCCTCCTTTTGACATACCCTGTTGAAGTTCACTCTTGTTAGCCCATAGCAATCCTTATCTTTTTTATACCAACAACATTTAAATACAACAACAGTCAATGCTCCCCAGTAGTCGACTTCAATGATATCCTCAATTGCACCATAGTAACCTACATCTCCAACTACTGGATTTTGGTCTTTTGCACTCGCGAAACTGGTGGTTAATGCAGTGAGAAAGACACCACTATTTTGTGTCGTACACCTACTATCTCTATGCTTGGTGTGAAATCTATATCCATTGACAACATAACCAGAGAATCTCTTTGCTGCACGATGAGGCCCCTTTGCCAAGCTGGACAATTCGTCTGAAACATCATCTCTGTGTTGAACTGCCTCTTTCAGCCACTTGTGAAATTCAGTCATATGTGTTCTTGCCCTTTTAAACTTCTTTGACTTTGCATCTTTTTCAACCAAGGTACGGTGTTCACTACATTTATAATATATATGCATAAATTAGCTTTCTTATAATGCTTTATACACTTCTAAAATTTGAATCAAAATTTTTCGTATATAAAAAAACTTACTCTTTTAACTTCTCAATTTCCAGGTTGTCGCAATTGCATAATATGTAACGATGAGCCTTGGTCCATGTTTTTTCGTCCAGATGCACAGACTTCCCTTCTCTGTTTTTACGAGACCCAATAGGATGTCCAGCATTTTTGTCACAGTCCTTTGGATCACTTCTGTTTCCACATTGCTCATTGAACAATCTGGAACAAAATGTCAAACATTCTTCAACCAAGTAGCCTTCTGCTATGCTCCCTTCTGGCTTACTCCGATTTCGAACATATGATTTCAGTTTGCACAAATACCTTTCAACTCCAAACATCCACCTTAAGTGCACCGGTCCACCGAATTCAATTTCCTTGCACAAGTGAATTGGTAAGTGAACCATGATGTCGAAAAATGCAGGTGGAAAGATCATTTCAAGTTCACAAAGTATCTCGATAATTTCATTTTGCAACTTCTCAACGTCTTCTAATTCAATGACTTTGCCACATATACCCCTAAAGAATGCCCCCAACCTCATCAAAGGTATTGCTACCTCAGGTTTCAGAGTTTTAACCACAGCAAATTGTAACAGAATTTGAAGAACAAAATGCGCGTCATGACTCTTATAACCCGATAGCTTTCGCTCTTTCATTTGAACGCACCGGCTGATATTAGAAGCAGTTCCGTATGGTAACTTAGCATTCATCAGAACTGAGAGAAACATTTCTTTCTCTTCTTTCGTCATATCAAAACTAGCTGCTCTAATTTCAACATGCTTGTTATCAGCACATTTGACAGGATGAAGACTTTTTCTAATCCCCATTTCTTCCAAATCGTGACGAGCATTAAGATGATCTTTTGTCTTGCCCCCGATATTTAACAAAGTCCCCAATATTTTATCGAAAATGTTCTTCTCAATATGCATAACATCAAGGTTATGCCTAACCATATTACTACTCCAATATGGTAATTCGAAAAAAATGGACTTTTTCTTCCAAGGACAATCTGATGAAGAACCCCTATGCTTCGTCTGTTGCTTCCCAAAATCATTTTCATAACCAGACAACAGTTCCTCAACCTGCATTCCGGTTAACATTTCTGGACACGTTAGCAGTTCCACATCTCCATTAAATCTCCGCGTATCAGACCTCCACTTATGATCAGGAGGAAGAAATTTTCTGTGGTTTAAATAGACAACCTTTTTACTATGTTTCAAATATGTTGATGAGGTCTCGTAGTGGCATGAAGGGCAGGCAAGTTTACCTTTCGTGCTCCAACCCGATAAAATTGCATATCCCGGAAAGTCACTTATCGTCCATAAGAGGCTAGCGTGTAGCTTAAATGTGTTGTCCACCCTTGCATCATAAGTTTCTATCCCAACATCCCATAATTCCTTCAACTCCCCAATTAATGGTTGCATATACACGTCGATTTCGTTACCCGGATAAATAGGGCCAGGGATTAAAGTTGAAAGAAGTAGGTTTTCCTGTTTCATGATTAACCAGGGGGGCAGATTGTAATTTACTAACACAACTGGCCAGGTGCTGTGAGAAATATTCATTGCTCGATAAGGATTGAATCCGTCCGCAGCTAAACCTAATCTAACATTTCTAATTTCCCCCGCGAATTCAGGATACTTTGTATCCATTGACTTCCAACCCTGCCCATCAGCCGGATGCCTCAACTTGCCATCCTTCTTTCGTGCTAAAGCATGCCAGGTCATTGACTTCGAGAAATCAGAAGTCAAGAACATTCTTTGCAGCCTTGGCTTTAAAGGAAAATATCTCATCACTTTTGCTGGGATTTTTGTTTCGTTCGACAAATTTGTGTTTGCATTAGGTTTATTCTTATCTTCAACTACTTTCCATCTTGAGGTTCCACACTTTTTACAAGTATCCAGGCCCTCATTTTCAGCCCAAAATAACATGCAGTCATTTGGACATGCATGTATCTTTTGGTAATCTAAACCTAATTCTTTAATCATACCCTTGGCTACATTGAAAGATGACGGGAGATTTACATTGGGAAAAACCTCCTTTATCAACTCAAGCAAATCGGTAAATGCCAACTCGCTAAATCCATGGATGCACTTTAGCTGGTAAAGCTTAACTATGAAACTTAGTCGAGTAAAATTTTTACACTCTGGATATAAAGGCTGCCCACCCCCCTTAACTTTCCCAAAAAAATTCCTTGCATCATCATTCATTCCCTTTCTACCTCCATATTCAGTAGCATCATTACCCCCATATGCATCAGATTTCATCGCCTCGAAATCATCTCCTAAACCCATACCTATATCAGTATCCATCTCATCTACAACGCTATCTATCTTAAGGTTTGACACCTCGTAAATCCATTCAGCGGAATGGGCACAAGGGCCATTGCATATGAGATGCTCAATTATACCCTTGGCACCACTCCTGTAACACCCCCAGATCCAGGGTCAGGGATCTGGTCGTTACGGTCTCAATATCCAACCATAAAACCAACATAATTTAAATTACAACCTTGTGACCCAAAACAACAACATAAAACACACCCGTTATAGTCCCAGAGATGAAATCAGAGTAACCAACAATATTATTAATCACAAGTTTGAGTTCTTACAACCCAAAGAATTACAATTGTACAATTACATACTCTTTGCCATCCATTAATAGATACCATAATATAAATACATTTGAGGCTCAATTGCTAACAACTAGCCTACCAGTAGTTGCATCCTCAACAAAGGTTGCCAAGACCTTAGCGGTAAACCTCTGACGGTTGACACCTGCTTACGCTGTGTGCGCCTTGCGCGGCCATCTGATCTAGCTGTTGTTGTGATATAAATAAATAAAGCAAGGGTGAGCAATAGCCCACCAGAAATATAATTGAACAGTGATAATATATAACAGTCCAAAATATCTTTGAAACCATATGCCATGCATTAACGATGTAGTACCAATATAAGGTATGAGATGAAGTTACAAGGTAACTCAAAAATATATTTGTTTTGAATAAATATCTGCTATGCAAAAGATAAGCAAGATATTCTCAATTATCATAAAAGAGGAACTTGCAGGAAAAATATTGCAATTCCGGTTTCAACACTTTTTCACTTTGCCAACACCAACAGTGTTGCAGAAATTTCTCACTTTTAGAAGATGAACTAATACGGGAGCATTGCCGCGCCAGATGCCCTGACGTTTACGATGATCAGTCGTATGTCATGCATCTCATCAGTCGTTCTCTACATGTAGAAGGTAGCTCCGACGGAATTACTTATCTACCGCCCTCTGGAACTCCTCAGCCAAGGGTTGGGCTATTGCTGGACCGGCGCCACTCGGCCACTTACGCGTCTCCTAGTTCGAATATCATCCATGACTCTGAAACGTAAAGTTCGTTTCCCCTTTTCCCCAAGTGTAACACTTGTTGATAGGACTCCACAAAGTAGTCGTATCTAATTGGAAAGGAAAATTCACCAATATTTCCCAAGCTGATGCTTGTTAATGGATATAAACTTGTTACATCAATCATACCCCTCGAGCGTTGAGGAGGTAACCAAAAGACTCATATCGATGCTTGAAAGAATCAAGATGTGAGTGACAAGATAGTTTTAGCAAGTATAGGACCGGGCAGTCCAATAAATAACATCGCTCAAGTGAGGTCCCCTTATATACGTTTGGAAGTTGAGCGAGTATTTAAATCTTCTTTAAGATAGATTTAAATGAAATTAAAGTTTTGGGAACCTCCCCTTGATAAAATAGTCATAAAAGACTCCGAAATATTTTACATAATATCTGAAGGTGAAGGATAACCTTTGAATAATATAAATCATTATAAAAAGAATTCAAAAGAATTTTATTAAACATTCCAAGAATATTTATTAAGTCAATAATAATTACGGAATACTATTAAATCATAATATTGCTCGTAAGTAATCCTCGAATGAATATATAGAATTATTTATTAAATAAATCTCTTCTTAAATGAATATTTAAAATAATATTCATTGAATAAATAAACTTAAATAAATATTTAATATAATATTTACTGAATAAATCAAACCTTAAATGAATATTTGAAAATAATATTCATTTAACAATTAACATTCCAAATGAATATCCAAATAATATTCATTAAACAAATAATATTCTAAATAAATATCCCAAAATAATATTCTAAATGAATATCCAAAATAATATTCATTTAACAAATAATATTCTAAATGAATATCCAAAATAATATTCATTTAACAAATAATATTCTAAATGAATATCCGAATAATATTCATTTAGTAATCAAAACTTTAAAGGAATATTCGAAGTAATATTCCTTGAGTAAATAGAACTTCCAATGAATATTTTAAAATAATATTCATTAAGTAAATCAAACCTTAAATGAATATTCGAAAGTAATATTCATTAAATAAATAAAGATCAAATGAATATTCCAAATAATAATAAGTAAGCCAAATGAATATTTGGGAATGATATTTGTCAACCAAATAACTCTAATGAATATTCAAAATAATATTCATTAACTAAATAACTCCAATGAATGATCAAAATAATATTCATTAAATAAATGACATTCTAAATGAATATTAAAATAATATTCATTAAATATTCCTTCACTGAGGTAATACTCAAATAACGTTCCTCGAAGGATTCGTAATCGAATAAAAATCCTCGAAGTAATAAATTTGTCGCTGGGATCCCTCCGGGTTTCCACGACTATTTATATATTACAAAATATCGACTCCCGGTCTATATTTGAAGTATGAATATCATACGCCCTTCGCTAAGGGTTTTAACCAAACAATCCGGCTTATAACTGATATTTCATATATAGTCTATAAGCCGATATCGATTCAGGGAACAAGTAATTCAATATTAACTTGAAAGTAGGCATGCATGCTATGGCATATGTATAAGACAATCATCATATATATTATCACAACAACAGTTCCAAGTATTGGAAACTTGCCTGAGAATCGAGTGCGGGTAGGGGTAATGTGTCCCGGGTCAGCTCGACAATCTATAAACAATCAGAATATTTAAGATTAACCACTTAACGCTTATTAAAAGGCTAAGTATAAACTCCACTTAAATCGAAACATGTTTTCGAGTTATCCCGTTACGTCTCTTTTAGTGTAACTCTTTTTATCACCGATACGATCCGACATTCGTTCATTATCAAGACATGTCATCATGCTTATACTTGGTACATACTTAAGTCGTATAAGTTCTAAGGTTGTTCGTTTACGAATCAAGATTATACCTCGAGTGTTATCGCCCGTTTTCTAAGTTATAACCAAAGTCATACCTTTAAGGGGTTCGTTCGCGTTTAACCTCGATTCAAACATTTTTATAAAATCGTAAAACGATCTATTCGACATGTGGTTTTCTCCCACACCCTCCTCTTTACCTCTAATATTTAATTAATAAGATTCGCCACTGATTAAACGACATTTAAGGGAATCAATTTCAATTACGAACTTTCGTTTACGATTTCGAACCACTTTTACGAATTTAATAATAACTCCTAAACCGTAAGTCCATTTCATACGATCTTTATATCAAAACGAAGCTTATAACATAATCTAGCTTATCATGGCAGATTACCAAGCTAGGCAGTGAGTTAAACCTACTGTGATGCACGGTTTTCAAGGTTAAACGAAAATCGGGCATTACGACGGCTATAAATTGAGCGTTCTACTAATCGTAATACTAAAACCAAGCCACACCGGGCATACCATACATCCATAACCTCACCAAGCAACCTTTACATGCCTCTAAAATCAGTGGTGAGGTTATAATCCAATATCCATTATTTTTCACCATTTACAAAGTCACAAAATCACTAAAACTCTTAAACATGAACTTTCATGCATGTAACTTCATAACAACCATAAAAACTAAAATAAACTCAAAGGTGGGTTAGGGTTTGAAATGATTTATACCTTCCTGGGAGAGTAGTATAACCTTCCTAAGCCTTGATCTATCCTTGGATGATCCTAAGCTAGCTAAATCCACCATGAAAAACAAGAAAAAACAAGATTAGTTCTTAAAACCACTATTCATCCTCCTCTTTGATGAATTAATTAAAAATGGAAACAAGTGAGATTGGCTTTGAAATTTTTATGGGATCACTTTTAGGAAATGTAAGACTCACCATAATTTTTGCAAGATCAAAAGATGGTGGGAAGAGGGGTTTTGATTTTGGAATTACAAGAAAAGCCGAATGGCTTGTTTTGGTGGTGGTGGTGTTGTTTTTTGATCTTTCTCTCCTTTTTCTCTTTTGACTTGTTGGTGAAATGATTTTGTGATATTTGTGGGGTGTTATGGCTGCTAATACACTCTAATTACAAGTGTCAAGACTTGATGGTGTGTTAGAAAAGAGTGGTGACATGTAGCCTTGTTGTTTCATTCTAAATCACACACCTCATCCTTTCCTTTTTCTTTTCTTTTCTCATTTCTTTTCCACCAATCTAATATTAGTAAACCCTAGATGATCATGTGGAGTTTCTCATCTCGTTATATATTTAATCCGTAATTCGTTTCGCGTTCGCTTTATCGCTTAATCTCGTTATAAAGTTCTAGCGATTTCTAAAACGCTTATTATTCTAACTCGAGGATTTTCATTCTAAATTCTCAAATCATAATTAAATAAAATCCTTAATTCCTTGACATAATAATTCTCTTATCTTGTTCGCATTAATATGCTCTTTACTGCTCGATCAGATTTTCCTTAAAAAATAAATTTTGGATTTTCTGAAATCCGATCACGTTTACATACACTTATTTGCTTCGTAGATTGCTAATACGAACTCAGAAATCCGTTCCGAATACCGGGTATAACATTATTATAATAATATTCCAAATTCCACCAAAATCACTATTCATCACTTATTTTTATTTAATTCCTATAATTAGGAAAATGAACCTGGTTCACCTTCGAGTGTTCCTTAACCTTTTTACGGAACCGCTGGGCTTATAATAGATATTGATTTGGATGACATGAGGGTATCTATTTCTCTCTAGGGAATCTTATCTTAACTTTCTAGGAGATAGATTATTCTAATCTAAGTTATCACCCAATAGCATCCTTCAGGCCATATAACCTTGGAATATATATATCCTGTCATTATTCATTCTTTAAAGCCAGTATTACATTGTAGTTGTAACCACTGTTCACTCTTACATCAATATATAATAAAAGTTTTATTTTTACCCAAAAATCTGGGTTCTTACAGTCTCCCCTCCTTAAAAGGATTCCGTCCCGGAATCAGGTAGAAGACAATTGGGTACTTGTTGGTTATTTCGCTTTCCAATTCTCTGGTCGATCCTTACACATTCCAGTCTTTCTAAAGCACATCATACTGGTGTTACAACACACCCTTTATCCGTTCTACCAATTCTTTGATACTTTCTCATAACATATCATCCGGTATAAGCTCTTGTCCGTTCTTATACTATTAACCTTATTGGAACGTGCAGTGACTTCGGTATCACTAAGGCGTTACGAATTCCGGAGATAACCTCACTCGTAATTTTGCAATTCCTGACCACTTTAATCTTCGCAATCTCGTTCAATATATAGAATTAGAAGAATTCATTGAGAGATCACTATGATCAATGAACATTTGTTATATTGCATAGCTAGTACAGAAGGGGGCCAGCCTTTAGTACTTGACAAGCAATTAAACAATTAATGGCATTCC
Organism: Kitagawia praeruptora; assembly: GCA_037693485.1. Taxonomy (NCBI): domain Eukaryota; kingdom Viridiplantae; phylum Streptophyta; class Magnoliopsida; order Apiales; family Apiaceae; genus Kitagawia; species Kitagawia praeruptora. The sequence continues at coordinate 5,247,071 of CM075350.1, forward strand.
ACTTAGACTCCTATCACACAGACAGAGAGTCACGTAGTATTACCTCCCCTCCTTAAAGGGTTGTTCTTCTCAATTTAGAAGAAGATAAATAAGGGAGAAGAAAAGAACGAATTTCAAAGAATCATATATGAAAGTTTTCATGATTGTCAAAATATCATACTTAGAATTCACCTCTGAACTATAGAGGTTTATTAGAGAAGAGAAATAATCATATTCGTATCAAATTCCACTTTTTCGTAATCTCACATATCACATGTCCCTGTTATTCTGTCCATCATTCTATGGACCTATACTCTTGCTTGATATTAGGACCACTTACTTTTTGGAAAATCCTTCAACCTCTCAGGTTAAATCTTGGATTTCCCGCTTGACATTATTATTACTCACATTTCACGCCCCGACACTGGCTCTTTCATACTTATAATTCTAACACTATCAGGTTGTCAATCCGAGTGCTCGTTAGGAAGAACCCATTCATCAATCCATTCGTAACATTTCTTGCTTCCCATTCCATAATTATTTCCCATTCTTTTCTTTATCAATCACATCCATCTTATCATCTAGTTCTCATTCACTTCTGTTATTGTACTCCACCGTCACCTTATTAGGGAAACGCGTGTTACCTTTATTCAATATACGTGGCACGTTTGCGGTCAAACTTTCCTTTGTTCAACCATCTAGATTTCACTTTCTCATTCCATGAGTCTCTTTTATTACCCAATCAAACTATTCCATATTTCCTCGGATTTTCCAAACTTAAAAGGAGTCAATTTGTATGTCATTCATGCTCCTAATTCCAACTTTCCGTTTTGGCCAATACCCTTACCTTGCCAATTCCATACTCTTCTCACTTCATTACTGGAGCTTCTCATGAGTCTGCCTGTCTGACTCTCTTATTAATTCCCAATTCTATTTCCATCTCTATCAGTCTCTTGTCTTTATTTCTACTATAATCATTTTATGAACCATCATAACCTAATTCTTCATTTCAAATGTCCCGTTGTTCTAGAAATTACACCATCCGAAATAAACCTGGATGATTTCTCTAATTTAGATTCACTTCGACATTTCCACAGTCGTTACCACCTAATTCCTCAGAAGGATCACCATCGCTCATCGTTTACGCAGTGCTTTAACAACTAAGCATCATAATTATCAATTCAAGATCCTCTAGGAAAACAAAATAATCACTATTCCCTATCCATTGGGAATGCTTCCTGAACTTGACGTAGATATTACATGAAGCAGATAAAATTGCAGGAAAGCTTCCAGCATCGCAGCTGGAACAGGCTGGTGAGATTATTAATCATATATCTCCGGTAGAAGACTAAAAGCTTATCGGTTTGCTTAATCGCTTGCCAACCTCATAATTCTCTATCTTGTTTACACAGAATTACACCAACCTAAACTTGCTTGTCATTCATCATCGTGCCATTTGGCTTATCAGTATTTGTACCCTTTCTATTTCTGGTCATTTACTACCCATTCATTGTTACTTAACCTCCCCTCTCTCTTTCCAAAGAAAAGGCGAGTCTCTTGGGGAATTTGGTCTGGTCTGTCGTAGAGCCTCCTAATGTCGGTAATGTGCTACTGGCAACATCAGGAATCGAATCTTTACTTAAACTATTCTTATAGTTGATCCTGGCAAAATCATTAGACGGAATGTAACTTCCTCCACCACATTATGACCATCAAGGTCCTTACATTATCATTCTATTTCTTTGGTCCGAGCATTTATGCTTACTCCCCTATATTTAAAGTGTCGGCCACCTCGTTGGCCTTTCCTGATTATAATAATTTCTTGAGATCAATGTTTTCTGGATCTATTCCAACTCAGGGTGGAAGCATTCTCCCTTAAAATTCTGCTGAATGAGAGAAAGCATCTATCAGTCTTCTCCAAAAGTCATTGCTTCCACCTTTCTAGTGTGAACTTTACTACCAGTACTCCCAATCATACCTAGGATATTTCCTTACTTAAATCCCTTCTTGTTTTTAGGATAATCTCAACCTTATTGGTTCAATCCATACTTTTACATGGTTCCACACATGCTTCATCTGGCCTTATTGTTACTATGTCATACATTCCTTACCAAACTCCCCGTTTGAAGTTTAGAATATTAGCACTTCCCTTATAAGGTTTCTTAGGCCATCCTCATCATTCCTCCTGCATCTCCTGGTTACAGGGTATATCAAACATCATTAGTCAATTCTATAACACCTCTGTCTATGTACTTTTGGAGACTCCTTTCCACAAATCCTTACAGGTTATTGATACTTTGGTCGATTCAACTTATCTCGTCTGAATTCACAATGTCTTTGTTAGGGGTGATGCTATCCTTTGTGCATCCCCCAGGGTTCGTATTAATCTATGGACATTCTATCCTCAATTCCATTTTCGAGGAATACTTACATCTTGTACTTGGCAATTTTAATCATATATCCATAATAAGGGTCTCTTTTCAATCTTGATAATCTATAGGTAGCTTAATGTTACCTCTCCTTTCAAACGAATGTTAGTCTATATGACTTTCCAAAAGACAACATATGTCTATCTGTCTTTCTTACAGAACTTGGTAATGGTAGCAAGGATGTTCTGGAAGATATTGGTCTTGTTCAACTTGAATCTCTTAGTGCCAAATGCTCTTTTTGAGGACACTAAGCTTCAGATAACATTTATGCATCACAGTGCACTAACTTTGGTAATTTTCGTAACTTTTCAGTGGTCACTACCCTCAATCCTGATACGTCCATGGTACATATATAAATCCATCATCCTATATCTCAATTCATTTTATATCAAAAGCCCTCGCGGTTGGCACTTGATTAGAAGCACCCCGCTTTGTCTTTACATTGCTGATTCAGTCACTTGATAATCCTTAGTGACTTGGCCCCAATGGCCATGCTAAGATATGTGAGTTTAGGGGTCGGCTAATAGCATTACTTTTCTAGCAATTGCTGGCATAGTGCCTTCTACTTTGATACCTTTTGATCTTTTCAAAATTTTACCCCATATAAGTCTCACTTGACTTCTCGGTACCGTCTCCGGTCACCTTTCCTTTATTTTTTTTTATCCTTCTAGTTACTCTTATCAATTCCACGTACCACAAAAGCTTAACACTTCTGGCATAACAACCTTTTCATTTAAGTCAATCCCAGAATTTCTCAGTTCAGCTTGTTTCTTAATTACATTCATCTTCATAATTTTATCCCTACATTCAACTGTAATAATCGGGGTATGTCTACCCACCTGTATAGCGGCTACTTTACCCAATCCACAGGGTTCGCTCCAGTTTCCACTCTCTTCAATGACGTCTTTTGATAATCAGAAAGACAAGGTTTGCCAAAATTCGTTGAATCCCTTTCCAGAATTTGGGAAAATTTCAGTTAATCTATTCACCCACTAGTAACATGCCACATCTTCCCAATACGTATTCGTCCTATTAGTCGATACTACCAAATACCAGTCTTCTTAACAACTAGTCTCAGTAGGAACACTACCGTCGGGGTTAGTTGCTTCCCAGAATTTGCACTACCAAGGTCATCCGAATCTGGTGAACCGTGTTGTCCAATTGTGTTCGAAAATTATGTTGTCCTGTTGCATAAGCACAACACTTAAACCTGTACGAGGTGCATCTTAATATATTCCAAAATTTTCCTTCTTCCATTAGGTAACGCCAATGCTGATTTCCCCCCATTTATCTTGTCCATTCAAACTTTTATTCTCATAATAAGTCGGGTTACGGGACTACACTTTCTGTAAAGTCCTGAGCAAATCTTTGGTAATACCTTGTGAATTTTATGAAATTTCTCACCTTTGCCAGTGTGGTTGGCCAATCTTCATTTGAAACTGTCTTTAACTTGGTAGGGCCGACCAACACTACTCTTATTGATCATGTGTCCTATTACTGGACTTCATTTTGCCAAAATTCTTATTTCGAGAACATGTCCTACACCTGTTCTATCAGGTTGCACCTAGAAGCATTCTCAATTACATCTCGACCACTGCTCGCCTTGCCTAATCCATTTATGATTCAGTGTCAGAATAAACTTAAGGTAACTACCATAATCCATTCAAGGAAAAGAAAGAATTTAATATTCTTCTGAATCACATGCAACTAATGTTTCTGGTTCATCATTTCACTGAATTGAACTGAACTTATACTTGGTTTCTTGACGATAGCCTCATTACTAGTTTATCATAGACTCACTGGTCTTTTAGTCTTGTAGGTTCTGAGATCATTGTCTTGCTTACTATTTCCTTATATACTTTATTCAATCATGCCATCACCCTTCAATGTCTTTATTTTCTAAGTTGATCCATTCTTAAAATGGACATTTCCTTGAACCCAACCACCTCATCAATCTAAGTTTGACTTTACAATTATCACTCATGAAATCTGCCTTCTCATGGCGAATTATCCTTAACCACATTCACACTAATTCATTTATCTGAAGATATGGCACTTGCCACCTATGTCTTAACTGTTCCTGGAGACTCTGCTCCATGTCCTCTATCTATGTCTTTGATAATCATGTGCCACTCTAACTCTTTTCTCATTAATCTGTAGGTCTCTAAGGATCTTTATCTATCCCCATATAAGATCTCAAGTAATTCCTCAAATCCATCTTACCTGCTGGTACTTCATCTAGCAGTCCCGCTATGAATCCAATACGCATCTTTAATTCTATTAATAATATCTCAGCTCTTTATGCTCACTTTTCTGAGCAGTATACCTTAACTCTTACAGTCTCTCTGGTTGTAGCCCTCATTCCTTAAGTGTAAACTCCTTATACTTATCAATATTCTCCTCCTCTGCTGGAACCTCTTCCGGGTCCTCAGTAGGGTACTCTATTGAATCCACCATCCGATCTTCAGCATCAAAACAATCATCATTGAGTTACTTCTCGTAATCCCCAAGGTCTATCGCCTTACTAGTCGATACAAGAACGAGCTAAGTCACTATCATGATACTTAATAGTTCCCATAAGGGTTTTATACGTCAGTACTACATTAAGTAGTCCGACTATGAACTTGGCAAGAGTTCTTATTATCTTAATGAATTTATTGTTTTAACGTCGCATCATCTCTGGGATATATAACGCTCTCTCTGATACCATTTCTGTAACACCCCCAGATCCAGGGTCAGGGATCTGGTCGTTACGGTCTCAATATCCAACCACAAAACCAACATAATTTAAATTACAACCTTGTGACCCAAAACAACAACATAAAACACACCCGTTATAGTCCCAGAGATGAAATCAGAGTAACCAACAATATTATTAATCACAAGTTTGAGTTCTTACAACCCAAAGAATTACAATTGTACAATTACATACTCTTTGCCATCCATTAATAGATACCATAATATAAATACATTTGAGGCTCAATTGCTAACAACTAGCCTACCAGTAGTTGCATCCTCAACAAAGGTAGCCAAGACCTTAGCGGTAAACCTCTGACGGTTGACACCTGCTTACGCTGTGTGCGCTGATAAGTGGGTGTTTTATCTACTTAGAACGTTTCCATTTAGCTTAAAACGATGGTTTGTACTCGAGTTGTGGTATTTTTGATCTCTTTTAAGGGTATTGTGCAGGGATATCAATCACAGGTGTTAGAGGAACGAAGCATAGCAATCGAAGTGCAAAACGGAGTCAAATTCAAGAAAAGGAAAAATTATGTTGCTGAACAGTAGGTACGGCGCCGCGTCGCCGTGTTTGTACTGGAGGACGGCGCCGCATCGCTGATTTTGTGCTTGAAGCCGGCGCCGCGTCGCCGTCTCGTCTGACCCGGTTTCCTGATTTGTTTTGGGTGAATTAAATAAAAAAAAAACATTTATTTTATGTACTAGCACCTGGAGGCCCATATAAGGGAAGAAAAGAAAACCCTAGAGAGAGGTGTGACAGCTTGTTTTTTGTACGTAGTTTTTTTAGCACAAAGAAGGAAGGAAGAAGATAGTTCCCAATTGGATTCTTGTATTCTTCCTAGTTGTGGATACTTAACCTTGGTGTATTCTTTAAAACCTTTGATATTTATCTCAGTCATTATTCGTTTCTTTCTATCATGTTTTCATTGGAACCCATGATGATGATTAGTTCGATCATGAACTAATTCGTTGTCATGGGGGTTTAGTGGACTTATTCATGAATTCTATGTGTTGAATCTTCTCGATGCCTATAGTGTGATTGATGTGATATCCTATCATGGTTGATTTAATTCGTTATAGGAGAGTAGCTAACTCCTGTAATTGTGTGTTAATTCTTGTTGAAGCGAAAGTGGAAATAAGAGTTTAGAACTTGCCATGTTAGCGTAGGTTTATGCGTGATAATATCATTCGTAATTAGTGTCGTAACTCTAATCGTTTTATGACGACTATGTGATCAATTGAATGCTTGCACCTCAACCATTATGTTTTATTCTTTATAGACATATGAAGACTTGGCATAATCGGGAGACTAAATGATTTCTATCTTTACTGTGGATATTGTTTAGGATGGTATTTGTTTAACGGCAGTTGGCTTATACCAGTTTTGTGTATTTGATCAGGTGTTAATAAATCACATGAACAAGGCTAGGGATTTGGAGACCATAGATGGATTGTTTAAAGAAACTAAATTCCCATGTTTTATTTGCATAAGTAATTCAACATAAATTTCAGTTCAAGCAGTTGATAATTAGCTATAATTCTTAGATAAATTTTAGTGATAGCAACAATCCACTTTATTATTTGTTTTAGCATCGGGAAAATAATCATACATTGGTGAGTGAATTAGCTAGACAATACAACGAGTCCCTGTAGGAACGAACCTTATTTGCTATCTGTATTACTTGAGATCACGTGCACTTGCGTGTTGAGTTGGTCGTAACAAGTTTTTGGCGCCGCTGCCGGGGACGCGGTTTTATTTTGTTTAGTTTCAATATTTGCCATCAGTGGTCATTGAATTTCGGTGACTAGGACGTTTTCATAAAATTTCTTGTTGGTGAATTTCAGGTACTTGTTGAGAGTTTATGCGTACACGAGCTCGTGCACGTAGAGACGAACTAGCACGTACAGAAGAACTAGCTAGGAGAAGACTTGATTTCGGGATAGAAGACAATCTTGAAGCAAAGGAAGTTATGGCAAATCAAGAACAAGCAGCGAAGGCTTTGAGTGAATTCTCTCAGCCGAAAGTGGAGGACATCCATACTAGTATTGTTCGCCCAGCTATAGGGTCTAACAATTTCGAGCTAAGGCCAAACATCATTCAGATGATTCAGAACACAGTCCAGTTTGGGGGTAGTCCTGCTGAAGATCCCAATGCTCATATTAGGGACTTCCTTGAGATCTGTGACACCTTCAAATTCAACGGAGTTACAGATGACGCAATCAGATTGAGGCTATTTCCCTTCTCTCTTAAGGATAAAGCCAAGAGTTGGTTACATTCTATGCCATCAGGCTCTATTACAACATGGGCAGACTGTGCTCAAAAGTTCTTGACCAAGTATTTTTCCATGGCGAAGACAGCAGCTTACAGGAATGCCATTTCTCAGTTTGCTCAGCATTCCCAGGAATCTTTGGGAGAAGCTTGGGAGAGGTACAAGGAGATATTGGCACGTTGTCCTCATCATGGAATGCCGGATTGGATGATAATCAGCAATTTCTATAACGGGTTGGGAGCTCAGTCCCGGCCTATGTTAGATGCAGCTTCTGGAGGTGCGCTATGGGCAAAAAGCTATGAGGATGCTTATAATCTGATTGAAATGATGTCGGCCAATGAGTTTCAGAATCCTACTCAACGCTTGCCACCTTCTAAAGTGGCCGGAGTTCTTGACTTGGATGCAGCTACTGCTATTGCTGCTCAACTCAAAGCGTTGACAATGAAGGTAGATTCCCTTTCTAATCTTGGTACTAACCAGGTTGCTATGGTGTGTGAATTGTGTGCAGGGGCACATGACACAAATATGTGTGCTATCTCAGCTGAATCCGCACAATTTGTTGGTAATTTTCAAAGATCTCAGCAACCAGTGCCACAATTTTATCATCCCAACAATCGGAATCATCCCAACTTCAGTTGGAGCAACAATCAGGGAGGTGCTCAGCAACCACATAATCAGCAGTTCAATGCAAGGCCAAGTAATCAGAACTATCAACCGCCACCTTATGCTCCAAGGCAACCATTCAATCCACCGGGGTTTCAACCATCTCAAGGAACTTCATTGAATCAGTCTGAGAAGTCGGAATTGGAAGAGCTTCGGATGATGTATAAGAGTCAGGCAGTGTCATTGAAAACTTTAGAGAATCAAATTGGTCAGCTAGCCAATGCTTTGTTGAACCGTCAACCAGGAACGCTTCCGAGTGACACAGAGGTGAATCCAGGCAAGAAAGATCAAAAGGAACAGGTTCAGGCAATAACATTACGATCAGGAAGAAGTCTACAAGGTCAGAACGAAGAAAAAGCAACCGAGGAAAAAATTGAAAATCCTGAGCAGGCACTACGGCGCCGCGGCGCCGTCTCACAGTACAAAATCGGCGACGCGTCGCCGTGCTCTCTGGAGAAAAAATGTGACTTTTCAGTTGAGGTCGATTCTGGTTCTGATTTGCTTCCTAATGCTACTCCTTCAACTCCTATCATTCACAAGAGTGTTAATTCTCAAAAAGAAGTAGAAGATAAGGTGTTTCCACCTCCTCCATTCCCAAAACGAATTCAAAGGCAAAAGTTAGACAAGCAATTCGCTAAGTTCTTGGATGTATTCAAGAAGCTGCAGATTAACATACCATTTGCGGAGGCTCTTGAGCAAATGCCGAGCTATGCGAAGTTCATGAAGGGTATTCTCTCGAAGAAATTGAAACTTGAGGAGTTAGAGACTGTTGCCTTGACGGAGGAATGTAGTGCCATCTTGCAACAAAAGTTGCCTCCTAAGTTGAAGGATCCTGGAAGCTTCACTATTCCATGCACTATTGGAGACATCTCATTCAGCAAATGTTTGTGTGATTTGGGTGCAAGTATTAATCTCATGCCCTTATCAGTGTTCATGCAACTTGGTCTTCCAGAGCCAAAGCCCACTACCATGACTCTACAACTTGCTGACCGTTCTGTTACTTATCCGCGAGGGATAGTTGAGGATGTTTTGGTGAAGGTCGACAAGCTTATCTTTCCAGCCGACTTTGTTATTCTTGACTTCGAGGAAGACAAGAAGATCCCTATCATCTTGGGACGACCATTCTTGGCGACGGGCCGAACTCTTATCGATGTCCAAAAGGGGGAACTCACTATGAGGGTGCACGATCAAGATGTCACTTTTAATGTTTTCAATGCAATGAAGTTTCCAACTGACGATGAAGAGTGTTTCAAAATTGATATGGTCGACAAGGTGGTTAACCCTGCAACTCAACACTTGATAAAAGCTGATGTGTTGGAAAGAGTTCTTTCTAATGACTTGGAGGTTGAGACCGAAGAGGATGAAGAACAATTGCAATATCTTACTGCATCACCATGGAAGAAGTTTCAAAGTTCTTTTGAATCATTGGGGTTGTCAGAATTGAAAAAGTCTCATGTTAGACTTAAGCCATCCATCGAGGAAGCACCTACATTGGAACTTAAGCCATTGCCTGAACATTTAAGGTATGCCTATCTTGGTGATTCTTCTACCTTACCTGTTATTATATCTTCTCAGCTTTCAGGAATAGAAGAGGAAAAACTATTGCGAATCTTAAGGGAATCCAAATCAGCCATTGGGTGGACTATAGCAGACATCAAGGGTATCAGTCCGTCGTACTGCATGCACAAAATTCCTTTGGTAGAGGGAGCTAACCCTACAGTTGATAATCAAAGGAGACTGAATCCTGTCATGAAAGAAGTTGTGAAAAAGGAAATTCTTAAATGGCTTGACGCGGGCATTATCTACCCAATTTCTGATAGCTCTTGGGTGAGTCCGGTACAGTGTGTGCCTAAGAAGGGGGGCATGACAGTGGTGAGTAATGAGAAGAACGAGCTCATTCCTACGCGAACAGTTACGGGTTGGAGGATTTGCATGGATTATCGGAAATTGAACAAGGCCACTCGGAAAGATCATTTCCCACTTCCATTCATTGATCAGATGCTCGACAGATTGGCTGGACATCAGTACTATTGCTTGCTTGATGGGTATTCTGGGTACAATCAGATTTGTATAGCACCCGAGGATCAGGAGAAGACTACATTCACTTGTCCATTTGGCACATTCGCATTCAGACGTGTTTCTTTCGGGTTGTGTGGTGCACCAGCTACATTTCAAAGGTGCATGATGGCCATCTTCTCTGACATGATTGGAATCAATGTGGAGGTATTCATGGACGACTTCTCAGTCTTTGGGGATTCTTTTGATGAGTGCTTGGAAAACTTGAGTTTGGTTCTAAAACGTTGTGTGGAGACGAATCTTGTTCTAAATTGGGAAAAGTGCCATTTCATGGTGCAAGAAGGTGTCATTCTGGGACACAAGGTGTCGTGTAAAGGTTTGGAAGTTGACAAAGCAAAGGTGGAGACTATTGAGAACCTTCCTGCCCCTGTCTCAGTCAAGGGTATTCGCAGCTTTCTTGGTCATGCGGGATTCTACAGGCGCTTCATAAAGGATTTCTCAAAAATTTCTAAGCCGTTATGCAATCTTTTGGAAAAAGATGTACCATTCAAGTTTGATGAAGCTTGTTCACAGGCGTTCGAGATCTTGAAGAAGAAACTAATTTCTGCTCCAGTTATTACAGCTCCTGATTGGAGTCAACCATTTGCTTTGATGTGTGATGCCAGCGATTATGCACTCGGGGCCGTTTTAGGCCAAAGGAAAGAAAAAGTGTTCCACGTTATTTACTATGCAAGTAAAACACTAACTGATGCTCAGTTGAACTACACGACCACTGAGAAGGAACTACTTGCTATTGTGTACGGGTTTGAAAAATTTCGCTCTTATCTGCTTGGTACAAAGGTGACAGTTTATACGGATCATGCTGCCATTCGCTATCTTCTTGCGAAGAAGGATTCTAAGCCAAGATTGATTCGTTGGGTTCTTCTGTTACAAGAATTCGATGTGGAAATCAAGGATAGGAAGGGGACGGAGAATCAGGTAGCTGACCATCTCTCTAGATTGGAAGATCATGGCAAGTCACCTAAAGACAACACGGTCATTAATGAGTTCTTCCCTGATGAGCAATTATTCAAAGTGCAAGATGATGAACCATGGTTTGCAGACTTCGTGAATTATCTAGTAAGCAACATCATTCCACCTGAGCTCTCTCATGCTCAAAGGAAGAAATTTTTGCACGATGTCAAGCAATATATTTGGGATGAACCGTTTTTGTTCAAGCAAGGAGCTAATCAGATTATTAGGCGTTGTGTTCCTTATGGTGAGACCGTTGCTATTCTAAGTGATTTTCATGCTACAGCTTATGGAGGTCATTATGCGGGTGAGAAGACAGCCACACGTATTCTTCAAGCAGGGTTCTATTGGCCAACTCTATTCAAGGATGCTCATCAGTTTGTGTTGAGGTGCGATCGATGTCAGCGAGTTGGTAATATTTCTCGTAGGGACGAGATGCCTCTGAATGTCATGATGGAGGTAGAGATCTTTGACGTGTGGGGAATCGACTTCATGGGACCGTTCATTCCGTCATGTGGTAATCAATATATTCTTCTGGCCGTGGATTATGTGTCTAAGTGGGTGGAGGTAAAAGCACTTCCGACGAATGATGCTAAGGTGGTGCTTAATTTTCTCCACAAGAACATATTTACTCGATTTGGCACTCCACGAGTTATAATTAGTGATGAGGGTACGCATTTTTGCAATCGGAAGTTTACATCTCTGATGGCACGCTATAACATCAATCATCGAGTTGCTACAGCTTATCATCCTCAAACCAATGGGCAAGCCGAGGTCTCTAATCGTGAAATTAAACGGATTCTTGAGAAGGTAGTTAGTCCTTCTAGGAAGGATTGGGCATTGAAGCTGGATGAAGCAGTGTGGGCTTATCGGACAGCCTATAAAACACCGTTGGGAATGTCACCATTTCAACTAGTGTATGGGAAAGCTTGCCATCTTCCAGCTGAGTTAGAGCACAAGGCATATTGGGCATTGAAGAAGCTGAATTTTGATCTTACAGCAGCAGGTGAGAGGCGTATGGTTCAGTTGAATGAAATGGACGAGTTCCGTTTGCAAGCTTATGAGAACAACAAACTCTACAAAGAGAAAGTAAAAAGGTGGCATGATCGTCGGTTGGTTCTTAAGACGTTTGTACCCGGACAATTGGTTTTGTTGTATAACTCTCGGCTTCGGTTATTTCCTGGGAAGTTGAAGTCACGTTGGTCAGGCCCATTCACAGTCAAAGCAGTTTTTCAACATGGGGGAGTGGAGATTTTTGACAAGTTACCGGAACAGTCGTTCAAGGTCAATGGTCAGCGGTTGAAACCATATTTTGGAGAGAAGTTGAATCGCGAAATTGAGACTGCGGTTCTAATTTGTGCAAATTAAGGAAATGGAGCTACGTCAAGCTAATGACGTAAAAAGAGCGCTTTGTGGGAGGCAACCCACTTGATAGGTATTTGTTGTATTCAGACTCAGGAGTTATAAAAAAAAAAAAAAAAAAAAAAAAAAAAAAAAGTGAAAAAATTTTTTCAACAGAGAGCAGGGCGCCGCGTCGCCGTGTCCCAGTGTATTCCTGGCGCCGCGTCGCCGAGGTCCCTGCCCAGAAAAAAAAGAGGCCCGGTTGAAAGAAAAAATATATAGATGTTGTATTTGTGTATTTATATAACCCACTCCCCCAAATAAAAACCATCTCCACCCCCCAAATATAACCCATCTCTTATCCAAATCCCTAACCCTAAAATTCTCCCATCTATACACTTATACACCTCCACCTATACATACAATTCCTTACAAATCTCAAACCCTATAAACACCCTAAATACATCCTCCATTCAATTCAATGGCATCCAAGCGACAAAGAGTGGTAATTGGTGGCGGTGAGGGTGCTAGTGGAAGTGCGGGTGGTGGTAGAAATCCACCTTCTTCTTCTCCATCTTTTGGGGGTGGCAATGGTGGGCCTCAATTTATCTCTGATGAGGCTAGTGAGAGGTATACTGAATTGTTGGAGTGTCCTATTGCCCGTGAGAGGGGTCTTTTGCCTACTATGAATGATGGGAGGATGTTGGACAATATTCAAGAGAGAGGTTGGGAGCGCGTTTGTGAGATTCCGGAACCTGTTCCGATGTCTGTGGTTCGCGAGTTCTATGCGAATGCTAGTGTGGACAAGAATGGTATTAGCCGGGTTCGTGGAGTTCGGGTGGATTATCGGCCGAGGGCTATTCGTCGTGTTCTCGAGCTTCCGGGTATTGATATGACTCGAGAGGATTGGTCGGGGAAGACTCGTGATGGTGTGGATCTTCAGATGATTATTCAGCAGTTATGTGTTCCTGGTACCGAATGGAAGTTGAGTAGGGGCACTACTGAGCCCACTACGTTTGTGTCGAAGGCCTTGAATCAATATGGGCGTACTTGGCACTCGTTCATCTGTGCCAACCTCATCCTACTAGGCATTCGAGTGAGGTGACGGTTGAGCGGGCTATTTTGTTGTATGCTATATGCAGTAGAGAGTTCGTGGATGTGGCTAGTTTGATCCATCAGGGTATTCTACGGTTTATGCAAGGGAGTTCTACTGCGGCGATGCCTTATGGTTCGGTCATTGCTAGATTGGCTAGTTTTCATGGTGCTGTTTGGTCAGAGGCGGAGGCGGTGCAGCAGCCACAGGCAGTGCTAGATCATCAGAGTATAGAGCGGCTGGCTGTGTGGGATGGTGGTTATGCCGATGATTGGGGCCTTGGGTATGTAGCGCTGCAGCAGCAGCCGGTGGAGCAGCAGCAGCACGAGGAGCCTAGAGATTTTATTGATCAGAGGCAGTATAGGCGTATGATGAGGCGTATTGACGCAGTGCACGATGTGCAGGTGGGTTTTGCAGCAGATTTTAGTCAGTTTGCACAGGCTTTGAGCACAGCTTTCCGTGCTAGTGGAGTGGACGTGACTTTTCCGCCGTTTGGAGTAGGAGCTGGCGCTGTCTATCCGCCACCGGATACTCCCGATGGGAGTGCTTCGGACGACGAGTAGGTATGCCTTGCACTCTTTTGATTCTTACCTTCAATGTGGACATTGCAATTTTTAAGTTTGGGGGTGGGGATTAAAGGTGCATTTGTATTAGTTGTATAATAGATGTGTTGCATATCATGTTAGGAGCATAATTGCATGTTAGTGTAGAACATTTTTGTTCTGTTTTTATGTATGTCATATAGGACATTCTGTTTATTGTGATATTTATGTTCATATAGTTGCATTTGCATTGCATAGCATGCATTTTTCATGATCCCTTAGAACGAGCTAATTCTGATTGGTGGACAGATGTCTAATTGGGTGTGGTAATGATGAATAGAGGGTTGATTTATAGTTCCCATGGAATTGACTTGCATGTTACGGAAACAGAATCTTTTCACTAGTCTCATTAGGTGCTTTTGGGCTAGGTTAGGGTCATGCCTGTTTGGATGTTTGAGACTTAATCACTTGATTATAATTAGAATTTTCGTTATTCCCTTGATGGCGTAGGAGCAATAAAGTCTAAGTTTGGGGGACACCAAGGATTTCATGCTAGTTGTTAATATTTGTCAATAATGGCTAGGCGTCAAACGGCTAGTAGCCGGCTCATTTTTATATGAGTAGTCTAGGGTTGGAATTGAGAATTCTCGTTCCAGATTGCATACATTAAAAAAAAAAAGAAAAAATAAAAAAAAAAGAAGAAAAAAAATGAAAGAAAAAGAAAAAAAAAAAGAGTCATGTAAATAAGTTAAATGCAAAATTAACCAGAGTGAGCTCTTTAATACTCGAGTTATTAAGTCTGAGGGGACTTAGTCCTAGTGACCTAAGGCTTTTATAGTCTGGGATCCTGCTGACCTAACACTCGCTACATGGGTATTATTGTATAAGCCTTTTGGGGTCTCACTCATTGCACGGTTAAATAAGCATGTGTAGTGTATATAGTATTTAGTGTCGTAGTAATAAAGCATGAATTCTTGGTTAACTTGAATAAGGATGGTGGTGTTCCTAGGTTATGAAGTGTCTACAGTCTATTCTGTTTATAAACCTGTGATTGTCTTGGCGAAGGATAGGTATGATTTTTGACCTAGTGTTGGGAGCATTTCTGATGAGCATTGCACACACACACGTTTCTGTTCATGTATTGTTAGTATACGGGGGCTTAGTCGAGCTCTATTCGGATTTAGTTGCATTCTTTGAGGCAGCTGGTTGCTAGTTGGTTTTGGTCAGTTTAAAGGGGATTGTTGCATTTTCATATAGTTGCATTCATGTAGTTAGTTGCATTGTTAGTTGCATTATTAGATGGATTTTGTGGGTACATTCACTATAGGCCCTCACGAGACCTTACTCGTCCACTAGGGCTGCCTAGGGGTTTAAAGGGCTTGTTGCATATGCTAAATGCAACCGTGATCACCTACGGAAGTGGTACTAAGTAGTTGTAAATATTTTGTTTGTTATGCTTGAGGACAAGCATCGGTTTAAGTTTGGGGGTGTGATAAGTGGGTATTTTATCTACTTAGAACGTTTCCATTTAGCTTAAAACGATGGTTTGTACTCGAGTTGTGGTATTTTTGATCTCTTTTAAGGGTATTGTGCAGGGATATCAATCACAGGTGTTAGAGGAACGAAGCATAGCAATCGAAGTGCAAAACGGAGTCAAATTCAAGAAAAGGAAAAATTATGTTGCTGAACAGTAGGTACGGCGCCGCGTCGCCGTGTTTGTACTGGAGGACGGCGCCGCATCGCCGTGGTGGAGGTCCTGGCGCCGCATCGCTGATTTTGTGCTTGAAGCCGGCGCCGCGTCGCCGTCTCGTCTGACCCGGTTTCCTGATTTGTTTTGGGTGAATTAAATAAAAAAAAAACATTTATTTTATGTACTAGCACCTGGAGGCCCATATAAGGGAAGAAAAGAAAACCCTAGAGAGAGGTGTGACAGCTTGTTTTTTGTACGTAGTTTTTTTAGCACAAAGAAGGAAGGAAGAAGATAGTTCCCAATTGGATTCTTGTATTCTTCCTAGTTGTGGATACTTAACCTTGGTGTATTCTTTAAAACCTTTGATATTTATCTCAGTCATTATTCGTTTCTTTCTATCATGTTTTCATTGGAACCCATGATGATGATTAGTTCGATCATGAACTAATTCGTTGTCATGGGGGTTTAGTGGACTTATTCATGAATTCTATGTGTTGAATCTTCTCGATGCCTATAGTGTGATTGATGTGATATCCTATCATGGTTGATTTAATTCGTTATAGGAGAGTAGCTAACTCCTGTAATTGTGTGTTAATTCTTGTTGAAGCGAAAGTGGAAATAAGAGTTTAGAACTTGCCATGTTAGCGTAGGTTTATGCGTGATAATATCATTCGTAATTAGTGTCGTAACTCTAATCGTTTTATGACGACTATGTGATCAATTGAATGCTTGCACCTCAACCATTATGTTTTATTCTTTATAGACATATGAAGACTTGGCATAATCGGGAGACTAAATGATTTCTATCTTTACTGTGGATATTGTTTAGGATGGTATTTGTTTAACGGCAGTTGGCTTATACCAGTTTTGTGTATTTGATCAGGTGTTAATAAATCACATGAACAAGGCTAGGGATTTGGAGACCATAGATGGATTGTTTAAAGAAACTAAATTCCCATGTTTTATTTGCATAAGTAATTCAACATAAATTTCAGTTCAAGCAGTTGATAATTAGCTATAATTCTTAGATAAATTTTAGTGATAGCAACAATCCACTTTATTATTTGTTTTAGCATCGGGAAAATAATCATACATTGGTGAGTGAATTAGCTAGACAATACAACGAGTCCCTGTAGGAACGAACCTTATTTGCTATCTGTATTACTTGAGATCACGTGCACTTGCGTGTTGAGTTGGTCGTAACATGCGCCTTGCGCGACCATCTGATCTAGCTGTTGTTGTGATATAAATAAATAAAGCAAGGGTGAGCAATAGCCCACCAGAAATATAATTGAACAGTGATAATATATAACAGTCCAAAATATCTTTGAAACCATATGTCATGCATTAACGATGTAGTACCAATATAAGGTATGAGATGAAGTTACAAGGTAACTCAAAAATATATTTGTTTAGAATAAATATTTGCTATGCAAAAGATAAGCAAGATATTCTCAGTTATCATAAAAGAGGAACTTGCAGGAAAAATATTGGAATTCCGGTTTCAACACTTTTTCACTTTGCCAACACCAACAGTGTTGCAGAAATTTCTCACTTTTAGAAGATGAACTAATACGGGAGCATTGCCGCGCCAGATGCCCTGACGTTTACGATGATCAGTCGTATGTCATGCATCTCATCAGTCGTTCTCTACATGTAGAAGGTAGCTCCGACGGAATTACTTATCTACCGCCCTCTGGAACTCCTCAGCCAACGGTTGGGCTATTGCTGGACCGGTGCCACTCGGCCACTTACGCGTCTCCTAGTTCGAATATCATCCATGACTCTGAAACGTAAAGTTCGTTTCCCCTTTTCCCCAAGTGTAACACTTGTTGATAGGACTCCACAAAGTAGTCGTATCTAATTGGAAAGGAAAATTCACCAATATTTCCCAAGCTGATGCTTGTTAATGGATATAAACTTGTTACATCAATCATACTCCTCGAGCGTTGATGAGGTAACCAAAAGACTCATATCGATGCTTGAAAGAATCAAGATATGAGTGACAAGATAGTTTTAGCAAGTATAGGACCGGGCAGTCCAATAAATAACATCGCTCAAGTGAGGTCCCCTTATATACGTTTGGAAGTTGAGCGAGTATTTAAATCTTCTTTAAGATAGATTTAAATGAAATTAAAGTTTTGGGAACCTCCCCTTGATAAAATAGTCATAAAAGACTCCGAAATATTTTACATAATATCTGAAGGTGAAGGATAACCTTTGAATAATATAAATCATTATAAAAAGAATTCAAAAGAATTTTATTAAACATTCCAAGAATATTTATTAAGTCAATAATAATTACGGAATACTATTAAATCATAATATTGCTCGTAAGTAATCCTCGAATGAATATATAGAATTATTTATTAAATAAATCTCTTCTTAAATGAATATTTAAAATAATATTCATTGAATAAATAAACTTAAATAAATATTTAATATAATATTTACTGAATAAATCAAACCTTAAATGAATATTTGAAAATAATATTCATTTAACAATTAACATTCCAAATGAATATCCAAATAATATTCATTAAACAAATAATATTCTAAATAAATATCCCAAAATAATATTCATTTAACAAATAATATTCTAAATGAATATCCAAAATAATATTCATTTAACAAATAATATTCTAAATGAATATCCAAAATAATATTCATTTAACAAATAATATTCTAAATGAATATCCGAATAATATTCATTTAGTAATCAAAACTTTAAAGGAATATTCGAAGTAATATTCCTTGAGTAAATAGAACTTCCAATGAATATTTTAAAATAATATTCATTAAGTAAATCAAACCTTAAATGAATATTCGAAAGTAATATTCATTAAATAAATAAAGATCAAATGAATATTCCAAATAATAATAAGTAAGCCAAATGAATATTTGGGAATGATATTTGTCAACCAAATAACTCTAATGAATATTCAAAATAATATTCATTAACTAAATAACTCCAATGAATGATCAAAATAATATTCATTAAATAAATGACATTCTAAATGAATATTAAAATAATATTCATTAAATATTCCTTCACTGAGGTAATACTCAAATAACGTTCCTCGAAGGATTCGTAATCGAATAAAAATCCTCGAAGTAATAAATTTGTCGCTGGGATCCCTCCGGGTTTCCACGACTATTTATATATTACAAAATATCGACTCCCGGTCTATATTTGAAGTATGAATATCATACGCCCTTCGCTAAGGGTTTTAACCAAACAATCCGGCTTATAACTGATATTTCATATATAGTCTATAAGCCGATATCGATTCAGGGAACAAGTAATTCAATATTAACTTGAAAGTAGGCATGCATGCTATGGCATATGTATAAGACAATCATCATATATATTATCACAACAACAGTTCCAAGTATTGGAAACTTGCCTGAGAATCGAGTGCGGGTAGGGGTAATGTGTCCCGGGTCAGCTCGACAATCTATAAACAATCAGAATATTTAAGATTAACCACTTAACGCTTATTAAAAGGCTAAGTATAAACTCCACTTAAATCGAAACATGTTTTCGAGTTATCCCGTTACGTGTCTTTTAGTGTAACTCTTTTTATCACCGATATGATCCGACATTCGTTCGTTATCAAGACATGTCATCATGCTTATACTTGGTACATACTTAAGTCGTATAAGTTCTAAGGTTGTTCGTTTACGAATCAAGATTATACCTCGAGTGTTATCGCCCGTTTTCTAAGTTATAACCAAAGTCATACCTTTAAGGGGTTCGTTCGCGTTTAACCTCGATTCAAACATTTTTATAAAATCGTAAAACGATCTATTCGACATGTGGTTTTCTCCCACACCCTCCTCTTTACCTCTAATATTTAATTAATAAGATTCGCCACTGATTAAACGACATTTAAGGGAATCAATTTCAATTACGAACTTTCGTTTACGATTTCGAACCACTTTTACGAATTTAATCATAACTCCTAAACCGTAAGTCCATTTGTTAACTCGAATAACTTGTAGAAGGGGGGGGGGGTTGAATACAAGTTATATAATCCTGTCTGATTTTTGCTCGATTATAAAAACAAGAATAAACGAATGAATCAAACTCTTGTTTGTATTAATAAGATCAAATACAAACTCTACCAAAGGTGTACAATACCTTTAGCAGCTGCTGACAATACAAATATCTCTCTGTTTGTTTCGAACTTCTCGAATACAAACCTTATACAGAGCTACGCACACGAACTCACAATTTCGTCTTACGCCTCACACTCTTTACAATGATATTGAGAGAGTATTTATAATGCTACCTATCAACTAATAACAGAAAGATAAAATCTATACATGACAATGTTCTGCCTTCTAGTCGATAGTTTCCTTCAATAGAAAACTCTTTCCTTCATAATATCTTCTTGCTTGTTCTTCAAACAACGATCCTGTTTTATAGCACTTGCCAGTTTCTGTAGCATCCATAATGACATCATCAGTAACACGACTGATATCAGGATCTGTACACTGCATCAGTATCTGATCAACCATCAGTATTGGACACGTCATCAGGATTTGCTCTCTGTTCCTGACATGTAGTCTCCGATACACTGTTCATTCCTGATTAAACTATACAGATAACTGTTCTACACATAAAACCTATATACAGTACTAAATCCTTTATAAGATCAGGATTACAAGAAGTATAATGTGTAAATTCTATTCTTAACATCACAACTTATGAATTATTCCTAACAATCTCCCCTATTTATGCTTTACAATCTGAAGCATAAATCTAAGTTGTGGATGTCAAAACATATAACAATACAACCAGAATAGAATTTATGAATGTAGAATTATGAAGTTAAGTACCTCCTTCACAGATGTAGACGTTTATCTAGTACTTAGAAGAAAGAATTTTAACTATTAATGCTGCTCTTCCTTTACCACTTCCTAGCTGAGATTCACCACTGTCACTCCTGGTTCTTCTTTTTACTACCATTTGTCTGATCTTTATCTCCCCCAGCTTTAGATTTATCTTTATCTCCTTCAGTCTGGTAGTGTTGTTGTTGTCTTTGAATTGTCTTTATCTCCCCCTTTTTGACATCAGCAACATTAATTCCAAGAGTTTCAGAAACAGAACAAATGAGATTCATAAGAACTGCTTGATTTTCCATAATTGTGACTTGGTTATCTTCAAGTGATTGAAGTCTTGTTTGAATAGCAATTTGAGAATTCTGAATATCTTTCAAAACATCAGAATGAACTTCAATGTTGGAAGTGCTTCTAGTATCTTCAGTATCAGAATCAGAAAGAACTTTATCTTCAAGTCTTGTAGAAGAAGTTGCTTGAGTTGTATGATATTCAAGTAATAAAACCTGATTAGAAGTATCAACGTCTTCATCTTTCTGTTCTGGAACTGAAACATGATCATCATCTCCTTCACCAGTATTCTGTGTACTAACATCTTCAAATCCTGACTCCTCCTTAGAGTGATCAAAGACTGTTGATGTCTCAATTCTAGCTGATATTGGAAGTACATACAAAGGAACACTAGGATCATTAGGATCTTCATCTGGTACATATGTATCAAGAGATTGCTTTATCCTGGCACCTCTTCTGTTAATGATTTCTGCAAGCCTCTCCTTTTGCTTCTGAGCTTTAACTTCTGGCTTTGCATTGTGATGTGCTAGGTCATTCTTCTGATACATTTTGATGAATGAATAAGTACCAGCATCCATACCCAAATTTTCAGACCAAGATTCAGGAAAAACCTGATCCCAGAAATCAAATGATGGTTTCCTAATTTTCTCTCCCTCACTATGGAGTTGATCATCCATACCCTCATTCTCACTTTGACTTTCTAAAGTCAACACTCTTTCTACCTCACCTTTTGCCTGGTCAGGAGCCAGCCGCTCAAATTGTGGATCTAAGTCCATCTTTTCAACTGTATCACTCAAATTTAGATAAGTGCTCTCATAACCTACAGAAAAATAGAGTTTAGAAGGAGTTTTTATACCTGAACTCACATGGAGAGAGGGTTCCTCATATGGCATGTGGCTTGAGGTTTTCTCCAAGGAGTGAGCTGCTATAGTCTCTGAACCCATACAATCATCTTCTTTCCTTTCAGAAACTACAGGCTCCAGTATACCACTTTCAGGTTGTTTACTAGACTCTGATGTCTTCAGTAATACTTCATTAGACACCATAGTTAGTATATCACCGTCTTTAAGTGTTGTTTGCTGAGACACACCCTCAAGGTGGATAGACTCTGACTGAACAAAATTTGTTTGATCTTCAGAAAAATCAACCAAAGTCATTCCTCCCATATCATAGGGTATCTCACTTGCATTCTCAGTCATCACAGAAGACCTTTCAACATCAGCTATCACAGCTCCTGAGTCATCCTTCCTCTGACTAGATGGTTCTTGTGTTACAGTGACTGTGATCTGATCTTTCCTACTATTCACCACTGGTGCAATAGTATCTTCTGTTGACTGCTTCCCTCTATCTACTTCCTCCAGTTGTTCACCTTGAGCTGAAGCATCTTCAATAATTACATCCTTGTCAAATAAATATGCATGAAGTGATTGAAGTGCAACATGCTTCGAGAGTCCAAATTTCTTGACTAATTGTCTTCTGACAGATACATAGAAATACATCTTCATTAAGTCAAGTCTTTGATGTAGAAGTCCATATTCATCTGGAAATAAAAGTTTTGGTACTTTTTCAACCAAAAAGTCTAGAACAGGCCTTGACAACTTCACTTTGAGAGAAATTAATCCCATAGCCAGTCTGTATGATAATGTAGTTTCCCATGAAGAATCAATATCCAGATCTCTATTGTCAAATACTGACATAGATGTAGCTTGATTTGTAGAAACCTGCATGATATTAGTTGGACTAGACTCTGTGTGTGTAGGTGACAATTGAATCTTTCTCCTTGTTCTCCTGATATAGTGAGCAAAAGATTTATCCTGAGAAGACTCAAGAGGTGTAGACACAGAAGTGATCTTGGGATGAGATCTTTGTTCAATAGACACAGTCTTTTGAGAGACAGTATCCAGTAACTGTTTTCCCTTTTTAAGAACTACAGCCTTTTGAGAGACTGCAGCCTGGCTGTGACTAGGTTTTTCATCTCTTTGTGCTAACAAAGAAAGTTGAATTGCAGCCTTCAATTCTGCTCTCTCTGCAAGAGTTAAATCATCATCATCTTCACTAGAATTACTACTACTACTTGACACAACAAATCTTCTCTTCCTTACAACTGATGTCTTTTGAGAAACACCAGAGGTTGGTTTCTTTGAAACAATAGGCTGTGGATCAAAATTTGGTTCTTGAATTGTTTCAGAGACTATGATGTTTTGGGCTACTTGGGTAGACACAGGTGGGTTCTCCTCCAATTGAGATTCCTGAGCCATTTCACCACAAAAGAAAGAAGAATTGTAGATAGTAGGAAGATGAGTGTTAAGAATTACCTGAAAATGATGTGGATAATGAATTACAGGTATTTCATCTAGATTCTTTTCATTGTCCTTCTTTGTAATATCAGAGAAAATTCTCTTTTGCTGTTCATAAGAAGAAACACAATGTTCCCTACCAAATCTAGCTTCAACATCAGGAATAAAATGGTTAATAAACAATTGCATAAATCTATGATAATAAACCATTTTCCTGTTTTGATCTCTTGACCCAAGTTTAATACTCATCTGACTTAAGATAATATGACCAATGTTAATTACTCTGTCATAAAGCAAACTATAAGCAATATGTGATGTAACAGAAGTAATTTGTTGAAAAGAACTACATTTGCCAGTAAAACATTTAGCAATTTGATCAAAGTAAAAAGACCATTCCTTTCTAAGAAAAGTTCTATTCAACTGGCTCATGTTATCTAGAGGTCCACTATAACCTAATTCAGACAACATAGTTCTTATATTATCATCAGATGGTACATTCTCATAACTATCAGTAACAGGTGAGCAGAGTACTGAACTAACAACAGATTCAGTAATGTCAAATAAATCTTGTCCTAAATGTAGAACAATCTTACCTGATTGATTCTGAGTAGAATCAATTACCTCAGCATTCTCCCAAGCTTGTGAAACAGCTACTTGATTAATCTGTGGAGATGCTGTCAATGCATAACTTAATGGTCCATACACCAGAAAGTCCATGATTGGATGAAAATCAGATGACACTCCTTCCTTGTTGGTAATAGCTGCAACATGATTGTTTGTCATAAAATCAAAGTCACCAAACTTGAAGGCTACTGATTTAGGTAATCTTCTCTGAGCTGCCATTTTTGATCTGAAAAGAAACTTGAAAAATTCTTGAAATGGATTAGTGATTTTGAAAACTCAAGAGTGATTTTTGCTTTAGAGAATGTAAGATTAGAGAAAGCAATTGCACGATTAGAGTTTTAAAACAAATATATTTCACAAATCTTTCAGACCACTATCCCACGTTGACACGTAAGTTGACAGGTGTCAGTCCCTGAAAAATGCGGTTACCCACGATTTTTGGAAAATAAAATCCAAAATTGATTTTCATGAAATAAATCAGGGTATAAATAAGCAATACTGATCAGCTTCCTTTTCCTGATGACCTCTCATCAAAATAATCACAAGCAATGATTTTCACATCCTGATGGTCACACATGAAATCCTGACCAATATTATCAGAGACTTAATATGGAGTTTTTCACGTGGCATTTTTCTTTTATCTGAAAAAGAAAATAAACAATTAATCTGAACAGAAAATCAATTGGTTAGATATTTTCAATATTTCTTGAAACAAGAAATACAGTCTCATGCAGTAATTAGCATTTGACTTCATTAAGACTTCCAAGTGACTGCTCAGCTTCTCACGTCTTCCTTTAAAAGAACCAAACGCCTTGTGCCATTCTCCATAACCTTTCAATTTCTTTTCTTCTCAACAATGCTTCTCAAACCAAAAATCCCTTCAAACCCATTTTTCAGACTTTTCTTGGTCGATGAACATCCTGTTCTTGATCATCTCTTTGAACAAACGACTCTTCTCATCGAACTAATCATGAATGGATTGGTTTTCGATAATATCCAGAGGTTTCTCCTAGAACATCCATCTGTTGGATACAATCTTCCCCTAACCTCCTCAAAACTTGAGGATGAAGAATTTGGCCGAGAGTCTGAGGTTGATCTTGATGGAGATGCTATTCATTTAAGTTAGCTGCTCTCATTCAAGTCGCCCAGACAAGGAATCCAATAGCAAACAAGACTTTCATCCCCTAATGGATTTCTTGAGATGCTCCTTGTCCTGTTCCTCAGAGTTCATATCAAAGACAAGTATAGAATAGAAATTTAGACAAAAAGATGTTGTATTTCATTTCCATGTAATGATTTCTATTAATGAAAATACAATTTCTTGTTATCTGCTTGTCTTTTGATTTCTGAATGATGTACAAATTATCAGTATGCAAATATCAAAACTTGCTAGCATAGACTTAACACATCACAGAATCAGATTACTACACAAAGTAAACGTCAGGATCTGAAACAATTTTCATAATCCTGATACTGACACAATACTGATGACGTCAGCATCCTGATAACAAATCTAATCCTGATGATTATTAACAAGTCTATCATACTGAAATTTATCAAGGCAATGTGTTATAGCTAAAACATTTAACAATCAAATATAGATCCTGACAAGAATATCAAGTCTATAAGCTAAGAACAACATACCTTGCTACTTTTGCAGATGTTAAAGATCTAAAAATTTAACATTCCTAACTCACTTACTAGTCTACTGAATGTAGTCTCATCAAGTGGTTTAGTTAGAATATCTGCAAGCTGTTTGTCAGTAGGAACAAAATGAAGTTCCACAGTACCATTCTCAATATGTTCTCTAATAAAATGATACCTGACATCAATGTGCTTAGTCCTTGAATGTTGAACTGGATTTTGTGCAATTTTAATAGCACTAGTATTATCACAAAACATAGGAATATTACTAAGTGTCATACCATAATCCAGCAACTGATTTCTTATCCAAAGGAGCTGTGCACAACAACTGCCTGCTGCTATGTACTCAGCTTCTGCAGTTGAAGTTGAAACAGATTGTTGCTTCTTGCTTGCCCAAGAAATCAATCTATTTCCCAAGAATTGACATGTACCTGTAGTGCTTTTCCTGTCTATTTTACACCCTGCATAATCAGAGTCTGAATAGCCAATTAGAAAGAAATCAGATTCTCTAGGATACCACAAACCAAGATTTGGAGTTCCTTTGAGATATCTAAAAATTCTCTTCACAGCAATTAAATGAGATTCCTTAGGATCACCTTGGAATCTAGCACATAAACAGGTAGAAAACATTATATCTGGCCTACTTGCAGTTAGATATAACAAAGAGCCTATCATGCCTCTATAACTAGTATTATCCACACTCTTCCCCTTAGGATCAGAGTCTAGTTTAGTGGCTGTTGCCATGGGTGTTTTCGCAACTGCACAGTCTTGAAAGTCAAACCTTCTTAAAAGATCTTTGATATACTTTGACTGATTAATGAAAATACCAGTATCAGTCTGTTTGACCTGCAAGCCTAAGAAATAATTTAGTTCACCCATCATGCTCATCTGATACTTAGACTGCATAAGCTTGCTAAACTTAGCACATAACTTCTCATTAGTAGAACCAAAAATAATATCATCAACATAAACTTGAACTAAAAGCAATTCACCTTTTATCTTTCTAAAGAATAGAGTTTTGTCAATTGTACCTCTTGTGAAGCCATTTTCAAGAAGAAATTTAGACAAAGTCTCATACCATGCTCTTGGTGCCTGCTTTAGTCCATAGAGTGCCTTGTCAAGTTTGTAGACATGATTTGGAAACTTTGGATCAATAAATCCAGGTGGCTGTTCTACATATACTTCTTCATCAAGTTTGCCATTTAGAAAAGCACTCTTAACATCCATCTGGTATACCTTGAATTTTGAATGAGCTGCAAATGCAAGAAACATTCTGATTGCTTCCAATCTTGCTACAGGTGCAAAGGTCTCATCATAATCAATGCCTTCTTCCTGAGAATATCCCTTGGCCACCAGTCTTGCTTTGTTTCTTACAATCATACCAGATTCATCTAGCTTGTTTCTGAAAACCCATCTTGCACCAACAATAGATCTACCTTTAGGTCTTGGTACCAGTTTCCAAACTTTGTTTCTCTCAAACTCATTTAACTCCTCCTGCATTGCAATTACCCAATCAGGATCCTGTAAGGCTTCTTCAACCTTCTTAGGTTCATTCTTTGAGAGAAAACAACTATACAAGCATTCATTTTGAATTGATCTTCTAGTTCGAACACCACTATTTGGATCACCAATTATCAAATCTTCAGTATGATCCTTTGTCCATTTTCTAACAGGTGGTAGATTAACTCTGCTAGTCTCTCCCCCTAAGTTAGTGGTATCTTTTGTAGAAGAATTCTCTCTACCTTCAAAAACTCTCCTTTGATCAATAGAATCAGTAGATTCCATATTGCTGCTAGTTACTGATCTTTCCTCAGTAGACTCTGAAAGGTCAGTTCCTGATGGAGTAGACTCTGAAACGTCAATTCCTGATGGAATAGACTCTGAAAGACTAGTCTGCTCCTGATGATCACTGTGTTCTCTCTGATTGATTTGCTCCCCCTCAACAGTAGCATTCCTTTGAGAAGCAATAAAAATTCCTTCTGGAGAACCTTCATCATCACTTGAGAGTATCTCAGAAATCTTCAGATTTTCAAATTCCAATTTGTCATGGCTTTCATCAGTTTGCAAAATTCCAAATTTCTTATCATCAAATGCAACATGAATTGATTCCATAACAATGTGAGTTCTGAGATTATAAACTTTGAAGGCCTTAGATGCTGAATATCCTAGAAAAATTGCTTCATCCGATTTGGCTTCAAATTTTCCAAGTTGTTCTGGATGAACTTTTAGGACATAGCATTTACATCCAAAGATGTGAAAATATTTCACACTTGGTTTCTTTCCTTTGATCATCTCATAGGGAGTCTTTCCATGACTATTTACCAAGGTACAGTTCTGAGTGAAACATGCAGTGTTAATAGCTTCTGCCCAAAAGTAGGTTGGAAGTTTTGCATCTGCAAGCATGGTTCTTGCTGCCTCTATGAGAGTCCTGTTCTTTCTTTCCACTACACCATTTTGTTGAGGTGTACCAGGTGCAGAAAACTGTTGAGTAATTCCATTGTCTGCACAAAACCCCTCCATTGTAGAATTCTTGAATTCTGTACCATTGTCACTCCTAAGTACTTTGACTTTGTACTCAGAGTTATTATGAATATTCTTGATGAGTTCAATGATTTGCTGAGGAGCTTCATCCTTCTTGTGTAGAAAGAACACCCATGTAAACCTTGTGAAATCATCCACCATAACTAGAGCATATCTTTTCTTGCTGATAGACATAATGTTTACTGGACCAAACAGATCAAGATGTAGCATGTGAAATGGTTCAGTAATTGAATTTTCAGTCTTGCTCTTGAAAGTGGTTCTTCTTTGCTTTCCAAACTGACATGCATCACAAAGTCCATCTTGCACAAAATTCGCCTGAGGTAGGCCTCTCACCAAATTGTATTTAACAAGTTGATTAAGCTTCTTGAAATTAAGATGTGAGAGCTTCTTGAAATTAAGATGTGAGAGCTTCTTGTGCCAATTCCAGCTTTCATCATTTGTTGCTTTACTGTAGAGACATCTAACAATTCCTTTAGATGTATCACTTAAGCTGGCTTCATATATGTTACCATGCCTTTGACCAGTTAGAACAATGTCTCCATTCTGCATATTCAAGACTTTGCATCCTTCTCTGTCAAAGATTGATTTGTAACCTTTATCACCCAGTTGACTTATGCTTAAAAGAGTATGTTTCAAGCCTTCAACCAGTGCTACATTTTCTATGATGACATTCCCCAAAATAATTGAGCCATATCCCAGAGTTTCTCCTTTGTTGCCATCTCCAAAAGATATTACTGGGCCAGCTTTCCTCTCAAACTTTGTAAGCAGGGACTTCTTTCCAGTCATGTGTCCAGAGCATCCACTGTCCAAGATAATTGAATGCTTCTTTCCTGTGCCCTGCAAACAAAAAGTAACTAGTTAGAATTTTTTAGGACCCAACTTTGATTGGATCCTTTCTTACTAGATTTAGAGACAACAGATTTTGAAGATTTTGCCTTTATTTTACCTGTTGCAGAGTCAACTTTAGACTCTGATCTCACAAACTGTTTGTGACTAGGAGTTTCAGATTTCAAAGAATAATAGTCATAATACAGTTCATGATATTCTCTACACATGTAAATGGAATGAAGTAAACTACCACAATGATAACAAGCTTTTTGTGGTTGGTATTGAATTTTCTGAGTCTTGGGGAATCTGGACTCAGTTTTCCAAGAAGGTTTTTGATTGCAGTCTAGAGCCAAATGATTATGATTTCCACACTTATAGCATTTTTTCCTAGGTGCATCAGGTACAATCTTGTAATTATTCTCTTTGTTAATACCTTCTTTTCCATTCCTATTTCTCTTGATCTTGCTAGACTCTGAAAGACCATCTAATCTCTGTTTCAACTGAGACTTAGACAGAAACCCTATGTTTACATTCTTAGGTTTCTCTAACACTTTCTCATCTGAATAACTATTGTTAATTCTCTTGTGTACAACAGGGGTACCTTTTGAATCAACAAATTTAACATGATTAGGTTCAGAAACAATTTTCTTACCTTCAGATTTAGATGTGTTAGCTTCTACCTTACTATCATTATTGACAATAGCTACTTTTTCTTCTTGTCTAGCCTTATCAAAACCTAAACCATTAACCTTACCACGAATTCCACTCTCAAAGATTTCTATTGTCTTCTTACTGGAATTGTTAATGGTCTTAATCACATCTCTCTCTTCTTCTAGTTCTTTTCTGACATAGTCATAAGCCTCAAGAATTACACTATAATCATGCTTAGCTTTATCAGAACTCAACTTGTATTCTTCCATTTGAATTAATTCAGATTCAAGAAAATTATTTCTATCAACTAATTTATCATTCTTAACCTTAAGTTCATCTCTTTCACAAGTAAGAATTCTAAAATTAGTCATAAGATTCTTAAACTCAGCATGGATAGATCTAATTTCATCAGAATTTAAGCTATCAAATGAATCAAGAGAGTGAAGTGATACCTTATCAGAGGATGGAGAAGTTTTCTTTGGAGATCCAGGTTTGTCTGAACTATTGGCCATCAATGCAATGTTTTCATAATCCAATTCATCTTCAGAGTCACTGGAATCAGCCCAATCCTTCTGTGTGACCATAAGTGCATTACCCTTTCCTGAATTCCTAGGCTTCTTACACTCACTAGCAAAGTGTCCAAGCTCGCTGCAGTTAAAGCACTTAATCTTGGCCTTATCAAGCTTGACAATTGTACTTTTGCTCTTGTCACTCTTCTTCTCCTCCTTCTTTTGAAAAGGTCCTTTGCTAAATCTTCTCCTGTTGAATCTGCCTTTCTTGAAGGCTTTAGCAAACATAGCAAAGAGTTCTTGCATCTCAGATTCAGAATCATTGTTGTCAGAGTCCATATCAGTAGTCTCTGACTCAGAACTTTCTTTGCTTTTCTTCTTCCTCGAATTCTTTACAGCAATCTCTTCATGCTGTTCTTCAGGAAGCTTCTTTACTTCAGATTGAGCAGTAAGTGCAATAGTCTTCATCTTTCCTTCACTCCTGCTCTTCTTCTGCTGCTTGTCAAGTTCATAAGCTCTCAATTTTCCATAGACTGCCTCTAATGAAATCTCATCCAGATCATTAGCTTCCTCAATCGCAGATATCTTCTCATTGTAGAAATCAGGCAAAGCTTTCATGAACTTTGTATTCATATCCTCCAAGTCATAATATTTACCATGCATGGCCATCTCATTGATGAGTTTTGTAAACCTATCAAAGGTATCAGTAAGTGACTCACCAGACTTGGATTCAAAGTACTCATACTGTTGTATAAGTAATGTCCTCATATTCTTCCTGACAGGCTTAGTTCCTTCACAGTGAACCTTAAGATTGTCCCATATATCCTTAGCAGTTTTACAAGAGAGAACATAATTAGTGAGAACAGAATCAAGACTATTGAATAATATGTTTCTCACTTTAGCATCTTTAAGAACACTCTCCTTGTCCTTATCTGACCATTCAGATTTTGGCTTCTCTGCTGTATGTTCTGGAACAACCTTACCATCAACAGTTGCTTGTCCAACGACCTTTGTTGGAACAAAAGGTCCATCTCTGATTCTGTCAAGATAATCAGGATCTGTTGCTTCCAGATGATGCAACATCTTTACTTCCCATAGAGTATATTCGTTTCTCTTGAGCATAGGAATCTTAGTATTCCCATCCTTGTAACCAGACATGATTGCAGATCTTTATGATTACTCGAAATCAACCCGCTCTGATACCAATTGTTAACTCGAATAACTTGTAGAAGGGGGGGGGGTTGAATACAAGTTATATAATCCTGTCTGATTTTTGCTCGATTATAAAAACAAGAATAAACGAATGAATCAAACTCTTGTTTGTATTAATAAGATCAAATACAAACTCTACCAAAGGTGTACAATACCTTTAGCAGCTGCTGACAATACAAATATCTCTCTGTTTGTTTCGAACTTCTCGAATACAAACCTTATACAGAGCTACGCACACGAACTCACAATTTCGTCTTACGCCTCACACTCTTTACAATGATATTGAGAGAGTATTTATAATGCTACCTATCAACTAATAACAGAAAGATAAAATCTATACATGACAATGTTCTGCCTTCTAGTCGATAGTTTCCTTCAATAGAAAACTCTTTCCTTCATAATATCTTCTTGCTTGTTCTTCAAACAACGATCCTGTTTTATAGCACTTGCCAGTTTCTGTAGCATCCATAATGACATCATCAGTAACACGACTGATATCAGGATCTGTACACTGCATCAGTATCTGATCAACCATCAGTATTGGACACGTCATCAGGATTTGCTCTCTGTTCCTGACATGTAGTCTCCGATACACTGTTCATTCCTGATTAAACTATACAGATAACTGTTCTACACATAAAACCTATATACAGTACTAAATCCTTTATAAGATCAGGATTACAAGAAGTATAATGTGTAAATTCTATTCTTAACATCACAACTTATGAATTATTCCTAACACCATTTCATACGATCTTTATATCAAAACGAAGCTTATAACATAATCTAGCTTATCATGGCAGATTACCAAGCTAGGCAGTGAGTTAAACCTACTGTGATGCACGGTTTTCAAGGTTAAACGAAAATCGGGCATTACGACGGCTATAAATCGAGCGTTCTACTAATCGTAATACTAAAACCAAGCCACACCGGGCATACCATACATCCATAACCTCACCAAGCAACCTTTACATGCCTCTAAAATCAGTGGTGAGGTTATAATCCAATATCCATTATTTTTCACCATTTACAAAGTCACAAAATCACTAAAACTCTTAAACATGAACTTTCATGCATGTAACTTCATAACAACCATAAAAACTAAAATAAACTCAAAGGTGGGTTAGGGTTTGAAATGATTTATACCTTCCTGGGAGAGTAGTATAACCTTCCTAAGCCTTGATCTATCCTTGGATGATCCTAAGCTAGTTAAATCCACCATGAAAAACAAGAAAAAACAAGATTAGTTCTTAAAACCACTATTCATCCTCCTCTTTGATGAATTAATTGAAAATGGAAACAAGTGAGATTGGCTTTGAAATTTTTATGGGATCACTTTTAGGAAATGTAAGACTCACAATAATTTTTGCAAGATCAAAAGATGGTGGGAAGAGGGGTTTTGATTTTGGAATTACAAGAAAAGCCGAATGGCTTGTTTTGGTGGTGGTGGTGTTGTTTTTTGATCTTTCTCTCCTTTTTCTCTTTTGACTTGTTGGTGAAATGATTTTGTGATATTTGTGGGGTGTTATGGCTGCTAATACACTCTAATTACAAGTGTCAAGACTTGATGGTGTGTTAGAAAAGAGTGGTGACATGTAGCCTTGTTGTTTCATTCTAAATCACACACCTCATCCTTTCCTTTTTCTTTTCTTTTCTCATTTCTTTTCCACCAATCTAATATTAGTAAACCCTAGATGATCATGTGGTGTTTCTCATCTCATTATATATTTAATCTGTAATTCGTTTCGCGTTCGCTTTATCGCTTAATCTCGTTATAAAGTTCTAGCGATTTCTAAAACGCTTATTATTCTAACTCGAGGATTTTCATTCTAAATTCTCAAATCATAATTAAATAAAATCCTTAATTCCTTGACATAATAATTCTCTTATCTTGTTCGCATTAATATGCTCTTTACTGCTCGATCAGATTTTCCTTAAAAAATAAATTTTGGATTTTCTGAAATCCGATCACGTTTACATACACTTATTTGCTTCGTAGATTGCTAATACGAACTCAGAAATCCGTTCCGAATACCGGGTATAACATTATTATAATAATATTCCAAATTCCACCAAAATCACTATTCATCACTTATTTTTATTTAATTCCTATAATTAGGAAAATGAACCTGGTTCACCTTCGAGTGTTCATTAACCTTTTTACGGAACCGCTGGGCTTATAATAGATATTGATTTGGATGACATGAGGGTATCTATTTCTCTCTAGGGAATCTTATCTTAACTTTCTAGGAGATAGATTATTCTAATCTAAGTTATCACCCAATAGCATCCTTCAGGCCATATAACCTTGGAATATATATATCCTGTCATTATTCATTCTTTAAAGCCAGTATTACATTGTAGTTTTAACCACTGTTCACTCTTACATCAATATATAATAAAAGTTTTAATTCTACCAAAAAATCTGGGTTCTTACAACTCCAGAATACGTTACTACATAATTTACAGGGGCACACCAACTCATTGCCTACGGCATATCTAGCGAATGCGTTCGTAACAAAATCTTCCACCCCCTTCCTATATTTATCACTATATTTCGGAAGTGATATCCATTTCTCTCCTTCAAGATCCATTCTCTACATAATTGATTTCAAACAAAAAACACCATACATCAAAAAAGAACATACCTAAGAAATCTCAGTAAATTCGCACTCTCTACTGAACAAAGCACTAATTTTAACCAATTCCACATGTATTTTGACCCCTAAAAAAATAAGCATACTCTGTACTCAATAAGAATTATCTAGTATAAATTACTCTGCTGGTAACAAATTACCTCAAAGAAGATCAGAATCAAACAGCCAAATCAGAAATTATAAGCATATAAAACTAACAAAGGATGCAGCATACAAAAATTGACATAAAATCATGTCAAATTAACAAACAATTAAAAGCATATAAAACTGACAAATCAGAAATTATAAGCATATAAAACTGACAAAGGATGCAACATACAAAAATTGAACCAAAATCATGTCAAATTAACAAACAATTACCAAAAAATTAACATATAAAAACTGAATGGTGTTAATTAACAAATAAAGAAGACGTACTAGCTCACATACACAAATTGAACAAATAATCAACATATAATACTAGTTTTAATCGCACAAAAATTATGAACATATAAAATTAAACATATAATCCAAAGATTTTCACATGCATACACTTATATCCATGTATAATCTAACATAATCGAAAAAATATGGGTACTTTACCTTGAATTAAAGTTCTAACTGATGCTCCACAGTCCACTCCAACTTTTCTAGATCTAATCGATTTGGGGTTTTATGGTTTTGCGGTTTGAATTAGGGGCTTGAGAGAGGTGTAAGAGATTAGTGAGAGAGATGAGTGAGAGAGATGAGAGAGGGAGAGATAGTCGAGAGAGGTGAGGTCGAGAGTGAGGTCGAGAGAGATGAGTGAGATCTGAGAGAGTGAGGGAGAGAGGTCTGAGAGATTAGCGAGAGAGATGAGAGAGGGAGACATGGTCGTGAAGTCGAGAGAGAGATCTGAGAGACTGAGAGAGAGGTCTGTGAGAGAGAGATGAAAGAGTGAGGTTTAGTTATTTTGTGTAATAAAACATTATTACAGAGTTTTGTGTAATAGGAGTAATAGTTTCGGTACGAAAAAATTTTGGCAAGCCCGGGAATAAAATTTTATAAATCCCGCTCATAATTTCGGTAAAGTTGACCCAAAATGTTGCAATATTGTATCTGTATTGTAACGCTTTTTAAAAAGTATAAAAAGCGTTGCAATGTTATAAAAATGCAAAATTATCATTTTGCTTGCAACACTTTTGGTATTTCTTGTAACACTTTATAAACTATTGCAATAGACTACCAAGTTTTGTGTCTATTGTAACACTTTGTGTAACACTTATACATATCGGTGTTGCAATAGGCCATATTTGGTGTAGTGTGTTCTTGATGATGTTGGTTGCTAATTAAACTCCCCTCCCCTCAGTCCATTTTCCCCAGCCCTTGTTCGTTGTATTGCAGCAGTAGTGTGTGTTGAATCGTGGTCGGATGTGACTGTATCCAGCTGTGAGTATGTAGTGTGTGTGTGTGTGTCCGACTGGTGTGAGGTGTGTATAGAGTGTGTGTGTGTATAGAGTGATGGATGTGTGCGAGGTTGGTTGTGTATATATAATTGCTGGTTGTGGCCGAGCAGGTGCAAGTTGGGTTCAAATTGTTATTTTGTTTGTTGTGTATGCAGATGGTTAATTAGATTGGGTTAATGTTCAAGTGGTAGATTAGGTTGCTGTTCTTGTGGCTTGATGTTGACCTGGTTAAGGGGTTTGGTGGGGAGGTGTTGATGTTCTAAGGAAGATAGGAGAGTAAGGTGATTGTTAGAGCTGTGTGAAGTGTAGGGAGGGCGAGTAGTAGTCGATTGGGGCAGCAGTGAGTGAAAGAGTTTGTCCTAGAATCCAATCATGTATGATGATTTAGAAAGAACTTTTTTGTACTCTTATTTGATTTCATTAATATTAATAAAAGACTTATTTGTTTTTATTACGGGCCTTATCTATTTAAAGTGTTTTAAATAAGATATTCCATGGTTTAAAGTAAAGCTTCTAGAATTATAATGAGATTATAATAGTGAGATCTAGAAGATGATAACTCTAGACCTAAACAGTTCCTGATCATAGGATAACTAATTGGAAGTTAGTGAATCCGCAAAGATTGGTACATACTATGCTTGCTCCTTTCAGGAGGATGTCTGTTCTCATAGGCATTTGTGTGGTGACACTATAGCTAGTATGTAGGTGCTTATTAAGGAATAAGTTCACTGAACATGACTCGATAAGTTGAACAACTAATGGAGTTTACTCACGTGTCGATAGTTGTTCACTGAGTGATAGTTGTACAAATGTCCTTAGACTTGAGATCGTTATAGTAATCTTGTATATAATGAACTATGCTTTGGTTTAGTCCTTAGTCTCAAGGACATCCATTAGGTCTATTCTGGGCATAGGGATTTGTGTATGGAGATAGTTAACGGTCAATAAAGGATCTACCCCTTCCAGTAAAGGAAGAGAATATCCTATGCTATTCTTATGATGCTAGTTCCGGAATCTCTGGCCAGAGTGTATGAAATTAGAAAGGAGTTTCTAATTTGCATTAATATGAACTTTGCATTATGAATAAGAAATCATATGATTAAATTTGATAGGCTTGACACGAGTTCCATGCCTTGTATTTAATCGGGATATTGTAGGGTTGAAGGAATTGATTGTACGGTAACTAGCACTGACAGGTTCTTGGTATTCTAAGCAGTGAATTCATATTATCCGGATAGTCGCGATATGTTGAGAAGCATCACTCACGATGTAGAATAAATATAATTAATCAGTTAATTATATTTAATGAATTTTAGAATTCATATAAATAATAAATAAAAAGTTTATTATTATTTATTTCTACTACCGGCTTAATATTGAACCTACAGGGTCACACCATAAAAAGATTAATTTATTGGTGAAGGTATTTTGAGAGAGCAAGTTGTTTTAATAATGATTAAAATTGTTTTAATTATTATTTAACATTTTATAAGATAAAGTGTAGGATTTATATATTAATATATAATGATATATTAATTATGAAAACCCTACATGAGCCCTATAAATAGAATGAGATGAGAATGAGTTTACACACTTTTGGTTTTTGTGAAAAACCTAGTTGCCTCCCTCATCTTCTTCATCTCCCTCTCTCTCTCTCAAACCTCCATTTTTATAAAAGCTTAGTTTTATAAAAAGCTTCGTCGAAGAATTAATCTTGGTGGATACCGGTAGAGTGCTTCACACTCTGAGGAGCAACTGCTAAAACACCATTTTGTAAAGCTTCGATTTCAAGGTATGGTTACGATTCCCTCGCTTATTCATTTTATATGATTTTCTATATGTACGATATATGGTTTTTACGGAAATAATTGTTATACCATGCTTCCGCTCATCCGTAAATTCCTTCAATGGCATCAGAGTTAGGTTCTGCATATAGAGATTCATATAAAAAATTTCAGATTTTTTTATGCATGTATGGATTTATTATGATTTTTGCAAGTTTATTTGGATTTAATTATGAATTAATTCAAAATAATATTTGCATGAAGATTTGACCATTGATCTGGGTTCTATAAGTGTTATGGATCATCTAGATATTTTTTCATAATTTTGTGATGTGTAGATTATTTGTTATGAATTTTTTAAAATTGTTTTGATTAAAATTCATAAAATAATCATGCATGTGAATATTATGAAATTAAAATTTTGCACAAGGAACCCCTACTGATTTGATATTTCTGCTGCTGATAATTTTCAGAAATCATGTCCTTATGATTTTTTATTAGTTTATTAATTAATTGTTAATTAATTTATTAATATTAAAATTATAAAGATAATAGCAAGAGTTATTAGAGTAGTTAATAGAGACAACAGTTACAAGTACTAGAGGACAAGAAACGGTCGATTGCTGAGAAGAAAAAAAAAACTGATCTGAGTTGCTGCTGTCTGACGCGCGGGGGGGTCACGCATTTCTAAAATGCGTGACATAGTCTTTTGCGCAATGTCCGGATGCGTTACAGAGTTTAATGGTTTTAAATGATTGTAACGCCTTCTGGGAATGCGTTACAGCCCTTCTGGCCAAATTAAATTTGATTTTCTGGGAGTTTCGTAACTCCGTTTTGGGCGTGCAATATATCTTTGGATTCGTATTTCCGATACGGATCTAATGGAGTGGTCAAATATTTTTTATATAATATTTTTGAAATATTTATATTATCGGAAGTGTTTTAAAGCATATTTTAATTGTTTTAAATTGCTTTTAAATGCTATGATAAATCCATACATCATTATATCAATGTGTGACATGATATTACTTGCATGCATACATGTTTATTTATGTTTATATATGAGATATATGCCTAAGTTTACCATGCGATGATAGATCTAGGTGAACTTAAATCAACATAAGGCGTGCGCTAGAAAATCTAGAAATAGGAATCGTTTCTTGCCTTAATAATAATATTATGAATACAATCATGAGATTTTTGTGTTTTTGAAACACGTAATTAAATATGAATTTTCAATATTGAGAGAAAGGATGATTCTGTCAAAAACAGATTTTGATCTGTAAGAAAGGGGTATTGAGTGACGCCTCTTGACAATGCTCCCCCCGATCTGGGAATCATCCTATTATCTATTATTGATTTGAAATATTTAATTGAAGAAAAGAATCTCTTTATAATATGATTATGATTGTTAAATAATATTAGTTAATTAATAATGGCTGATAATTATTTATTTATGAAATAAATAATTAGTTAAAAATTTTATTAATTGATTAAATGAGATTTAATTTATTATAAAATAATTAAGATGTGATCTTAATATTATTAATTATTTATTTAATTTATGAAATTATATTAAGGGAGAGATTAATTTTCTAAAGAGTTTAGAAATAGAATTAATGATTAAAA
The DNA here is from genome assembly GCA_037693485.1 of Kitagawia praeruptora. Taxonomy (NCBI): domain Eukaryota; kingdom Viridiplantae; phylum Streptophyta; class Magnoliopsida; order Apiales; family Apiaceae; genus Kitagawia; species Kitagawia praeruptora. Next base: position 5,285,780 of record CM075350.1, read on the forward strand.
GAGTTTTAATTATTAGTTAATAACAAAGAAGATGAGATCTATGTATTATATATGTCAAGTTGTAATCGGCCATAGGCACAAAAAGTTTTGTGTCGGTTATGGTCTTCCAACATGACAGAAAGTATTTCTTGTTTTCGGTGCATTGTCGTTTCGTGCTACAGCCGAGGACTTTGTTACCGATCAACATGAAAATACTTGTCTGTTACATTAGATGTGTACAAAATTAGATTTTAGTGGTCGTTACGTGCTACAGCCGTGGGCTATTGGAATCTAATTTAATTGTACAAAATGTTGGATTTGACTTGACTAATAATATTGAGATTTTTCCTGTTTTTGTTATAGATTTAGATTATCTATTAAACTTAAAACACGTTAGACTTATAGGTTTATACGAAAATGTTTCGTGACCTTAAAAAAAACCTCTTTTATAAATATCAAGTAGTAATTGGCCAATGACACAACGGGCTTGTGTCGGTCATAGCCTTCCAACATGGTAGAAAAGTAGTTCTTATTTTTAAATCATTGTCGTTTCGTGCTACAGCCGAGGGCTTTGATTTCGAAATTAGAAATACTTGTCTATTACATAGAGATGTGTACAATGAATTAGAATCTAATGGTCGTTACGTGCTACAGCCGTGGGCTGTTGGAGACTGATTCAATTGTACGAAATGTTGGGTTAGACTTGACTTAGAATATTGAGTTTGTCGTGCTACAGCCGTGACTCAATTATTCAAGAGGCTAAAGTTTTATTAGGGAATAACATGAGATGTAATTGACAAGAGTTGTCTGCCTATTGAACATCACATGGTGTTTCGTGCTACAGCCGAGGTTGTGTGATGGAATGTAGGATCCCTATTCCCACTAGCATTTCGAATGCTTATTTATTCACTTAGGGGGTTGTATAAACTAGATAAACTAGTGGGAGCCACTTATGAATAAAGACCCGATTCATATAGTGTTTTAATAATGAAATTGAATATTTGCTAAGTGTTGTTATGTGTATATCATTTGCAGACTTAATATATATAGATATATACACTAGGTCTTCTGCACAATCACTCCGTAGCATACTAGATGCTCACATATTGACTGGTCCCAACCATACTGACTGGCTTCGAAGCTTGAGAAAAGTTCTCAAGGGCTAAGAAGCTGGGATATGCTGTTTGTTTTCACTGTAACAAGGTGAGGCACTGGAAGAGGAACTGTAAGGTTTACCTTGCAGAACTGAACGTGAAGAAGGCTAGTAAGACTACCGTTTCTGATTCAGATATGTTTATGATTGAAGTAAACATGTCACTAAATCAAACTTCTACTTAGGTATTAGATACTACTTATGTTTCTCACATTTGCAATTCGTTGCGAGGACTAAGGAGAAGTAGGGCTCTTGGGGAAGAGAAGGCGATTCTACGGATGGGCAATGTAGCAAGAGTTGCTGCCATAGTTGTAGGGTCGTTTGATTTACATATGCCTACGGGCAAGACTATTATTTTAAATAACTGTTATTTTGGTTCCCTCGATTGTGAGGAATATTATTTCTATTCCAATGTTAGACTTGGATGGATTTTCATTTATTATTCAGAATATTAAACATCTAATCCTCAGAGATAATGTTCTTTATGGTAGTAGAACTTTAAATAATGGTCTGTATGTATGTGACATAGAATATGTTTTACTTCATATTAAACAAAGAAAAAAAAAGGATGATGAAAATCCTACCTACTTATGGCACTACAGACTTGGTCATATTAGTGAAAATAGACTTCGGATATTGCATAAGGGAAGGTTACTAGAACCCTTTGATTTTGAATCATATCCTACATGCATGCCTTGTCTATTGGGTAAAATGACCAAATCTCCATTTAGTGGACATGGAGAGAGCGCTAGAGAGTTGCTGGTATTGGTACACATAGATGTATGTGGACAAATGTCTACGCAAGCCATGACAGGATTTTAATACTTCGTGACTTTCATAGATAATTGATCTAGATTCAGATATATGTATTTGATGAAATACAAATCTGAAGCCTTTGAAAAGTTCAAAGAATACAGTTATGAAGTAGAGAAATAAACCAAACATAGTATTAGAGCTCTTCGATCAGATCGAGGAGATGAATACTTGAGCGGTGTGTTTCTAGATTATCTCAAAGAAAATAGTATAGTCTCCCAGTGGACTCATCCGGACACTCCATAGTTGAGTGGAGTATCTGAAAGGAGAAATTGAACTTTGTTAGACATGGTTCGATCCACGATGAGCTATGCAGATCTTCCAATATCACTTTAGGGTTATGAATTGGAAACCTCAGCATATTTACTGAATAAGGTGTTTTCCAAATCTGTTCCTCAAACTCCATATGAGATATGGAAAGAAAGGAAACCGAGTCTTAAACACGTTAAGATTTGGGGATGTCTGGCTTATGTCAAGAAAGTTGACCCTGATAAGCTGGAATCTCGATCCGTAAAATGTATTTTTGTGGGATATCCTAAAGAGATTTTAGGGTATCACTTTTACACCGATCATAGGGTGTTTGTCTCCAGACATGCTACCTTCTTAGAAAAATAGTTTATCCTTGAAGGGAACAATGGGAGCAAGATTGAACTTAAAGAAGTTCATAGAACACAAACTACTACGGTTCAAGAGGAAACTCCTGTTCAAACTAAACAACCTTATGTGGTATAGTATTGACTCTGAGAAATGGCAGAGTGCCATGAAATCCGAAATGGATTCTATGTATGCCAACCTGGTATGGACCTTGGTTGAAGCACCTGAGGACATTAGACTCATTAGGTGCTAAAGAGTATATAAGAGAAAGATTGAAGTAGATGGCCAGGTGGAGACCTATAAGGCCAGGCTCGTGGCAAAAGGATTCAGACAAAGGCAATGGATTGACTTTGATGAAACTTTTTTGCCTGTAGCCCTACTCAAATCAATTCGGATTTTGCTTGCGATCCATATATGAATTGAAGCAAGCTTCTCGTAGATGGAACATCCATTTTGATGAGACAATCAAAGAGTTTGATTTTATCAAAAACATAGATGAACCATGTGTCTACAAGAAGGTTAGTGGGAGCGCGGTAACATTTCTTGTATTGTATGTGGATGACATACTTCTTATAGGGAATGATGTACCGATGCTACAATCAGTCAAAGTGTGGCTATCGAAGAACTTCACTATGAAGGACTTGGGAGAAGCATCCTACATTCTTGGGATGAAGATCTATAAAGATAGATCTAGAAGAATGATAGGTCTTACCCAGGGTACATACATCGAGAAAGTGCTTAAAAGGTTTAGCATGGAAAACTCCAAGAGAGGTCTCATACCGATGAGCCATGGAGTATCCCTTTCCGAGAAGATGTCTCATGAGACACGTGAGGAAAGAGAGCGTATGAGTAAGATTCCTTATGCTTCAGCAATAGGATCTATCATGTACGCGATATTATGTACTAGGCCTGATGTTGCTTATTCAATTAGTTTGACGAGCAGATATCAGTCCAATCCAGGTGAAGACCGCTGGAAAGCAGTTAAGAACATCCTTAAGTACTTGCGAAGGACTAAGGATATTTTTCTTGTTTTTGGTGGATCTGAGTTGAAAATAGAGGGTTATACTGACTCTAGTTTTCAATCAGAAAGTGATGATACCAAATCCATGTTAGGGTACGTGTTTACTCTGAAGGGTGGAGCGATTAGTTGGAAGAGTTCCAAACAGCCTACAACGGCTGACTCAACAGCGAAAGCAGAGTTTATAGATGCAAGTGACGCTGCAAAACTGTTTTGTGGCACTTTCTTTTGATTAGGGAAATCATTGAAAGTAGAGATGTCAACATTGAGAGAGTTGACACACATAACAACATAGCAGACCCACTCACTAAACCGCTATCTCAGATTCACTTCGATCGTCATAATGAGTGAATGGGTATTAGATACCAGAGTGATTGGCTTTAGTACAAGTGGGAGATTGAAAGAGTTTGTCCTAGAATCCAATCATGTATGATGATTTAGGAAGAACTTTTTTGTACTCTTATTTGATTTCATTAATATTAATAAAAGACTTATTTGTTTTTATTACGGGCCTTATCTATTTAAAGTGTTTTAAATAAGATATTCCATGGTTTAAAGTAAAGCTTCTAGAATTATAATGAGATTATAATAGTGAGATCTAGAAGATGATAACTCTAGACCTAAACAGTTCCTGATCATAGGATAACTAATTGGAAGTTAGTGAATCCGCAAAGATTGGTACATACTATGCTTGCTCCTTTCAGGAGGATGTCTGTTCTCATAGGCATTTGTGTGGTGACACTATAGCTAGTATGTAGGTGCTTATTAAGGAATAAGTTCACTGAACATGACTCGATAAGTTGAACAACTAATGGAGTTTACTCACGTGTCGATAGTTGTTCACTGAGTGATAGTTGTACAAGTGTCCTTAGACTTGAGATCGTTATAGTAATCTTGTATATAATGAACTATGCTTTGGTTTAGTCCTTAGTCTCAAGGACATCCATTAGGTCTATTCTGGGCATAGGGATTTGTGTATGGAGATAGTTAACGGTCAATAAAGGATCTACCCCTTCCAGTAAAGGAAGAGAATATCCTATGCTATTCTTATGATGCTAGTTCCGGAATCTCTGGCCAGAGTGTATGAAATTAGAAAGGAGTTTCTAATTTGCATTAATATGAACTTTGCATTATGAATAAGAAATCATATGATTAAATTTGATAGGCTTGACACGAGTTCCATGCCTTGTATTTAATCGAGATATTGTAGGGTAGAAGGAATTGATTGTACGGTAACTAACACTGACAGGTTCTTGGTATTCTAAGCAGTGAATTCATATTATCCGGATAGTCGCGATATGTTGAGAAGCATCACTCACGATGTAGAATAAATATAATTAATCAGTTAATTATATTTAATGAATTTTAGAATTCATATAAATAATAAATGTTAGGTCGAATACACAATAAGTAATCAAATACTGTATGAGTAACTTAACAAGAACACACTGTTTAGCAATTAAAAACTGTTTGGAATTAATAATTCCTCTCTCGGTGATGTAAATATCACAGAGAGCTGCTTAGGTTACAATCAAAAGATTTCTCAATGTTCGACTACCCTTCTAGGGTTAACCTAACTGTATTTATAAAACATACAGCTTCGTACAATCAGTAACTGATTCTCCTAAAATCAAGCTATACAATTGATATCAATCACGATTGCTCAAGTCTTCCAAGTCAACTCAATCTCTTTGACAGCTTTCCAATCTTCAAAGATATTGCTTCCATATTTATCTCAAATCAATCTTCAAACACTGTTGACTCTTCAGACAATACCGCTACAGAGTTTAACAAACTCTGTTTGCGCTTCCAGTCAGTGTTTAACCAAACTCTGACTGCTTCCAGCTAAACTCTATTTTCTGACTTTAGCTTCCAAACACTGTTTTCATCAATCATTTCTAACAATCTCCCCCAACTTGTCCATTAGCAAGAATGTACAAGTTTTACAATAAATGATGATGTCAAAACAAATACAAAGTTTACAGTGTTTAACATACAAACAGAGTTTAACTTTTACTTAACAAATTCTACAGAAAATAAGAAAATTCTTACAGACTTTAATTTCTAATCTCTTGCAGATCAGGCATTGTTCTGAGATAGTCTATAAGCAACCTTCTTTCAGCATTTTCAAGCTCTATCTGCATAGCTTCTTTGATTTCTCTCAACTGAGGATCATTCTCATCAGTTTGATAGATAGCAGCTCTAAGATCGTAGATTTTGTTTCTTCTCATCTCATTTCCCAACCTGATATATTTCACCTCTTCAGATTTTACATTGAAATCCAGAACAGTGATTCCAAGATCAGTCTTTAGTTTTGTAGTTCCCTTCTCCATTTCAATCAGATTGCCATTCCAATCTCTGTATTTAGGAACATACTTGCTGTTGAATTTCATTTGCCTTCTTGCAAGGTTTTGAATCATTCTTTGTTGAAGCACATTTGCAACTGACTGAGCTCTTTGATTTCTCACTCTGAAAATATATAGGACATATTCAAGTTCTTCAGCATACTTTAATTCGATATCCTTTTCAGAGACTTTAAATACTGTTCCATCAGCCATGAAATATAGCAAGAAATCCTTTTCTAGACTCTTCTGATATACAAGCTGTACTGACTCCAGTTTGTCCAAACTCTCTTGAGTGACACCACGACCTGGAACAGACAGTGAAGAAGGATCTCTAGGGCCAATATATTGCCTTTTATCTCTGTGTGAGCCTATGCCTTCCTTGTTGTATCCAACTTTACCAGATAGAGCTCTATCATCAGTAAAATCCATTGGAATTGTAGCTTCTAGTCTTGAATCATGAAGAACACCCTTTCCAAATGTTGATTTCAACTGAGAAGACAATAATGGTGTGGTCACAACTTGTGCAGCAACAGAGGTTGTGTTTTCATTCTTCTGTACAACATGTGTATCAACAGAGGTTGTAACTATACTTTTCAGCTTTTGCTTGGCTTCTGAATCTGTTGGTTTTCTGAATACTTGCATTCTTTGATCTGTACCAACAGGTTCTTTGATTTGAATGCCTTTAAGAACAGGCTTTGCAGCTTCAGCAACTTTCACATTCTTCTTTGCTTTTACAGACTTTAGAGCTTTCAGATGCTTTTCTTGTAAACTCTTCTCTTCAGCTTTAGCATCTTCTATGGTCACTCCTTCTGCATTCTCTTCCATAAAAAGCTTAACAGCTAACTCCTCATCAGTCTTTGGGTTTGATGTTAATTCCAAACTCTTGGTCTTTGAAGTACCTTGAGTTTCAGTGTTTATTCCAACAGACGATTTGCCAGATCTCAGAGTTTGCTTCTCAGAGTTTAAGACCTTGCTCTTATCACTTGCCCCTCCATCTCCAGCATCATCCTTTTTAGTCAGAGTTTGAGAAACTTTGCATTTTGACTTAGCAACTCTCTCCCCCTTTTTGACATCATCAGGAATAAGAATTGATGTAATGAGCTCCAAAGAATTAGCAATGGAGTCAACCTTAGCAAATAAAGCAGTCTGATTTTCTTCAACTTTTCCTAGCCTGGCAAAGAGAGTGTCTTGGACTTTAGACATCTGAACAGCTTTTATTTTAGACTCTCTATCCATCTTCAATTCTCTTGACTGAATCTCAGTCTTCAAGGAAGCAATTTCTTGTTTAGTTTCAGCAAAATTTCCTTCCAGAGTCTTGACTTGAACCACAGTTGCCTTTAAACAGGATAAGATTTCTGGATTTGAAATTTGCTTTGCAGTTTGCTTAACAAACTCAGATGCTCTTCCTTTTGGAAAAATGCAGTCTTGTTTATACCAATTTTCAGCAGACTTAGCAAGATGCTTTTCTTCAACTGCATGAGATGGACAAGGCTGATCAAAAGGTGTATGTTTATTATCTGTCTGTGCAGGTGCACTCACAAAAGAGTCAGAGTTTGCACTACTATCAGAATCATCTTCAGCACTTGCATCTTTAACTTGAGTATCTTTTAAAGAACCACTGTGCTGAGCAGTGTCAGCCACAGTTTCTTCAACAACTTTTGCATTTTCTTCAACAGTCTCCTCATGTTGCACAGGAACTGCAACAGAGTTTGCCTTTGTAGCTTCAACAGGCATGGATTCAGAAATTATCTTTGTTGCCTGATCAACTTCATCACTTTTGTCTTGAATTGGAGAAGATACCAACTCTATGTGTGATGTTTCAGCTTCAGGAGCTACACCAGGAGCTTCAGTATGAACAATAGGTGAGATAGGATCAGAGAATGGTTCAAATGAGTCAAAAATATTATCCCTTGATGAAAAACCATCTCTATTATCCTCTTCTACAGGCATTTTATCCTCTGTAGGCATTGGAACATTAACATTATCCTCTGCAATCTCAACAGTAGGTGTTTGCTGTGAAACCACCTCTGGAGTTTCAACAAGATTCTCTTCATCTGAATCAGAAAGAATTAATCTTCTTTTCTTGATTGGAGGAACCACATTTTCCTCTTCATCTTCACTTGAGCTCTCTCTTGGTGGTGAAAGTGAAGGTCTGTTTGCTTTCTGTTTCTTCCTTCTTGTATAAACAGCTCCAGGTATTGTTTGTTTAGCCTTTGAGTGTTTAGTGTTTTGGGCAGTGTGTTTCATTCTTTTTGGCTCGGTTTTGGTTGGTTCAGAGTGTAAGGTGTCAGTGTTTAAGGTTTCAGTGTTTGAGGGTTCAGTGTTTAAAGGTTCAGTGTTTAAAGTTTCTGGTTGTGGTTGATGAGATGTAGTAGGTACAGTGGGTGTGGGTGTTGTAGGTGTTGGTTCAGAGTTTATGATGTCTATTGGATCAGGCATTTGTTGTGGTGATTGAGAGTCTTGTGGTTGGTTTACATAGTTCTGTAAGGCTAAAAGCATAAACATCTCAGGTATTTGCTGTTTAGTGACATCTTTGTTTGTCAAATCAGAAAACATTCTCTTAGCAACTTGAAAAGGCTGAATAACATCAGCTTCATCAATTGGAATGTTAGGCACACAGGCAGTAAATAGCATTTGACAAAAACGAGCAAAATAAACAGTAGTAGACTCAGACAAACGCTCTCCCAAGTTCATTAGTACTAGTCTACCAAAATCGAAGTTACCTCCATATAGTAGAGCATGACCAATTTGGAGAGTATCTGGAGGAAGTGCATCCCAGTTTGTTGTCTTCTTTCCAAAAGCCCTTGTTATGCAATCGAAAAAGAAACTCCATTCCTTTCTCAAACTTGGCCGTCTCAAAGACCCTATCTTGTTCAAGTTTCCTGCACATCCAATTTGTTCCAACATTGTCCTCAACCGATCATGACCAACAACACTGTAAGAAGTGTGTGTCTCAAAGTCCAAAGCATCCCTAACAGTAGTTGGAGTAATGATATACTCTGATTCTTCATGAGTGAAAATGATTGTTGGAGTGCCAGACTCCCCTCCATCATCATATTCAGAGTTTGTCCAGAAAGTAGCAATTTGTGAAGCAGATAGTGTAGCTGGTGCTGTTAGAGCCTTCCCTATTTCAGAGTCTTTTAAGAAATTTTGGAACACATGAAACGCCTCTGGAGCATTTACAGTCTCCAACGGTGCTGCATAGTTACTAGGGAGAAAAACTAACCCTGCTGCATCAAACGCTTTAGTTGCCATTAATAAAAAGTGATACGAAGATATTCAGAGAAAAGATGTATATGCACTGTAAGTGTTTATCAAAATGTGAAAGAGAGTATATGAGAAGTGTGAAAGTGAATGAGTATGCAAGTAACTGTGAGTGGGTGAATGTGAATCGATATGGAGTAAGAGACTAAAGATGATTAGAGTAAAATTAAAACTCAATCGTTTATTTAGTAAAAGCGCGCAACTGTTGTAGAGTAGTGTGTGAGTAGGACACAATCATGGGACACGTGTCAAACAACCAATGGATTACTTAATAATTACCGCTGTCATTCCTATAATCACGACACTTACACTAATTAACAGTTGTCAACTACCCCAATTACTGCAAAATAGTCAAATCATCTCAATGAGATTTTACCTCAGAGTACTTAACACAACTCAACAGTGTTTATCAATTATCCAACTTTATCACTTAAACCCTTTCAAAAATTGCACAGTTGTGAATTAAGTGTGTGTGAAGCAGAGTTTACTGAAATCAATTTTTAGAGCATCTAATATTTCATAAAATCCATAACAAAAATCAATAACCACTGAATGCACAAACTCTCATATTAAACACTGATTGTTTGATGAATGCTAAACTCTGTAGTTACTGTAATACAGAAATCTGAAAACTTCCATTCCCTTTGATGTCCATGATTATCCAAGTAAGCACACAGTCTTTAAAGAAAAAAATATCAAGAGATTGAAATCAGAGCATCATTCAGTGAATAACAGTCATGAACTGGATATTCTCACAAACTCTCAATGCACACAAGTGTTTAGGTGAAGTGTTTACACTCACATTCAATCAGAAATAGCAGAATCTACCATATGCTTGAATGTCCACCAAATCTACACTACTTTGAGTACATGTATACACAAATCAAAAGGACTTTATTCAGGGTTGGAATGAGATAAGATCAAACAGATGAAAAAGATATTTTATTCATGAGTGAATAACAAGCTGAACATTTTAATAGAATAAAGTGTTCAGTCACACTGTTAGTAAATATTTGTACAAGATCAGTATATATGCCCCCCTTTTTTTTCTTTTTCTTTTTTTTTTTTTTTATTTATTTAGCATATATACTGAGTAAACTTTTTCTTTTCTTGAGAAACACTCATCTGTTTGAAGAAAAAAAAAATATAACTGCTCTTAACACTTCAGAGTATAAGAAAAATGAGCAGTTAATAAGGCTCAAGGGGGTTTACTAAGGATGGAATTTATGAACAGTGTTTATACAGTGTTTGAACAAAGTTCAAAAGAATTTTTGAACAGTGTTTGAATCCTATTGCCTTTATCATTTTCATGCACACACATATCATGTAGTCTCAAAATGGTCTAATACAAGTTCTAGAGAAACATACTACCTGATGAATATCATACAACAATAAATACTGATTGATAGAAAATATATCAATCACTGATTTGGCTCAAACTCTCACAGGTTGTAGACATGAATCTGAACTCACCAAACTAATCAATGACACATCTCAAGTTTTATGGTTTTCACAAGTACAAACAAAGAATCATCATGAACCATACCTTTGGAAACAGAATGTCACTTATCAGAGTTTAGAGTTCATCAATAACCAAAATTATTTATGAGAGGCAATGCACACAATATTCATAGACTCAGAGTTTAGGACTGAATAAACTAAGAGATGCTATAAATATGAAACAGTATCATGCTGTGTTGATTTACTGCACAAAGTCTGATTAGATTACAGTGACTCAGAAAGAATCATGATTTATTTACTGAGAATCATGCTTCATACATTTTTCTTCATTGGTGTTTTCATTCAGACAATAATCAATTCTGAATTCACTGAGTGTATCTAACATGTTTAACAGTGTATCCAACAGTGTTTAACAGACAGACATGCTGACAGAGTTTAAAAAGTTTTAAGCATAAACATGCATAACAGAGTTTAATACTAAGGTTCACATAGCACTTAACAATTTACAGAAAAAGAAATGAGCAATAAGTTTTTGAGTCTAACCAACATTTCTAGTCAAAACTAGAGACCATTCCTAGTTCATTGACCAGTCTTGTAAATGTAGCTTCACTCAATGGCTTGGTGAAGATATCTGCAAGTTGTTGTTCTGTAGACACAAAGTGAAGCTCAATGTTTCCTTCCTCTACATGCTCTCTGATGAAGTGATACCTTATGCTGATGTGCTTTGTCATTGAATGTTGTACTGGATTACCTGTCATTGCAATAGCACTTTGATTATCACAGTAAATAGGTATCTTGGTATACCTTAATCCATAATCCAGCAGTTGATTCTTCATCCATAAAATCTGTGCACAGCAGCTACCAGCAGCAATATACTCTGCTTCAGCTGTAGATGTAGATATTGACTTCTGTTTCTTGCTGTACCAGGAAACAAGTCTGTCACCCAGAAATTGACAACTTCCACTGGTGCTTTTTCTGTCTATCTTACATCCAGCAAAGTCTGCATCAGAGTAACCAAGAAGTTTAAACTCTGATTCTCTTGGATACCACAACCCCAAAGTCATAGTGCCCTTGAGGTACTTGAATATCCTCTTTACTGTTGTTAAATGTGGTTCTCTTGGATCTGCCTGGAACCTTGCACACAAACAAGTTGCATACATGATATCAGGTCTGCTAGCTGTCAAATAGAGTAAAGAACCAATCATTCCTCTGTAACTTGTCATATCTACTGATGACCCTGCATCTTTGTCCAATTTTGTTGCAGTTGCCATGGGAGTTGTTGCAGATGAACAATCAAGCATACCAAATTTCTTGAGAAGGTTTCTGGTATATTTTGCTTGATTTATAAAAATTCCATCATCTGTTTGCTTCACCTGTAGACCTAGAAAATAACTAAGCTCTCCCATCATACTCATTTGATATCTTGACTGCATGAGTTTGGCAAACTTCTTGCAGAGTTTATCATTAGTAGACCCAAAAATAATGTCATCCACATATATCTGAACTAAAAGCAAGTCACTACCATTTTGGAAGTAAAACAGAGTTTTGTCAATAGTACCTCTGTTAAATCCACTTTCTAGTAGAAATTTGGCAAGGGTTTCATACCATGCCCTTGGTGCCTGCTTAAGTCCATAGAGTGCCTTGTCTAACCTGTAGACATAATCTGGATATTTTGGATCTACAAACCCTGGTGGTTGTTCCACAAACACTTCTTCTTCAAGTTTTCCATTCAAAAATGCACTTTTTACATCCATCTGAAACACTTTGAATTTCATGTGAGAGGCATATGCTAGAAAAATTCTGATTGCCTCCAATCTAGCCACTGGAGCAAATGTTTCATCATAGTCTATTCCTTCCTGTTGTGAGTAGCCTTTTGCAACCAGTCTTGCCTTGTTCCTTGTGATAACACCCTCACTGTCAGTTTTATTCCTGAAAACCCATTTAGTACCAACAATAGATCTGTTCTTTGGCCTTGGTACAAGGGTCCACACTTCATTTCTTTCAAATTCATTTAGCTCTTCTTGCATTGCTGTTATCCAGTCAGCATCTTTAAGAGCTTCTTCCACTTTCTTTGGCTCAGTTTGTGACAAGAATGCATGAAACAGACATTCATTTGTTGTTGCACTTCTTGTCCTTACTTTTGCATCTGGATCACCAATAATCAAATCAGGTGTGTGAGATTTAGTCCATTTTCTTGCAGAAGGCAGATTGCTTCTGTCATCATGTGATCCTCCCCCTTGATCCATGCTCTCCTGATTTTCTTGGTGCCTTTCTTCATTTTCTGATGCTTCCCCTGAATGTGACTTCTCAGAATTATCAACAGAGTTTGAATCAACAGAGTTTGATTCATAATCATCAATTGAGTCACTTTCAGTGTTTGACTTATCACTTTGATGTGATTCTTCATGCTCCCCCTCAACTGGTTCTTCCCTTGTTTCTGATTGAAGAGTTTCTTCAGTATTTACCAGTAGAGGTTCAGAGATTAGATCAACAGAGTTTGTCAAATCAGTCTGATCAGAGTTTACTTTTTCAGAGAATAAATCTTCATTTTCAAAGTGCAGTTGATCATGTTCATTGACATCTTCTAGTCCAGTTATTTTCTTGTCATCAAATGACACATGAATTGATTCCATGATCACTCTAGTTCTCAGATTATAAACTCTGAATGCCTTTGTTGACAGTGGATAGCCAACAAAAATTCCTTCATCTGCCTTTAGGTCAAACTTGGTCAACTGTTCAGGATGAGTCTTCAACACAAAGCATTTGCATCCAAAAATATGAAAGTATTTTAGATTTGGCTTTTTCTTCTTCACCATTTCATATGGTGTTTTACCATGCTTGTTGATCAGTGTTGCATTTTGAGTAAAACAAGCAGTTTGAACTGCTTCTGCCCAGAAATATGTTGGCAACTTTGCTTCATCTAGCATGGTTCTGGCAGCTTCTATCAAGGTTCTATTCTTCCTCTCCACTACACCATTTTGTTGTGGAGTGCCAGGTGCAGAAAACTCTTGTTTTATCCCTTTACTCTTGCAAAATTCTTCCATAGATGAATTCCTGAACTCAGTTCCATTGTCACTTCTGATTATCTTCACTTGATTCTCTGACTCTTTTTCCAGTTGTAATATATGTTCTGTCAGTGTTAATGCAGTTTCATCCTTCTTTGCAAGAAAATATACCCATGTGAACCTGGTTTATTCATCAACAATGACTAGAGCATATTTCTTCTTTCCAAGAGACATTACATTCACTGGACCAAAAAGATCAACATGTAGTAGATGATAAGGATCAACAATTGAAGACTCAGATTTGCTTTTGAAGGAGACTTTTCTCTGTTTAGCCTTTTGACAAGAATCACACAGTCCTTCTACATTCAACAAGGACTTTGGTAGACCGATTACAAGATCATTCTTGATTAGCTCATTGATGTTGTTCAGGTTCAAATGAGAGAGTTTCTTGTGCCATTTCCAACTCTCTTCACTGGACATCCTTGTAGACAGACACACTGCTTTGCCATCAGTGTTTGTTGACAATTTGATTTCATAGATGTTATTGTGTCTGTTTCCAACTAGAGCAACTTTCCCTGTAGATTTACTGATCACTTGACAATATTCAGGCTGAAAATCCACATGATATCCTCTGTCACAGATTTGACTCACAGATAGCAGATCATGCTTGAGTCCTGGAACCAGAGCTACATTTGTGATGATGACATTTCCAAGATTAATATTGCCATATCCCAGTGTATGTCCTATGTTGCCATCTCCATAGGAAACTTCTGGGCCAGCCTTCTCCTCAAACTCTGATAGCAGGGCTTTATTTCCTGTCATGTGTCCTGAACATCCACTGTCCACAACTAGGGTACTAACCCTGGTGCCCTGCAATCACAAACAATCACTGATTATTAGTTTTAAGGATCCAGACTTGCTTGGATCCTTTGGCTTTCTTAAATCTGTTAGCTTTTGCAGCGGAATTTTCATTAACAGAGTTTAAGCTAACTTTTTCAGAGTTTACATTTGCAGAGTTTACTTTAACCCATTTCAAATTTGGCTTGGGTTCATAGTAATTATAGTAAATAGCATGATAATCTCTGCAAGTGTAAATAGAATGCCAAGTACTTCCACAGTGTTTGCATAAAGTCTGTGGCCTAGTTCTCACATAATCACTCTTTACTGCAGTTTTAGAGGGCAAAGAATTGATGTTCTTATTCTTACTGCAGAAACTAGCAAGATGATTAGTGCTACCACAATTAAAGCATGTTTTTCTAGGAGCTAATGAAGCAAGCATTGGCTTAATTCCTGATGTGATGCCTACTTTTCCATTTTTGTTTTTCTTAGGCAATCTCTGTTTGTTGACAGATTTTATCTCCTTAAGCTTATGCTTGAGTTGTTTATCTGTCATTAAACCAATGTTAGCCTCTTTAACAAAAGTTTTAGCATATGACTCTCTAACAGCCTTTTTCTGTGCTTCAGTCTTAGGTCCACCTGTTCCCATGACATTACCCTCAGATGAACAATGTGGTCTAACCTTTACCTGATTTTCAAATCTAAGTTCATCTCCTACAGAGTAACCTAGACCTACTGTATCTGACTGAAACACTTATTGAGTGTCTTTACCAGAGTGTGTCCAAGTTTTAATGATGTGTTTAGTATCCTCCAATTCAGATTCTAGTTGCTTATATTTACCTAGCAACTCCTGTTCAATAAACACTGCATCATCTCTCTCTTTTTGAATTTTATTCATGTTCTCTAGCTGTTCCTCAACAAGTTTATTTCTTTCTTTGAGTTGAGAACACTCAGACTTTATCCTCTCATTTTCTAAAGTCTGATCCCTATAACTGATATGTAATGCCTTAAGATAAATTCTCAATTCAGTTATATTATCAGTGTTATAAGCATAGGTAGTTGGAGGTACCTTGAGATCATCATTTTCAGTCTGAGTAGTAGCCATGAGAGCATAGTTGACTTCCTCATCTGAATCTGAAGTGTCTGCCCAATCTCTGCCTTTGGTGTAGAGTGCCTTTTCAGTTTTACCCTTCTTGCACTCAGGAGCATAGTGTCCCATCTCCTTACACTTGTAGCATTGAATTTCAGACTTATCTTTCTTACCAGATTTGAAGTCCTTTCCCTCAGCTTTCTTGAAATTCTTCTTGTCAGACTTTGAGTAGTCCCTGGAGAATCTCTTTCCCTTCTTGAAGTTCTTGTATCCCATCTTCTTGAAGGTCTTTACCATCAATGCAGCCATTTGCATCATCTCCTCATCATCTTCAGAATCAGATGATTCATCTGTGTTTGAGTCAACATCAGTGTTTGATGACTCATTCTCTGAATGTATGACTAAGGCTTTCCCTTTTGCCTTTCTCCTTGATGCCTCCTTCTTTGATGGTTTCTCCTCAACCTTAAGTGCAACAGATTTTGACTTTCTACTTGATCTTTTATTTCTCTGCTCCAATTCCAATTCATGGGTTTTGAGCAGTCCATAAATTTCATCAATCTCTGTTTCACCAAGTTCATAGTTATCTCTTATAGTGGTTGTTTTCACATCCCACTTTTCAGGTAGAGAAAGAAGAAACTTGAGATTTGAGTCTTCTAAATCATACTCTTTGTTAACCAATGACAAATCATTGAGCAGTTTACAGAATCTGTCAAATGTTTCTGTCATGGTTTCATCAGACTTTGCCTCAAAGTGCTCATACTCCTGAGTGAGTATATTTCTTCTGTTTTTCTTGATTGCAGGAGTTCCTTGACACCTAACCTCAAGTGCATCCCATATTTCCTTTGCAGTGGTGCAGTTAATCACTTTATTAGACATAACATTGTCTAATGCACTGTGAAGTAAATGTCTTACTTTTGCATCCTTTGCAATTGATGAAAGATCCTCAGCAGTTAGATCTTTCTTTTCCTTTGGAATGACCTTTGATTCCTCACCAGCAGCAGCAGCAGATAATTTTGTTGGTTTGTGAGGACCTTCATAAATTCTATCAAGGTATTCTGGATCTGTAGCCTCCAGAAACATGGTCATTTTCACCTTCCAAATTGCATACTCTGATGGCCAAAGTATAGGAACCCTTATTGTTTCATACCTACTAACAGTAGTAGGGGCTTTCTCAGATGGTGGAGGTATCTCTGCCATTGATTACTCTTGTGTTTGGATCTTTAACTGTAATAAAGTAACAGATTAGGCTCTGATACCACTTGTTAGGTCGAATACACAATAAGTAATCAAATACTGTATGAGTAACTTAACAAGAACACACTGTTTAACAATTAAAAACTGTTTGGAATTAATAATTCCTCTCTCGGTGATGTAAATATCACAGAGAGCTGCTTAGGTTACAATCAAAAGATTTCTCAATGTTCGACTACCCTTCTAGGGTTAACCTAACTGTATTTATAAAACATACAGCTTCGTACAATCAGTAACTGATTCTCCTAAAATCAAGCTATACAATTGATATCAATCACGATTGCTCAAGTCTTCCAAGTCAACTCAATCTCTTTGACAGCTTTCCAATCTTCAAAGATATTGCTTCCATATTTATCTCAAATCAATCTTCAAACACTGTTGACTCTTCAGACAATACCGCTACAGAGTTTAACAAACTCTGTTTGCGCTTCCAGTCAGTGTTTAACCAAACTCTGACTGCTTCCAGCTAAACTCTGTTTTCTGACTTTAGCTTCCAAACACTGTTTTCATCAATCATTTCTAACAATAAATAAAAAGTTTATTATTATTTATTTCTACTACCGGCTTAATATTGAACCTACAGGGTCACACCATAAAAAGATTAATTTATTGATGAAGGTATTTTGAGAGAGCAAGTTGTTTTAATAATGATTAAAATTGTTTTAATTATTATTTAACATTTTATAAGATAAAGTGTAGGATTTATATATTAATATATAATGATATATTAATTATGAAAACCCTACATGAGCCCTATAAATAGAATGAGATGAGAATGAGTTTACACACTTTTGGTTTTTGTGAAAAACCTAGTTGCCTCCCTCATCTTCTTCATCTCCCTCTCTCTCTCTCAAACCTCCATTTTTATAAAAGCTTAGTTTTATAAAAAGCTTCGTCGAAGAATTAATCTTGGTGGATACCGGTAGAGTGCTTCACACTATGAGGAGCAACTGCTAAAACACCATTTTGTAAAGCTTCGATTTCAAGGTATGGTTATGATTCCCTCGCTTATTCATTTTATATGCTTTTCTATATGTACGATATATGGTTTTTACGGAAATAATTGTTATACCATGCTTCCGCTCATCCGTAAATTCCTTCAGTGAGAAGGTAAGGGTCCCGTTTAAATATAAAACCGAGAGCTCTGTTTCTTGAGGGAGTATTTTGGTGTCCGGCCGAGAGAAATGTTAAGTCAAGGGAGAGGGAGGAGAGAAACGGGAGATTTAGAGAAGAAAAAGAAGGAGCTGGTGGGTGTGTAAGGGGTAGTTGTGGTGTATGTATTGTACGTGAGTGTTGCAGATACAGAACAAGGAGCAGGTCTGATGCATTCTTTGTGGACATATTGGGACAAAGGTATGGGGATGTGCGAGTGGTCATGTGCTGGTGTGCATTTGTGAATTTGTTAGTGAATGGATGGTTATTGTTGTAGTGTTGGAGCAGGGGAAAGGTTTGAGAAACCGAAATAGATAAAACAAAAAAGTGGAAAATGAAGAGAAGAAAGAAATAAGCTATGGTAAGGTGTAGTGAGATAATTATGGTGGTATTACTTACATGTTGTAATTGTAATCGATCAGTACTAAGTGTGGGAGTAGTAACTTAGGTTGTGATTGCTCAAGTCGGAGCAATTTGCTAGTAATAGTAGTTTTAATTATGAAGTTGTAGTATACGCATGACAACTTGGGATAGGTTGATCAATATTAATTGATTTCTTATATAGATTTTGTATTGTCAGTAGTGATTTTGTATAATTAGTTTTATTTGGGAAAAACATTAAACCATCTATTGATTTACTATATCTTGAGAATTGCCTGACAAAGGATGTGTTGATCCTATGTGGTATGTGTTTTCGTGGTTAAGTGTATATTTTTGTAAATTATGCGAAACAGTGGTTAGTAAGTTGAATGTTAAAGTAGAAATCAAGTGTATATAATCGAGTATATGTACCACAGAGATTTTTCGTTGTTGCTTGAGTTGGTTGTATTTTCGACAGGTTGGGCGAATATTTTTTAAGGAGATGTTGTCCAATTTTTATTAGATTTATCTTCTGATTCTTATATTATTTCGATAAAGATTATTGGTGTGCAAGTGTTATATGTGTGACATAAGGTATAAGCGTAAGTTGATATTACGTGCTAAGTGCTTATGTGATTACGTAATTATATGTTACTATTTCAAGAATATGATCTATATGAGTTATATGTGATAAGTTGTAAAACGCATAGGACACGCTTGGGTAGAGCAGAATTAGATGATGTCGGTTTAAAACGTACTGAAGTAGTACTTTACCTTTCTATAGGTACCAATAGGAGGCCAGCTAAGAGCCAGCGCAAATGTAGAGGGAATCCTGAGGATTGGAACAATTATCGGAGTTGATGCGTGTGCTCGCATAGCAGCTGATAAGTAATAAAAGAAAGACGAAAGTATGATCGAGTAAAGGCCAGTGAATAAGAATAGAGACAGATGTACAATGAGTAAAGAATTGAGATATGGAAATGGAAACTTCGTGTATTGAGGCAAGTATACTAACCCTCACTTATCGTTCAAGTGATGTGAATCATCTTGTGTTAATTATAAATATTCTTTCGAATCCTTTCTTGCAATCATCTATACTTTTCATATTAGCCTGAATGGTGTGAACCTGTTCTGTTAATTGTAAGGTTGTCTTCTAAATCATTTTTCTAGTATCTGTACCCCTTGATTTGGTTTAAGTGACATTCCCTTCAATTAATATGTAATTAATTATTCTCAGATTATTTTCAATTGTTATTCTCTCCACCTATTGTTCAGGTGTTGATTCTTTTGATTATTTTCACTATGAATTGTTATAAATTAATTCGAGGTTTAAATTGTCGTTGGAGCATGTGTTGCTCAATGATGGTTAAAACCGAGAATGACTTGAGATCTTCTTATTTACTCAACTCATTATTGTCAGGCCGGTTTTGGCAGCTAGTGCATGTAAATGCTTAGTCGACAAGAGTGAGACTTGAGTAATTGAGAATTTCTTAAATCTTCTCTTGAATTCAGATTTTCCCTATTCCATGTTTCCTTATAAATTGTTGTGAATTTATAAAATCTTGACAATTGTTTTGTTCCTTAAATTATTGATGTTTTCCTTGTTGATATATAATTCTGTTCTATTGAGCTTCAGATTCCTTTATTGTAAGATTTCCTTATAAATTGTTGTTCAATTCTAGAATCTTAATGATAGTTCTGTTCCTTAATTTGTTAATTATGTCTTATTGAGTTATTATTCTGTCTTGCTTAACTGTGTCATGCTTAGTTCAATATTTTCGCCTTGCTGCTTGCTTTCTTACATCAATTGCTTCCATGACCCTCCACCATTTATCAATGCTCATAAAAGAAAAATGGTTTATTAATTAAAGATGATTTTAAAATTTCCTTAAACTGGGCTGGTCTTTTGCCAGTGAGTTTAAGGACTGAAAAATGTTTTATAATGTTTTTAAAGGTTTTATAGATTGGAGAAGCGTAAGAGGCTGGGGGAGTGCCCAATCCAGCATTTTTAGCGTAAGAGGCTGGGGGAGTGCCCAGTCCAGCATTTGAAAGGCCAATGTGTTGCCTAATTGGGAACCCAATTTCAAAGGAAGGGGGACTTTACGTGGCTGATCACCCGTATTGTCCGATGTTAAGGAAAAGCTCCAATCAACTTAAATGTTTTTAAAAGATTTTATGGAAAGTATGTTTCAAAGATGAAATGGTTTTAAAGAAAGGAATGTTTTGATAGAATATATATATATATATGTTTCAAGGAAAATGGTCATTAGTTTCGAAATTGTGGATATCAGAGTTAGTTGTTTCTATCTTGATTAAATTGGGAACTCAGTAAAATAATGAGATTAAGGATGAATAGAAGTTCCCAGTTATTCCCTTCGCGAGTAACATTGTACGTGAAAGTGGAGTAAGAATGATTGGGGGACTTCTTGATATTCTTTTTCTCAAAGTTTTATCTGAGGCGGTGATGGTTTGTAATAAATGGAAAATTTTTACTCTATGATGAAAATTGAATGATCTTTTGAGATAAAGTATTCATTGATATTGTTCATCAATGAATTATCGAGATGTTGTTTCACTATATTATATACTTGCTTAGCGCTCTTTGGCTCACTCTTGCTTTGTTTTACCTAACCCTTTGCAGTTAGGTTTAAGGATGATCTACTTATATTTTCAAATGCGAATGAGAGCAAAGAGGATTCTATTCGGAATAGATTTCAAAGCTAATGCGGGTGAGCACAGTTTTGGATTAAGCTACAAATTAGATGGTATAGTAATTTTGTATTCAGAGCAGAAATAGAAGTTGTAATAATTTGTATAATTTAGATTCTTGTTTCATACCATAACCTGGAATCGATCCTCGGTGAGGAATCGTTGGTGGATTGAGCTGAATTGTATTTGTTAAATTGGAATTTGGTTTGGGTTGAAATACAGGTGGATAGTCCGATTTACGAATACTTCATGCCGAAATTTTCTAAAATTCCCCTGTATCAAAGTCTATTTTATTATAAAAAGTATATTTTCAATATTAATAAGTCGGGGCGTTACACGATATCTCTAGCTTCAAATCCAGTTTTTCATTCCAGAATGAAACATTTAGAAGTTGATTATCATTATGTTAGAGAGAAGGTGATTCGCAAGGAGCTCCAAGTCTGCTATATAAATACCAAAGATCAAGTGGCTGATATCTTTACAAAAGGCTTATCATCGTCACGCTTCAAAGAGTTGTCACACAAGCTAATGTTGCGTGTTCGCCCCATGAGCTTGCAGGGGGTGTTAGACAGTCCAGGAGTCTCACGTCTACTGCACCAACAAATAGCTCCTCTTATCTAGGAACGGCTGAGCTCAAACCTTAGTCAATAACTATATGTATTTAGTGTTTATCTGTAACTTGTAACTTATCTGTAGCATCATATTCTGTTGTACATTTTACTATATAAACAAGACCTATAACACCTGCTGAGGGGTGGGTTTGAAACCTTAACCAAATATATATTCTTTCAAAATGTACGGGGGAAATTCCCGCCCATTTTTCCAGTTCTTCACTTTTTTAAAAAAATTATTTTAAAGTTTTTTATAATATAAAATTAAACAAATATCATATATTTAGTTTAAAGAAATGTGTATGATCAAGGTTCAGGAGAGAATTCTCTTAAAAAAACATTTTAAAATATTAATGTTAAAATTAAAAAATTTAAATATTTTTATATTCCTATCATGTTCCCAAAAAATAAATCACAAATAACAATTTGTTTGTAAATATAAAAAAATAATTTTAAATTTCTAAAATGTATTTTTGATTGTCATAAATTTTGTCACTATGTTTTTGAATCTTAGTGAATTTTTTTGGAATTTTAATTAATGATTCAAATATTGATTTAAAAATTATATAATGACAATTAAAATGTGTTAGTACAATTATTTCCGTAAAATAAATTAAAATATATTGATTTCAATTATCAACTTCAACAAATCGCTTAATTCTCTTTTCATGAAGATTGAATTAATTAGCGATATAAATTTGTTTTATGTTTGTTTGATTCGATTGTTTTTGTAAATACCGCATAGCTTTTCATTATTCAATTAATTACTCTTAAAAAAAATTAGAATCCAGTTTTAAACCTTACTCAATATATGCATGTATGTTTTAAGATGAACGTAATGATTGGAGTAGTTTATTTACTGTAATTTTTATTTGAGAATAATGTTTGTGAGGTTACCTCAAAAAAATTACTTGAGATTTTAGTATAATTTAATTTTTTAAGGACAGTTTTGTAATAATTGAACATGGCACTCTGTATTTACAAAAGTAACCCTATTTATTGTATTGTAACCTCAAGAAACTCAAGAAAGGTAACCTCAAGAAAAACAAACCCTTTTTATTTTTATATTTCATCAATGTTACTAGTATAAATTGTAAATAACTAACATAACTTATCTTTTTGTATTTTTTTTTGATAAATTAAAAGCAGATTTCATTAATAATTTGAAAGAGACTCAATCGAGACAACTTCCCAACTGATCGTACAAACGAGCTAAAAAATTAGTCGCTTTGTTTCCGGATTATTTAAACAAAATAATTTATAAATCTAATGGTAAACTAAATATACCAATAGTACTTTGAGGTATTTAAAATTACATTAAAAAAAGATATTGTTAGGTATATTTTAAATAATCTCAAAGGATATTCACCTGTCGCGATGCTCTGAGATATTTTTGTGAATTGGTTCAAATATTTTTAATTGGTTTAATTAATTAAGGTAATGACCCCAATTTCTGATTGTCCATAATCACATCCTGTTATGTGTATTAGATATTTTATTGTATTATAATAATAGTTACTATAAATCAAAATTTCCTTTTTTTTTTAATAAATAGACATGATAGTATAAGACCAGTTGTCCGGTCGTGCGATTTCGTTCTCTTCTTTCTCTCCAGTCTCTACGAAGTCTCTCTAGGTTGGTTTAATATATATGAGATTTTAAATATCTTAGGTTTGGAGAATCCCCATGCATGCATGTCCATTGTCCAGGTCTACTTGTTATTGATAATCCGAATGTTTTCAATCTCTCATGTTTGTTCTTTAATTTATAGCATCATGGAACCAATAGTACTTCCGGGAATAGAACGGGATCTCTCTACTCCGCTCCTTGGTTCAAAAAGTGTACGAGATGATGACCAATTACACGGTCAAGGCATGCATACAGACAAGTCAACTGATAATCAGCTGTTGGATAAGGGATACCTTAAATACGGGTACTATTTAATTCTTCATAGCCTAAGAAGCTTCAGTCCGGGTAGCAGGAGAATATATATAAGAATTCGATAAATTCAAGATTATGGGAATTCGGGTGCGATACGGGCATATAGTAAATATATATTTGATGTTAAGAATGATAAGATCCAACTAATAACTTTGTGCAAATTGAATCAAATATGATGTAAGCATTTAAAATTCAATAACTTATGTCAAATCATCAATTTTTTTGTACAAATTGTGTAAAAGACAAACTCTATTTGAGATATAATTATGAGTATCAAAGTATCCCAAAAAATTCGTAGGCTTACCCAAGAATCCCTACTTCCTTGTTCACGGCTTACTATCTGCAGTGCTAGCTGTGTATGTAATTATCATTCCTATTCTTAATCTTCTAATAATGTGTTTATCTTGCTTACATTGACAGTTGCGTTCATACCTTGAAAAGATGTCGGATTAGAGCTCCTTGTTGCAATGAGATTTTTGACTGCCGAGATTGCCATGATGAGTCCAAGGTCGGTTTTATGTTTTTTTTCTCTTGGTCCAAAACATTATACATCCTTGTAGATAACAAGAGATCATAACTAATTTCTTTCTACTGGTTAATTTCCTGGTCTGGCTGATACTGAATGTATTCTTATATTTGTGCAGAACAATCTTGATAAAGATGGACACAGAATGCCATTTAGAGCGGTTCGTCAGGCAAGTACATTGTTCAAGTGACTATACTGTCCTGTCCACCATATTTGTTGATTTTTTGTTTCTTAACATCATGTCTAATCTGATTTTATGCTGTTGGCGATTTTCAGGTCATATGTTCGCTATGCAACACTGAACAGGAGGTGATTTACATGACATAATTTACAGAAATGATAAAAATAGTGTACAATTATATGAGCAGGGAATTATTCGAAAAAATTAGGACCTATCATGTTCATTACTTTTGGTTTAATATTCTGAGCTAACCTGTATATTGTTTTAATTATAATGACTGCTCGTTTCATTCAGTTTCAGCAAATATGTATCAAATGTGGTGTATGTATGGGCAGATACATCTGTGAAATTTGCAAGAAGCTCAATGATGATGTGAGTATTGTGCTCTCTTCTATGATGTGTTCTTATTCCTTTCCATTCTCTGACCAAATAGAATATTAGAAATATATTGGGTTGTTCCAAATGAAACTGGTATTTTTTTTTTGCAGCCATCTAAGAAAATTATCCATTGTCTCAGCTGCGGTGTATGTAGGTAATATTAGTAAGTCTGTTCTTATCATCTCTATACCAGAAAAAGTTAAGAAAAGTTAATATCTAACTCAGTTTTTAAAGACGGGTGGAGTATTGGGGAGAAGTTGTTGCTTTGTCTTTATTTTCAATTTTCTTCTTCACTCATATGATTTTATCTCGTTCTCTGTATCAGGCGAGGCGGGCAGGAGGACCAAATCATCCATTGCAATACATGTCGTGAGTGATAGTGCACATCCTTTTTAAGCATATCTTTTTGCTTACAAATTGAATCATCTTAAGCTGGGTAAATTAAAGTGCGTGTGAGTAACTTTTATATGTGTTCTATCTTTTCCAGAGTGTTGCAGAGAAGAACCACATACTTGTATTGAAGGCCTGCTATATCGTAATTGTCCTATCTGCTTTGAGGTACATGTAGTTGTTTTGTCTTTTTTATATAATGCAAATTTGTATACCCTCATTGATATCAACGATGAATATATTAAATTTGAACGTAAATATTGCAGTATCTATTTGAGACATCAGGAACTATGTCAGTTATGCCGTGTGGCCATCTCATTCACCATCGTTGTTACCCAGAGCTGACGAAATCTCCGTGAGTGGATATCCTATTACATCCTTAGCACGACTTGGAGCCTGAATATTATATATATCCTAGTACTAATTGGACTATATATTTAACAGAAATACGTGCCCTATTTGTTTCAAGACGTTTGCTGACACGTCTGGGAGAAATACGACTTGGAAGTTGCAGCTACACCGGTTCCTCCGCATCTTCAAAACAAACTGGTATTGTGGCTTTCCATCCTTAGATGACACTTTCACACACACGTAGATATGTTGACTAGCTTCATATATCACATATATGCCATAATTGTAAATTAGTTACATGCTACGTCGCATGCATATTACAAAGTGTTAAGCTCCTTGTATATAAGAAGCTGCAATGTCAAATCTAGTTAAAAATTGAAAATAATGTTTTTTGCAGATTCGGATCCTTTGTCATGATTACAGCTCCATCTCAGTAGTTAAGTTCCTCGAAGTTGGTCATTGATTTTCCGGTTGAAACTTTTACAACACCTTTCCTTAAACACCTTTGATCGAGGAGAAGTATCTGTTTTCTTGTTCTTGGTTGGTTTATCAAACTAACTATGACCAAGCTTGTGTTATGCTAAATTGTTCTAGTTTCTGTTATATTTTAAATTAATTGGATTTTATCACTAAATTTGAAAAGCCAAACGAAACTGCACTCTTAGCAATATTGAGCCAATTAGTACCAAAATCCATGTACACCACACTACATCTAGCTAGTATCTTTTAAATTAGAGTAGTGCTACGTGCACAAAAAATTTGCACAGAAATATTTACAGAATGAGGTGGATTCCACTAATAAATGTTTTTATTGATTGATACTAACATGAATGCAGGGTACTCATTATGTTATAACCAATTAAATTAAGATACTTATCATTTTGTGAAATTTTTTGTGAAACTTCATATAACTCTAACATTTTCCTTTAAATTAATAATCATAGTTCACGTATTCTCTTCCGCTTCAACATGAGAATTATAACTGGGAAGTCTTTCTTGGTATACAGTAGAACCTCGATAATGAATACCTTTGGGATCAAAAAAAATATTCATTTGGTGAGATTATTTATTTATCGATTAATAAATATAATATTTATTTATCGATAAATGAATAATAATTCATTTAGATGATATTTTTAGACTTTTTTTTTTGTAATTATATCATTTTGTATATATTAAGTTTAAATGTACTTGAAACTCACACTAGTTATAACTTTTATGCAAACTTTGAAACTGTACTAAATGATGAGACAAATGCTCCCGAACCCGAAGATAGTATTACTATACCACAAGTGTCCTCAAGAGAAGTTTTTCAAACTATTGTCACTATACAAAATTATCTGGTGCAACATGATCAAAATATTCCAGAAGTGGTGCATGTTTTACACAAAATCATCAAGGATCAGATGCATTTTGGGGGAGAAAAGAAACAATCAACTTTGGAGGCATTTTTCGAAAAAATATGATTTGTTAATGTGTTTGAAAATTAGTCATTGGATGAAATGTATTCATGATATATTATATAAATAAAAAATATTATTGGAAATATAGTGATTATTCATTTATATTTACATAGGGTCTATAAAGACTTCATTTGTATTTTCGTTAAGCCCATTGGACCAAGTTGGGACCAAAGATATTTATTCTATTAGACGAGATTATTCATTTATCGAAGAGGTTCTACTGTACATGTAATAATCGTAGATATAGTAGAATGATTTAGATTATTTCTCATTTTCACACTTTGGCTCCATATTATCCATGTATATTATTAATTTATTATTCAAACTTGAATGTGAATCAACATAAGAATATAAATAGCAACGCTGTTGGACATAAAATTTGATACGAACAAACAAGCTAGGACGGAACCAGAACAAAAATATTGAAGGGATGAAATTTAGAACAAATATTTTGAAGACGAAAATATGGAGCCAGGATCTTCTATCCCCTTCATTGTGTCCCCTTCTGCGTCCCTTATATAAAATGGGTGCCCCTGGCGGGGCCCATTGCCATTTATCTTACAATGGGCCCCGCCGGGGCATTCATTTTGTATAGGGGACACAATGAAGGAGACAGAGGATCCTCATCCGAAAACATGTGCGACATTTAGATTTCCAAGAATAATAATATGGATTTGTCCATATGAAGTTCAAACTATATGAGATTTATGAACATATCTGGATGGATCATCAAAATTTATTAAATTTAGAGGGGGCCGAATAAAAATTTATTTTTTTTTGTACATAAAAATGAATAAAGATAAGCTGTTAATTTGGGAGAGGTTTTGGGGGACCATTACCATCCATGCCCCCTTAAATCCTTCCATGTGAACAAATACAAGAACATATATATTACAAGTTACGACTTTATACTGAATTATTGGAACAAAATAATATATGTTTGCGAAAATAAATGAAACCACGCGTGTAGATGCAGTTGGACTTGGATGTTATGATGAATTTACTCTATGTTTTGAATAAAAATAAGAGTAATGCTACAGACCCCAAATTGGGTACCAAATTTTGACACCAAATGATGTGGCATTAATTAAATGGCATTTTAGAATATTTTAATTGGATGGCCCTGGCGGGCCCATTACAATTATAACCAATAATTACTTGCCATGTCATTTGGGAAAGGAATTTGGGGTACCAATTTGGGGTACCTAGCATTTTCCTAAAAATAATGATCTTGGAATTTGGCTGTTCTAAGGCTTGGAATATTTTTAGCTTCCAAAAAAAAGGCTTGGCGTGAGATGTGTCATAAACATTGGTGCAGTTCTACTAAGCTTGGCATAAACTTAGTAAATAGCAAGGGATGATGATAATTATTATTTGATCTTGCCGTTGTTAATCTACCAAAGTGTCTGCAAATGTGCTTTGTTAGCTCTATAGTTTGTTGGTTTCAAAAAAAAAAGCTCTATAGTTTGTAGCTTACATTTCTCACACTCGTACATTTGTTGAATCTTAATTCTTTAACACCCGGAGACTCAGAGCACCTCTTTTATTAAGAAGAGATTTCAGATTTAGCCTATATACAGATCGAACAACACATAAAATGGATAGGAGTGAAGTTGCTTGAAAAGATGGGTTAGAGGTGGGCTTGGGAAAGATGAACAAGGTAGCACCTGTTGAGGCCAAGTTACGGCCTCATAAAATCGGAATGGGTTATGAATACAAGGAAGCTACTTTGCCTATTTTGAAGGAATCGGAAAAGAATAAGTCTATACCCAATGCAGTGCAGTCCTCAGAAAATCGATGGAAAGAGACACTGTCTAAGCAAGCACGATCTAAGAAGAAGAAGAAGAAGAAGAAGAGAAGAAGAAAAATTATGTTAATTACCGCAGAAGAATTGCTGGCGAAGAAGGAAGAGTTGGGACAGGAAGTTGTTCAAAAGGCTCGAATCTTGACAAACTTGGAGAAGTTGAACGCTGAAGAGAAGGGGAAAATGATATCCCAATGCCTGAACTTTAGCATAATGTCAGATTAATCGACGATTTAACTGAGCTTGATATACAAGAGTTAGATCGAGTTTTGAGAAATGAGAGGGAAACAGTGGTCAATATGCAGCAGGAGAAGGAAAGGCTTAACAAAGAGGTCGTGAACCAGAAGAAGCAGCTAGATAATATGGAGGAGATAGTTTCTGTCCTGGACAGTATAGGCAACGAAAACTTGTCAGGAACGTTGACATTGACCTCTCTTGCAAAGTTATTTGGGAACTTGCAAGGGCAATATGCTGATGATTACAAATTGTGCAACTTGTCGTGCACTGCATGTTTGTTTGCTATGCCTTTGTTCATAAGGGTGCTTCAGGGATGGGACCCACACACGGGTTGGAAGTTACATCCTTGTGGAAAAACCAACTGAAAAGTGATCTCACTGATCCTGGTTCAACTTCTGCACAGCTAATAATGGAAGTTGTTTTGCCGGCTGTTAGGATATCGGGCACTAATACTTGGCTAGCAAGGGAACCAGAGCCAATGCTTCGATTTTTGGAGGCATGGAAGGAGCTGCTGCCTGCCTATTCCTGTTAGGCAAACCATATTAAACAATGTAGTCATTCCCAAGTTGTCAACGGCTATTGATTTGTGGGATCCCCACAGGGAAACAATTCCGATTCATCTTTGGGTCCATCCATGGTTGCCATGGTTAGGTCAGAATTTGGAGGTGTTCTACCACACACTTCGCATCCGGTTGGAAAGTGTGCTTCATGCTTGGCAGCCTGATGATATTTCTGCTTTCTGCATATTGTCGCCTTGGAAGACTGTTTTATGATTTAGTCAGCTGGGAGCAGCTAATGGTCCGATGTATTATCCCAAAGTTGTTGACAGTCATGCATGAATTTCAAGGAAATCCTGCTAACCAAAATCTTGATAAGTTCTACTTGGTTAGGACTTGGGCTACTGCTATTCCTATATTCCACAT
This sequence comes from Kitagawia praeruptora, assembly GCA_037693485.1. Classification (NCBI taxonomy): domain Eukaryota; kingdom Viridiplantae; phylum Streptophyta; class Magnoliopsida; order Apiales; family Apiaceae; genus Kitagawia; species Kitagawia praeruptora. The sequence continues at coordinate 5,315,616 of CM075350.1, forward strand.
GCTTAATTTAATGGACGTGTTTTTTGACAAGTGGGAAGAAGTTCTGTACCACTGGTTCTCATGCCCAAACTTCGAAGAAGTTACTAGCTGGTATGTTGGTTGGAAGGAGCTTATCCCTCCTGAACTTCTGGCAAATGAACATATCCGTTACCGTCTTAATGTGGGTCTGGAGATGATGAACCAAGCTTTTGAGGGTAAGGGGGTGGTAAAGTCTCGATGCCGTAGCAATTTTGCCTCAGTCCAGGCCTAAAGCAATTCTGTCTCAAAATATCGCCTTGGTAAAATATGAAGACCTTTTACCTTTCTCTTTTTCTATCTATCTATTGAACAGTTATTTAATATCATCTTTGTTTACTTGTTGCAATAGGTGAAGTCATATTGTGGTCATGGAATAGGAGAGATTTCTCTTTCGTAAGATTGGCCTGAGTATGAAGCCTTTTTTGCTTCTAGGTAATCACTCCCACTCTTGTAGTGTCCTTTTGAATTTTAACGAGAGCTGAGATTAATATTATGTGGTGGTTATAGGGTTGGGAGGCATTTTTGACGGAACCATTGAAAATATGCAGTTGCACTGGAAGCATCGTGAGCTGGTAAAGATAATAGTTGACGGGAAAAGATTTGCTCAAGTAAAGCATATTGCTATTGCTCTCGAGGCAGAAAGTGGTGGAGTGTTAGTATCCGTAGACAAAACTACCAAAGGCTACACAAATATAGTTTATCGTGGAAAAAACTCACAAGAAGAAAATCCATTTTTACCAACGAAATCTCCCAATGAAATTTTTCCGTTGCCATTTACCAACGAATTGGTAATGAATGAGCAGGTCAATGCTATGCCAACGAATCACTAACAGATATTTACCAACCGAATTTTCCATTGATAAATATAATTACTTTCATATTAGTAACAGAATAACAATGGCTGAATGGATAAATACACATAAATGTAACATATATATGGAGGGATTTTTTCAATTCGGGGGCCTTATAATTTGTAGGCCCTCTGCAAAATGGTTTCTTGCACATCCTCAAAAACTCTCCAACCAAATTAATTTTTACTTTTTGAAAAATTGGGAATATCATCATATTATTTATTACATGTACATGCATATATTTTATTTATAATGACTTAATATATTACTTTTAAAACATAATCGATCTTTCTCTAAAAAAAAGATAATTGATCCCGTTTTTATCATCTCACCAATTCAAAAAATATTGTTATGTCAGAGCATCTCCAACGAGATAAAATCCTTAACTAAAATTTTAAATAATTTATCAAAATTGAAATTTATAAATAGTATGTTAAAATTTCATCACTCCAGCCGAGCATTTTCCTTATCTAAAATTTTAGCAAATCTTCCATATTTTTCCAATATTAACCATATTTGTTGAAATTCTATAAATCTTTTATAAATTTCATGTCATATTTTACTCATTTTCTTCCCAAAATTTGACAAAAAAATTAAATAATAATAATTTTTTGAAATATAATCAATCATTATAGTTCATGCTCGTTGGAACATAACCAATTTACACAAAATGTAAATATGGGATAACGTAACCAATTTACACAAGATGTGAGTATGGGATAAGGATCTTGTACCAATAACTTATAACTTATAATCTACTGATAATTATTAAAAAATAACCACATCAGAGATCGAAAAATTTAGAATCGGCAAAATCAAGTAGACATGAATGGGGACGGTTGGGAAAAAAGTACATATGAAACAGGAAAAAGTTAACAATCTCATATGTATCAAAACAAGATACACAAATAAGCGGTGTTTTAAAAAGCGCATTAAGCGGATGCGGAATAAAAGTTACTAGCTTTTAACAAAATTGAATTTTTAAGTACTAGCTTAAAACTCGTGTGATGCACGGATTTTTTTTAATATTATATGACTTTTTTTTATTAATTTGAATAAATTTTTTTAAATATGAATTTTGGAGGCTTAAATTTTTAAATAAGATGATTTGATAATAATCATATAAACGTTATCCGTGATAATTTTAGGAAATGAGGAATTTTAGTTAAAAAAAGATTGAAAAGATGATAAATTTTAATTGAAAAATGCAATCGGTTAATTATAAGTAATTATAAAATTATTATTTAATTTTAACAAATAGAATGCCCGTGATTTAATTGTAAAAAGAAAGATCTTTGTTAGAAAAAAATTAAAAAGGAAACATATTTTAGGTGAAAAAGGTAATTGATTAGTTTATAGTAATTACAATTTAATTATTTATTTTACTAAATAAAATTGCTCGTAATTTTTTAGAAAATGAGAAATTAATGTTGCCCGTGATATTTTTAGAAAAATAGGAATTTTAGTTAGAAAACATAGAAAAGATGATACGTTTCAGCTGAAAAAGTTAACTTGTTAATTATTAATATTATGATATTGTTATTTTATTTTATAAAATAGAACCACCCGTGATCTAATTAAAAAAGAGTGATTTTAGTTAGAGAAAATAAAAAAGGTAATGTGAAAATTAAAAGGTGACATATTTTAGGTGAGAAAACGATATCCTTTTCTAACTTTTACTTAAAACAAAAAAAAAGTTATTTACCAATGTTCTATTCGAAAGATACTGCATTGTATGTGAGAAAGTACTATGTTTACATGCATGATTATATATCCAGAGCTCGATAAAGGTGCTTTCAGATTTATAAAGGTGCTTTCTTCTCTGTTTTTGTACTTATCGTTCAAAATATGTTAACTTACCGTTGCAAATCAAAAATTCGTTGAACGTTAGCTATACAACTATTGAACATTAAACAACTTTTCAGATTTATATAAATTTAAGAACATTTGTTCAACAATTTTGTAATACAGATTCAACATGTTTTTGAGGTTCAACAAATTTGGAAAAGAGATTAAAAAAAGTTATTAGTAATAATAATATAATATATATATTATTGCACTCATCGTATGAATTGTAGCAAAGTAAGATCAAAGTTATAAGAGACCTTGTATCATTTCTGTTTATACGTTTCGCTCGTTCCGTCCTTATTTGTTCGTATTAAATTTTCATGTCCAACAAATAATTATAAATTACTATAAATTATTAAATTGCTATAAAAACATAAAACTGAGACCCTAAGAGAGAGAGAGAGAGAAATGGCAGCAGCTAACATGTTCATGAAGAAGATGGCGATGGTGTCTCTCACACACCACCCCAACAAAGTAGCAACAGGTCGGACCCACTACCCCATTCACTCTTTATCCTCTCTTTGTTTAATGTGATATCTCTATTTTATATTCTATCTGTTGTTCATTGGTTTCAATGCACTCTGATTCGATTTTGTGCTCCATTATTGTTTATTGTTTAGTCTCAATCCCCATTCCATATGCTTATTTTATCATTTCTCATTGCTTGTGTTGTGTTCTGAATCTGATTTTGATATTAAAAACTCGAGTTTACAATGTGGAGTTGCATACATATACCTACCACCTGCTTGTAAAAACCAAACCCTAATTATTTTCCACAAATATTTACCTATTAGGGGAACTATTTCCAATCACTGATATGACGTAGATCAGCATTTATTCACCCACCTCAGGAAAACCTCTCTCCATCCACCACTAATTCCATTTTTTCCATAACAAACAAATAGTTAGGAATCGTTACTCCTCTTTGTGCTGGGAAGGTACTTCCGACACCGGTCATTTCAAAAAAACCCTGCATACCATTTTGAATCAGATTATATTAGAAAACCCTGCTACTGAAAACTTGCTTTGTGAAAACATGATACCAATATTCATAACCATTTAGATCATTCATACTTAAAATGAAAGATGAAAATTAATCACAAGCAGTCTATGATGTGTATAAGAAACCGTTGTCCGATCAGCAAACAATGGTATTGAATAATATTACTTCTAAATCTGTTATGTGCATATTCAGGTTACCGCCGATGTCTTGCAATAAAGTTTAACAAGAACCCAAAGTTTGGGATCTTCTTTGCTGCTCCCGCTGCCTCCTCCTAACAAGAACCCAAAGTTTGGGATCTACTTTGCTGCTCCTGCTGCCTGAAACTTCGACTTAACTACTGTAATGTTGTTGTCCGATACTTAATTGAGGAATAAGAGTCCTAGATGCTCTGTAATAAGAGGTGGTTGTTTAAGCTAATGTATTCATAAGATCTTATCCAATTTTTTGGTCGTCACTGTACTGCCAAAAGCATATGATCTGTTGGATTAAAAAATTAGATTAAAAATCATTCGTTGGATTATAAATTATATCTTTATATATTTATTTATAATTTTCACTTTGTTAATTTACTATACTACCCTTTCTTCATCGATTTGTTTTTTTTTTCTTCATCATTAGAACTAAATTTAATTTAAAAATATCTTTAATTTAGTAAACAAATAAAATATGTATAAACAAATAAAATCAATGACAAATAAACAAATAAAAAAGATGTCTGCAATGAATCGGAAAAAAATCTTAATACAATAATAATTACATTATTCTATCAAAAATCTATAAATACAAGGGGAAAAAAATCCTAATACAATTATAATTACATTATTCTATCAAAAATCTATATATGAACTAAAGGCGAAGGATTTATATGTTTGTCTACCTGGGAAACATTCTGCGAGGGCTCACCCTCCTGAAGTCGGTAACATTTTAAGAAGCCATGGAAGAGAAACATACATTATGCCAATAGATTCGGAGGATGTGCACTATTCTTTTGTTGATGATATGTGCATATCATATTAAAAAGGAAATTATAATATAAAAAGGATATAATTTAGCAAAGTCGTATTAGAATTCAATTTTAAAAAGAAAATTATAATATGAAAAGGATATAATTAAAAAATGATACAATTAAATTAAATTTTATTTATTTTATTAATATTAAAGTTTTAATTGGAAAATAATTTTTAAATTATCACTAAATTAAAAATTATTTTGTTAATTTCATGCGTGCTATAAAATTTTCAAAATCAAATTTTAATAATTCAAGATCGAGCACAAATTATATCCTATTATATAATAAGAGTAAGAGAAATAGTAATAGATATTACCATAGGTCAGAACTATACTAGAAGAGTATTTATTGACCTGCCTCCTAATCCCACCAGTAGTCAGTATGTAATATTAATGTATAATCTCTCACTTAATTATGAGAAAATTATTATAATATTAAAGTATTTAACACCACCTTTAATTAATATGTTTCATGTTCGTAGATGTGACCTTTTGGAGCTCTGTGTACGCCTAAAAGATAGGAAACTAAGAAGCTTTTAGCACACCATAATTAATATTTTTTAAAATATTTTAATTCATCAAATTTAATTAGTATTTTTAATAAACAATTTTATAAGTATTAAATTCTTCTAGATTATCTCAAAATCTATATGATTTTCAATATTTTAATTAAAAACTTTTATATTTAATAATTGTAAAAGATATCTTATCCAAAATTTTGATGCTATGATAATTTGTTGTTGCCAAAACAATCTCAACCATTGGATATAATTTTTTTTAAATAGACGATCAAAATTATACTATATAAAAAATAATTATTGTATAAAAAGATTATAAGTTAAAAGAAGTTATATTAGACCTGGATTTTAAAAAAGTCTAAAATAAAAAAGTTATAACTTAATAAGGAGACCAATTTAATTATTATGTAAATAACATTAAATTTCTTTTATATACCAAAATAAAAAAGGTCGTTAGGTCTTAAAATCAAAAGACGGAAATCGTTATTTTCTAATATTAAAACCTGTATTTGGTTATTAGTAGAAGTATATTCAATACTGAAAATGATTTTGATAAATTTAACCAAATATAAGTAAATTTTATAAATCGAATAGAATTTTCAACGCAAAAAATCGTCAAATTCTTTTAAGGCCCAATAGAATTTGGTTGAATATTCAACAAAATTTTCAATAGAATTTTCAATGCAAATAATCGAATAAATTCAACCTGTGTTTGATTCTACGTTGATTTGATTTGAAAATAATAATTAAACCATCGATGAATTAAACATTATTTTGTTAATTTCACATGTACTGTAAAATCGTTCAAATCAAATTTTAAGAATTCAAGATAGAATACAAATATTAAATCGAACGTATAAAATCTTACATGCATATCAATTTTTTAACAAAAAAATGATATGTAAATTAATAACATATAAAATTTAAAATTTTAATATAATTATAGATATTAAAAAAGGAACCATGCGTTGCACGTGTTATAAGCTAGTATTTCATAATACTGCCAAGTGCCAAGCTCAATTTTATTGACCGTGATAATATTATTAGTTAATACGGTCCTTTTTAAAGGCCCACTCTCATGTTAAACACGACACTTTCTTGTAAGCCTCTCCCTCGTTAAACCGAAACCCCAACTTTAACATGTCTTTGTTATTAATATTTGTATAATAATTTTCATCAATAAAAATTGGAATCTAAAAATAAAATAAAACCTAGTGGGCGTCTTCTCATTAAACACACTAGTCGATAAAGCCGCTGTAATAACCCTAACTTTAGAAATGCTACAGTACTTAAATGAATAGTGATTTGAGGATTTAGGGAAATGGTATGTAGGTACCCTATAATTGAATCAGAAACCATATTAGTGTTGTACTATGAAAATGAGTGACTCGAAACGATGACGGATTTCAGAAATTCCTGAGTATGGATTTTTAAGATGTTTGATTTCAATTGTGTACTATTGTATTGGATAATAAGGAGTATGGAGATTTAGCAAGGATTAATTATATTGAGAAATTATATGAAATTAGGTTAAACCAAGGGATGGGCAAACCAAGGAAATGCCAAGGGAATTTAGATTGTTAAACGATTTCAAAACCACTGGGATAACGAAGTGAATTTGAAACGAATTGTGATTAAACGAGTATTGAAACCTAGCAACCAAGGTTAGTAGTATAACAAGGAAACTTACCACATCACATAGTTAGGCAACTTCCACTCACAATTAGCAAGAGATTAAACAATGAATTACCAAGGAAATATCTTCATAAAGCTAAGATTATCTATAAGAATCAATAATCAAGTCAACCAACACAAAACAAATCTCATCTTCTTCATTTCATCAAAATTCGTAAAACACTATTCATCAAGAAAACAATCAAATTCAAAACCCTAGCTACAATCAAGTATAAATCAAGGGAAAAATCATGGAGGTTACTTGAGGATATATAAAGACAAGCACCAAGTTTCATAGCAAACAAACATCATTTGGTAAGGTAATAAAATCGTCAAAGTTGCTCGATGAATAGTAATGAATAGTAACTCATATGGATTTCATGTTTTGTTTTGAAAGATTAAAGTATATTAAGGTTGTATCAAGGTGTATTAAGCCCTACAAGCATATATTAAGAGTGTTAAAGCTTCAATGAAGGTATAACATCCTCACCCCTCTTGAGTTTATGATGGATATTGGTTGTGTTAGTGGTTAAGTTGTTATAAGTAATGAAATCATGTTCATATATGTGTTTAAAAGTGATTTAATTATGAAAGTGTTGTGAGTACTTGTAACCATGGTTGGTATGATGACCACATGGTGTAGGGAATGGCATATGTGTTGGATGATGGAGTTGGAGGAGTTATAATATGGAAAGTAAGAAAATATAGCCGTTATAATGTCCGAACTAAAGATGCTCTATTTTTGAGACCAATACTCGTAGGTTTAGGGTTCTGTCCAGGGTACCAACTGGTCATGAGAGGATAGAGCTTGATTCATAAATCGTTTTGACATAAAGTACGTAAAAATCCAATGAACGGTTTAGGAGAAAAGTGAGTTTTAGTGAAAGACGTTTAGAAACCGAGAAAATGCAATTGTGTCAACTTTGAGGCCATAATTACCATAGTTAAACATCTTTAAAAGTTATGAAATTTTGGGACAATATAGTAGGGTGAATAGAGAGTCAAACCCCACTGACTTTGTGTCAAAATTCGAAATTTATAATGTATGAGAAATTTTACAGTCATGTGTGATTAATAAGGAAATGGTGAAAAACACTCATGAAACTTTTATGGATTCTAATAATGGATAAGTTCTTGGAACTTTTGGTCTATAAATAGTATGTTAAACGTATATTATATGTTAAGGGTATTACTATATAAGTGGTTAACTGGAATATATTCTGACGATGATCCTTTTCGTTTTTATAGAAACTCAAGACGAGCAACGGGTCATACCTCTTGGATTTAGAAATCGAGGCAAGATTTCTTTTATCCTTAATTTGATAAACTGTTTATGTTTAAAGAAAAGTGGTTTTGCTAGATAATATATGAATCTTATATCCTTATATGGTTAGGAATATTCCTTGTTTGTTGAAAGTAGTTAATGTGAATATGGATATGGATTATGGGTATGGATTATGGATATGAATATGGATAGAGCTAATATACTTTATGGTTAAGGAGATATGAAAAAGGAATTGTATCAGTTGTTATCTAGGGTTATATGGGTTATAATATTCTGTTAATTATAATCTTTAAACATTTGTGATTTAATAAATATCATTTGAATATCATTTAATACTTTAAGAATGGATGGAATAGTTTATGTATTTAAAAGCATATTTGACTTCATTAAATACGTAGGATATTTCTGAACTTATTTCAAAGTATCTTGAATATTTCTGTCTTTTGAGTTAATGATCTCAGGTTTCTTTAAAGGAAGTTATATTTAAAGTATAATGATATATGTATGGATAAGGGTGGAAATGGAAATAAAATTCTTAAATGGAATAACATACTTACGTAAGTGGCTGCATTTAGCACAGTCCAACATTCATCATTTTATGAGGAAGTAGTGGAGAACCTTCCTCATTATTTTATTACGGCCCAACGGATGCCGAAGGAGGATGTAGTGGAGAACCTTCCTCCAGGGATGATTTCCATTCCTTCTACTAGTAGTAAACAAGGAGCAAGTACGATTAGACGACTGATCATCGTCCTAACGTATCAGGCGACAATGGATATCCCCAAAACTGTTAAAGGAAAAATTGATAATGATTACAGACTGATATACTGTAAGGTGAAAGGAAAATTGATATGAAACGATGGACTAATTTAATATTATATTAGAAGAGAAACTGATATTATATTGTTTCATATTTTTATTTTTCTTATAAAGTAAAAATGAATGGTGTATTGAATAAGTAATGATTAATTCTTTTCTTAATTATTATAGTGGACTGTCCGTTTATATATATATATATATATATATATATATATATAGGCCCATGCTCAAGGGAGAACCCCATCTTGAGAGAGAACCTAGAGACCCATTTATGAACCATTGATCAAGATATAATCTGACGATCCTTAACAAACTTGCATTCAAACCAATTTTGTACTGGAGGGATAGTTATGTAATTGGAGCCATTCTCATTTAGGACAAATCAAATCAATAATATTTACGCACCATATTTTCAGCAATCAATTACCATTCCATGTCAGCAAGCATTTAGCATTTTAGTTATTAAAAACCTACCATATAAGTCCAATTTGTAACGCAATCAAATTAAATGTATATCTTGCTTTCTTCTGTTACTCGTAATTTACAAAAATAATTCAACTAAAATGTTGACTAAGCATCAACAGACAACATTGCCTCTTTATTTGAATTATAAATTATGTTTTATGAGTGCTTAAAAGCAACCCATCAGAGAATCTTAATAGAATCCATAAAATAATTCATAATAAAAACATTGTATGTAATATAAATGAAATTGTCTAAGAAAATATTTGATCAAATAATAACAATCACATTCCAAAAGAATATTAATAAAATTATTTACTGGAATCGTTAATGGATCGAACATATAAACATTAAAATTGTAATTTATAACTTTTTTGAAAAAAAAACTTCGAGGAAAAAAAAATATGTAATATGTTAAAATAAAGAACATTTAATGAAATCTTATACTAAAAACCTAAAATTCATTTTACAAAGGTCAAAAAATAAATTAATATTAATACTATAATAAATAATAATAATAAATTAAATATTATTATGCAACATCTAGGAGAATCTTGTCACACGTAATGAAATCTTACAATTTATAACTTTTTTGAAGACAAATTATATGTTGATGGACAACACCTCAGAGAATCTTTTTACACATAATGGAATCTTGCAATTAATTTTTTTTTTCATTAAGGGAGAAAATGAACTAATAATTAATATATTGTTACAAAACACTTAGTGGAATTTTGGACTAAATAGAAAAAAAAATTAAGTTAAGAAATACAATAAAAGGTCTAAAAAAATACAAGAATCCTAAAAATAAATAAATATTAACTTTATAAAAAATAACAACAAATAATTTATCAACGTTATACATGTAATGGAATATTACAGTCTAAAATTTTTTTATTTTAAAAATTGTGGAAAAATAAAACAAATACGTAATTAACACGTTTTTACAAAAATCTTTAAGTGAAAACTTAAAATTTTATTTTAAAGATACATAAAAAGGTCAAAATATAAATGGTTCATAAGAATATATAAATATTAACACTAGAATAAATAATACTCCCTCATTCCCTCTCATTTATTTACATTTTCCTTCTTGGGACGTCCCACCAATTTTTTACATTACTAAAAATAGTAACTTTTAGCAATAAAATATATTATTACATCCACTAATTCACTCCACCTTACATTATTACACTCACTACTTCACTTATTTTAACAATTAAATCACTATTACACCCACTACTTCATTTATTTTAAAAATAAAATGCAATATTACACCCACTACTCCACTAATTTTAATCATAATTCTTGGTCTCCGTTAAAAAACCAAACGTAAAGAATTCAAAGGATGGAGGGAGTAACTAATAATATGTCAATGTGCAAACCCCTAACAAATCTTGCAATATATTCTAAAAAAATTAATTAATTAATATGTTGATACTAAATACTTATTGGAATCTTACACTTAAAACTTAAACATTGATTTGAAAAATATCCAAAAAGGAGGATAAATAAACGATTTCTAAAAGTAAATTAATATTAACATTGAAATAAATAAAATCAAAGTATATATTAATGTGAAACACCTAAAGGAATTTTACAATTTATAACTATTTTATTTTTCATTTTTGATAAATATGTTTCAATTTTACCTTTTTGAGGTTCGTATTTTTAAAATTATATAAAATATTAATTTATTAGATACACTTTCAATTAATATTATTTATTTGTTATAGAACATCCTAATGAAATACTTAAGTAAATCTTTATAAGACTTCGCAAAAATGTCCATTACAACAAAACACATAACAGAATCTTTATGAGATTTTAAAATAATGAGATTTTTTAGAAAAATACCATTATCCCCATAGATTAGTGTGTTTGTCAAAACATAAGTGTTTAATTTTTGTAAATTTATAATTGTTTTATTAGCCACTTTTTGAGTAATATGTTTTAATTTTACTTTTTTGAGGTATTTTGAAAATTGTATAAAAATATTAATTCGTTAAATATATTATAATTACTAGCGTTCTACCCGTGCTACGTACCGAACGGTAAAATTAATTAATTAATTAATATTAATATATTGTTACAAAACACTTAGTGGAATTTTGGACTAAATAGAAAAAAAAGAAATTAAGTTAAGAAATACAATAAAAGGTCTAAAAAATAAAAGAATCCTAAAAATAAATAATTATTAACTTGATAAAAAATAATAACAAATAATTTATCAACGTTCTACGTGTAATGGAATATTACAATCTATAATTTTTTTATTTAAAATATTGTGGAAAAATAAAACAAATAAGTAATTAACACGTTTTTACAGAAATCTTGAAGTGAAAACTTAAAATTTGCTTTTAAAGAAACATAAAAAGGTCAAAATATAAATGGTTCATAAGAATATATAAATATTAACACTTGATTAAATAATAACTAATAATATGTCAATGTGCAAACCCCTAACAAAATCTTGCAATATATTCTAAAGAAAATTAATTAATTAATGTGTTGATACAAAATACTTATTGGAATCTTATACTAAAAACTTGAACATTGATTTGAAAAATATCCAAAAAGGAGGATAAATAAAAGATTTCTAAAAGTAAATTAATATTAACACTGAAATAAATAAAATCAAATTATAAATTTTAAAGATACATAAAAAGGTCAAAATATAAATGGTTCATAAGAATATATAAATATTAACACTAGAATAAATAATAACTAATAATATGTCAATGTGCAAACCCCTAACAGAATCTTGCAATATATTTTAAAAACATTAATTAATTAATGTGTTGATACAAAATACTTATTGGAATCTTATACTGAAAAAGTTGAACCTTGATTTGAAAAATATCCAAAAAGGAGGATAGTGTTATGCCCGAATCTCGGCATAGATCTTAAACAGGCTCAAACGACTGTACAAGGGGCCCACCTCTCTAATGGGCTCAATTATCTACTAATGGGCTTAAATATTGAAGAAGGATCAACAAGGCATGAGGCCCGATCAGGATCGCCTCTATCTCATAAATCTCTTGAAGACGCTATCACCCCAGGGGTCGCCTCATTATGACCTCCTGCTACTACTCAAGGCCTCTAGGTGTCTCATGCTAGCCCGGCCTCGAGGTCGCATCTACAGGGTTACCTCGCTACAGGCCGCCTCGCTACAGGGCCACCTCTAGCAACAAGGCCACCTCGCTACAGGAGCACCTTGTCTATGCGCCTCTCAGCTAGGCCTATGTGCCTCTCAGCTAGGCCTTCGCGCCTCTCACGCTAGGCCTCTGCGCCTCGGGGTCGCATCCACCGGGGTCGCTACCCGGGGATCGCTTCGTCAGGCTCCCTTCAAGGGATCACATCTACAAACCCTCCACAGCGGGGTCACATCTACAAACCCTCCACAACGGGGTCACATCTACAAATTACAGCGAGATCACTATCTCCTCTTCTCTGGAAGGCTCATGGCCAGACCCCACGAGGTCGCATGAGCAGCTGGACACAAGGGATCGCTTCGCATGGCCTGATCCTCGAGGTCGCATGCAAGGCTCTTGTTGCTTCTCTGCTGGCCAATTCTATCCGTTCGAGACTATGGGCTTCCACATCTGGGCCATGGATCACGGATAGGGTTGATGACTTACTGCCACATCAGCCCTAAACAAGTGGGCTTGGACTTTGGCTTATCTCTTAAAACCCTAGCCCGCCTAGGTAACTTGTTCTCCAAGAACTACGTATGGCTTGATCCCTATAAATAGGGTACGTAGGCACCTTGTTTGGATACGCCTCAGCTCACCCCTGACTATCTATCAACAAGATCAGCCACAAACAAACACCAATCTCCTCCCGTGTTCTTCGTGTTCTTAGCAAAATATCCGTATTTTGCTCCGTGATTCCAGCAACCTCCAATTTCGTGTTGTAACGAAATTCTCCCTACAACAATTGGCGCTAGAAGGAGGGCAGTCATTAATTTGGGAGAACGATGACTAACTCGAACAAGAAGAACGGAGAGGCCAAAGCGCGAGACCCCGGGGTAGCATATGACCCCGGGCTGCGACCCCAAGGAGCGAGACCCCGGGATAGACATGACCCCGGGTTGCAAGGAGCGAGACCCCGGGGTAGCACATGACCCCGGACTGCGACCCCATAGGAGCGAGGCCATGCTTGCACCTAGCGTAGCGAGGCCATGCTTGCACCTAGCGTAGCGAGGCCATGCTTGCACCTAGCGTAGCGAGGCCGGGTTCGAGAAGGATAAATGATAGAGGCCAAGGCAAGGGTCAAGGTTCTAAGTGACCTCCATCTCTTTATCGAGACCGTGAGCGGTCCCATCGTCATGATGACAGACCCCCTCTCCTTGTGGAGATCGTGAGTGGTCCCATCGTCATGACGACAGACCCCCAGGCCCCATCTCCTCGTCGAGATCGAGAGGCCCCAATATGGAGTAACAATCGAGATCTTGAGATGCCTCCAAGCGAGATGCCTCCTAGCGAGATGCCTCCTAGTGAGATGCCTTCTACATGAGATACTTCTACATGAGATGCTTCTTCTTGGTGAAATACCTCTACGTCGAGGAGAGGGGGGACGCCCCTGATCCTTGTCGGGGAGAGGGGGGACGCCCCTGATCCTCGCCGGCAATGAGGAGGTCATCGATTATCTCAAGACACTGGGAAGAGCAAGAAACAAATAACGAGGCTGAGCCCGAGGCCCTCATCAATTAGCCTCAAGATCGCACTAGAGATGAAAGGAGAGAAGCCAAAGTAGTTGAAGATCAAAATGAGCTCAAGACCTCAATATCTTATTACATGTGCAACAAAGGGAAGCCTATTATGACATTGAAGAAGCTAAGTGGTCTCGCTTGGCGTTGGTGAGGCCAAGGGCCCCGGGATAGCATGATGAGGCCAAGGGCCTCGGGATAACATGACGAGGCCAAGGGCCCCGAGATAGCGATGGTGAGGCCAAGTGCCTTGGCACAACAACGAAGAATACAAGTACTTTGGGATAGCGTTGAAGAAATCAAGTACAAGTGCTCTGGGATAGCGTTGGAGAGCCCAAATGCCTTGGGACAACATTGATGAGGCCAAGTATCCCGGGATAGCGTGATGAGGCCAAGTGCCCTGGGATAGCGTGTGATGAGGCCAAGTGCTCTGAGATAGCGTAATGAGGCCAAGTGCCCCCGGCTAGCGTTGATGAGGCCAAGTGCCTTGGGACAACAGTGAAGAGTACAAGTGCTCTGGGATAGCGTTGAAGGAGTCAAGTATGCTTATAGCGGGATCACATCAAATTCCTTTCATTACAAATGGTGTCAACTCCAAATAATACAAGAAGATTACTGAAACACTTTGATTCCTCATCACATCTACAATGATAATGAGGACTCGGGGGGTAGTGGCATTACATAAACACCTCTTCTAGCAGGGCATTTGAAAATTTTCAAGACAAGGCCAGCACCTAGCGTTGCGAGGCCACACCTAGCGTTGCGAGGCTGCACCTAGCGTTGTGAGGCCGCAAGCCCGATATCTTACAATGCAAGGCCACTTTACCTCATTGGCGATGATGGGTCAATCCGTGAGTCTAAAAAATATGGAGCTATCTCTAAGCATGTGTTAAAGTCAGTCTATAAGCAAATAAGAGCATATGAAGACTCAATTAGCTATCCCAAAGCACTTGGGAAAATTCAAAATTACTAGTTTTCAAAGATGCAAGGCCCACCAGCTACATATGCGAGGTGGGGCTAGAGCCAGCAATATGGATTATGTGAGGCTGCTAGGAGGAGGCCTCTCAACATATGAGGCTGCTAGGAGGAGGCCTCTCAACATATGAGGCTGCTAGGAGGAGGCCTCTCAACATATGAGGCTGCGAGGGCGAGGCCTCTCAACATATGAGGCTGCTAGGAGGAGGCCTCTCAACATATGAGGCTGCTAGGAGGAGGCCTCTCAACATATGAGGCTGCTAGGAGGAGGCCTCTCAACATATGAGGCTGCGAGGGCGAGGCCTCTCAACATATGAGGCTGCTAGGAGGAGGCCTCTCAACATATGAGGCTGCGAGGGCGAGGCCTCTCAACATATGAGGCTGCTAGGAGGAGGCCTCTCAACATATGAGGCTGCTAGGAGGAGGCCTCTCAACATATGAGGCTGCTAGGAGGAGGCCTCTCAACATATGAGGCTGCTAGGAGGAGGCCTCTCAACATATGAGGCTGCGAGGGCGAGGCCTCTCAACATATGAGGCTGCTAGGAGGAGGCCTCTCAACATATGAGGCTGCGAGGGCGAGGCCTCTCAACATATGAGGCTGCTAGGAGGAGGCCTCTCAACATATGAGGCTGCTAGGAGGAGGCCTCTCAACATATGAGGCTGCTAGGAGGAGGCCTCTCAACATATGAGGCTGCGAGGGCGAGGCCTCTCAACATATGAGGCTGCTAGGAGGAGGCCTCTCAACATATGAGGCTGCGAGGGCGAGGCCTCTCAACATATGAGGCTGCTAGGAGGAGGCCTCTCAACATATGAGGCTGCTAGGAGGAGGCCTCTCAACATATGAGGCTGCTAGGAGAAGGCCTCTCAACATATGAGGCTGCGAGGGCGAGGCCTCTCAACATATGAGGCTGCGAGGAGGAGGCCTCTCAACATATGAGGCTGCTAGGAGGAGGCCTCTCAACATATGAGGTTGCAAGGAGGCCTCGCAACATAGGAGGCTATGAGGAGTCCTCTCATTATATCAGAAAGAGAATACCTCTCCACATATGGGGAGTCCTCTCAACTTATGCGGAGTTCTCAACATAAATGGAGTCTTTTCATCATATAAGGAGTCCTCTCATCATAATAACAAGGAGTAAGCTCAGAGGAGAGTCCTCTCATCATATTCTAAGAAGAACTTGAAGACACAAGTGAAAGCATGAGCTCATATATTAGCTAAACAGAAGACATATTTAACAATTCATGACTGCAAGGCCCTATGGGCCGCCTCTCAAAGTCTCTATGGGATCACATCGCACTTGGAAGGACCCCTCGAGGTCACAATCACTTACATGTATTTGGCTTTGCATCAATTGGAAGACACCACTTTACTTGATTCCACATCGCATTCATAATGGCAATATGGAATCGGGGGGTAGTTGTTATGCCCGAATCTCGGCATAGATCTTAAACAGGCTCAAACGACTGTACAAGGGGCCCACCTCTCTAATGGGCTCAATTATCTACTAATGGGCTTAAATATTGAAGAAGGATCAACAAGGCATGAGGCCCGATCAGGATCGCCTCTATCTCATAAATCTCTTGAAGACGCTATCACCCCAGGGGTCGCCTCATTATGACCTCCTGCTACTACTCAAGGCCTCTAGGTGTCTCATGCTAGCCCGGCCTCGAGGTCGCATCTACAGGGTTACCTCGCTACAGGCCGCCTCGCTACAGGGCCACCTCTAGCAACAAGGCCACCTCGCTACAGGAGCACCTTGTCTATGCGCCTCTCAGCTAGGCCTATGTGCCTCTCAGCTAGGCCTTCGCGCCTCTCACGCTAGGCCTCTGCGCCTCGGGGTCGCATCCACCGGGGTCGCTACCCGGGGATCGCTTCGTCAGGCTCCCTTCAAGGGATCACATCTACAAACCCTCCACAGCGGGGTCACATCTACAAACCCTCCACAACGGGGTCACATCTACAAATTACAGCGAGATCACTATCTCCTCTTCTCTGGAAGGCTCATGGCCAGACCCCACGAGGTCGCATGAGCAGCTGGACACAAGGGATCGCTTCGCATGGCCTGATCCTCGAGGTCGCATGCAAGGCTCTTGTTGCTTCTCTGCTGGCCAATTCTATCCGTTCGAGACTATGGGCTTCCACATCTGGGCCATGGATCACGGATAGGGTTGATGACTTACTGCCACATCAGCCCTAAACAAGTGGGCTTGGACTTTGGCTTATCTCTTAAAACCCTAGCCCGCCTAGGTAACTTGTTCTCCAAGAACTACGTATGGCTTGATCCCTATAAATAGGGTACGTAGGCACCTTGTTTGGATACGCCTCAGCTCACCCCTGACTATCTATCAACAAGATCAGCCACAAACAAACACCAATCTCCTCCCGTGTTCTTCGTGTTCTTAGCAAAATATCCGTATTTTGCTCCGTGATTCCAGCAACCTCCAATTTCGTGTTGTAACGAAATTCTCCCTACAACAGATAGATAAAAGATTTCTAAAAGTAAATTCATATTAACACTGAAATAAATAAAATCAAATTATATATTAATGTGAAACACCTGAAGGAATTTTACAATTTATAACTATTTTATTTTCATTTTTGATAAATATGTTTCAATTTTACTTTTTTGAGGTTGGTATTTTGAAACTTATATAAAATATTAATTTATTAGATACACTTTCAATTAATATTATTTATTTGTTGTGAACATCCTAATGAAATACTTAAGTAAATCTTTATAAGATTTCGCAATGAAATCCATTACAACAAAACACATAACAGATGAGATTTTAAAATAATGAGATTCTTTAGAAAAATACCATTATCCCCAGTGTGTTTGTCAAGACATAAGTGTTTAATTTTTGTAAATTTGTGATTATTTTATTAGCCACTTTTTGAGTAATATGTTTTAATTTTACTTTTAGAAGTTGGTATTTTGAAAATTATATAAAATATTAATTCGTTAAATATATTATAACTAACGTTCTACTCGTGCTACGTATTGAACGGTAAAATTAATTAATTAATTAATATAAATATATTGTTACAAAACACTTAGTGGAATCTTGGACTAAATAAAAAAAATTAAGTTAAGAAATACAATAAAAGGTCTAAAAAAATACAAGAATCCTAAAAATAATTAAATATTAACTTCATAAAAAATAATAACAAATAATTTATCATCGTTCTACGCATAACGAAATATTGCAATCTATAATTGTTTTTTAGTAAAAACATTGTGGAAAAATAAGACAAATATGTAATAACACGTTAATACAAAAATCTTGAAGTGAAATGTGATACAAAATACTTATGGGAATCTTATTTTGAAAACTTAAACATTTATTAATTTTTTCAAAATACTTATTGGAAAACACTTAGTGGAATCTTGTATTTTTTACAAAACACTTAGTGGAATCTTGGACTAAATAAAAAAAATTAAGTTAAGAAATACAATAAAAGGTCTAAAAAATACAAGAATCCTAAAAATAAATAAATATTAACTTCATAAAAAATAATAACAAATAATTTATCATCGTTCTACGCATAACGAAATATTGCAATCTATAATTGTTTTTTAGTAAAAACATTGTGGAAAAATAAGACAAATATGTACTAACACGTTAATACAAAAATCTTGAAGTGAAATGTGATACAAAATACTTATGGGAATCTTATTTTGAAAACTTAAACATTTATTAATTTTTTCAAAATACTTATTGGAAAACACTTAGTGGAATCTTGTATTTTTTACAAAACACTTAGTGGAATCTTGGACTAAATAAAAAAAATTAAGTTAAGAAATACAATAAAAGGTCTAGAAAAATACAAGAATCCTAAAAATAAATAAATATTAACTTCATAAAAAATAATAACAAATAATTTATCATCGTTCTACGTATAACCAAATATTGCAATCTATAATTGTTTTTTAGTAAAAACATTGTGGAAAAATAAGACAAATATGTACTAACACGTTAATACAAAAATCTTGAAGTGAAATGTGATACAAAATACTTATGGGAATCTTATTTTGAAAACTTAAACATTTATTAATTTTTTCAAAATACTTATTGGAATCTTATTTTCCAAAATATTCTAGAAATTGATTTTTTATTTTCTTTAAGGTGTTTCTTCAAAAAATTTCTCTACTAAGTGTTCTCCTAAATCATATTAACATTAAAATTCCACAAATGTTTTCTAATAACAATAATACTTTCTTTTAAGAAAGTTATTCAAAATAATTAGATTGTTTGAAGTGTTCTCAATAATATCTTATAAAACATTTATTCAAAATAATGAGATTCTTTAAAGTATTATTTTAATATATATTGTACTCTTAATTTTAAACTTGATTAGGTATACATTTTGAAATAGGTCTTTTTTTCATGCTAGCATTAGATCAAAAATGACAAAACCATACAACTTGAAGAGTACCGTAGCAAAAATTATGACAATTCAGACAACACTGTGGTAATCGCAAACCTAGACTTGAAATATGAAATATTAAACTAGCAGATAGATTACAATGAAAATATGTATCATATTTTCTTAGAGTACATATATTAATAAATTAGGATTCAAAATATGAAATAAAGTAGGGTTCATTCTCAGTAAGAATCGTGGTTGACAAATGACAACCCTCTTCAACGTGCAACACATAAGGAATAAAACACATAAGGGAATCCAAAGTGAACACTTGGTAGAACACTTTCGATTCAATTATGTGATTTAAATTTGATAAATTATTGAAATACTTAAGGAACATTTGGAATCTTGGTAACATGTATGTAAGATCCTATTAACAACTAATCAGTCTGGAAGAGTACAACATGATTTACACAAATAAAGATAACATGATTTTATTAATTTTTGTATAGCATGAGCACTAATACACAATAACTCTCTTTTGTCAAGAACTCTGAAAGAATGTTCAAGTGTAGCATTAACCTCCTCTACATCCTAATGTATATATGTTCCTGCCATCAAATAATAAATCTCTCTATGTACAATTCTCATCAAAGCTATTGGCATCTCTTACATCCCTTCACAAGAATAAGAACATTGGTGGTCTGATGACCATAATAGAAACCTTGGATCACCTTTCAGATACATCAATCTTTGTTATCTCCAAGATACATCAATCTTTGTTAACAGGGAAGATGGAGTGTGCACGATAGATTCTAGTGTCTATAAACACGAACATTATTCCTTCTCCGGTAGCACCATATTACATCCACTAGAAGAGATTATACATTATATTAAATATGAGCACAGATAAAACAATACTCAAAATTCAACCATTGATCCACACAAAATCAATCTTTCTTATCCAAATTACCGTCTCCACAACAAACATTAATAGACATACAATTCAAAGCATATAAAAAATAATAAAGATCGCATAAGTTAACCACCAAGTTCGCAAAAAAACATCTGCAGGAGTTTAAAGAGCATAATAGGTACAAATTTGACGACACTAATAACAGAATCTCACCATCACAATTCTACTAAAAAAAATCAATGGAAAACGAAAACCTTGAAGAACAGACCTTCACCGCTATAAAAGCTACAAATCATGATCTCTTATGACAGAGTTTTTTGGACAAAAAAATTTTATAACAGAATCTCTAAGAGAACTTTCATCAAACATATAATAATCAAAAATGATAAAAAAGAGAAGTCATCTATAAAATCTTTAAGAAAAAACTGACCTGTTTTCGCTGTTGTTCAGAGGGTTCTTGGAACAAATCTTACCTGTAAAAGAACAAACTTCTATCAAGTTCTGGTCTAGATTATAACAACCGTTCGAAAACTCCTGCACATTTTGATACAGAAAACTTTACAACACTGTAAAGAATACATTAGATAATCTTTGATCTATCAAAAAT
This sequence comes from Kitagawia praeruptora, assembly GCA_037693485.1. Classification (NCBI taxonomy): domain Eukaryota; kingdom Viridiplantae; phylum Streptophyta; class Magnoliopsida; order Apiales; family Apiaceae; genus Kitagawia; species Kitagawia praeruptora. The sequence goes on from CM075350.1 coordinate 5,336,680, forward strand.
CTGTTATAGAACACACAGAGACACATATATATCATGTAACGATATCCATAAACGTCATACAATATTCACTGATCCTTACTCTTCCATTGTTGCAGTTTTCTCCTCCATTTTTCTTTAACAGGATTTTTTTTCAAGGTGTTAACATATAAGTGTTTGTAACGTATAATATACAATATATACAATATATCAATCATTTCCATTTTGAACTTTGATATGGAGAATAATTTCTGTAACCGAACAAAATCAAGGATTATGTCAATCTAAAATCTGACAGATATGTTTCCATCTATATAGGATCCGGCCAAATATTCTGTTTAGTGTGTCTATAATTTGTCCATATATTTCATTGTAATAACATATTTGCCATTAGAATATCTTATTTTTTATTATTAATATTTGATAATAATCAATGGTGTTAGATTGGGTCTCCTGGTTTTCTAGATAGGGAGGTTCTCCCTTGAACCCTACTCATATATATATATATATATATATATATATATATATATATATATATATATATATATATATATATATATATATATATATATATATTCTAACTTTGATTCTGGTTTGCAATATTATCTTACTGAGCTATTATAGCTCACTCTTGTTATTTAATTACATAACAGCTAGGGCAGATGCCGATACTTCGCACTACACCCCGGAAGAGGGTAAGGGCTTTTGAGAGAGTGCTGGCGCCTATCTCTGAGGTAGCTCTTATAAGACAGATGGGTACTACCAGACATATGTAAATTAAGTGTGTAAGCTTATGTCAAAAACTTTTGATTGTTGAAATACTTCTTGTAGAAGTATTATTCAACATTGTATTTAAGTAAAATTCTGGGTTTGTAATAACTCTTTTAACTTTAAACTGTTATTATTATGGATGTTGTTCTCTGAGCATATGACTGGTGTGAAATGTTATAGTATGGGGTCTATTGTGTGAGTATTAGCAAGTATTTATATTTCAACTATCAAGAATATAATGTTATTAAATGGAAATTGGATCGTGATGACCTGGATTCATGACCCCGGATCTAGGGGCGTCACAGCCGCGCTTCGCGGCGGCATTATAATATTTTTTAAAAAAATCAATACATTTACGTTATATTATAATATTAAAAAAAATTAATAATTAAATAATCTTCTCCATTGAATCGATTTCTTGTTAAACACAATTCTTTCAATTGAGCCGCTCTCCCGTTAAAACTGAAATCCCAAATTTTAACATATATTATAAAGACTTATATAATAATTTTTATCCATAAAATCGAATCGTAAAAAAAAAATTATGACATCAGTATCAAATTCTAATAGCTAATATAATCTTTTCTAGTGAGTTGTCTTCCCGTTAAATAAGTTTCGAGCCGCTCTTTTTTGGAACCGAAATTTTAACTTCATTATATAAAGAGAGTAAATTCAAATTTTTATATTCTTTAAACTTTCTAATATTTATGGAATTTTAAAAGATGAAAATGCATCTTATATTTCCGTATATTATAGATATTCATGTATTTATTTACAACTTTCGCATGCAAATTTCTTTCTGTTATGTTAACATATCAAAAATAAATAAATACGAAAACTTTTCGTTACAGGAATAATTTAAAATTTATGGATATATTTTTCTAATGCAAGTATAATGAACTTGTATAAAAAAGTTAAAATAAAGGATTTCTAGCAAAAAAGATATATAGTTTTAAAAAGTCGTATTAGACGTCTTCACCATCCTCGTATTCTACTTTCAATAAAACATTTTATTTTATGTATTCCTTATATATTCTAATGAACCGTTATCTCGTTAAATACGGTTATAATTGTTGGGTTTGTGGAGTCTATCAGGTTTCAGAATTGGAATTGGATTCTGACTTGAGTTAGGAATTCCTGAATTGGACTCTAATTAGAGTTAGGATTAGAGTTAGGATTTCAGAAATAGACTCTGATTCTTAGACCCAGTTTTTTCTCTTATAAATACTCATGTAATTGTAACATAACACAACACGACACAATTGTGAGAGATCAATACAAAATTAGTGCGGATTGTGGAGTAGGAATTTCCGAACCACGTAAATCTTTGTCTTGTGTGATTGTCGTTTATTTTCTTGTTCTTGTTTATTCGTTTTGGGTTTTGATTTCGTTGTTGTATACTCAACAACTGGTATCAGAGCCAGGTTTTCAGGCGAGTGGGAGCGATGGCTGAAGAAGGGAAAGTAAAGATCGATAAATTTGATGGCAAAGATTTTTCGTTTTGGAAGATGCAAATTGAAGATTATTTGTATCAGAAAAAACTACACGAACCGCTAGAGCAGAAGAAGCCAGATTCAATGGATGAGAAAGATTGGAATCTATTGGATAGGCAGGCTCTGGGTGTTGTCAGATTGACTTTGGCGAAGAACGTTGCTTACAATATCGTCAAGAAAACGACAACTTATAGATTGATCAAGGCGTTATCAAATATGTATGAGAAGCCGTCTGCTTCGAATAAGGTATATTTGTGTCGCTTGTTGTTTGCCACAAAATTGAATGAAGGTGATTGTGTTGCTGATCATGTGAACGAATTTAACTCTATCCTATCAAGATTGACATCAGTGGATATTAAATTCGATGATGAAGTACAAGCCTTGTTGTTGGTATCCTCGTTACCTGAAAGTTGGTCAGGATTTGTCACTGCTATTTGTAATTCATCTGGGAGCAGTAAGATGACTTTTGATGGAGTTCGAGATGCGATTCTTGGAGAAGATATTTGTAGGAGAAACTCAGGAGAGTCGTCAGGTTCCTTGTTGAGTACTGAAAGTAGAGGCATAAAGTCCGATAGGGGGCAGAATCAGGGGCGTAGCAGATCGAAGTCACATAAGAGAGGACAATCCAAAGATCGCAAGGAGATTGTTTGTTGGAATTGTCAGAAGAAAGGTCACTTCAGAAATCAGTGTACGGCTCCCGCAGCTCCTAAAGGAAAGAAGAAAGAGGATAATCCAGCTAATGTAGTTGAAGAAGTGGCGGATGACGATGCTTTGATTTGTTGTGTTGAATGTTCCGTTGAATCATGGGTTATGGATTCTGGTGCATCATTCCATGCTACCCCTTGCAAGGATTTGATGTAAAATTTTAAACTTGGAAATTTTGGTAAAGTTCGTCTTGCTGATGATGAGACTTTGGATATTGCGGGCATGGGAGATATTAATCTCAAGACCTCTTTGGGGACTAGCTGGACGTTGAAAGATGTGAGATACATTCCTGGACTGAAGAAGATGTTGATTTCTGTGGGTCAGTTAGATAAGAAAGGGTATCGAGTTACTTTCGGAGACGGACAGTGGAAGGTTATAAAGGGGAATCTAGTTGTTGCTCGTGGAGAGAAAAAGGGGACGTTGTACATAGTTGAACAATCTAGCTATGAAGCAAATACGGTTGCTGATGAGATTGAGTCTTCAACTTTGTGGTACCAAAGACTTGGTCATATGAGTGAAAAGGGTATGAAACTGTTAACTTCGAAGGGGAAGATTCCAGAGCTGAAGAATGTGGAAGTTGGATTCTGTGAGTCATGTGTTCTTGGAAAACAGAAATGAGTTACTTTTGCAAAATCAGGGAGGACACCCAAGGCTGAGAGGTTAGAGGTAGTTCATACATATGTATATGGTCCAACAACAGTTCCGTCGTTGGGAGGATCTCGCTACTATGTCACTTTCATTGACGATTCCACTAGAAAGGTATGGGTTTATTTTTTGAAAAATAAATCAGATGTGTTTACTACTTTCAAGAAGTGGAAGACCGAAGTTGAAAATCAGACCGGTTTGAAGATTAAGAGTCTGATGTCAGATAATGGTGGTGAGTACAGTAGTGATGAGTTTAAAAGCTATTGCGCAGAATATGGGATTAGAATGATCAAAACAATTCCAGAGACACCGCAATAGAATGGTGTTGCAGAGCGCATGAATAGAACCTTGAATGAGAGGGCCAAGAGTATGAGGTTGCATGCAGGGTTACCAAAGACTTTTTGGGCAGATGCAGTCATCACAGCAGCGTATCTCATAAATAGAGGACCTTCAGTTCCTTTGGGGTTCAAGATTCCTGAAGAAGAGTGGCAGAAAAAGGAGGTAAATCTTTCACACTTGCGAGTTTTTGGTTGTGTTTCTTATGTACGTGTTAAAGATTCTGACAGTGACAAGCTTGATCCAAAAGCAAAGAAGTGTATCTTCATTTGTTATGGCTCAGATGATATGGGTTACCGTTTCTGGGATGAACTGACGAAGAAGGTCGTTAGAAGTAGAGATGTTACTTTTAATGAGAATGCAGTGTATAAGGATAAGCTTGTAGTCGATTCTGAGTTTACAAAAAAAAACCTGAGAAAGAGAAAGCAGTGCTTGAAGATATTACAGAAAAAGATCTTGGAGGAAATAGTGGGAGTTCGGGGAATGGTGATGACACAGTTCCAGTTACTCCAAAGGCTGAGGTAAGAAGATCTAGCAAAATTGTGAGGCCACCACAAAGATTTTCTCCTTCAGCATATTATATGTTATTGAACGAGGATGGAGAGCCTCAGTGTTATTCAGAGGCAGTTCAGGTGGATGATTTAGTTCAGTGGAAATCAGCCATGGAAAAAGAGATGAGTTCTCTTGAGAAGAATGAAACTTGGTCTTTAACAGAATTACCAGCAGGAAAGAAGGCTTTATAGAATAAGTGGGTGTTCCGGATCAAAGAAGAACCTGATGGCAACAAGAGATACAAGGCGAGGTTAGTAGTCAAGGGTTATCAACAGAAAAAGGGTATTGACTATACTGATATATTTTCTCCGGTTGTTAAGATGACTACTGTTAGAATTGTGCTAAGTATTGTGGCTGCAGAGGAGTTACATCTAGAGCAACTAGATGTTAAGACCGCGTTCTTACATGGTGATCTTGAGGAAGACATCTACATGGTACATCCAGAAGGATTTCAGGTAGCTGGGAAAGAAAACCTTGTTTGCAAGCTTATAAAAAGCTTGTATGGTTTGAAGCAAGCACCAAGACAATGGTACTTGAAGTTTGACAGCTTTATGATGAAGAATGGGTACACTAGGAGTGCTATGGATCATTGTTGTTATTTTAAACAATTTGATTCATCTTATATCATATTGTTGTTGTATGTTGATGACATGTTAATAGCAGGATCAAACATGAGAGAAATCAACATGTTAAAGAGACAAATGTCTGAGGAGTTTGAGATGAAAGATATGGGTGCAGCAAAACAGATACTTGGTATGAGCATCATAAGGGATAGATCTGAAGGTACTTTGAAATTATCTCAAGAGAAGTATATTGAGAAATTGTTGGAGAAATTCAGTGTCCAGGATGCGAAGACCAGAAGTACACCGTTGGCGACTCACTTTAATCTCACGAAGAAGTAGTCACCTAAAACGGATGAAGGCAAGAAAGATATGGCTAAAGTTTCGTATGCATCTGCAGTTAGCAGTTTAATGTATGCTATGGTGTGTACAAGGCCAAATATTGCTCATGCAGTGGGAGTTGTTAGCAGATTCATGTCTAATCCAGGAAGAGAGCATTGGGAAGCAGTCAAGTGGTTGTTACGCTACTTGAAAGGCACATCCAAGGTTGCGTTATGTTTCAGCAAGAAAGATGTTATCTTGGAAGGGTTCTCTGATGCAGATTTGGGTGGATGTTTGGATATAAGAAAAAGTACTACAGGATATATTTTCACGTTGGGTGGCACAGCAGTTAGCTGGATGTCTCGACTTCAAAAGAGTGTTGCTCTTTCAACCACAGAAGCAGAATATATGGCCATCTCTGAAGCTAGCAAGGAGATGATTTGGTTGAAGAATTTTCTTGAGGAGTTGGGCAAGAAACAGGCGGACAGTGCTTTGTATAGCGACAGTCAGAGTGCTATTCATCTTGCGAAGAATCCTGTGTTTCATGCTAGGACGAAGCATATTCAGCTGAGATATCACTTTACAAGAGAGTTGATTAGCAATGGTACTTTGTCCTTGAAGAAAATCCTTGGTTCAAAGAATCCTGCAGATATATTGACTAAGGTGGTTACTAATGAAAAGTTGAAGCTTTGCATAGCTTCAACTGGCCTTCAGAACTGATTGATGAGAAGACGCTAGTTAGAGTTATTGATCGAGGGATTATTTGTTACTAAATTTACAAGAGTGAAGCGAAGATGTGGTCAGACTCCAAGTGGGAGATTGTTGGGTTTGTGGAGTCTATCAGGTTTCAGAATTGGAATTGGATTCTGACTTGAGTTAGGAATTCCTGAATTGGACTCTAATTAGAGTTAGGATTTCAGAATTAGACTCTGATTCTTTGACCCAGTTTCTTCTCTTATAAATACTCATGTAATTGTAACATAACATAACACAACACAATTGTGAGAGATCAATACAAAATTAGTGCGGCTTGTGGAGTATGAATTTCCGAACCACGTAAATCTTTGTCTTGTGTGATTGTCGTTTATTTTCTTGTTCTTGTTTATTCGTTTTGGGTTTTGCTTTCGTTGTTGTATACTCAACAATAACTATTGATCCGCTCTCTCGTTAAGACCAAAAACCTAACTTTACATGTATCACTTGTATGATAATGTTAATACATAAAAATCAAATCCTAAAAATAAAATAAAATTTATAACATTAATATAATATTTTAATAGCTAATACAATCTTTGTGTAGTAATCCGTCTTTCCGTTAAACACATTTCGAACCGCTCTCATTTGAAATCGAAATTCCAACTTCATTACATATTATTGATGATACTTATCTTACACAACAACTTTTTTCCTTAAAAAAAACCTAAAAAATTGAGTGAATTTCAATTTATACTTTTTTCTGGACTTTCCAAAATTTATGGAGTTTTAGAAAATGAAAACATATCTTATTTTCTCTTTATATTATAGCTACTCCTATATTTATTTATGATTCTTTCATGGGAATGTTCTTTTATATGTCAACACATCAATTCTTTTCTTTTTAAATACGATGACTTTTTTTATGACAATAGTATTGGATTTATGAATAAAATTTTCCTAATAGAAGTAGAAGATCGTATTTTTTATAAAATATTTAATTATATGTATGCTCTATATATTAAGACACTTATTCTATTTCTAATAGAACTTTTATTTATATGTTTTTTCTATAAATTCGAACTCTTATTCTCTACAAATTCGAATTTATATTCTAATTCCAGTAGAACTTTTAATCATATGCATTATAAATACTTATTCTACTTCCAATAGAATTTCTAATCATATGCATTCACTATAAATTCGAACTCTTCTCTTCTATAAATTCGAACACATATCTACTTCTAATATGTTAAATGATATTTTTATTAGGATTCTTGCATGAGAATGTTCTTTACTTTGGCCAATATGAGTTCACCTGGTCACATCAATTCTTTTCTTTTAAAAGTACGATGACTTTTTTTATGGCAATAGTATTGGATTTATGAATAAATTTTTCTACTAAAAGTATAATTAACTTATATAAAAAATATACAATTTATGAATAGTATTTTTATATTTATTAGTGTTTAAAATTTTAAAATTCTAGAAAATTAAAAAAATAGATTGAGATGATCTTAGAGCGCCATCTAAACTATCGTGTATCCTCTTTTATATATATATATCAATCGATGATTTGTACCGTACCGAGTTCGTTCGTCGACATTGGGCCACTCGTACTAGCTAGGGCTGTCAAAAAAATCCGAAAATTCGATATCCGACCGAAAAATTCGATACCGAATCCAAAGAAAACAGATAATATCCATATTCGAAAGAAAACGGATATTATTCGTATCCGAAAATAACGGATACGGATATAGGCACATCCGTATTCGAAATATCCGATATCCAAAAATTTATAAATGTACATATATATATATATTTTACTTTTTAGAATATATAATTAATAATTAATAATTTAATATTTATAATATATTATTTATGTATTAAAATTTAATTATTTAATTCATTAATAAGTAAAATTTAATTATTTAATTCATTAATATATTTATAATATATTATTTATTGTTATTTTTTAATTTTTTTAAATGATTCGGATATTCGGATTTTTGGATTTTTGGAGATATTCGGATTTTTTGAAAAATCTCAAAATTCGAATATTCGGATATTATCCGTATCTCCGTATCCGGATAATATCCGTCGGATTCGAATTCGGATATAAATTTCTTAATATCCGTCGGATTCGGATTCGGATAGTGATTTCGGATTTCGGATATAGGTAGATCCGTATCCAAAATATTCATTTGACAGCCCTAGTACTAGCCAATAATTTCATGCAGTTGTAACTCGTAAGGATTTGGTACGTGCACAACTATTGCCCCAAGTACTTAAAAGTGGGTGTGAAAACAAAGTCTGGGTTCTTGCCATTTGACCTTGTAAGTGGGTTCTGGATTGTCATGTGGTTTTGATCCGATTGTGAATATTTGAATTTGTGCAGTATCAAGTTATTATTATTAAATTTTGTATTCTATTTAGTTAACACATAATAATCATAATATACTAAGATATATTTATCATAAGGTACTTGCATACAAAGCGAATGTATTTTTCTCTCCTCTCTCTGAGTTATGAGAGTCTCGTTTTTCTCTCCTCTCTCTGAGTTGTGGGAGTTTAGTTTTTTCTTGCATTCATGGCAAGGGTCGAGGACATCGATGAGCGTATGGCTACTCTGGATATTGAAGACGAGGAGAATGAGGGGTTATGTTTTGGAGAGGAGTTCGAGGAGGCTACCAACAAGTATGAGTTATGTTTGGTGGGACGTTTCTTGACAGAGAAAAATCTTAATGTTAGAGTCATGAAGTCGAAGCTTGCGGATATCTGGCATCCAGCACGAGGAATTAACATCAAGGATTTGAAACCTGGTACTTTTTTGTTCCAGTTTTACCATATTGATGATATGCAATGGGTTTTGTCTGGTGGTCCATGGTCTTTTGATGGGGCGATGCTCGTCCTTAGCATTATTGATAAGGGAATGGATCCGTTAGAGGTCCCATTATTTCATCTCCCTATATGGATTCAGTTGCATGGTTTGCCTAATGGTTTTATGACAGAAGTTGTTGGTAAACAACTTGGAGATTTCTTTGGGTCTTTCTTGGTCTACGATCCAAACAATAATTCCAGTATATAGCGTGAGTGTATGAGAATTAGAATAAGTATTGATGTAAGGAAACCTCTAAAAAGGAAGAAGAAGATTTGTAGAAGAAGTGGTGCAGATTGCATTGTGCAGTGTAAGTATGAGAGGCTGGGGGATTTTTGTTTTACGTGTGGCATGGTAGATCATACAGAGAGGTTATGTAACAAAAGGTTGTGTATGGGTGCAAGTGAATCTCTCAGAGAGTGGGGAGTTTGGTTACGAGCGCCGTCGCGTCGCATGGCGGGACAAGACCGTAGCAAGTGGTTGCGTGGGGAGAAGGACGATGATTGGGGCCTGAATCAAGGGAGTGCCAACCAATTTCAAAATTTGTCAAAGGATGTTACAGTTGGTGACGGAGTCAAAGGTAAATCAAGGAGTGAAACAAGGGAAACGTCTAACAGCAAAGCTATTATATCGGGATCAGATGAGCACTTGGGTTATTCAAAATTGTTAGAGGGAAATGATAATTTTAAAGTAAATAATGGGCCATCGGATCAGGAATTACTTGGGCTTAACATAGAAGAACGTAAAAGAAGACGTGGGCCTGGTCATGAATATATGGACGTAAAAAATGGCAATGTTATGGTTACTTCTGAAACTCCTCTTTCTCATAGGGATTGTGCAGCTTCTTCACCTGAATATTTGGCTAAGCTTGCTCAGCAAGCTAGCCAGTTGAAATGAATATTTTAGGGTGGAACTGTCGAGGGCTGGGGAGCCCTCGGACAGTTCGTGTTCTTGGTGATTTAGTTAAATCACATAAACCTAATGTTCTCTTTCTGTCTGAAACTATTTCTAGAGTTGATAAAATAGAGCAGCTTCGTATTAAGTTCGGTTTCTCTCAATGCTTTGCAGTAGATTGTATTGGGCGAAGTGGTGGCCTTGTAGTGTTTTGGCGTAATAATGCAGCTTGTGAAATAACTGGGTACTCCCAGAATCATGTAGATTTGAATTTTTTGCATAATAATGTTGTTGTGTGGCGACTATCTTGTTTTTATGGTTTTCCTGAACGAACAAGGAGGCTTAATTCTTGGAATCTTATTCGTACCCTGGCAAATAAATCTGATCTTCCATGGTGTATTATGGGGGATTTTAATGATCTTTTGTATGACTCAGATAAGTGGGGTAATGTGCCTCATCCTAGAAGTTTAATGGAGGGTTTTAGAGGAGCTATTGATGATAGCATGTTGACAGAGTTTGATCTGCACGGGGGTAAATACAATTGGGAGAAGTGGCGAGGCAAACCAGAATGGGTAAAAGAAAGGCTTGACAGGGGTTTTGCTAATCAGGCTTGGTGGGATCTCTTTCCTCTCTGTAAGTTGTCTGTGTTGCACGCTTCTACTTCTGATCACGACCCAATTTTTTTGGACCTTGTTAATGTTTCATTTTCAAAAAAAGTTTTTCGCTTTAGATTTGAGAATACCTGGTTAAGAGAACCAAATTTTCGGAAAGATGTCACTGATTTTTGGCTGGATATGCCTGCTTTAAACATTCTTCCAAAGGTTATTTCAGTGTTAGGGTTCATGGCTCGTTGGGGCAGGAATTTTTTCCATAAATTCCGTGACAAAGTGAAAAAACAAAAGGAGGTGTTAGCAAGTCTGTCTGATCGTACTGATTTGGCTGGTGTGGAACGGTATTTTAGCGAAAAAGAAAAGCTTAATTTGTTGTTATTGCACGAGGAAACATACTGGAAGCAACGTGCAAAAAATTACTGGTTGGCAGAGGGTGACGCAAATACTAAATTCTTTCATGCAACTGCTTCTGCTAGGAGGAAGAAAAATCAGTTAACTTTCTTGGAGAATGATCATGGTGAGCAGGTTCACGAGCTTGAGGCGATGTTACGGTTGGTTAAGGAGTATTTCACAGAAGTTTTTTCGAGCAATAGTGAAGACTATGGTGATCTTAACTTGACTTCTGAGAGGAGGGTTTCTAGAGATCAAAATGCAGTTAAACAAATGCATCCGGACAAGGCATCTGGGCCGGATGGTTTGAATCATGCTTTCTTTCAGCAATTCTGGTCTATTTTAGGTGGTGAAGTTTTTCTATGTTGCAAGGAATGGTTGTCTAAATGTTCGTTTCCAGCAAATATTAACGATACAAATGTGGTGCTTATACCTAAAAAGGAGAATGCCTGTTGCATGAGGGACCTGCGTCCAATAGCTCTATGCAATGTGCTTTACAAAATCATGGCAAAGGTCTTAGCAAATCGGTTAAAGCTGGTTCTTCCTTCGCTGATCTCTGAAAATCAGTCCGCATTTGTTCCAGGAAGGAGCATTACTGATAATGTCTTGGTGGCGTTTGAAGGTATTCATCATATGCAAAGGAAAAAGGCGAGAGAGGAAGGGGAGATTGCCCTTAAACTTGATATTAGTATGGCATATGATAGAGTCGATTGGGCTTTTTTGAAGGCAAAGATGCGAGCTATGGGATTTAGTCAGAAGTGGATAGCTTGGATGATGATGTGTGTTACCACTATGACATATGAGTTTTGTCTCAATGGTTCCTCTATTGGCCCAGTTCAGCCTAAAAGAGGGTTACGATAGTGGGACCCTTTGTCCCCATATCTGTTTCTTCTTTGCGTGGAAGGTTTATCAGATAGTCTCAGTAAAGCTGCTAGTGAGGGTCTCATTCATGGCTCGCAAATCTGTTCAGCAGCTCCAACGGTTACCCATCTTCTATTTGCGGACGACAGTTTCTTATTCTTTCGTGCAAATTGGGCGGAAACTGAAACCATTAAGGAAATTCTCAATAATTATGAGAGGTTGTCGGGGTAATCTGTCAACTTTCAAAAATCTGGGATACATTTTAGCTCAAATGTGAATCAACAGTTAAGAATGGAGCTCTTAAATTTTTTGGGGGTGACTAGCAATTTGAATGATAGCAAATATCTTGGGCTTCCGTCTTTGGTTGGGCGGTCTAAAAAGAAGGTTTCTGGCTTCATTAAAGATAAGGTGTGGAAGAGAGTTCAAGGGTGGCGATCAAAGCCCGTCTCGCAAGCTGGAAAGACCATTTTACTTAAGAATGGTGCTCAGTCGATCCCTTCCTATTGCATGTCCTGTTTCTTGTTACCAAAATCGCTCTGTCAAGAAATTGAAGTAATTATGAACAAGTTTTGGTGGAATTAAAGTTCTCGACAAAACAAGGGGATTAATTGGCTTGGTTGGAGTGATATGAGCAATTCTAAGCAACGAGGTGGTCTTGGATTTCGAAGTCTCTATGGTTTCAACATTGCTTTGGTTGGTAAGCAGTGTTGGAAGTTTATTAAGGAACCTCAGTCTTTGGTGGCTCGCATTTATAAAGCGAGATATTTCCCGAATTGTCATCTATTGCAGGCTAAAATGTTGACAGGAGCAAGTTTTATTTGGGCTGGTTTGATGACTGCAAAAAATTTTTTGGCAGATGGATTTAGATGGGTTTTGGGTGATGGAGTGGATATTAATGCAATTAAAGATCCATGGCTTAGGGACAAAGAGAGTTTCTGTGTTGATCAGACAGTGGATTATGGGGTTGATAATATCCCTGTTTCTGATTTTATTCTGTCTGGAACAAAGAGTTGGGATGTGCCAAAAGTTCGTGAGTTTTTTTCTAGTGAATGATGCTCGTTTAATTACGGAAACTCGTATTCCTTATGGGCCTGTAAAGGATAGAATTGCATGGGTTGGAACAACTGATGGGCAGTATGCTGTTAAATCAGGGTATCACCATTGGAGTAATAGTAATCTGGTCAATATAGGAGTTGCTCGAAGTGGTGGTTGGAGCAAACTCTGGCAACTAGATGTTCCTCATAAGGTGAAGACTTTTTTATGGAGATTCTGTCGAGATAATATTCCAGTTCGAAACAAATTGAGAGGTAGAGGTGTGTCTCTCCCTATAACTTGTCCTATGTGTCTATCAGATGTTAAACATTTGCTTCATGTGTTCTTCGATTGTCCTTTTGCTGCTAGTTGTTGACAATATGTAGGAAAGGTTTATGACATGAGTAGAGTGGAGTATGCACCAGATTGGTTAATTCAGAGGTTGAACGTGGCAAGTCATGATGAGAAAACTGTCATAGCAAGAGTCTTGTATGGAGTATGGTTTTTTCGTAACAGAAAGGTGTGGGAGAGTAAGACGGTTAATAGCAGGATTGCCATGGAGTGGAGTGCAAAGTATTTTGCAGACTGGAGACTGGCGAAGGAGAACAGGATCAAAATGACAACATCCAACTTAAGTCGAGGATAACCTGCTATTCACAGATGGAAACCCCCAGGAGTTGGAATGCTTAAACTGAACACAGATGCAACGTTTAAAGTAGGCGACGATACCTTTTCTGTTGGTCTAATTATTCGTGGTCATCAGGGTGAATTTATTTCTGGGAAAGTGAAGAGTATGGCGATGTTGAGTTCAGTGTTTGAGGCTGAAGTCTTTGCTATCAGGGAGGGTCTACTTTGGTTATCTGAGTTGTCATATTACAATGTGGAAATTGAGTCTGATTCTCTCATGGCAGTTCGAGCTCTCAGTGTAGCACACAATAATGCTCTGGAGATTGGTTTTGTTTTAGATGAATGTCGTGCAATTCTTCAATCTAAACCGGGCTTGTCGTTTTCTTTTGCTAAAAGGCATGCAAATCAAGCAGCCCATTTGATGGCTAGATTAGCTTGTTTGCCAAATTGCCAAAGCATTTATACGTCTCCTCCTAGTATGTTGGTGGAGACTTTGATGTATGATGGTATGATTGAATGAAATTTTCTTTGTTTAAAAAAAAAAAATATATTTATCATAATTATTATTTGTATTCAATTTTTTATCACTATAAAAATTACACAATATTTTTAGTCAAATTAAATGTGAGAGTTTGATGTTTCATAGTTGATGATAAAATACTTATATGCATATTTAGTTAACAATTATTTTTTTTAAGGGACCTGGTCCTGGTCCTGACAATTAATTGTCAGGTACCAGTTATTTAACAAGCTGTTCCAGAACCGTTGGATCAAGATTCCGACGTCCAGGATTAAAAAAAATGTTTCTGTTCACGCTTTAAAGAAACGGTAGAACCATACCTAGGCTGCATGGACAGCCGAATTTTATTTTTTAATCCTGGCCGTCGGAATCTTGATCCAACGATTTTGGAACAAATTGTTAAATAACTGGTCTCTGAGACGAGGACCCTTTTTTAAAATCAACAAAACAATTACTTTATAATGATAATAATGAGATATTAAAAAAATGGTAAAGAGTAGATATATATATATATATATATATATATATATATATATATATATATTGATATATATTGTTTTTGGTAATTTTTGTTTGTTGTTTTGATCTTGTTCTTGTTTTGCAGATTTTATGAGCAATGAATCCTATTTTTTTTTTTGACAAACAAGGAAAATTTTATTAAACCAATAAATCACTTCTTAGTACATCCTTGACCCCAATAGGGATATCTACCCTATCGAAAACTCGATCTGGAAAAGAATATGACAGGCGAGCTAACTCGTGAGCCGCCATATTAGCAGATCGTTTAACAAAAAACAGTGACACTGTGTTTAAACCTTCCAGCATATTTCGACAACTTAGAATAACCTGCCCAAAAGGAGACAGGAGTGGCGCCTTGCTTCGAATTGCTTGGATAACTGTCAAACAATCCGACTCTACCACCACCTTACTCCACCCTTTAGCTTTGATCCAGCTGAGCGCCTCTTTTACTGCCATTGCTTCTGCCATATTAGCCGAAACCATACCAAACGAGCACTTCGTCTTTGCTTGAACGAGCTCCCCTTTGTGATCCCTTGCAATCAGACCCATCCCAGTAGCATTGAACTCTGTAAATGTTGCTGCATCCACCGAAATCTTCATATAATCAACCTGTGGCACTACCCAGAGAATCTGTCCATCTCCCTCAACAAGATTAGGAAAACGTGACTGTGATTTGTCTTTCTGGGCTAAACTCCATTGTAGAAGAAATTGTTTAGCTTTTGCTAGTACAACATTCAACCGAGTATATTTTTTATTCCAGACTAACTCGTTTCTAGCTTTCCATAAGGACCAACAAACTGTAGCCACCTCTGCTCGTTTCTTATTGTCACAAACTGCCAGGACTCTTTCCCACCACTGATAAAAAGTGCTGCCTTCATTAAAAGCTACTTGTGGTAGAACTGGTTGCCAACATTGTGTTGCCAGGGCACAAGTACACAAGATATGTTCAATTGTTTCCTGTCCAAGTCGACAAACCTGACATAGAGGATTGATAGGAACATTTTTCTGCAGTAACATCATCATCGTAGGCAGACAATTAGAAAGAGATCTCCACAAAAAATTAAGTACCTTTGGCGGAGCTTTTATTCTCCAAGTCCTTCTCCAAGTACTGTTTTGATCCTCTTGTCTCCACAACTCTTTTTGTTCTTGTAAGAGTCTGTAAGCACTGCGAACCGTGTACTGACCAGACGCCTCTTTACTCCAATACGCTTCATCTTCATTATTATTCTCATTCAAAGGGATACGTCTAATGCATTGCTGATCACGAAAGTTGAACATATCCAGTAATATTTCTTCATCCCAACCTCTGTATTCAGTGTTCATTAAAGCCTTAACTTTATGACCTTCCAAGCCTTGGACATTAGAGGTTATAAACGGATTACTATCATCAAGCAACCAGGGCTGTCCAACTATATTTCCCCGAACCAATTTTCCATCTCATACCAGCAGCAATAACCTGTTTTGCTTCCCAAATGCTACGCCATATAAAACTTGGGTTGCTGCCAATGTTTGCTTCCATAAAACTACAATCCGGGAAGTATCGAGCCTTGTAAACCTTGCTTACCAAACTGTGCGGATTAGTGATGAACCGCCACCCCTGTTTTCCAAGCATTGCAAGATTGAAGTCTCTAAAATCTCTGAACCCCATTCCCCCACTTGATTTGTGACGACTCAACCGCTCCCAACTCATCCAATGAATGCTTCTACTATAATTCTTCTTTGTGTTCCACCAGAATCTAGAGATACTTCTTTCCAGGTCTTTGGTGATTTCTAAAGGTAATAGAAATACACTCATCGCGTAGGTTGGCAAAGATTGAATTACTGATTTAACCAAAACTTCTTTCCCCCCCCCCCTGCGTCATGATTTTACCATCCCAACTTAAAGTTCTCCTCTTCACTTTATCCTTCAAAAAACCCAATGTTGCCACTTTGCTTCTTTGCATCATGTTCGGCAGCCCTAGATATTTACAATTCTCATTCGCTTCATCCATTTGAAGGCTATTGCATAGCTTTTGTCTAGTTTCCAGACTTGTGTTCGTGCTAAAGAAAACTGAGGATTTCGAGAGATTAACCTTTTGGCCCGATGCCAACTCAAATTTAGATAGAATCTCCATCATTCTTTGCACTTCACTTTCACCTGCCTTGCAATATAAGTATGAGTCATCAGCAAACAACATATGGGATATACTAGGAGCCCTTTTACAAATCTTAACGCCTTGAATAAGTTTCTGAGATTCAAACTTGTGAAGCATTGTCGAAAGGCCTTCTGCACAGATTATAAATAAATACGGAGATAAAGGATCTCCCTGGCGTAAACCTCGACCTGGCAGAATAGGACCAATTTCTCTTCGAGCATGAACAATATGATAAGAAACTGTTTGGACACATTGCAGTACCAAATGAACCCACCGTTCATTAAAACCCATCTTGCTGAGAAAAGCTTTGAGATAACTCCATTCGATTCGATCATATGCCTTACTCATGTCAAGCTTTAAGGCCATATACGCATTTCTTCCCCTTCTTTTCCGTTTTAGCGTGTGCATTACCTCATATGCTATCATCACATTATCTGAAATCAGACGTCCAGACATAAAGGCACTCTGATTTTCTGAGATTACCTGATCCAGCATCTCCTTAAGACGATTCGCAACTACCTTCGTAACAACTTTCACAAGGACTTTGTACAATGAAATTGGTCGTAGGTCACCAACCACCACTGGGCATTTTTTCTTAGGTATTAAGACTATATTTGTGGCATTCAACTCCTCCAGCAACCTACTAGTACTAAAAAAACTCACGAACCAGTGCTACTATGTCTCGACCAACCACATGCCAATACTTTTGATAGAACCCCGGTTTCATCCCATCGGGACCCGGAGCTTTATCCGGGTTCATCTGAAAGAGAGCCTCCTTGACCTCCTCTACCGTAACTGGTTGTAATAAACAATCGTTCTGAGCACTTGTAACAGTAGTAGGCACGTAGCTAACCACCTCTTGCCAATCGACCTCTGTGGCTTTAAACAAATTAGAAAAATATCCGGACATCAATTCTGCTAGGCCATTCTCCCATTCCAACCAGTGACCATCCTCATTTTTGAGCCTATTAATCTGGTTATTTCTCCTTCTGTTAGAAGCATACATATGAAAATATTTGATGTTCTGATCTCCTGCCTGCAAGATTTCTCGTTGGTTTAAAATTTTCGCCAAAAGATTTCTCGTTGGTTTAAAATATTTCGACAATGCTTCCCTATGTTATGAAAATATTTCGCCAAAAGATTTCTCGTTGGTTTAAAATTTTCGTCAAGTCTCCTTTAGCTACTCGATACCTTTCCTTTGAATCATTATCCCTACCTCCTCTATACTTCTTCATTTCTGCCTTACACCCTTTGATTCTGTCACTAAAATTGCCAGTTACTTCCCTTCCCCATATAGCTAGACTGTGACTGCAAGTTTTAACTTTTTGGGAGATCGTTGCCTCGTTGTCACTATTCCAACCATCCTTAACAATTACTTCACACATAGGTTCAGTCATCCACGCGTTTTCAAATTTAAAACGAAACGGGGCATTAATACGAGAAATAACTTGTGGGACTAGCAATATAGGACTATGATTACTGGACATACCTTCTAAATTATAAAGCTTAGCCATGGGGAACATATTCAACCATTCTGCAGTCGTCAAAGCTCTATCTAACCTCACCTCTATCCAATCCGCTGTGTCCCTTCCCCTCTCCCATGTGAACTGGTGCCCCACTAGCTCCATATCTATGAGACCTACTTCCTGAATTGCTTCATTGAACCCCTCTATCAGCCAACTTAGGTATTGAGACCCTCCACTCTTATCTCTACCATCGACCACATTGTTTATATCTCCTATCACACACCAAGGTAGATTTGAATCTCTAGCCAGGTTACGAAGCAAATCCCAAGTTCTCCGTCTTAGAGCTCTGTTAGGTTCCCCATAAAGACCAGTTAACCGTCATGAGTCACCACTCTCCATATTAATTTTCACATCAATATGGTTCTGAGAGAAACTCAACACTTCCACCTGCTCACTCTCCTTCCAAAGTAAAGCTAGACCCCCACTTCTTTCGATAGGATCGACCACAAACATACCCTGATACCCCAACTTTACCTGCACCCACTCCATCTTTGACCTTTTTGCTATCGTTTCACACAAAAAAATAACCATGGGTTTTTCTTGACGTACTACATCTGAAAGGAACTGAATATTCCAAGGGAGGCCCACCCCTCGGCAGTTCCAGCTGAGTGTATTCATAATGATGGGCGGGTCTGCTGAGCAGAGCCCGCCATAATCAAGTTTTTTGGAACCAGGTTATCCAATATGCCACCATCTTCCATATCAGTATCCAGTGCACTGTTATTGTCAACAGGCCCATCCTCCTGGGGCTCTTCTATTCTACGCCTTTTTGGGTCCATGTACAGCCCAACATCTTCATTTAAATTAAGATTTTCCCCCGCTGTGGATATTTTTGAGAAAGTTGTATTTATTTGAGAGATATTTACTCCAATAAAATCTCCTGCTCCATATTTTCCTCCAACCACTATCTGTTTTGAGCTTGCTGGCATATCCGTTCTGTTACCTGCTTTCACGGGATCATGATCACTGACTGCGTCTTTCATGGCAACAATTTCTCTCCCCTCATCTCCAGACGTCTCTGCCGGAAAAACCACCGGATTTTTACCACCTTGTCGCAGCCATTTAGCTCCCATTGTATGACTACGACGTCTTGGTTCAGCTTTCATCCATACACCATATGGTTTTTCAATCTCCTCTACTGGGGTGTCAAAAATTCTCTCACAGAATTTCTCTCCATGCCCTATCATTCCACATATAAAGCAAAATGTGGGTACTCCTTCATATCTAAAGTTTACCCAACTCCAGATTGTCTGATTCTTACGTAGTTTCATCCTTCTTTTTAGTGGCTTATTCAGATCAATCGTAACACGAACTCGGAGATACTCACGCCATACTCCTACAAAGTTATTGGCATCAGATTCAACAAACTTCCCTATGTAGTTACCCACATCTGTTACCACCCTCTGAGACATGAAACATGCATTCATTCCGTGGAGTTGAACCCACAAATCCAGTTTGTTGATTTCCAGCGTGCGTGGATCATCTCCTTTCAGTCGTTCAAAAATCAAATGAAACCTGCGAAACTTTCTTCCATCTCCTGGATTGTATTTTGATTGCCAGCCATATGATAACAGCCTTAAAGATTCAAATAAAAGACTATAATTTTAACACCAAATAAACGTATCAAGAACTAGGTTTTAGAGACTTTCAAACCATGGCATAAGCCAAGACTCTTGAACAATATAGTATGTTCATAGCAATGAATCCTATTTAGAATACCGAAGGTAGTTCATTTTTGTCTATTTACTATGAATTACCAGTAATTTAGTAATTCATATTATATAGTAAGTTGTGGGGTACCTAATGTGCAGTGGGAAATGGGAATGCCTACGAGTTGTTCTAGACATAGGTTATATATCTTACCGTAGGATATACTAGGAATACTTATTTAGAGTTTGTCTCATTCTTTTTTGTCTCAGCATTAATGTAAATTGAAATTGAACTGCACATTGCCTTGCAAAGTAAAGCAATACAATTAAGTGATTATAACACACCAGAAAATGTAGTTGTTAACATTTTGGTGTACCATGCACATCTTGCGTAGTATATATCTTCATCTAGTTTTCAGGGAGGTTTTGGTCGGTACTTTGATTTGCATGAACTATACAATGATTATATCAATTTTACTTTGGAGAGATAATCGAGTACTCTGCTTACCTTCAAATGTTTTCACAAGCACAAAAGCTGCACTGTAAAGGGAAGCTGCAAGGTATAAGCAAAGTGTTTTTTCCTGTTAGTCTCTTTGTGCAACTTAATAACATGGATATAATATATACCTGAAATTTGTTCTGATAGGCAATACAAGAAGTATCTGAGCAAACTGCTGGACCACCCTATAAGTTTCTTTGAACAGACAGAACCCTTGCAAGCCCGGAAATGAATTTCTTAAATTTGCATTTTTTATTAAAATTGTACCGCAGAAATTGTAGATTTCTACCACAAATTGTAGATTTTGCAGCAGATGTAACCACTGACAGTCCTTCATCTTTGACCACATTATTTCTTGTTTCTCACAGAATGTGAATGTACAGATAGTGAACTATGCCTTAAGGAGATTAATTATCTACTAAAAAGTTGGAATTTGGATTTTTTTTTTTTATCGAATCCCTCATGTAGTAATTCGCTGTCTGCAATCACTTAAAGTTGGAATTTGGATTTTTTTTTTATATTTTCAGATTTTAAAGTTTGCAGGTTTGTGTTCCTGGAGATTGCACCAAATATCCTTTTTACACAATGTTAAAACCATTATGCTTAGATAATTAGTGTTTGCAGTCTCATAATAGATTATTTCTTGTTTGCATAATTAATGTTAAACCTTTGGATGTTCCTATTTGGCTATTATTATGTATGGTAGCAGCTCTTGAACCCATTCCGAAAATATATATTGCAGCGTCACCCACCTTTTCGTCCTCTATTTTACCATGTAAGTTTCATTGCTTAATCATATTGGAGCCTCTGTCGCGACCATGTAATTTTCATTGCTTTTTTAAATATGTAGGACCATATTATTCAACTTATTATAATTCAAATATTATTTACCAGTGTAACCTCGATCTTGCCTTACACAATGCAATGAGAGGATTGATATTCAAGCAAAACATACGACATCTTCTTCTCGATCTTTTGCAAAACTTTTTAACTTCGTTTGATGTTTTTATCAAATAATGTAAATTTAGGAAATTCAATTCCTCATAATCACAACCAAGAGTTTCTTACACTGTCACAAAGGAGATTAAGTAAAGTTAATTTATCAGGTACAATTCACATCATTACTCAACTCACAACCTTTTGAATCGCATCCAGTTACCATAAGGTTCTTTATTTTTTAATGTAATGTAGGAGTTAGTGATTATTAGATTTTTTGTTTGATAAAAGATATTGCAAAATTGTATAAACATGTCGCAATGTATTCAGAAACATGTATTTTGTAATAGAGCGGCTAGGCCACAGTCTGACAAGCAGAGGTTAAGCTCTTGGTCTCGGCAAATAATATGTTTACTGAGTTTATAAGTTTTTGTGAACAAAATTGAGAAGGATATAATAAGAATTATCTAATTCGTATGATAAGGTTTAAATTTTGTATATTTAATTAGTAAGTTTACTTTTTTAGTTGTTTGGGAGAATTTATTTTCCAGAATAAATCAACTTATTTTAAGTTGAAAGTTAAGATTCCTAACTTTCCAACTTACTTTCCAACTTATTTTTGCAAATTATTGAATCTCAAACATACATTAAATACTTATATAAAAAAAATATCAAAATACAAAATTTTTACCCGAAGTCAAAAAAAGTTGTGCCAAACATGTCAATAAAGACTATTGTATTCATGTGTGTTTGCAGGATTAAAGATCCAAAGTAGTCCAATTTTAATAGGAATTAATGATCTTGGGTTCCATAAATGGCTTACAAATATTATGGGACGATGAAATGGATTGTTGTGGCGATGACTCTATAGGCATCGTACTTTCTCTTAGACACTCTTAGATTGTGATTTATATGAAAGATTTGATTTCTAGAAATGACCGTAATTATCCAAGGCAAAAAGAGAACCTTCCGGTGTAAAAAGAACAGCTCTTCACCGTGATTTTATTAGCTCATCCATGGTACCTTGATTGTGAACTTAAAAGGAGGTATAAATCATCATAACTCAGAGATGATAATTATTTGATCAAGAAGATGGCTACATGTCTAAACTACATTGCACAATAGTTAGTAGTTCGGTGTAGTCAAGTCAAAATTTTAATTTTATTGATTTAGAGAGTATATATTTGTTTTTCAGCTTAGATCCATGTACAAAATATTTATATATTAAGTTGTTTATGATTGGAAATGCTTATGTCTTATTTTCTTTTCTCAGGAGAAGTAATTAGACTTTTGAGCAGTTTGGCAATTTGAGCAGTTTTATTAGTTGCAGGATGCATCTATGGTTAGGACATTGTTATGATACTAAATAAAGTATAATTTTTGTGTGCGAAATATGGACAATATTACTATATTGAAATACGGACAATTTTTGTGTGATATATTTTTCTAAGATTAAAATCGAATATTTTAAATATTGTATCTTTAACAAATTATATACTTCAAAAATAATCAGCACCCGCTCGGAAAGCGCGGGCAAAAAATACTAGTTTTAATGCATCCTTTATTATCTACTCTATGTCTTTTATACATTCCCTCTAGTTGCAAATTGCACCACTTGTGCTTAGGCCTGGCAATCGTGTCGTGTCGTGTACTTTCGTGTCGTGTACTTTCGTGTTTTCGTGTACTCAAAACTAAAACCGAAACCGACACTAAATCATTTCGTGTTTTCGTGTTCGTGTACTTTCGTGTTTCGTGTCATTTCGTGTCGTGTTCACGTGTCAGATTGCCAGGCCTACTTGATAAGATACACACAAGAAAAAAAAATCATTTTTTTTTTTTTGAAAGGAAAAAAATCATTTCTTTGATAATCAAGAAAATAATCATTTCAACAAATATATGTTACATAGCCAGGTACTGACTTCCCACTTGGGCCGCTTGCATAGTGAGCCCACTTCTTAAAATTGTTAAAATATTTGTTTAAAAAATATATATGTTATATATATATATATATATATAGGATATATAAAAAATAAAAAATTACATATATAATATTTCGTGTACTTTCGTGTACTTTCGTGTACCCAAAATGAAAATCCAAAACCGACACTAAATCATTTCGTGTTTTCGTGTTCGTGTACTTTCGTGTTTCGTGTACTAAAAATCAAAACCCAAACCCGTAATTTTCGTGTCGTTTCGTGTCGTGTTCACGTGTCACGTGTCAGATTGCCGGGCCTACTTGTGCTGATGATAAATCATAAATATATAGAGTACAAGCGTCGCCTTTTTCTCACCCAAACCGAAAGTCAGTAGGCAGTAGCTGATATTCATACTACTATAGTACTAATACGTACTCCATAAGGTTATCTCATCAGTTGCTAGATACAGAACAAGTGTATGTATGAATTTGAAAATTTAATAGTCAAGCCTACTGTTGTTTTTACATAATACCATTATGTGCACTGCATTTTTATGTTTTTTTTACATAAAACATGATACCAATAAGTAATAACAAGTGGATTGTTAATACCCTGTCCTGCAATAGTACAAGAATAGCTAGCTGTCGATTACCATACTCTTGGTTAGATCTCTGTTTCAGTAAACCTAAATTCAAGTACATTTTAGCACATTAATCAAGATTAATCAAATTGCTTTAAAGTCGTTCATTTTTTTCCCTACTGCATGCAAGTTGTAGGCGCAATACGCTTGTTGATGGTTTGGCTATTTAGGGAAAAAAAAAAAGCAAAAAAGAGTTGCAATTGCAACCATAGACTAGAGATGGAGACGTACAAGAAATGATGTTCAAAAAGGACTTACACCGAAGATTAGACCTGCCTCCTTCCAGGGCGTTGCTAATGATTTACCAGCGTCTTTGACCAACGCTTGTTGATGGCCAATACAGAGGCATTTAGACTTTTTAAAACCCAGTCCACACAGGGGTTCTCTAATCTAAGAGAATTTCTGTACATAACAGCTTCTTAAAAGGTCTCTAATTAGTGGAGGGTGGAAATTTTTGCAAGTATTAACAAAGCAGTTGCGTAACTTGTTTAAGAAAACAGAACCACCAAGATGATTCCATGGTTAGACAAAACACAAAACAGAACCACAAATTAATGGTCTCAGAAACAGCTATAATATCTTCTGAACTTGGTCTGCACGTATGGTTTTACTGTTTGTTGCCCTGGCCAAATAAAAGAGATGCCAGACCTGTTTTCCATCCGAACACAGTAGAGTGTCCATCGTTTCTTCTGGATATCAGAGAAGGTAGCCCTGCACTGAAACTGGGAACAAGTGATGTCTCCTGCTTGACACTTGTTTCCGCGGATGATACCCTATATTATATCAGTAATCATATTAATAAACCATTTAAAAGAATTTACTGCTTGACTTTGCCAATCTATCAATACTAATAACTAAACAATAATAAGCAAAAACAAAGGATAATTTGTAGTTTGGTTAATACTGTTGTAGGGAGAATTTCGTTACAACACGAAATTGGAGGTTGCTGGAATCACGGAGCAAAATACGGATATTTTGCTAAGAACACGAAGAACACGGGAGGAGATTGGTGTTTGTTTGTGGCTGATCTTGTTGATAGATAGTCAGGGGTGAGCTGAGGCGTATCCAAACAAGAGGCCTACGTACCCTATTTATAGGGATCAAGCCGTACGTAGTTCTTGGAGAAGAAGTTACCTAGACGGGCTAGGGTTTCTAGAAGCTTCCATGGCCCAAGCCCATCAGTTTTAGGGCTGACGTGGACATCATGGTGCTAGAGATAGTGAGACCTCATTAGCAAGGCCAACATAGAGATGACAAGGGCCTGGCATGCGACCTCGAGGGGTGCAGACATGCGAAGCGGACCCAAGTATGTAGATACTCATGCGACCTCGAGGGGTGCAGACATTAGCCTTCAAATAGAGAGTGAGATAGCATTGTTCTGTTTGTAGATGTGACCCCACGTTGGAGGTTATGTGCGAAGCGATCCCTTGACGGGAGCCTGACGAAGCGATCCCCGGGTAGCGACCCCGGAAGATGCGATCCCGAGGCTGAGCTAATATGTGAATGTAGATGCGATCCCGAGAGGTGCGATCCCGAGAGGTGCGATCCTAAGAGGTGCGATCCCGAGAGGTGCGATCCCGAGGCCGGGATAGTATGAAAGTGGAGATGCGATCCCGAGTCCGGTCTAGCATGAGATCCCGAAGTAGTATGAAGAGATAGAGATGCGATCCCGGAGTAGTATGATCCCTTGATGGCTTAGCATGAGACGCCTAGAGGCCTAGCGTGAGATCCCTTGGAGGCCTAGCG
Source organism: Kitagawia praeruptora (assembly GCA_037693485.1). Taxonomy (NCBI): domain Eukaryota; kingdom Viridiplantae; phylum Streptophyta; class Magnoliopsida; order Apiales; family Apiaceae; genus Kitagawia; species Kitagawia praeruptora. Next base: position 5,362,111 of record CM075350.1, read on the forward strand.
TGAGAGCCCTTTGAGGCCTAGCGTGAGACCCCATTTTCCTTTATCGTTGGCATGAGAGGACGCCTTGAGTAGTAGTAAGAGATCATAGTGAGGCGACCCCTAGGGCGGGATCATGTCTTCGAGAGATTATCTTCAAATAATATGATGTGATAAAGGCGAGGTGATCCCTGACTGGGCCTCACGCCTTGTTGATCCTTCTTCAATATTTAAGCCCATTGGTAGATAATTGAGCCCATTAAGAGAGGTGGCCCCCTTGTATAGTCGTTTGAGCCTGTTTAGGATCTATGCCGAGATTCGGGCATAACAACTACCCCCCGATTCCATATTGCCATTATGAATGCGATGTGGAATCAAGTAAAGTGGTGTCTTCCAATTGATGCAAAACCAAGTACATGTAAGTGATTGTGACCTCGAGGGGTCCTTCCAAGCGCGATGTGACCCCATAGAGACTTTGAGAGGCGGCCTCATAGGGCCTTGCAGTCATGAATTGTTAAATATGTCTTCTGTTTAGCTAATATATGAGCTCATGCTTTCACTTGTGTCTTCAAGTTCTTCTTAGAATATTATGAGAGGACTCTCCTCCGAGCTTACTCCCTGTTATTATGATGAGAGGACTCCTTATATGATGAAAAGACTCCCTTTATGTTGAGGACTCCGCATAAGTTGAGAGGACTCCCCATAGGTGGAGAGGTATTCTCTTTCTGATATAATGAGAGGACTCCTCATAGCCTCCTATGTTGCGAGGCCTCCTTGCAACCTCATATGTTGAGAGGCCTCCTCCACGCAGCCTCATATGTTGAGAGGCCTCCTCCTCGCAGCCTCACATGTTGAGAGGCCTCCTCCTCGCAGCCTCACATGTTGAGAGGCCTCCTCCTCGCAGCCTCATATGTTGAGAGGCCTCGCATCACAAGATGTCGCGTTGCTAGAGGCTGGACTTGTAATTTTTTAAATGTCTTGTTGGAAGAGATGTTATGTAATACCACTACCCCCGAGTCCTCATTCTCATTATAGATGTGATGAGGAATCAACATGTTTCAGCATCCTTCTTATATTATTTGAGGTTGACACCATTTGTAATGAAGAGAATTATGTGTGATTCCGCTATAAGCATACTTGACTTTTTCAACGCTATCCCAGAGCACTTGTATTCTTCGTTGTTGTGCCAAGACACTTGACCTCATCAACGTTATCCGGGGGGACTTGGCCTCATCATGCTATCCCGAGGCACTTGGCCTCATCATCGCTATCCCGGGGCACTTGGCATCATCATTGCTATCCCGGGGCCCTTGGCCTCGTCATGCTATCCCGGGGCCCTTGGCCTCATCATCGCTATCCCGAGGCCCTTGGCCTCATCATGCTATCCCGGGGCCCTTTGGCCTCATCATCGCTATCCCGGGGCCCTTGGCCTCATCATCGCTATCCCGGGGCACTTGGCCTCACCAACGCTAAGCGAGACCACTTAGCTTCTTCAATGTCATAATAGGCTTCCCTTTGTTGCACATGTAATAAGATATTGAGGTCTTGAGCTCATTTTGATCTTTAACTACTTTGGCTTCTCTCCTTTCATCTCTAGTGCGATCTTGAGGCTAATTGATGAGGGCCTCGGGCTCAGTCTCGTTATTTGTTTCTTGCTCTTCCCAGTGTCTTGAGATAGTCGATGACCTCCTCATTGCCGGCGAGGATCAGGGGCGTCCCCCTCTCCCCGACAAGGATCAGGGGCGTCCCCCCTCTTCTCGACGTAGAGGTATTTCACCAAGAAGAAGCATCTCATGTAGAAGTATCTCATTAAAAGGCATCTCACTAGGAGGCATCTCGCTAGGAGGCATCTCAAGATCTCGATTGTTACTGTTAGTTACAGAGGCATGCCTGTACTCATCTAATAACAAGCCTAATTGTTTGTAATGCTTTGCATTACTTACATGACCTCTTAACTGAGGGAACCTCTAGTTGTAGAGTTTCTGTTTGTATTGTACTTGTGATAGGCATCAAATCCTAGATTGTGTAACTGTACAAATATAGTCTAAAATAATGCTTGAAAGAAGTTCCATGGTTCATGCCTCAAGCAAGGAGTTAGAGACTACCAAATAATCACAGTTGGGATTTGAAGAAATGAAGAAATTTGCCTAAGTACCAATTCGAGAAGTATATTTGTCTATTCGAGAAGTCCAGCATTCGAGAAGTCAGAGATTCGATATCTCAAGACACTATTCGATATCTCTGAATACACTGTTCGATATCTCATTCGATATCTCAGGGATTCGATATGTCTACTACTCTATTCGAGAACTCAAGAAGTCAACGAGTCAAGATGGTATTCGAGTTCTCAAAGAGTCAACAAGTCAAAGTTCCATTCGATATCTCAAAGACTCAGAAAGCTATTCGACAACTCGAGGATTCGATAAGTCAAATGCTCTATTCGACAACTCAAGGAATCCTGGTGAAAAAGAGCTATTCGAGAAGTGGTTCGATATGTCACTGTAACAGTATTCGAGAACTCAGAGTTATCGATCAAGTCAATTCTAGTTCTCGAATCACTTACTTAGTCACTTCTCGAATACATTCTTAGAGACAAAATACTGAAGAAATTGTACAAGTCAGAAACCTGCAACAAGCCAATGCACTTTATGGACCACAATCTGTAACGTGCTCTGGAAAGCCTACAAGGAAGCTTGGAGAGATATAGAAGAGACAAGGAGCTAAAGAAGTGGATCTAAACAGGCTTTGCAAAGTCAAATCTGTAACCGTTTGGATGCTTACTCAAAAAGGATAGACAGACTAGAAAGTAATTTGTTTAGCTACCTTATTTGTAGTAAGCAGGCTGTATCCATGTTCTATAAGGACACAGCCTCACTTCATAACTTAGTAACTTTTGTGAGTCAAGTTTTTCATACACTGTAAGCTATATCTCTCTGAGAAAAACGAAGCTGAGAATACTACCATTTGTATTCACAGATTGTAGCAACCTTTATCTAATATACATTAGATTAAAGTGATATTGTGTCTTGTGTTGTTTACTTATCCGCACCTTAATTTCTGCACACATACACACTTATCAGCTACACAGACTCAATCAAGAAAAGTTCAAGAATCCATTCACCCCCCCCCTCTGTATTCTTTTATCGTGTTCAATACTCAACAAGTGGTATCAGAGCAGGGCTGTTTATTCAAAAACAGAGAAACGATCATGAGTTCGAATACACCAAAGACTACAGGAACAGTGAAGGTCCCTAAGTTTGATAAAGAAAACTTCAACCTCTGGAAGATAAAGATGATGTTGTTCATCAAAGCCTCTCATCCCTTGTATCCTGAGATTCTCAAGAATGGTCCTTTTGTTCCACAACAAGAGATACCAGAGAAGACTGTTGGAACCATAACAATCCCTAGAGCTTATGAGGCCAAGGATCCATCAAAGTGGACAGAGTCAGAAAGGGAGAAGGTTGCTCTTGACAGCCACCTCATGTTGCTCATCATTGATTCCATGGATATGTCAATGTTTGCAAACATTGCATCATGCACGTCTGCTAAAGAGATGTGGGATCACATTGAGGTGTTGTGTGAAGGGACTGATGAGGTTAAAGAAAACAGGAAACAGATACTGGTCACACAGTATGAAGCTTTCATGGCACAGCCCAAGGAAAGCATTACTGAGATGTTTGAAAGGTTTCACAAGCTAGTTACTGAGTTGCAGATGAATGGAAAGGTTTACAGCACCAAGGAGTTAAATATGAAATTTCTGTTGTCTTCACCAAATCATCTGGAGCAAAGAGTCATTTCCCTTAGAGAGAGAGATTTGAACAAAGTCACCTATGATGTACTCTATGGAGTCCTAAAGACTCATGAACTTGAGTTGCTTCAGAAGAGGGCTATCCAAGCCAACCAAGGTAGGATGATAAACACATCATGTGCCTTGATTGTCAACAAATCCATTCTGGACCTAGAAGCATCTACAAGCCAACTAAGGATAGAGGAGGTGGCAGATGATGAAGAAACTGAAGCTGGGGTGAGTGAACCTGTTGAGGAAAAGGAGGAAGAAGAAGAGGAGTTTTACACTCTGGAAGAACTTGATGGGATGGAAAATACTTCATATGCTTTCATGGCCAGAAAATTTCCAAACATCAGATTTAAAAGAAATCAACCCTTCAAACCCAAAACTCAAAACCATTCAGCCAACAAGAACAAGGCACCTGTGAAACCAAACAGAAATAAGTTCAAAACCGGTTATGTGGATAGGTCATCTGTAAGGTGTTATAGATGCAATGACCTAGGGCATTTTGCCAGTGAATGCAAGAAGCCTAAAAAGAAGGATAGAGATTATCTTGAGCTAGAAGCTAAGTATGAGGCCCTTCTGAAAAAGCAGACACATGGTAAGGCCTACATAGCTGAAGGGAAGTGTTGGGATGATTCTGAGAGTGATGAAGAGGAACAAGAATTCTGCAATTATGCCTTGATGGCCAACTCCAAGGATGACTCATCTTCATCTGATTCTCAGGTACCATCTCTCACTACTATAGATATGTCTGTTTCTGAATACAAATCCATGATTGAACAATTATCTGTTGAAATGTTTAATATTCATACTAGTATGACTGCTGCTAATGAGGAGATTGCTAAACTGTCTACTAGAAATGAAGTATTAACCAAAAAGAATGAGGAACTTGAGCTAACTGCTATGCAAGTAGAAAACCTTAAGAAAGAAGTTGAATATTTGGAGAATAAGGTTCTATGTGCTAGTCAAGTAGAGAAGGCTCTTAGGGATGAATTAGCTGAGAATGAATTCAAACTTAAAACTTTCAAGAAATCATCTGGTTTAGTGCAATCCTACTGTGAGAAAATTGAAGCTAAACCCAAAGCAGCTATTGGACTTGACTATGACTCTCTCAAGCAAAGGAAAGGCTATGCTGTCATTGAAGAGGACACAGCTGTTCATGAGAAAGTGCCTCACATTTTGAGAAAAACTGAAAATCCAATTTTTAAGGAATCAACATTTGAAATTGATGAGGATGCCTTACTCATCAAACAAATGTTGAATGATGAGGATGAGGCACAATCTAGTGAACAGCTAGCATCCTCTAAGGGTGAGAGTGTCAAGTCAAAGACCAAGAAACCAGTAGTTGATAGGCCAAGACCTAAGAAGTTTGTTAAGTTTGTACCAGCTGGGAAGAGTGAATCAGAAAAGGAAGTGACTAAAAAGAAACAGAACAGAAATGGCAAGTTAGGGATTAACAAGGATAACAACTATGCTTATATGCCTAATGCCCCTAGGAAAACTTGTCAGAACTGTTTCAGTACCAATCATCTAACTCATGCATGCAAGAAACCTGTTGGTAGTGTGTCTAAGCCTTTCTATGATTGTTCTGTGCCTCTAAGACATAGAGATGCACCTTTCTGTGATAAATTTGACTGTATGCCATGCAATATGAATGTCATGACTAGTTGTTTTAATTTGAGAAGGCAGTTCATTGATGGTTGTATCAGTCACAATTCACACACACACTACACAAGGTCAAAGTCTTCAAGTCCTCCTAAAGCTAGGAAGGTACCTTTGTCACCTAAGTCTGAGACCTCAGGTTCTAAGACTTCCAACAGTGACAAGAAGACTGACACTAAGAAAGTTAACAAGCATGTTGTTTATGATAAAACTGTCTCTAAGTCACATGGACCCAAACTAGTTTGGGTACCAAAGGAAAAGTAATACCTTTGTGTTTGCAGGGCAAAGAAAGTGAAAAGAAGGTCATGTGGATTTTGGACAGTGGATGCTCAAATCATATGACTGGTGATATGGCCCTGCTATCACAGTATGAGGAAAAGGCTGGCCCAATGGTTGCTTTTGGAGATGACAGCATGGGTAACACATTGGGATATGGCAAGCTGAAAGTTGGAAATGTCATCATTGAAGATGTAGCACTAGTCAAGGGGCTCAAGCATAATCTGTTAAGTGTTGGTCAGTTTACTGATAGAGGATTCAAAGTGAATTTTGACAAAGATGAATGTTTGATCACCCACAAGAAGACTGGTGATTTTGCTCTATCTGGAGTAAGGAAGGGAAGCCTGTTTGTAGCCAATATGGACTCTGCAAACAAGGACAAAATTTGTTGCTTTTACTCAAAAGCATCAAATGAAGATTGTTGGCTGTGGCACAAGAAACTATCACACCTGAACTTTAAGGCCATTAATTCTCTAGTCAAAAGAGAGTTAGTGAGAGGCATGCCCACACTTGAATTCTGCCAAGAAGGAGTGTGTGAGGCTTGTCAAAAAGGAAAAATGAAGAGATCAAGCCACAAGTCAAAGACAGTGACATCTGTAACCAAGCCACTACAACTTATCCATATGGATTTGTTTGGGCCTGTCAACATAATGTCACTTGGAAGAAAGAAGTATGCCCTGGTAATGGTTGATGATTTTTCAAGGTATACATGGGTAGAATTTCTGGCATCAAAAGATGAGGCTCCACAAGTAATCATTGAGCATATAAAGAAAGTTGACAAGGAAGCAAAGGCAAACAATGCAAGTGTGATTGCATTGAGAAGTGATAATGGAACAGAGTTCAGAAATGCCACACTTGAAGCATTCTGCAAAGAGAATGGTATTTCTCAACAATTCTCAGCTCCAAGGACTCCACAACAAAATGGAGTTGTTGAGAGAAAGAATAGAACTCTGATTGAGGCTGCTAGAACAATGTTACTTGATGCAAAAATGCCTACATGTTTTTGGGCTGAGGCTGTGAGCACTGCATGCTATATTCAGAACAGAACCCTCATCAACAAAAACACTGGAAAGACTCCTTACAACTTGATGACTGGAAAGAAGCCTACACTAAAGTATATTCATACTTTTGGAAGCAAATGCTTTGTACTTAAGGACAATTCTGAATATGTTGGGAAGTTTGATGCAAAAGCATTTGAAGGAATCTTTCTTGGCTACTCTATGGAAAGAATTGCATACAAGGTTTATGTCATCAGTCAAAAGAAAGTTATGGAAAGCACAGATGTAACATTTGATGACAGTAAACTACCTGGACTAGAAGAAGCCAATGATGAAGACAAAGATCCATTGAAGTTTGATAATCTAGATGATTCTGATGAAGAGACTGAAACTAGAGTTGAAACTCAAGTTCAACAAACTCAAGTGAATAATGATACAAGAGAAGAATTTGTGCCAATCAATAGTGAAGAAACAAGCATCCAAGACACACCTGTGAGCAATGGCAACTTCACAGGGGGAGGAAATGAGGATGATCATGATGAGGATGATGAAGCAACATCAAGGATGAGAAATCAGGCTGAACACTCAAGGAAATGGGATAGATCACACACTGCAGAGCAAATCATTGGAGATCCTAATGCAGGAGTAAGGACTAGGAGAGCAACTCAAAATGAGTGCCTCTATGGATGTTTTCTATCACAAGTTGAGCCTAAGAAACTTGATGATGCATTGTTGGATCCAGATTGGATTATTGCCATGCAAGAGGAGCTGAATCAATTTGAAAGGAACAAAGTATGGGAACTTGTGCCTGCACCAAAGAATAGAACCATTGTTGGAACAAAATGGGTTCTGAAGAATAAGATGGATGAAGATGGTGTAATAATAAGAAACAAAGCAAGGCTGGTTGCAAAAGGATACTCTCAACAGGAAGGCATTGATTATGATGAGACATTTGCCCCTGTTGCTAGATTGGAAGCCATTAGAATATTCTTGGCATTTGCTGCTCATTCAAACTTTAAAGTTTATCAAATGGATGTCAAGAGTGCATTTCTAAATGGAGAGTTGGAAGAAGAGGTTTATGTGCAACAACCACCTGGCTTTGAGGATCCACATTTCCCAGAATTTGTCTACAGATTGCTTAAGGCACTGTATGGACTTAAGCAAGCTCCAAGAGCATGGTATGATACTCTATCACAGTTTCTTCTTGAAAATCAATTCACTCGAGGCACATTGGACAAGACACTGTTTTACAAGAAGCATGGTGATGATATGATCCTAGTTCAAATCTATGTGGATGATATCATTTTTGGTTCTACAAATGAGAAACTGTGTGAGAAATTCTCTAAACTCATGCAGAGCAGATATGAGATGAGTATGATGGGAGAGTTGACATTCTTTCTAGGGTTGCAAGTCAGTCAAAGGAAGGATGGTATCTTTATCAGTCAAACCAAGTACATCAAGGATTTATTGAAAAAGTTTGACTTGGAAGATTGTTCACCTGCCAAGACACCCATGGCCACTGCCACTAAGTTGGATGAAGATGCTAAAGGCAAGAGAGTAGATATCTCAGTCTACAGAGGCATGGTTGGTTCTCTACTCTATCTCACTGCAAGTAGGCCAGACATCATGTTTGCTACATGCTTGTGTGCAAGGTTTCAATCAAATCCAAAGGAATCACATTTGATTGCAATAAAAAGGATCTTTAGATATCTGAAGGGCACTCCTAACTTGGGATTATGGTACCCTAAGGACACAGGGTTCAATCTGGTTGGCTACTCTGATGCTGATTATGCTGGATGCAGAGTGGATAGGAAAAGCACCTCAGGAAGCTGCCAGTTTCTTGGACAAAGGTTAGTTTCTTGGTATAGCAAGAAGCAACAATCTGTGTCAACTTCTACAGCTGAGGCTGAATACATAGCTGCTGGAAGTTGCTGTGCTCAAGTGCTTTGGATTAGAAATCAACTTAGAGATTATGGACTTGTGTTGGAAAGAATTCCAATCATGTGTGACAACACAAGTGCAATCTCTATAGTTGCCAATCCTGTCAATCATTCTAGAACAAAGCACATTGACATCAGATATCATTTCATAAGAGAACATGCAACTAATGGAACCATTGAGTTGTATTATGTCTCTACAGATAAACAACTAGCTGATATATTCACTAAGCCATTAGATGAAGCCACCTTCACAAGGTTGGTAAGTGAGATTGGAATGCTGAATTCTTCAGATTCTGGCTAAGTGAATACATCATCTAGATTGTTGCAGCAGTAAACACTTACTTTATCTAAATTCTCAATATTTTTGGAGTAAGTGTTGGCTGAAATATGATTTATAAATATTTCAAATCTGTTGCATATGTTGAAAATCATATTTTTATTAACTTAAAATTTCTATGAAATTTTGAGAAAATCACTATTTGATTTGCTAGAATATTTTTCAATGAATATGTCTGGTAGATTTTAAAAAGATAGTGAAAATCAAATTTTTATGAGTGATGGGTATAGTTCGATAAGTCAGACTTCTCGAATGATTCACTATTCGACATCTCTAATAAGTCTCATTAGAGTACTCTTGAGTTCTCGAATAGAGTCTTTCTGAGATATCGAATAGAGGAATGATTGACTTCTCGAATATAGTAACTGAGTTCTCGAATGACTGAGTTCTCGAACACTATATTTGAGTTCTCGAATCATTTGAAAAGGCTGAATTCTCGCTGAATTTTAACCGATTTTGGATTTTTATCTAAAAATTTAATTCACTCATAAAAACACATTTTATTTAATTTAGAATTATTTCTAAGTTAGATAACTGCCAGCTGTGAGTTTCTATCTGCTTGAGTTATCGATTAAGCCATTCTTGACTTCTCGAATAGTTGTTTTCTACTTCTCGAATGCCTGACTTGTCGATACAAAACAGTTTGCTAATCGACAATTCAAGTACTTCATACTTATACAATCTCACATCTATTCGATTCATTTCATTCGATTTCTCAAGCATCTACACTCTCTAAACCCCTGAAACCCTAACTGCGAAAAGCCAAATTTCTTCTTCAATCTTCAATTTCTTTTCTCTCTTTTATACAAATGGCAACAGTAAAGTTCAACACCAACTTCATCGCTCTAACTAGTGATGTTGAAGCACCCAATGCAAACTTTAAGTGCTTTGTGAAATGGATGGCTGAATCATACATCAAAGAAGCACTCTCTGCCAATCCAACTCTATATCTCGATATTCTGGAACAATTCTGGAATACTGCTATTGTGGAGGTTGTAGCCCTGGAAAATGCAATCACATCCTATGTCATCTACTGCAAGGTTCAAGATAAGGATATCACTATCACTACTGCAGACATGAACCAAGCACTAGGACTACAACAGGAATCATTTGATAGAATGGCCACTACTGCAGAGTTGGAGGAATTCTTCGAATTCATAAACTACTCAGATGGGATTAACCTTGGAAAGCTAAACAGAAAGAATCTGAGAAAGGAGTGGAGCTATGTGTTTGCAACTCTTCTTCAAGTCTTCACTGCCAGGAAATCAAGCTTTGATCAAATCAGTGCACCTGTGCAGCAAATTGGATATGCTTTGGCCTATGGAAAGAAGATAGATGTTGGCCAAATCATACTTCAAGAATTATATGGGAGACTTGGTAAGAACACAACCAAGAGAGGTACTGATATTTTCTTCCCTCGCTTTATTCAATCTGTACTTAATTATAAAAATGCTTCGTTGATTGAATTGCCTGGGATTGATAAAAATAAAATAGGCTATCCTAAGTCCATGACCAAACTCATTTTTGGTAACTTGGAAACTAGGAATGATGTGGATGTAAGACTGAACATAACTCCCCATATGGAGAGTTTGTTTAAGACTTACCCCCACAACATGCCAACATTTGATGCTAAATCTAAGTTAGCACAGCCCAAGCAAGTAGAACAAACTGCTAACCCAGGGCCTGCTAACCAACCCTCTCAACCAAACACTCTCCCACATACTGAGCCAACTGCATCATCCTCTCAAAAGGGTGATGTTAGTAAAAAGAAGAGAAAGGAAGTAATGTCTGCACCATTAAATATCTTATCTGAAGCAGCATTAGCTGTTGAATTAGGGCTAGAAAGTGAGGAACCTGAGTCACCCTTACAAAGGCCAAAGAAGAGGAAAACTAAGACCACCTCTTCAGTCACACAAATGGCTGAAGTTGTAAAATCAGGGGCACACAGCTCACTAGGTGTATCCTCTCAACAGGGTGCACCTATAGAATCAAGCATTCTCCCCAATGCACCTTCTTGTATAGAGTCTGCACATGGGAGTGATAAGGCTGGCACAACACTGAGTGGAGAGCACATCACTTTTGAAACTCCCTCTATCTCTCAGGGGGAGTTGCCAAAATCTACTCTAGAACACACTTCTCTTCCAGAATCTAACTCTGAAATTTCTTTGGAACCTGCAACTCAGGCAACTGAGATGCAAGGTATTGATCATCAAGAATTCTTTTCTCTTGATGAGCCAATAATTTCAAGTGACTCAGTGCATGACACTTTGTTCACCACTCAGAACCCACATTTAGATGGTGAGGGAATGCATGCTGAGGCATATCCTAATGACACCATCACAAACACAGAGGTTCCCCTAGTTTTTACTAGAGACTCTGTGCCTGTGTCAACTGCTGGTGTAATTCATCCCACTTCTGTGGAGACACCAGTAGTAGAGTCCATCCATCCGGCTACAGAAGTTGCATCTGTAACTGAGGAGACTAGCTTGCCTAGCTCTAGCTCTGACTTTATGTCAAAATGGCTGAAGCCTGTGCAACATGACAGTGCTTCAGGATCAGGGTCTGTTCCACAACAATTGACGGTTGAAGCACTTCAAAGCTTAATTGTGGATCAGATTCCTGAGTTCACAAAGATTGCTCAGCACCTTCTCACTGCAGACATGCCCAATCCAGACTATGAGGCTATTCTGTTATGCCATAGGGATGATGTGGAGGTGCAGAAATCTAAGATCATTGATGATGCTGAGAGAGATGGCAACATAGATGCCTGGTTGCAAGGAAAATATGATATTACTCTCGATGAAGCACTTCAGTATCTCAGGGAGGAATACATCACTTCACTGGGCTCCAATGCTAAATCCCTGTCACCTGGTGAAGTGTATGAAGCTGTCAATGACTCCTACAAGGGTTTCCTCAAGGCTGCACACTATCTTGGCAAAGGAGTAAAAACTGAAGTCAACAGGGTATGTGATAAGACAGCCACTTCAGTAGCAGAAGTCAAGAGGGCCTTTGATGCTAAATTTCCCCACTTGGACAGTGTGCTCAAGGACATCAAACACTGCAACTCTACATGCATTAAGGTGGACAATGGGTTGGCTGTGCTAAAAGATGCTGTCTCAGGTCTGGGTCATCAATTTCAGAATCTATCTGGCCAGACTACAGATGCCAATGCCATGCTGAAAATAATGTTCAAGAATCTCTATGGAGATAGGCTGGTGACTGATGTTCCTGTGCATGAAATGTCTAAATATGAAGTGAAGAGACTGCAGGAACAATCTCTATCTGGTTTCAAGGCCAATGAACTCTTCACTAAGGTCAACACTCTTGAGCAAGAGGTAGCTACTCTCACCAAGACCAATGCTCATCTCACAGAAAAGGTTGCATTGCTAAATGATCAGTTGGACACTCAAGCATCCACCACAGCTGATGTCCTTCTGCATCAACAATCCATGTTAGCTGCAATGCTGAAGCATATGGGGCTCCCTCTACCTGATGAATCTTCAATCCCAAAGGACATCTCTACAGCCTCTGTGCCTGACAACAAGCCTAAGGGGGAGAAGAAGGCTAGGAACTCAAATTCAAAGGGGGAGCCAAAGAGGGAGAAAGGCATAGTATTCAAAGAAGGTGGACAACAAAGGGCTACTAAGTCTCTAGAAAATGTGCCTGGCAAGGGAAAAGCCAAAGTAGATGAGCCTCCATCTATCTTGCCAGTTGTCACCTTACCAACTGTGCACATCACTACTCCTGGAGGACAAAAGCAATCAATAACTACCACAGTGGTTGCAGGGAGTATGCCATCTGACAAACCTCAAATTTCTATAGCTGAGAGTGCCAAGCCTGTAGAAGTCAAAGTTGTTACTGAGGCCAAGCTACAAGAAGTTGCTAACTCCAATGTCTATCATGATAAAGCCTTCTTGGAGTTTCTGAAAGCCATAAGGGAACAGGTTGGTGACACTCAGTTTTATCTGAGGGAGGTGAAGAAGCAGATAGACTACATCACTGTCATCCCCAAGCAAGTCAACAATTTATGGGTCAAGGAGATAGTGATGGTGTCCAAACTAAAGATATGGCATCTAACATACCAGATTCTACAAGACTTAAAGCACTCAGAGATAGATGCCATACTAGAGCTCATTGAGAAGAAAAATGACAACAGCAAGAGTCTGTTTGATGACTTGAGGAATGGTCAACCTACAAGGCTACCAGAAGTGATCAAGAAGCCATGGACAATTATCTATCAGTCTGGTACCAGAATTGAAGATATCAAGCAACTGGTCATTCCTCATGATCTCACCTCCAGAAATCACAGACTGATCATTGCTATTATTGATCAACTTCAGAAGAAGGTTGGAGCCAGAAATGCTGAAGAAATTGAGGCACTGCATATCCTCAGAACTTATATTGCAACTGGTGGAATTCCAGAGATGGCTCAACCTAGGAGAAATAAGGATGATGATTCTGAAGACAAAGGTGATGGGAGGAGAAGACATCAAAGGAGAGATAAGGGTGATGAAGATAAGAAGAAAAAGGGGGACAAGGATGAAAAAGATGATGACCAGGGTAAAACATATGTGAGAAAGAGTGGAAGACAGCAAGCCTTAGGCAATGCTAGCAGTAATCTCACCACAACACAAGACTCTAAGTCTAGGGTGAATACTGTTAGTAGTGACCTAGCAAAATCTACATCTATGGCTTCTGCAACTGTCTTACCATCTCAAGAAAAGAAGAAGATTCAAGTCAAGAAACCATGTGTATGTTTCAGAAAGCAATCTGCTAATGGAATACTACTATGGTCTACCAACCAAGGTCAAAGATTTCTGCCAAGCAACCATGTCAAAAGGATAAAGTTCAAACATACTGCAAGGAGAGTGAAGCTATCCAAATCTAGAGCCCTAACAATCATTCCAGGATTAAAGCTCCAGCCACTTGATGAAGACTTTGATGAAGAGCAACTGCTATTTCTAAGAGCTCAAAAGATATGCTATGCTGCAATTGTGGATGATCACCTTGTAATCAAGTACACTGATGGGAAAGAAATGAAATTCAAACAAGGGGGTTGTCAACATTGGGGTAAATTGTATGAGATAGAAAGAATCATTGCATTGCTGGATTCTAAGGACAAGGTGGAGAAAGTATGGAAGCTGGAATTGATTGACTTTGTAAAAATGAAGAAAGATTATGCTGAGAAGATAAGAAAGGGCTGCTATGAGAAATGGTTAGAAAGGGAGAAAGAAATTGATAGACTGGAGATTGAAGCAGAAAAGCTAAGGGCAAAGGGATTGTGTAGAGTTCAGTTTGATCCCTATGTGGTGAAGTATAGGAGGAGAAATGGAGATAATGTCAATATAAGAATGAACCTACTCAGTCACTATCCTGCCAACATTCTGAAGCCAGTGCTTGAAGATTTCAAAAACTCTATTATGATTGAAGAATTGGATGCTATGACAGAAATCATGAGAGCAGTAGATGAGATTGCAAGAAAGGAGGAAGAAAAGAAAAAGAAAGCATATGATGATCTACAAGCCAAAGCAATGGAGATGCAATCAAAAGAAAATGGCTAGTACCTCATCATACTGTAAGAGTATTTATCTTGTAATTTCATTTATGTGTTCAATCAAAATACATACCTGTACTTTTAAAGTTTTATCTTTATGTATGTTAGGCTTGTTATCAGACATGAAATTGTGACTAAGGGTCTCACTCACAATTTGGGGGAGATTGTTAGTTACAGAGGCATGCCTGTACTCATCTAATAACAAGCCTAATTGTTTGTAATGCTTTGCATTACTTACATGACCTCTTAACTGAGGGAACCTCTAGTTGTAGAGTTTCTGTTTGTATTGTACTTGTGATAGGCATCAAATCCTAGATTGTGTAACTGTACAAATATAGTCTAAAATAATGCTTGAAAGAAGTTCCATGGTTCATGCCTCAAGCAAGGAGTTAGAGACTACCAAATAATCACAGTTGGGATTTGAAGAAATGAAGAAATTTGCCTAAGTACCAATTCGAGAAGTATATTTGTCTATTCGAGAAGTCCAGCATTCGAGAAGTCAGAGATTCGATATCTCAAGACACTATTCGATATCTCTGAATACACTGTTCGATATCTCATTCGATATCTCAGGGATTCGATATGTCTACTACTCTATTCGAGAACTCAAGAAGTCAACGAGTCAAGATGGTATTCGAGTTCTCAAAGAGTCAACAAGTCAAAGTTCTATTCGATATCTCAAAGACTCAGAAAGCTATTCGACAACTCGAGGATTCGATAAGTCAAATGCTCTATTCGACAACTCAAGGAATCCTGGTGAAAAAGAGCTATTCGAGAAGTGGTTCGATATGTCACTGTAACAGTATTCGAGAACTCAGAGTTATCGATCAAGTCAATTCTAGTTCTCGAATCACTTACTTAGTCACTTCTCGAATACATTCTTAGAGACAAAATACTGAAGAAATTGTACAAGTCAGAAACCTGCAACAAGCCAATGCACTTTATGGACCACAATCTGTAACGTGCTCTGGAAAGCCTACAAGGAAGCTTGGAGAGATATAGAAGAGACAAGGAGCTAAAGAAGTGGATCTAAACAGGCTTTGCAAAGTCAAATCTGTAACCGTTTGGATGCTTACTCAAAAAGGATAGACAGACTAGAAAGTAATTTGTTTAGCTACCTTATTTGTAGTAAGCAGGCTGTATCCATGTTCTATAAGGACACAGCCTCACTTCATAACTTAGTAACTTTTGTGAGTCAAGTTTTTCATACACTGTAAGCTATATCTCTCTGAGAAAAACGAAGCTGAGAATACTACCATTTGTATTCACAGATTGTAGCAACCTTTATCTAATATACATTAGATTAAAGTGATATTGTGTCTTGTGTTGTTTACTTATCCGCACCTTAATTTCTGCACACATACACACTTATCAGCTACACAGACTCAATCAAGAAAAGTTCAAGAATCCATTCACCCCCCCCCCCCTCTGTATTCTTTTATCGTGTTCAATACTCAACAGTTACTCCATATTGGGGCCTCTCGATCTCGACGAGGAGATGGGGGTCTGTCATCATGACGATGGGACCACTCACGATCTCCACAAGGAGAGGGGGTCTGTCATCATGACGATGGGACCGCTCACGATCTCGATGAAGAGATGGAGGTCACTTAGAACCTTGACCCTTGTCTTGGCCTCTATCATTTATCCTTCTCGAACCCGGCCTCGCTACGCTAGGTGCAAGCATGGCCTCGCTACGCTAGGTGCAAGCATGGCCTCGCTCTTATGGGGTCGCAGTCCGGGGTCATGTGCTACCTCGGGGTCTCGCTCCTTGCAGCCCGGGGTCATGTCTATCCCGGGGTCTCGCTCCTTGGGGGTCGCAGCCCGGGGTCATATGCTACCTCGGGGTCTCGCTCCTTGCAGCCCGGGGTCATGTGCTCCCCCGGGGTCTCGCGCTAGCCCGGCCTCCTCTCACGCTAGCCCGGCCTCGGCCTCTCACGCTAGCCCGGCCTCGGCCTCTCACGCTAGCCCGGCCTCGGCCTCTCACGCTAGCCCGGCCTCGGCCTCTCCGTTGTTGGCCTCTCCGTTCTTCTTGTTCGAGTTAGTCATCGTTCTCCCAAATTAATGACTAGCCCTCCTTCTAGCGCCAATTGTTGTAGGGAGAATTTCGTTACAACACGAAATTGGAGGTTGCTGGAATCACGGAGCAAAATACGGATATTTTGCTAAGAACACGAAGAACACGGGAGGAGATTGGTGTTTGTTTGTGGCTGATCTTGTTGATAGATAGTCAGGGGTGAGCTGAGGCGTATCCAAACAAGAGGCCTACGTACCCTATTTATAGGGATCAAGCCGTACGTAGTTCTTGGAGAAGAAGTTACCTAGACGGGCTAGGGTTTCTAGAAGCTTTCATGGCCCAAGCCCATCAGTTTTAGGGCTGACGTGGACATCATGGTGCTAGAGATAGTGAGACCTCATTAGCAAGGCCAACATAGAGATGACAAGGGCCTGGCATGCGACCTCGAGGGGTGCAGACATGCGAAGCGGACCCAAGTATGTAGATACTCATGCGACCTCGAGGGGTGCAGACATGAGCCTTCAAATAGAGAGTGAGATAGCATTGTTCTGTTTGTAGATGTGACCCCACGTTGGAGGTTATGTGCGAAGCGATCCCTTGACGGGAGCCTGACGAAGCGATCCCCGGGTAGCGACCCCGGTAGATGCGATCCCGAGGCTGAGCTAGTATGTGAATGTAGATGCGATCCCGAGAGGTGCGATCCCGAGAGGTGCGATCCTAAGAGGTGCGATCCCGAGAGGTGCGATCCCGAGGCCGGGATAGTATGAAAGTGGAGATGCGATCCCGAGTCCGGTCTAGCATGAGATCCCGAAGTAGTATGAAGAGATAGAGATGCGATCCCGGAGTAGTATGATCCCTTGATGGCTTAGCATGAGACGCCTAGAGGCCTAGCGTGAGATCCCTTGGAGGCCTAGCGTGAGAGCCCTTTGAGGCCTAGCGTGAGACCCCATTTTCCTTTATCGTTGGCATGAGAGGACGCCTTGAGTAGTAGTAGGAGATCATAGTGAGGCGACCCCTAGGGCGGGATCATGTCTTCGAGAGATTATCTTCAAATAATATGATGTGATAAAGGCGAGGTGATCCCTGACTGGGCCTCACGCCTTGTTGATCCTTCTTCAATATTTAAGCCCATTGGTAGATAATTGAGCCCATTAAGAGAGGTGGCCCCCTTGTATAGTCGTTTGAGCCTGTTTAGGATCTATGCCGAGATTCGGGCATAACAAATACCTTCCATTTTGGTTAACACATTCCTTTTTGGATATCCTTTAATATTAACTAATCTTAAATATAAAAAAATAATAAAAAAAAATTATTTTAACTTAGTTATAATAAAATAAATGAGATATAATTTGTTATTTGGTTTACACCACATTTTGGTTATCACCTAGGAAGCATGAGTGCGGGTGCAGGTACTGGGGTGCGTAGTGCGGGGATACGAAAATTCGGCAAATTAGAAAATATGGGGATTCGGGTGCGGGGGGATTCGGCAAATATTAACTCATTAAAAATACGTTTTATGTATGTATTTCAAGAGTTTCATTTAAATTGAATTAAATAGTCAAGTAATTAAGTTATTTATCCTTAATAATACGTATCATAATTAGTTAATAACACAACTAATGCATTTTAATGTAGTTAATCGATTAAGTATTTAAGTATCTACATTATCTTCTCTCACTTGTGGGTGAGGGAAGAATCCCCGTGCACCCAAGAACAGGGGCGGAACCAAGAGGGGGCTAAGGGGGGCTGGAGCCCCGGCTAGAGTACAAAAATTTAGTAGATTTTTTTTTTAGCCCCGGGCATTTCCCGGATGATGATCTGATTGTGCTTTGTTCTTGACATCAAAACTATTTTAGCCCCGGATGATGACCTGATTATGCTTTCTTGACATCAAAACTATAGTGCAAATAGTAAAAATAAGTCACAAGCTCAACTGTCTCATCCAACTCTCACTTTCTGCTTTCTTTCAATTGTTTCTTGACATCAAAACTATAGTCCAAGTAGTAAAAATAAGTCATTTATAGTCCAAATTGTAAAAATAAGACATTTATAGTGACAACATTGTCGGATCCAGAAAGTTTTCCCGTCGATGAAAACAGTGTCGGATCCATAAATTTTTTTTGCCAGTGGCACTAAACTATTTGAGCCCCGGCTAGATTCATGTTCTGGTTCCGCCACTGCCGAAGAATCCCCAAGAATCGGGTGCGCGGTGCGGCAGGTAAGTGAAGAATCCCTGCTTTCTAGGTTATCACTTATCCCTTTTAACCATTATTAGTTCTTTCAAGTCAAATTAATTAGAACGGTTAGATATAATACTAAAATTTAATTTATGCAGAAGTCTTAGAATTAATATTTATTATATTAGTTTTAAAAATATAAATAAACTTAAAATTAAGCAAAATGGGTACTGATCGATATCGATACTAATATATAATAAGCAAACTTAAAATATTTTGTAGTTTTAGTCTTGGTTAACCAACAAAAGAACAACCGTTAGATCTTTTCAAGCAAATAATTGAGAATCGTTGGATCTATTATTAAAAAATATTCAACTTGGGATTCAATACTTAGTTTTAGTATTTGAACCCAAAATATAATATAAATACATCTTAGGAAATTATTTAAAGCATGTTATAACAGGCCTAACTATTTACAAACCCATTCTAATTAAAATACTTAAAACACATATAACTAATTAATTTAAACACATCTCTTCTTTGTAGGAGGTCAAGGGTTCGACCCCTGGGTGTGTGTGAGTCTAGTTTGTATTAGTTTCCTTTCTTTGTATTTGTATTTGTATTTGTATTTGTATTTGGCCGGGGGTCCTTCGGAAACAGCCTTCCTATTGTATAGGGGCATGGTATGCGTACATTTACCCTCCTCAGACACCACTTTGAGTGGTATTATAACTGAGTAAAGTTTCGTTTTTTTTCTATGATCTACTAATTTTAAAAATATATTCAAACGGAATTAATTATTTTCCGATACTTAGTTTTAGTATTTGGATCCTAAATATAGGTCAGGTTCTACATAGAACCACTTTAATATTAAAACCTTAGAACTTTATATTGCATTATGCTGCAATACGTTATATATTTTTATAATATTTTCATTATTATTATTATTTTTTGGCACAAATACTTTTCTAGAACATGTTATAATGATGTAGCACAAGTTGAGTTACGTGAAAAATATTTATCTTTTTAAAAAATTATGTATTTTGGAAAAATGATTATTGTGTACTGCATAAGTACATCATATTCTATAATTATATTGTGTGTTGTAACAAAATTTATATATCATGTACTGTAGCAGAACGACTAAATCTTAGTCATTAATTATACACAATTTAAGGTATAAACCAGTTCTAAGTTCTAATTTTATATATGGTTCTAATTTGAAGCATACCATAACGTGTCTAACTCTTTAAATTGCTAATTTAGATGTCAAAACAAATTTTAATCAAAATAAGTTAAAGAAGCACAATAAAATTCAAAATTAAAAAGAAAAGATAATGGAAAATTGACTTTAAATTAAAATGAATAACAAATCAATGTAAGAAATTATGAAAACCTAGAAGATAACACATAAGATTTTAAAACATTAAAACTCTAGATATAATATATTATAAATAATACTATCCAAATTAAAGTGTTTATCACTCTCAGCATTGGTATTAGACTATTATTTATTACTATAATCAAGAAATGAAATTTTTTATCTTAAATCTTACCATTCATGTGATGTGCGGAACAAATAATCATAAAGTAGAATTAACTACGTTCAATTTTTTCTGCTTGAAAGATGCTATATTTGGGCCAAGAAAGAAAGCTGTCAAAATTCATTTTAGACAACCATGTATACTTCTAAAATACTAAGTACACAGAGATCAAAAGAATGTCTGGAAACTTAGAGTAAATAACACAACACGTACACCGAAGGTAGTGGTCCCTCATACGCAAACGTAGACATGCCCTGGCGTTGTTTGTGCTTAGGATTTGCAGTGCATAACACATACACCCGACCCCGACGTTTGACTGTTCTGCAAAACTCACACATCTTCTTAACCGATGACCTTACCTTCATGGTTACTGCAGAATGAAACAGAAGAAACCACTTAGGTGTTGTGTAGGAAACAGATATATACATAAACAATGTGGTAGGTGGGGTCAGAGATGAATGAGCAACAGATGGTGGTCATAACTAGAAAGATCAAAGAAGTAGTGACATGAACTAAAAATGGCAACAATATCCGGGGGTTGCGTTCGGTTAGCATGAACAGTGTATAAATGCAGAGGAGTTTTAGCAGTTCTGTAGACATAAGACACTTATAACGTCGTTTTCCCATTTTGTTCCATTCAGATAGTTAATTGCTTTCCTCCAAATGGCAAACGAAACAAAACAATTATTGCTTTCTCCGACATATATATCTCCACATCTTATCATAAGAAAATACAATCTTATCGTTTTTCCCTGCTCTAACCTTAACTCCAATTCTGATTGTAGTCAAGGACATCTCAGCCTAACTTGAGAATTAGACTAAATTTTAATAATAGGCACACATTGATTAATGTATTTTCAAAATCTATGTAAACTATCAATGTTAGACAATGTATTATTGTCTCACTTAAAATTTGCTTTTCGGAAGCAAAAACACTAATTAACTTTTTTAAACACTAACCCTTTTGAAGATAATATAGGGACATCCCCTTAATTTTTGATTCTTTTTTTAACTTTTTTGTACATCTACTTCAAATTTTTTTGGATAAAGAGAAACAAATGTTTAGGGACCTAACATCTGTAGAATAATATTTATATGCATGTGGACATAGCAATATTTGGGCATATTGCCAGATTCAAGGTGAAAGAGTAGAGTTAAGAGGAAAAAGGGAAGAAAACTGGGAGGGCACAATCCTTATATGCTGAGATAGTGAGATTCTGAAAAATTGAGGACAAAATGAGGCATTTGTCTCCAAATTTGTGTGATTGATTTGAACTTGAGTTTAAGGTTGTAGGAATGAAAAGGGGAGAGGGAGGAAAGAAAATTATACATATTTACCTACAAAATAGTAATGTTGTTTTTGGAAATTGGGATGAATGAAATCGAAAGGAATGAAATGAAAATTTGTACCAACATCTTTTTTTAATTCAAATCGTTTCCCTTCTACCTCCATTATGTCCCACTAATTTCTTCATTCCATTTTTTGTAACCAAACACAACATACCAAGTTTATTGCATTCCAAACTAAGTTCATCCCATTCAACTAAACAGAGTACAAAATATTTGACCCCTAACCAAAAGTTTATTATTAGAGCTTATAGTACAGTCAGCCCTTTTTACACTATTTAGACCAACCAAAAATCGCATATAATGTCATGCCTTGACAAAGTAATTTTCTAGTTTTTCAATGTTTTTGTGTTTTTCTGTGTTTTAGGAGATGAATAACAGTAAATCTAGGTAGATAACAATAGAATAGAGCTAGAGATAGAGATAATCAGATAGATCAGAACAGAATTGTAGAAGAAAAGCTAGGGTTTGTAACTAACTTGCAGAGAAAGATACAGTTTTAGAGAGAGAAATCAGTTAGAGAGAAGAGAGAGAGATTTGGTGGAAATAACATTTCCATTTTCTTATAATTGTTCATACATGAATTCAAATGACACTACTTCTAGTCTATTTATAGACTACCACAACTAATCATGAAAAGACTAATATACCCTTAGTAAGTAACAGACTAATACTACTGTCCTGACATACTACTGCTCTAGACTA
This sequence comes from Kitagawia praeruptora, assembly GCA_037693485.1. NCBI lineage: Eukaryota > Viridiplantae > Streptophyta > Magnoliopsida > Apiales > Apiaceae > Kitagawia > Kitagawia praeruptora. The sequence goes on from CM075350.1 coordinate 5,384,434, forward strand.
TTACTAGCTATTTTAATGTCAATTCCTGACATATCTCCCCCCCCTTTAAAATATAACCATGTCCTCATGGTTGATCTTCACTAGACAACTTCCTTCCACCTGGATCAAAGATATGCACATCTGTCTTGAAATTGCTAGAGTTTTTAGTTGTCGGGAACTTTTCAAAAGCCTCAGCACTCCTTCTCATGGTAGTGATAATTGAAAATACTTCTTCATTGGCATCTTGTTTCTCGTCCACTTCATAACCACCACAAATGTGTTCTATCCACCTGGGTATAAAAACAGTGAAATGGTGACAGCTTCCCACGAGATCCAAGATTGAATCAGATGTGAGCTTTAACTTCTTGTCATGCCATTCAAACTGCATGGGTTGCATTCCGTAATTGCAGTGGAGTTCACCTAATTGAGACAACCACTTAACTCCTAGAATCACATTCCATTCAGGTAACTCTACCTTCCAGCCCTCAACTTGAATCTCCTCTTCATTCAATTTGAATTTATAATCTGAACAATTACTTGCACACTCCAGGGTACCTTCATTAGGTAGCTTAGTATTTGTAGTGTTACAGAAACCCTTGAATTGCAATGGTGGTTTATAACCACCAGGATCAAAGAGGGTGATTGTTTTGTAGTTCACTAGAATGCCAACAGAGAGAGGCTTCTGAGTGCTTCCAACTGCTTTGCCAGCTCCTGTTGGAACCACAACTGAACTTAAGTAAGGATCACCTTGCAACTTTATTCCATCCAAATGTATAGACAAGTCCCCTGGAACTTGGAGCTCTGGCTTTAGCTCCTTTTTTTCTGTTGTCAACTTTGGCACCACTTCAGTTAAGAAAGCACATGGTCCATGGTCTTCGAATGTGAAATAAGGCCACAATTGGATATGTTGTCCTTCCCACTCAGGCTGCAATATTTGGATATGATGTGGAGAAACCCATTCCTTTCCCAATATCAAGTGCCAATCACTGGAAACACTAATCACCCCGGATGTTTGCTCCTGCTGATGTAAGCCTGTTGCAGTACATGTTTCCTTAGTTACCACATTCAAGCTTCTACCTTCATCTGTGAGAATCTGAAGCTTTTTTCCTTGATAATCTTCTCTGTAGTGTAATGGCACTCCCATGTGAGATGGTGGCATCCCTAGAGCTGACAGAATGAATATCTGTTCTTGCCAATCACACTTTTCTTCACCTGGCAACTCATCATAAGCAACTTCCAGAACTTCTTCAGTTATACCAACTTCACTTTTCATGTCACTCCCTATTTCCTCATTGAAGAAGGCTCCAAACTGTTCCCCATTTTTTGCACTTAAACCACTCATCTGGAATTCTTTACAGGTTGCGTAGTAAGTATCTTGATGCTCACCCTGAGGAGGTTTACCTCTCATTAATTCTCCTGCATACTCTTGATCCTCCCCTGGTTCTTTATCATAGATTGGTTCCTTATCATAGATAAGTTCAACAGCCTCCCAATCCTCTAACAATTGAAGAACTCCTGCACCTTCTTCAACTTTAGGAAGTCTTAAGTCAAGATATTGCACTGAATCTGATGTAACCCTTGTTTGTGGCACAGTGTTATTCTGCCTGACATTGACCTTCTGATTAAAAGGATTAACACCACATTCCTTTTGTTGTTCAGCTTGTATACTCATTAGCAAACTCAAATTGTGTTCAGCTACCTCGATCAAGTCTTCCAGTTTTTGAAACTTCTGACTAGTTTTCTCCTTGTACAATAAAAGCTGTTGATGCACATCATGCATCAAATCATTGAAGGCTATATTATCTTCCTCCATTGTCTAAACAAACCTTAGAACTTCAAGAATTGTAAGCAGCTTTTCATTACCAGTTTCAACTCTCAACAATAATATCACCACCAATTGAACTAAGTACCACCAGATCTACAACCACAACTCAATAACAACACCTTCTCCACAACTCCTTCTCACAAACAATTTCTCAAACATATTGTCTATAGTCTACACTACAGAATTCACTTCAAACAAACAAACAAGACACACAGCAGTTCTCCATCTCTTAGAACAGAACAGTAGTGTACTGTACTTCACTAACCTCAGAGTTTCACCTTATACTAACAATGCCTTCCTGTAATTCAAGTAATACTCAACAGATTCCCTCTCAAGCAATTTATCAAACACCTTAAGCACACAAGTCACTTCTACCTTCAGATTTACACTAACTCCTCACAGTCACTCCAAATCTCCAGATTACAACACAATCACTTCACCAAACCACAACAGATCAACTCAGATTCAACAATTTAACACTGAGATTAACAGCAGAACCACAACTCCACTTCAAACAAGCAGTATATGCACAGAAACAGAGTTTTTCAACTAATATCAAACCAACACAGAAGTAAACTTGCTATTTTTGTACTTTTCTCCAATAATCTCAACAGAATTCAACTAATAACATGTAAACAAACTCTAAACGGCTTAAGCAACTCCAAAACTAACTAGTTATCACAGTAAATCTACAGATCTGTAAGTATAAGAACAAAACAGAGCACCTGAACTATTTTGAACAAATCTCAGAACTTTGAGTTGCGATTACTACACTTCCTGGTTCGTTCTGCTCGCTCAGAGATGAACAACATGATGAAAGCAGTGGATTGATCGAATATGAGTGCTCTGATACCAATTTGTCATGCCTTGACAAAGTAATTTTCTAGTTTTTCAATGTTTTTGTGTTTTCTGTGTTTTAGGAGATGAATAACAGTAAATCTAGGTAGATAACAATAGAATAGAGCTAGAGATAGAGATAATCAGATAGATCAGAACAGAATTGTAGAAGAAAAGCTAGGGTTTGTAACTAACTTGCAGAGAAAGATACAGTTTTAGAGAGAGAAATCAGTTAGAGAGAAGAGAGAGAGATTTGGTGGAAATAACATTTCCATTTTCTGATAATTGTTCATACATGAATTCAAATGACACTACTTCTAGTCTATTTATAGACTACCACAACTAATCATGAAAAGACTAATATACCCTTAGTAAGTAACAGACTAATACTACTGTCATGACATACTACTGCTCTAGACTATTACTAGCTATTTTAATGTCAATTCCTGACATATAACGTAAAGCCGAGGAAATGGAAAATGCAGATCTGCCACAAGCCCACAACGCAACACACACATGGGAACAATAAATGCACTTTACATAGACAAACAAAGAAAGTTGTGTCAAAAAACCCAAACTAGAGCTACAAACCCTACGATAGAAAATCGAAAGATAAATCAAAGCAAATACACATACAAAGGTCGAGCACTACTCAAAATTAGTTTAGAAACCTAAAAACTGATTGAAAAATGTTTCTACGGGTAGAGCTAAAGTGAAGAATCCTGATTAAATACATCAAGCATATATACTTTTAAGAGATAACTTAACTAGAGATTAACTGCAGCCATATACATACATATGCACAAATTATAGATACGTGTTCGTGTTGGAAAATTAATCTTAAACTTATTTATTTAGATATTAGTTTTATTTGTATTTAGTCTTATTTGAATAAATCAATGAGCTGTGCATGTAGCAGTAAGAAAAGATAGTAGAAGTAGTCGTGTTTGTTTGTTGAAGTGAGCGAGTCTCACGGGAGTTTGATGTTAGTAGGAGTATGGAAGTAGTGGACTAAGTGTAGGAAAGTAGTAGCTAATTTCTAGCTTGTTTTCAGTTGTTTTACAGGGTATATATATCCTGCTTGTATTTCAGTTTTATCATCAGAAATAGAACATACATTTGTTCCCAATTTTATTTCCTTATACATACGTGCTCAAATAGATATCAGTACATAAGTTTCTGTTTTCCAACAGTGGTATTAGAGCCCGGGGGAGGGGGTTCAAGGCTTAACAGCTTTCCCTCTGATCCTTGAGGCATAAGAAGGTGGTCGCTGAAGAGAGGCTGCCGAGAGAGATGACAAGAAACAACAGAGCTGCTGTGCATGAGAGCTGCTGTGCATGTGTTGATGATGTTTGTGCATGTGCAACCAATTGAGAAAGCAGAAATCGGGAAAGAGAGAATGATGGTGCAGGTTGTCAATATGTATATATATATTACATGTGTGTGTATGGCCTGAGCATAAATTATAGCAGAGAAAAACGGAGAGAAGTGCTCCAAAATCAAAGATATGTTGGTGAGAAGTGCATCAACAAAGTATATGGGAGGTTGATGAGAAGTGCATCAACAAAGTATATGGGAGGTTGATGAGAAGTGCATCAACAAAGTATATGGGAGGGTGATGAGAAGTGCATCACAAGATGAAGAGAGGTACTTCATAAGTTTAAGATTATGGGGGTGAATGTTGGAAAATTAATCTTAAACATATTATTTGGGTGTCAACTAGTGTCAACTGTTACAGCATTTGAAGACTCAGTCTACTAGTTATGGAGTATTTTTAGGAAGTGATTTGAATAAAGATAGTGGTAGAGATATTGTAGGAGAGTGGTTATTTCCATTATGTTTGTTTCCTTATTTCTAGCAATCTCGTGTATTAGTTTCTCTATTTAAGTTGTACTGAGTATCGAATGAATATCAAGCCATTTGACACAGACGTTTATTTGTTTGCTCAGTTTCATATCAAACATCTACTATAAGTATTATTGTTTTCCTACTATAAATATTTATGAGAAAAATATCCCATAAAAATTATATAGATTAATAATTTCTTGACCTTTATGTGTTTAGTTTTGTCAATTTTTATATTTTCTGATTTGCTATATATTTATTATTGTCATTGAATATTGCTTACGATATTTTGTATATAATAATATTGTAATTCAATTTGCAAATATAAATTAATAAATTCTGCACATAATTAGCAAATAAATAAATAAATAAATTCTGCATATTCTGGGCAGAAATTAAAGTGCATTCACTTATATAGCGCTTATTGAAACGATGTCTAAGTGAGTGCATTCACTTCCATAGCACTTATGGAAGCGTTATATAGGTGATGTATCTAATTTTGACATATTCGGTCTTATTTAATAAATTTTGACACATGTATTTTTTTAAAAATATTTTTTATTTTTTGAAAATTTAGAAATATCACTAAATTATATATATCTTGACATCCGTACGGTTGGATCGTCGAGAAATAATTAAAAAAAAATCAACAATCCGTGACAAAACAATTGTTACGAGTATTAGTCAATTCGGTAGTTGACTACTAAGATCTCCAACCAAATTAATATTTTATTTTTTGAAAATTTGGGAATATCACTATATTAGATATATCTTGAGATCCGTAGGGTTGGATCGTCGAGAATTAATTTTAAAAAAATAGAATCAACAATCCGTGACAAAGCACTAGTTACGAGTACTAGTCAATTCGATAGTTGACAACTATGTTCTTCAACCAAATTAATTTTTTATTTTTTGAAAATTTGAGAATGTCACTAGATTAGATATATCTTCAGATCCGTACGGTTGGATCGTCGAGAAATAATGTTTAAAAAATAGAATCAACAATCCGTGACAAAGCACTAGTTACGAGTACTAGTCAATTCGGTAGTTGATTACTAAGATCTCTAACCAAATTAATTTTTTATTTTTTGAAAATTTGAGAATATAACTAGATTTGATATATCTTGAGATCCGTACAGTTGGATCGTCGAGAAATAATTTTTAAAAATAGAATCAACAATCCGTGACAAAACACTAGTTACGAGTACCAATCAATTCGATGGTTGACTACTAAGATTTTAAAACAAATTAATTTTTTATTTTTTACAAATTTCAGAATATCACTAAATTAGATATATCTTTAAATCCGTACGGTTGGATCGTCGAGATATATTTTTTAAAAAATTGAATCAACAATCCGTGACAAAACACTAGTTATGAGTACTAGTCAATTCAGTAGTTGACTACTAAGATATCCAACCAAATTAATTTTTTCTTTTTTGAAAATTTAGGAATATCACTAGCTTAGATATATCTTGAGATCCGTACGGTTGGATCGTCGAGAAATAATGTGTAAAAAATAGAATCAACAATCCGTAACAAAGCACTAGCTACGAGTACAAGTCAATTCGGTAGTTGACTACTAAGATCTCCAACCAAATTAATTTATTATTTTTTGAAAATTTGGGAATGTCACTAAATTAGACATATCTTGAGATTCTTACGGTTGGATCGTCGAGAAATAATATTTAAAAAACAGAATCAACAATCCGTGACAAAACACTAGTTACGAGTACTAGTCAATTCGGTAGTTGACTACTAAGATCTCCAACCAAATTAATTTTTTATTTTTTGAAAATTTGGGAATATCACTAATATATCTTGAGATCCGTATGGTTGGATCGTCGAGAAATAATTTTTAAAAAATAGAATCAACAATCTGTGACAAAGCACTAGTTACGAGTACTAGTCAATTCGATAGTTGACTACTAAAATCTCCAACAATTTAATTTTTTATTTTTTTAAAATTTGGGAATATCACTAGATTAGATATATATCTTGAGATCCGTACAGTTGGATCGTCGAGAAATAATTTTTAAAAAATAGAATCAACAATCCGTGACAAAGCACTAGTTACGAGTACTAGTCAATTCGATAGTTGATTATTAAGATCTCCAAACAAATTAATTTTTTATTTTTGAAAATTTGGGAATATCACTAAATTAGATATATCTTGAGATCCGTATGGTTGGATCGTCGATACATATTGTTTTAAAAATATAATCAACAATCTGTGATAAAGAACTAGTTACGAGTACTAGTCAATTTGGTAGTTGACTACTAAGATCTCGAACCAAATTAATTTTTTATTTTTTGAAAATTTGGGAATATCACTAGATTAGATATATCTTGAGATCCGTACGGTTGGATCTTCGATAAATAATTTTTAAAAAATAGAATCAACAATTCGTGACAAAGCACTAGTTACGAGAACTAGTCAATTCGGTAGTTGACTACTAAGATCTCCAACCAAATTATTTTTTATATTTTTAAAATTTGGTAATATCACTAGATTAGATATATCTTGAGATCCGTATGGTTGGATCGTCGAGAAGTTATATTTAAAAAATAGAAACAACAATACGTGACAAAGCACTAGTTACGAGTACTAGTCAATTCAATAGTTGACTACTAAAATCTCCAAGCAAATTAATTTTTTATTTTTTAAAAATTTGGGATATAACTAGATTAGATATATCTTGAGATCCGTACGGTTGGATAGTCGAGAAATAATTTTTTCAAAATAGAATCAACAATCCGTGACAAAGCACTAGTTACGAGTACTAGTCAATTCAGTAGTTGACTACTAAGATATCCAACCAAATTAATTTTTATTTTTTGAAAATTATGGTATATCACTAAATTAGATATATCTTGAGATCCGTACGGTTGGATCGTCGAGATATATTTTTTAAAACATAGAATCAACAATCTGTGACAAAGCACTACTTATGAGTACTAGTCAATTCGGTAGTTGACTACTAAGATCTCCAACCAAATTAATTTTTATTTTTTGAAAATTGGTAATATCACTCGATTTGATATATCTTGAGATCTGTACGGTTGGATCGTCGAGAAATAATTTTTAAAAATAGAATAAATATCCGTGACAAAACACTAGTTACGAGTACTAGTCAATTCGGTAGTTGACTACTAAAATCTCCAACCAAATTAATTTTTTATTTTATGAAAATTTGGGAATATTACTAGATTAGATATATCTTGAGATCCGTACGGTTGGATCGTCGTGAAATAATTTTAAAAAAATAGAATAACAATCCGTGACAAAACACTAGTTACGAGTACTAGTCAATTAGGTAGTTGACTACTAAGATTTCCAACCAAATTAATTTATTTATTTTTGAAAATTTGCGAATATCACTAAATTAGATATATTTTGACATCCGACAGTTGGATCGTCGAGAAATATTTTTTTTAAACGAAATAAAAAGCCGTAACAAAGCACTAGTTACTAGTACTAGTCAATTTATTTGTTCATTGCTAAGATCTCAAGCCAAAATGATTTTTTGGTTTTTGGAAAATTTTGGTAAATAAAAAAATTATATATATCTCGACAATCCGATCCGAACCGAATGTTCCTACATCCAAACAAAATCCGATCCGAACAGTAAAAATCTGAAAGAGAACCGAACCCAATTTGATCCGATCTTAATCCAAAATTTATCCGATTTTAATCCGAATTTTACCCGAACCGAATCAGATCCGATCCGAACCGAACAAGCTCTAAATAGTACCTTAACCGAAAGTGGATCCGAACCGAATCAGATCCGATCCGAACCGAATAGGCTCTAAATAGTACCTTAACCGAAAGTGGATCCGATCCGAAGCAGATCCGATCCGAAACCGATCTGTTTACCCGATTTGCCAGGTCTAGCTAGGAGGCATTTGTTAAATCTGAATCATACTTTCTGAATCAGTAAAATTTTTGGACAATTTGAACGAACTGTTATTCTGAACATCTGAATGATTAATGCTGTTTGTTAACAATTTTCGATAAATTTTCTGGATGATAGTAATTTACTTGAACTGTTATTCTGAACATCTGAATGATTAATGCTGTTTGTTAACAATTTTCGATAAATTTTCTGGATGATAGTAATTTACTTTTATACCCTGCTGAATGATTAATAATGTTTGATAAAAAATATCTATTTATCATCTGAATGATGCCAATCATTTAAATATTTATAAAAGACAATAAACAAAATTAAGAATGTTGATATAATTATTAAAGTATTCAATCTTAAACACAACTATATGATTTCCAAGAACTTTTTTAAAGTTTCATAGCAATTTGATCACGAAGATCGTTCATATATTGCGTGGCTTGAGATCCCCATTGTGTATCATTTATTGATCCTTCAAAATCTTCCTCAACTTCTTCTCCATCACTATCAGAATCAGACGTTTGATCACATCGATCAAATAGTTCATCCTCTAATTTCTTCTTTGGGTAAATAGGCAAATTCATAATCAAACTGACCCTCAACTTGCAACTGGGTAACTGAACTCAAAAACCTTGCAATTACATAACTAAATAAATTAAAACTTGCATTTAGGTAAATGCTGTTAACCTAACTAACAGAATAAAAACTGAACTTGCAACTTACATAACTGAACTTATCCGTAACTTGCATTTACATTACTAGATTAATAAAAACTTGCAACTGGGGTATTGAACAAAAATAAACTTACAATTGGGCCCTGAACAAAACATTCAGTTTTTCATTTTAAAATCTTAATTTTTTGTTTATATATAAAAACTGTAAAACAAATATTTTAAATCTTAATTTTTTTTTAATTTACTAGCTTATAACTCGTGCAATGCACGACTCCTTTTCTAACATCTCTAATTATATTATTTTTTTAAATTTTTATATGTTATTAATTTACGTATCAAATTGTTGGTAAAAAATTAATATATATATATAAGATTTTACACATTCAATTTAATATTTGTGTTCTATCTTGAATTCTTAAAATTTGATTTGAACATTTTTACAGGTCACATGAAATTAGCAAAATATTCATTAATATAGTGATGACTTAACAATTTTTTTCCAATTAAAACTATGCAGAAACAAAAGAGAGAAGAAATTGACCATTTTTTTACGTTGAAAATTGATCTTTGTTTAATTTATAAAATAATTGAATTTTCTTAAAAATTTCATGTTCAGTTTTTTATTTAAAATCTTAATTTTTTATATATAAAAACTACAAAACAAATATTTTAAATCTTAATCTTTTTTTTAATTTATAAAAAATATGAATTTTCTTAAAATAAAAAATTAACTGAATCTCAGTCTCTCTCCTCTTTCAGTCTCTCTCCTCTCTCAATCATTTTATTTTACTTATTCTCGGTCTCAATTTTGTTCAGTACCCCCGTTGCAAGTTTATTTTTATTCAGTTGGCAAGTTGCAAGTTTACTTTTGTTTAGTGCCCCAGTTGCAAGTTTTAATTACTTGAGTTATGTAAATGCAAGGTTTTTTAGTTGAATTACCCAGTTGCAAGTTGAGGGTCAGTTTGATTATGAATTTGCCTATTGTGAACTGCAATACAAGCAATCACAATATCTCGCTGCGTAGAGAATGAGTATGGTGCCATCTGTTTTAGGATAGGAAATCTTGCTTTCAACACGCCATAAGCACGTTCAATAACATTTCTTAATTTTGCATGGGCATGGTTGAATTTTTCCTCTTTAGTTAAAGCACGCTGACGACGAAAATCTGATAACCAATATCTTGTGTTACGATATGGGGTCATATAACCTCGAGTATTTGTGTATGCTGCATCACAAAGATAATATTTATCTGCAATATAAAGTGTATAAGTTATTTATTGTACACCATACTTAAAAAAGTTAAAGGGCACATATTATTTTATTTAGCCTAATATTAAAATTACATACTTGGCGGAGGAACCGGAAACCCAGAATAAGGATCAAGTGCAACCTCTGTTAGTATTCTTGAATCATGTGCTACTCCCTCCCATCCAGCCCAAACGAATGTGAATATCATATTAAAATCACAAATACCTAAAACATTCTGATAGCAGTCACCTCTTCCTCGACCTCTATAGCGAGCTTGTTGATCAGCTGGAATAATTGCATGAACAAGTGTACCGTCAAGTGCACCAATTGCGCCCTTATAACAAAAAATTATAGACATGTTAAATGTATCATAAAAAAATAAAGAAGCAAAAATTGAATTATTTAAAAGGTGAACTATCAATACTAACCGGAAATATTTTGAGCAGCTCTTTTTGTCGCCTTGAAATATTTGAGTTTTGATTAAATGAAGTAGGCACTATAATTTCTTTCGCAAATTCCATCATTCCATTCAAAACCTCATGAAAATATTTATGTACTGTTTGCGTAGAGTGCTGGAATCTATTTTTAATCTTTATAGAGCGATCATTATGGCTTATAACATGCAAAAACATAGCCATTTTTTCTTCTACGGTTGAATATCGACTACCTTGAACCCAACCACGTTGCTTAAAAAGATCGCAAAGTTGAATGTATGCAACACGAGAAAGGCGCATCATATCTTGGCACTGGGTGTTGGAACCATCTAACAACTCCTGGGTATAAGCATACCCACGCAAAACTGAATTATTATCTTTTATTCTTGGCACACTCCTTGAGTGAAGTTTTCTCATATAACAATACATAATCATCAAACATAAGAGCTGATCTTGGATTTCCATTGCCCACCTATGTAATAAAAATGACACTTTAATTAAAAAAACATATTAAAATACCAAAAAGATGTCACCTATAAAACTAAGAAATGCATCTATTTAAAGCAATAAAAATTCACAACTGAAATGTTCAATTTTCAAGTTGCAAAAGCAGATAATATGGACTATAACTAAGCAATATCAAGTTCAAGATGCAATAGAAACAAATGATACCAAAAAGAGAAACTACGCATTAAATCCTAATTTAGCCGACACCATTTTAACCCAGTGTTCATTTTCATTTTCTTCAAGAAGCATCCACTGTTCTCTGTACTTGGCACTCTCACAAAATATCCCAAGAGCCATTTGGTGCAGGGGACTTGTTGCTCCCCATCCAAGGCTGTTCAGCTTGTCCTTGCACTCTTTAAGTGATGGTCCACTATTGGTCTGGACCATAAGCTTTAGTGCACTAGTCATCTCATTTTCAAATTCTGTGATTTTTGCAAGTTTTGGTGATGCTTTAATTCTTTTCTTAGGAGTTTCCTCAACATCTAGACTCGAAGCATTTGGAGCATTTGAAGCATCTGAATGGACTTCTTCTATATCAGCAATTTCTTTTTCATCATTAATTTCAATGGTCCTGCTCTTTTTAGAGCTAGGTCCCCAACCACAAACTCCAGTGGCAGCAACTCCATCATAAAGATGGGTGCAAAGATCAGGATAACTCAAAGGTGTTGACTTCAAAGTTTCTACAAACTTATTTCCCTGTTGAAAAGGTATAGTTTAGTTTTCTTTTTAAAATGAAATTACTTAAATTAAATCAAGTTTATAATTGTTAAAATTACCTTACAAAGCTGATCCCATTCTTCTTCAGTGAAGTTGAATGAGTTAGTTGTCGGGTTATAATGGTTTCCAGTCTTGGATTTGAGTTGACACCAAGCAACATATCGACTTCTTAAGTAATCATAACGATTCCTCATCTGTCTACCGTCAACTTCGAATCCATGAACCTTCTTTAGAATTTCTCCCACTTTTACCCATGAATGTGGTTTTAGATTGCTACCTAACCTACCATTAGCCGTTACTTCCTCAATACACGCTTCAAGAAATGTTTTTGTTAGGAGTTCACCTCTCCAATATACTTTTGCTTTCTTTTGGTTTTCATTGGGTTGATTTTGGGTTTTGTTTGATTGGTCCATACCTAAAAAAAAAAACTACACATGATCGGAACATACAATACTTTCTTTTTACAGAGTAGAAGCAAAGGTTATTTACAATTTATTCGTTTATCAAAGATACTTGCAAGCATTTAGAATACAAATCATAGATAATGAAAACAAAAAACTAGAGCATGAGTTCAGAAAAGTATCTAAACAAAAATCAAAGCCTAAGTTCAGAATGTAAATTACGGATTAAACTACAATTTTAATCCAGATAAGATTAGTTTTAAATTTAACCTAAACTGACTATACAATAGATAGAGGGTCCTCTTTGACATCAAAGTAATATAAACTATACTAACTCTAATCTTTATAGTAACCTAAAGGATTAGAATATTCAATATTCTAATTTATGTTATGGGAGGACCAGATGATGTTATGTCTTAATTACTTCGAATTGTAGTATTCTTGGCATTTATGTTTATGCAATTTTATTTTCAAATATGTACTGCTTTATATTTGTAAGCAACCCAAGATAAATTCTTTTATAGTGGCCTGTTACATGGCGCTGAGTTTTGTAATTATATATGTTAGGCTTGTTAGAAAATAAAGGAGCTGCTCGACTTGTCTACTAAAGATAGGTAAGCTCGGTTGAGTATCTATCTAGCTCTGTTTTTATTTGCAAATCGCAGACAGTTTATTTTATTTACAAGTTTGTTCAGCTTGTTAAAAGTAAGGGAGCCTCTGTTAAATAAGTAGACTCATGCAACCAGTTAGCTATTTTTGTTTACAAGTCTTGACAGAATAATAACATACGCTGAAGGAACAGACCAAAGCAAATCTAGTGATGGGGAAATATACAATTCAATTACAAACCAAATAGCTAACACTTCAATGACTGCTTAATATATAGAGTTTTCTGCGAGTTCACTGCAACAAGCAAGTTATAGAGCAGCAGAGCAACTGATTAAAACATATCCACAGCAAAAGAGTAGTAACCGTAAACATCTACTTTCCCGAATTTTTCAATTATACAACGAATCCATGAACCAGGAAGCAGGACATGATAGATAATTATTCCAGCCTTTAGTGAAAAACTAGTCACTTATAAACAGATGTAAAAATTTATTATAAGTGTCATTTTAACTAAAATTTGTTTTTTACCCAGGCATTGCTTAACTTGACATACACAACCTTGGCTGCTAAATCTAGACCTTTCAACTAGACAGCCATAATTTAATAGCGCTATTGCAAACTTATTGAAACTAAGATTTGTAAGAAGAGAAGCCAAAGCACTGTTTATTCAGTTAAATATCAAAATTGATGTTCTCCAAGTCTTATTGATATCATCTATAGAGGAATCATGTAGCCAGTTAAGACTTTTTCAATGACAAAAAAAGATAGGCATAATCAATTATTTATGGAATCATGTTTCATACAACCCAACTAAGCATACCCACATATCCACATCATAAACTCTGTTATCATAATTTTTAAAGTAAAATTTGCATAGAAGATTGATAACAACAACTTACCTGTTGTTAATTGAGAGAGAACGTAGAAATAGAGTAACCACTTGCAGCTGTAGGCATATAGGAATTGATAGATATATATATATACAGACGGGGAAGATAGAAAAGATAGCACATAACCAGAAAATTGCGCGAGGATATACAGGAGTAACCGATGGATATATATGGAAGATAGATATTTCTAACGATTCAGTGAAGAATTTCAATACGACTCGTCCAGATGATTTTAGCGTGTCGTCCAGATAATTTTGATTCGTCCAGCCCAGAAAAAAAGAACCCAAATAATCTGAACAAGTTACTGGTCCAGTAAAAGCCCATTCAGATTTCATTCTGTTGTTAACAAATGGGGCCTAAGGGGCCATTTGTTAAATCTAAATCATACTTTCTGAATCAGTAAAATTTCTGGACAATCTGAACGAACTGTTATTCTGAACATCTGAATGATTAATGCTGTTTGTTAACAATTTTCGATAAATTTTCTGGATGATAGTAATTTACTTTTATACCCTGCTGAATGATTAATAATGTTTGATAAAAAATATCTATTTATCATCTGAATGATGCCAATCATTTAAATATTTATAAAAGACAATAAATAAAATTAAGAATGTTGATATAATTATTAAAGTATTCAATCTTAAACACAATTATATGATTTCCAAGAACTTTTTTAAAGTTTCATAGCAATTTGATCACGAAGATCGTTCATATATTGCGTGGCTTGAGATCCCCATTGTGTATCATTTATTGATCCATCAAAATCTTCCTCAACTTCTTCTCCATCACTATCAGAATCAGACGTTTGATCACATCGATCAAATAGTTCATCCTCTAATTTCTTCTTTCTTATGAAATTGTGAACTGCAATACAAGCAATCACAATATCTCGCTGCGTAGAGAATGAGTATGGTGCCATCTGTTTTAGGATAGGAAATCTTGCTTTCAACACGCCATAAGCACGCTCAATAACATTTCTTAATTTTGCATGGGCAAGGTTGAATTTTTCCTCTTTAGTTAAAGCACGCTGACGACGAAAATCTGATAACCAATATCTTGTGTTACGATATGGGGTCATATAACCTCGAGTATTTGTGTATGCTGCATCACAAAGATAATATTTATCTGCAATATAAAGTGTATAAGTTATTTATTGTACAACATACTTAAAAAAGTTAAAGGGCACATATTATTTTATTTAGCTTAATATTAAAATTACATACTTGGCGGAGGAACCGGAAACCCAGAATAAGGATCAAGTGCAACCTCTGTTAGTATTCTTGAATCATGTGCTACTCCCTCCCATCCAGCCCAAACGAATGTGAATATCATATTAAAATCACAAATACCTAAAACATTCTGATAGCAGTCACCTCTTCCTCGACCTCTATAGCGAGCTTGTTGATCAGCTGGAATAATTGCATGAACAAGTGTACCGTCAAGTGCACCAATTGCGCCCTTATAACAAAAAATTATAGACATGTTAAATGTATCATAAAAAAATAAAGAAGCAAAAATTGAATTATTTAAAAGGTGAACTAGAAAACTTTAAATCAATACTAACCGGAAATATTTTGAGCAGCTCTTTTTGTCGCCTTGAAATATTTGAGTTTTGATTAAATGAAGTAGGCACTATAATTTCTTTCGCAAATTCCATCATTCCATTCAAAACCTCATGAAAATATTTATGTACTGTTTGCGTAGAGTGCTGGAATCTATTTTTAATCTTTATAAAGCTATCATTATGGCTTATAACATGCAAAAACATAGCCATTTTTTCTTCTACGGTTGAATATCGACTACCTTGAACCCAACCACGTTGCTTAAAAAGATCGCAAAGTTGAATGTATGCAACACGAGAAAGGCGCATCATATCTTGGCACTGGGTGTTGGAACCATCTAACAACTCCTGGGTATAAGCATACCCACGCAAAACTGAATTATTATCTTTTATTCTTGGCACACTCCTTGAGTGAAGTTTTCTCATATAACAATACATAATCATCAAACATAAGAGCTGATCTTGGATTTCCATTGCCCACCTATGTAATAAAAATGACACTTTAATTAAAAAAACATATTAAAATACCAAAAAGATGTCACCTATAAAACTAAGAA
The DNA here is from genome assembly GCA_037693485.1 of Kitagawia praeruptora. Classification (NCBI taxonomy): domain Eukaryota; kingdom Viridiplantae; phylum Streptophyta; class Magnoliopsida; order Apiales; family Apiaceae; genus Kitagawia; species Kitagawia praeruptora. The sequence continues at coordinate 5,400,429 of CM075350.1, forward strand.
ATGCATCTATTTAAAGCAATAAAAATTCACAACTGAAATGTTCAATTTTCAAGTTGCAAAAGCAGATAATATGGACTATAACTAAGCAATATCAAGTTCAAGATGCAATAGAAACAAATGATACCAAAAAGAGAAACTACGCATTAAATCCTAATTTAGCCGACACCATTTTAACCCAGTGTTCATTTTCATTTTCTTCAAGAAGCATCCACTGTTCTCTGTACTTGGCACTCTCACAAAATATCCCAAGAGCCATTTGGTGCAGGGGACTTGTTGCTCCCCATCCAAGGCTGTTCAGCTTGTCCTTGCACTCTTTAAGTGATGGTCCACTATTGGTCTGGACCATAAGCTTTAGTGCACTAGTCATCTCATTTTCAAATTCTGTGATTTTTGCAAGTTTTGGTGATGCTTTAATTCTTTTCTTAGGAGTTTCCTCAACATCTAGACTCGAAGCATTTGGAGCATTTGAAGCATCTGAATGGACTTCTTCTATATCAGCAATTTCTTTTTCATCATTAATTTCAATGGTCCTGCTCTTTTTAGAGCTAGGTCCCCAACCACAAACTCCAGTGGCAGCAACTCCATCATAAAGATGGGTGCAAAGATCAGGATAACTCAAAGGTGTTGACTTCAAAGTTTCTACAAACTTATTTCCCTGTTGAAAAGGTATAGTTTAGTTTTCTTTTTAAAATGAAATTACTTAAATTAAATCAAGTTTATAATTGTTAAAATTACCTTACAAAGCTGATCCCATTCTTCTTCAGTGAAGTTGAATGAGTTAGTTGTCGGGTTATAATGGTTTCCAGTCTTGGATTTGAGTTGACACCAAGCAACATATCGACTTCTTAAGTAATCATAACGATTCCTCATCTGTCTACCGTCAACTTCGAATCCATGAACCTTCTTTAGAATTTCTCCCACTTTTACCCATGAATGTGGTTTTAGATTGCTACCTAACCTACCATTAGCCGTTACTTCCTCAATACACGCTTCAAGAAATGTTTTTGTTAGGAGTTCACCTCTCCAATATACTTTTGCTTTCTTTTGGTTTTCATTGGGTTGATTTTGGGTTTTGTTTGATTGGTCCATACCTAAAAAAAAAACTACACATGATCGGAACATACAATACTTTCTTTTTACAGAGTAGAAGCAAAAGTTATTTACAATTTATTCGTTTATCAAAGATACTTGCAAGCATTTAGAATACAAATCATAGATAATGAAAACAAAAAACTAGAGCATGAGTTCAGAAAAGTATCTAAACAAAAATCAAAGCCTAAGTTCAGAATGTAAATTACTTGGAACCATATTTAAACTACAATTTTAATCCAGATAAGATTAGTTTTAAATTTAACCTAAACTGACTATACAATAGATAGAGGGTCCTCTTTGACATCAAAGTAATATAAACTATACTAACTCTAATCTTTATAGTAACCTAAAGGATTAGAATATTCAATATTCTAATTTATGTTATGGGAGGACCAGATGATGTTATGTCTTTATTACTTCGAATTGTAGTATTCTTGGCATTTATGTTTATGCAATTTTATTTTCAAATATGTACTGCTTTATATTTGTAAGCAACCCAAGATAAATTCTTTTATAGTGGCCTGTTACATGGCGCTGAGTTTTGTAATTATATATGTTAGGCTTGTTAGAAAATAAAGGAGCTGCTCGACTTGTCTACTAAAGATAGGTAAGCTCGGTTGAGTATCTATCTAGCTCTGTTTTTATTTGCAAATCGCAGACAGTTTATTTTATTTACAAGTTTGTTCAGCTTGTTAAAAGTAAGGGAGCCTCTGTTAAATAAGTAGACTCATGCAACCAGTTAGCTATTTTTGTTTACAAGTCTTGACAGAATAATAACATACGCTGAAGGAACAGACCAAAGCAAATCTAGTGATGGGGAAATATACAATTCAATCACAAACCAAATAGCTAACACTTCAATGACTGCTTAATATATAGAGTTTTCTGCGAGTTCACTGCAACAAGCAAGTTATAGAGCAGCAGAGCAACTGATTAAAACATATCCACAGCAAAAGAGTAGTAACCGTAAACATCTACTTTCCCGAATTTTTCAATTATACAACGAATCCATGAACCAGGAAGCAGGACATGATAGATAATTATTCCAGCCTTTAGTGAAAAACTAGTCACTTATAAACAGATGTAAAAATTTATTATAAGTGTCATTTTAACTAAAATTTGTTTTTTACCCAGGCATTGCTTAACTTGACATACACAACCTTGGCTGCTAAATCTAGACCTTTCAACTAGACAGTCGTAATTTAATAGCGCTATTGCAAACTTATTGAAACTAAGATTTGTAAGAAGAGAAGCCAAAGCACTGTTTATTCAGTTAAATATCAAAATTGATGTTATCCAAGTCTTATTGATATCATCTATAGAGGAATCATGTAGCCAGTTAAGACTTTTTCAATGACAAAAAAAGATAGGCATAATCAATTATTTATGGAATCATGTTTCATACAACCCAACTAAGCATACCCACATATCCACATCATAAACTCTGTTATCATAATTTTTAAAGTAAAATTTGCATAGAAGATTGATAACAACAACTTACCTGTTGTTAATTGAGAGAGAACGTAGAAATAGAGTAACCACTTGCAGCTGTAGGCATATAGGAATTGATAGATATATATATATACAGACGGGGAAGATAGAAAAGATAGCACATAACCAGAAAATTGCGCGAGGATATACAGGAGTAACCGATGGATATATATGGAAGATAGATATTTCTAACGATTCAGTGAAGAATTTCAATATGACTCGTCCAGATGATTTTAGCGTGTCGTCCAGATAATTTTGATTCGTCCAGCCCAGAAAAAAAGAACCCAAATAATCTGAACAAGTTACTGGTCCAGTAAAAGCCCATTCAGATTTCATTCTGTTGTTAACAAATGGGGCCTAAATTAAAATGGTTATAGTTACTGAGATAAAAAAATAGTCTTTGGTTTTAAAGTATAATAACTAATTCAATACATAAATAGTTTTTGGTTTTAAAGTATAATAACTAATTCAATATATAATTCTAACGTAGGACCAATAATATTCAAATTAGCGTTTAAAATGTAATTTAACATTTTTTGATAATCAATAAATTTAGGTGGTTAATTGGAGATGTTGTGGCAAAGATGGCTATAGCAATTTTTATTCCTAAATATAGGATCAATTATCCATTAAGTATTGAAATGCAATTTTTATTCCTAAATATAGGAACAATTATCCATTAAGTATTGAAATGCTGATTTTTCAAATTTAGTTCTATATTATAGCTATATGATTAAATATAGATATGCATTGGACTTGCTCTTATATAAGATAGGAACCTTTCCAATTAGAATCGAACAGAAACTGAAAAATCGAACCGAATCAAATAATTTCGGTTTGGTTTGATTGAATTTTTCTAAAAATTTCGGTTATTTTGGTTTTTTTTAAATCGTAAAAAAACCAATTTGGTCCGGTTTGTGAGAATATAAGTTCGTTAAAACCGAATTAATTGAATTATACATATAAATATTTTAGAATTATATTATATTAGCTTATAATCCGTGCGATGCACGGATTTTTTTTGATACGTAATAAATTTTATTTTATGTTATAATTATATTTTTATGTAATCATTATTTTCAAATTTTAATTTAAATAATTTAATAAAAATTTAAATAATTATATGCATGGTTTAAAATTTATATTATAAAATTGTAAAATAAATATGTTTTTGACGAAATTCGAACTTTGAAATTATAGTAAATTAATTTGATCATATAATATATCTAATCACTAGATCTTACAATTCTAGTTTTTTACTAAAATTCTAACCGTCATTATTCGTTAGATGCGAATTTCTATTATATTTTATTAGTGATTAGATATTGTAATATTTAGGAGTATATTCAAATGAGACACCCAAATGAGACAGAATAATCATAATGACTATGCACTCTCCAATACTCTCACTCAATGTCCGATCTTCACTAGACACACACCAAAGAATCCCTTACACGCCACATCGTGCCACCCCAAAAAATCCCAAACTCACAGTTACCCCTTCTTCACCCACCATCACTACAACAAACTCACCCACCTTATCCGTACAAGACCTCCTCAGTCGCACCAAACAGGACTCTGGACGAGGTAGTTTTTCATTCAGACATTTCGTCGAACATGTGGTTTGCATAGTTTTGTTTGCTTGTTTTGTGCTTACTCATGTTGTTTTTTGTGACAGTGCATACTTTTGTTTACTCGTTTTGTCCTTACTCAGTGACGGAGCTAGAAAATCTGACTCGCGGGGGCGAATAGTATTTTTCCTCTTAACTAATTTATTTAAATAATTTGTTATTATCAAAAATAAAAAATTATTACTAAAATTTTTTGATTTAAGAATATACTTAAACTCAAGCATTAAATACAAAATTATGATAAATATCAAAAATTGTATCACTATATTCTTAAAATTTATATAAATTTGAGGGGGCAAAATCAAAAAATTACAATATTTTAACATTAAAAATGTGAATATTTGAATTTTTTTCATGAATTTTACTACTAATTTCATGATTATACGAGATTTTGGGGTGGCGGCCGCCCCCACACGCCACCCCTTACCTCCGTCCCTGTCCTTACTGATGTTGTTTTTGTGACAGTGCAAGTTAGTGAGACTACTTTTATGGGGTATGATGCTTGGTTACCGACTCCACCTAGAGTAGATAAGCCTCGGTCTGTCTACAATGCTGCGTCGTTAGCGTTTATTGGTGACTGCATTTATGAGGTTTGGTTTTGTTTTAGACACATTGTTTTGAATTGGTGTTGCATCATGTATGCATGTTTACGGTAATAGTATGAATGTAAGAATATACATTTGTCATCAGTGGTCACGCTTTGCTTTAATGAAAGTAGGTTCGAGGTAGTTTTAAAATTTACTTAGCACATTTCAAGCAATAATTGTATTGGTTCTGAATAATCAGCTCAAGTCGGGCTGTTTGTTGGGGACTGAAAATGCGAATTTTGGGGGAAGGGGTATGTAAGTTTATTGTCAGAAGTAATTGTTTATAAATTAACCAAAATCGCCTTAAATAACTTTGACTAAATTCTGTAAATTTCATATTGGTATTTAAGCCAGCTACTTGTGCTGGGGCTTGTATGATATGTTGCAAACTATTTGCATGGTATTTTAGTATTTTACTGATTTTGAAACAAATCAAGCTCTTTTACCTGACATGCATACTAAAACAGAGACTTTAATCTTATCATCATAATTACTTGGGGTTTCGGGGACTGGAACATAGCCTTTATTAGTGGTTAGAAGGGAAAAAAGGGAAGTCTTTTTGAACACATCAGTTGTTTAATTGAGATCGGTTATTCTGCATAATTAGCCTCTGCTCCATGATACCCTGTTCTTTTATGCACTCTACAAGATGTACAACCGTAAAGAAGACACGGTCTTTTTGTAAGAGACTTTAAATTGGTTAATTGTCTCTCTATCACTTATCCTGTCACAAAATTAAAAAACTACTAGTAACTGTAGAGGAATAAACATAAATCTTACTAGGTAAGAACATGTATAACTTATTATTGTTCTGCTATCAGACATTCTTATTAACTGCAAGCTTGCTTATCTAATATGAAGATATATGCAGCTATATGCTCGGAGACACTTTTTGTTTCCTCCACTAAATATTGAAGAATACAATGATCAGGTGATGGCAGTTGTACGTTGTGAGGCTCAGGTGTGGTTTGCTATTCTCAAGTTGTGCTAAACTGCTGATATTTAGTTAAACCTTGATATTCAGAATTCGTTTATGTGGAGTCAAAGATTAAACTTATCTCAATGTTTCTGATACGCTGATTGTTTAAAGCTGGGAGCTTTAAGTTTATTTATTTATTTTATATTTATATTTAGGTAGCTAGGTATGTTTATTGTTCGGTACTAAAACTAGTAGTTTCAAGAATCTATCCCTTTAGACCAGATGATTACTACAGTTTATTGACAAGAGTGTTAGGAACTGAGCTCCATAATTTCTCTATTCTTAAATAATTGGGGTAGGTAATAAATAGCTGAGGAGATGAGACTGTGACTTTCCTAGTATTGTTGACTACTAACGATGGCATATCATGTAATTTAGTATTAAATAAATGAATAAATAAGAAATTAATCCTCTTTACAATTGTAAACAAGTCCAGAGTATAATAACTCCAGTTGGCAAGAAGATGTTAATGAGATTGCCGAGAAAATAGATAAAAGATATTCTCATCTAAGAATAAATGCTTGGTCTACACCTTGGTAAAGTACATCTTGTACTGTATTAATAGGAATGAATAAAATTAAATAGTTTTCGCTAATGTAATATAGACATCAAGTATTGTTCGAAAGACTCTACTGCTGTAGTTAATTAAAAAATTATCAGGACTGGGTGTGTACGGAAGTTACTACATATTATATGTCAAGTTAATTGTAAGAATGATTAAATGATACCTTTAAAAATGACATTGTGGTTATCTTTTCCGAATTTCCGTTCTCAGCGTCAACTTTACGTCTCGTAAAAAGAAGAAAATGTGACACCCGTATGCTACAATCATATGTTGTGAACTGTTGAGCTCGGTTACTGCATGAGACATATCATATGTAGAATATTTCCAAATGAAAAAGTTTTTCCCAGGAACTATATTACACTGTTATTGGAAATAATTGGTACTTGTACTGGTTAGCTGCCATAGGTACACATTATGTTTCTGTATTATGTCATATCATATTAAACTAATCTAGAAATATAATAAGGAGAAGTTTGTACTCATGTATTTGCAGGATGCGATGCTACAAAAGCTTATAAGCGATAAAGTTCTATCAAAAGAAGAGAGGTTAGTTCGTTCTCTCTTAAAAGTTTAATCAGTCGGTATTAACAGTTGCTATTGAAAGTTTAATCACTTGGTATTAACAGTTGCTATTGGGTAGAAAATATTTTTGATTTTTTTCTTATTATTAAAATAAAAAATAAGACGATACAAAATCTTGTGTCATCATAGAAATAAAACCTGTGAACTTTCTGGCTAGTTTTATACTTTATTGTCTACGTGTTGTAGTCATTACCCGACGACTATAAAAATGGAACAAGTTTTAAAAAAATGTCTGCTGCTACAAGCAAGCTGTTCAAAGCAGTCTATGCTCACTCCGATTCCAAGATAATACATAATTAACAAGAGCGGGTTGTTGTTTTGGCTTCATTGTAGCATACTAGTAGTATGGTGTGATTATATGAGTGGGTTATTGACACGTCAATGACAGAGCTCAAAACAATATTTAGAATTTACCTTCCTTAAAAAAGGAAGGTACTAAGAACTTGTCAATGCTGTGGAATGTGCTAATAGCAGTAATGCGGGCCAAAGGCATTTTGTCTTGGATGCTATGTGGGATAGTAAATGTACCTTCAGAGAGATTTCATAATGGAGGCTTTAGTCTAATTATTCTGTACTTACATAAAATAGAGAGTTGCATATTTATACATAGCATCTGATAGGCATCCACTGCAGGGATATTATTCGATGGGGAAAAAATGTCAGCTCAGCAGCCAAAACAAGGACAAAGAAACGTGCTGGTGTGGCTGTCTACAACAGAGCGTCTTCACTTGAAACACTTGTTAGTTACCTTTTACCTTTTTTTCTTCCCTTCAATTCTTGACATTGAAAAAGAGCTGAAGTGAGTGAGGTTGTATTTTTTTATAAGACTAGAAAGATCACTTTACGGCAGTAATACACCATGGTAACGAAAAGTATGTACGTTAGCTAGCTCAGAACTTGTATTTAGTGTATGCATGATCTATAAATGTAAGTTTCAGCTGTATCCGCATCATAATTTAACTCTAAAGAGATTAAAACGGTATTAGTTGGGCTAGGTTCCCAAGTAAGATTTTGTCTCTTTGTATTTTTTTTCAGATTGTAATGCAGTATCACATTAAGGATTAGAGTTACTTTTAGCTAATTTGATTTTCACGAATATCTGGCATCTAAACAAGGTTCTTCGAGCATCAAGTATTATTAACTACTGTTTTTTGTATGTTTCTTGGAACTCACTGGTTACTTAATTCTTATGCAGGTTGGTCACCTGTACTTGACAAACACAAAACGTCTGGATGAGATCATGCTAAAGTTAGGCTTCTCAGCCGATGGTCCTACCAAATCGATCTTGAGTGTTGCATATGGCAAGTGAATTGTGTCAGGTGCTCATTTTTTTTATTTGATCCTGTTAGGTCCCATGGGTGGGTGCATAAAGCTAAAGAAAAAGGGGGGGGGGGGGGTGTTTTGAATAGTTAAATACTGATTTCGAACAAAACTCGTAGTGTTAAATGTATATCATCTTTTCTCTTTTAAAACTTGTATATATAACAGATATAGGCTATGTTACTCGGACTCGGCTATATGTGTCCAACATGGATACGTGTTCAAGTATCAAACTTGGCAACATTTTGAAAAATGTACATTTTTTTGGCTTAAAATAAGTGTCCAAGTCCGAGTGTTCATGTCCGAGTGTCGAGTGTCCGACACCGGTACTCCAAGGTAATATGAAGAGTCCGAGTAACACAGGATATATCATGTACTCATGCATCTAATCTATTAGTTCCTACCCGGATTCGAAAGTCTACATGATAAAAGACACTCTATTTTGGGTGGAGAAGTCTTCAACAGCATGCACATATTTGTCTTGGAACTTAGCCTTACATCACTTTAGAATCCCTATGGTTAGACACTTAGACTTGTCTCGGACGATTATCATCCAAAGCTGTAGTAACCTCTGGTGTATTCTCTGTTCTTCCGTCTTGGGTCATAGATTTTATGTCTTTCCACTTTCTCACAGTGCAAAGTTAGCTTTCTGTATTGTGGTTAAAATCTTACAGTGATCACTTTACCTCACCACAAGGTCAAAACACAATATCTGCAAAATCGAACCATAGAAGTTTCGTGCATCTTTTATACTGGATTGTATTTCCTTTTATAACTTGTCTAAAGACTAAAGAGAGGTGGTTTACATTTGTTTTTTATTGACAAATTAGAAGCTACAATAGCCTGTAAAATAACGTAGCCACATGTAAGTGTTGTTTCCAAATTCTATAAACTCACTCTCTCCTGATTGTTTTTCTGCTTGATAGGTTAACATACTGATTTCCATTTTCCTGCTTCTCCCCTTCTGGCTACCAACAGAAATAGTGGCATATGGGGTATAAAAGTAGCTTTTTGTGCTTTCGAAAAAAAGGTGGCTGTTGATTATGTTGGTTATGCACCAGGTAGATTTGTTTATAGGAAAATTTAGAAAAACACCCATCCAGAGGGGATTGCTATGATCGTTACTGTATTTGTATCAAAGAAATGCCCTAATAAAATGCCTAATTGATTGGTAAACTTTGTATATATAAAAACTTCAGAGATATTGTTATGATAATCTCTTAGTTCATTTGGAGTAACTTTTTAGTTCATTTGAAGCAAGTTGTTCTATTTTAGGAAGTTAGTTTTCTAATCATAATTGGCATTATCAAAACAAGAATAATACTATGAGAAAAATCTAACAAAAAGTAACATTTTGATAGTAATAGCATAATGCTACCAACATTACTATAACGGAATTGTTGGTTTCAGCTTGGGAAAATCTATGAGCAACTCATCTTCAAACAGAACCTCGTCCTCTTTTCGTGGCGACCACAATACTTTGAGAGACTGTTTATACATAAGAAAATATAAACTTTTAATAATGAGACAATGATTAAAGAAATTGAAAATGAGAAATTTATTATACTCTATACTGTTTAGTCAGTTACCTGTATTCCACTCTTGGGGATACATTGAAGTGTTCGCAACACTTCAGAGGAATGATGGTACCTTCTTCCCTTTTCCTCAAAATCTGGAATCAAGTGTTTGCCAGTAGCAAGCACCAAAAATGTAACCACAGTATACTCATTTTTATTCATCCAATTAGCTCTAACCATACGGATCTTGTTTCCATATTCAACATTATTGTCTACGTTTACCAATGTATCCTCGTCTTCGCCATGTCTCTCAAGCTCTTGACTTGAAAATTCTTCGAAAAACTTGCTTAAGCTCTTCATGGAGTCAATACTTGTCCTGCAACAACTTGCAACTTCAGAAGAATGTATTATATATTGTCTATAATTATTATATTGTGCAAAATTCATGGTACATTTGCAACCATCCCAAGTTAATTAAGACCTTACCAATTCAGTTAAAGAAACATACATCAACTATGTTTGGAATTTCAATTCTACTTATTAGAATAAGTAGTATTAAACATGTACATGTGACTAAATATAATGTCTCCAACAAACTTCAAAGTTAGGATTCCTGTAAATTCAAATGATAATTGCAGATGATGGGCACATTCATAAACTCAACTAAAGTACAACAATAGAAGTGCAATGCATGATAATGTGTATTTGAGTTTATCAGGGTTCCTAAAATTTCTGGACAGACTTATTAATTTGCAACTTAAATGGAATATGCATGCACACACTCACAGACACATGCACACAATTAACTTACATGTAGCTTGGTAAAATGGATAGAGGAATTACATTGAAGAATAGCCTTCACCACCTCTGCAAAATAATAAAACGGTTGCAAATTTAAATATGAGAAACAAGCTGTGTGTATGAGGAGGATCGGGATCGGTACATAAAGGATAACATGAAAATTAAGAGAATAACCAGAACCGTATGAGAACATGAAAAATATTGAAACAAGCATTTCAAAACAATCATTAAACAATTAGCACGGTCAAGAGATTTGTGTAACGATGCTAAACTAACATTTAATCACAGATACTTATAAATCACACTGCATCAAACTATACATATATCAGTGTAGATAGTTATGACAGGGCCAATTAAACTTTTGCGAGGATGACAAAGTACTTTCATTATTCACTGATAATTAATATGAATTTATAACCTGAAGTGCATCAGAAGTACTGGAAAATCTGCAACCTATACCAAAAATAATATGGCATGGGACAACTGGTAGTACTGAATGGGGTACACATGTTCAGAGTGTCGATTAGGTTCAGAACTTCAGTAGATAAGAGTTGTAGAAACCAAACGGATCCCAATCGAGTCAGCAAAAGTAATTCAGCAACCTTCTCTGTATCATTTGATTTCATCGTAGAGACTAAAAATAATGATTTCAGCAAGCAACTTGAAGACTAAAAATAATGAGGAAAAGAAGAGGGTTCCATCAGTGAGTTCACCTTTCAGTACGTAGTTAAGACCGTTTAAGGTGGATGTATCTGCTTTTTCAACTATTTTGTTAAGCTTCCTTCGTAATGCTTGTCCCTTGTCTGAAACTGCAACCTTGATGAAGTTTCAAGATAAAAAAAAAATAAAAATTACATATTATAAAATCCTGACTGTATACATGAATGTACGACAAGAAATGCAAATACTCAGTCGCACAAAAATGTGTACACATTGAGACTCGAACCCTCAACCCTCTGTCACCGAAGGTGAGGGGGTATTGCTATAATGCTACTACTACTATATGCTAGGGATATTTATGTACACAATTTGGTGTAAGGGGAAATTATTACAGACAAGTAAACTGAATCAAACCTGAAAGAGGAGCAGACTTCCACCTCGTAGAGACATCATTAATTGGTCTAGGAGCGGGTGTAGTTTGCTATAAACATGAGCTAGCATGGCAATAGTTGGAAAAGCAAATGATTGTGGAAAACCGCTATTTATCTGAATAAATGGGCTAGTATTCTTGCAATTGCAAGAACATGATCTAGAGCTACATGATAAAGACGACGATGACGATGATCCGCGGATCATATCGTATGATGATGGCCTAGTATTAGCATTGTCATTGTTGTTATTATGATTATTATTATAATCATCATCATCATCATCATCATCATCTTCTTCTAAACTAGTAGGAGTGTTATTATAAGTACGTGAACAAGAAATCTGCTTACTACTTGGCAAAATGGTAATTGCACGGGATCGAACTACACTATTTAGTCTAGAAGATAATTGAATAAAATTATAATTATTATTAATATGAAAGTGCTTAGAATAAGAGAAACGAAGTACATTATTCTTTTCTACATATTCATCGTTCAAACCAAGTCTGTTAACTTTCTTTTTCTCAACCGTATATAAATACTAGCTTATAACCCCTGCGACCGGTTTCTTTTGATATGTTACATATTTTATTTTATTTTACAATTATTTTTTTATATAATAATTAATTTGAAAAATTATTTTAAAATAAATTTAATAAATTTGAAGTAAATTTAATAAATCATTTGCATGATTTAAAATTTATATTATAAAATTTTAAATTAAATATGTCGTTGACAGAATTCGAACCTTGAATATTTAGTAAAGTAATTTAATCATTAAATATACCTTATAATTACATCTAACTGTTCTTATTAATTATTAAAAATCTAACGGTAATATGGTGTCATATTTTTGGGTAAATTTATGTTTTAAATTAAAAGGTTTTGTATTTAATTAGGATAACCAAACCCCTATAAGCCTTAAACTCTTGGTGGCTAAGATCAACGAAGGCATTAAGTGATAAAGTATACGATAATGAAGAATTAGCTGCTAAATTGTTGTTGTGTTGGGTAATATAAACATAATTTTCTTGGAATATTTTAAACCTTGACAGTTTTTATCAAATGAATATACTCCCTCCGGTCCATTATATAAGGCATTAGATTTTTCTGCACGTAATTTTAGGTGTTTTGACTACATAGCTAAAATAATTATTTTTCAATTTTTCTTTTTTTGAATAAAAATATAATATTTTAATTTTTATTTAATAAAAGAAATTTTAAAAAATAATAATTTTAACTATGTATTCAAAGCACCTAAAGTTACGTGCAGAAAAATCAAATGCCTTATATAATGGACCGGAGGGAGTCCACAACATGGTGTGTGTAACAAAAGTACAAGTGCTGTGCGTGTGTTCTGTCTAGATTTGTTTTGCAATAGATTTTTGAAGATAAAATGGTGAGTTAGTTAAAACGGGTTAGTGGGGTTTTGTGATTGGAGAGGATATTAATAGGGAATTTATGATATAGTGTTTTGTGAGAATTTGTTTTGTGATGAATTTTATTGGAATTAGAATATAATTGTGTTAGTAATTATTTTTTTTATTTTAATAATTAGGATAACCATACCGAAAACCAAACCAACCAAACTTTCAATCTTTCGACTTTAATATATTAGTATTGATAGATAGATAGATACATACGCATTTTAATTAGAGAAGGCAATCAGTTACTTAACATTAATTGTATTATTTTTTATTTATTAATTAATATAATTGTACCTAAACCAAACCGATAAAATTTTCAATGTTTCAACTTTAATATAATAACTACCTTATAACCCGTGCAATGCACGGGTTTCTTGTATTATGTTATAAATTTTATTTAATATTACAATTATGTTTTTATATAATCATTATTTTTAATAATTTTTTAAATTTTAATTTGATATAATTTAATATACTCATGTTTATGGATTATACTAATGTTTCCTTATTATAAACAACGTATATGATTTTTCATTTATTTTATTAATAATTAAAAAATACGGTGTGATATTTTCGGGCTATATTTTTCTTGGAAATTATGGTGAGATGTTTTTGGGTATATATTAATTATTGTAAGATTTGTTTTAAACTAAAAAGGTAATGTGTTTTAATTCGAAAGAAAATATTAATGATCTGTTTTTAGGTATTTATAAAAGGTAATATCTTCAACTAAAATTAAATGTGAAAAAAGCAATCGACTAATTACCTTTAATTTAGTATGTTAATGTGAAAAATACAATCGACTAATTACCATTAATTATTTTATGTTATTATTAATTTTAAGTGTTACATTTTTCTTGAAAATTATGGTGTGATATTTTCGGGTATATATTAATGATTGTAAGATTTGTATTAAATTAAAATGTTAACGTGTTTTAATTCCAAAGAAAATATTAATGATTGATTGATGTTTTTAGGTATTTAAAAAGGTAATATCTTCAACTAAAGGTAAATGTGAAAAAAAAACAATCGACTAATTATCATTAATTTTATTATGTTAATGTGAAAAAGGCAATCGACTAATTACCATTAATTTTATTATGTTAATCAACTAATTACCATTAATTATATTATGTTATTATTTATTTTAGGTGTTATATTTTTCTTGAAAATTATGGTGTGAAATTTTCGGATATATATTTTTAGGTGTTTATAAAAGGTAATATTTTCAACTAAAAATAAATGTGAAAAAGGCAATCGACTAATTACCATTAATTATATTATGTTATTATTTATTTTAGGTGTATTTATTTTTCTTTATAATGAAGGGTAAATAAGTAAATTCATAAAATACCAAAAAATAGGTAACAAAAAACAAGTACAAAAAATTTTAATGTTTCGACTTTTATATAATAGTATATAGATTTGTAAAATTATAGTTTACAATTTTGCAATCATATTTGTATCTGGCATCAAGCAAAATTAAGCACAAATACAATTTTAAATATTTAGTAATTGGAATTATTTTTGATTATATTACATTTTTCTAAACAAGTTATCCTGATGAAACAATTTCAATTATTTTCTCCGAAAAAAATAAAATCAAGTTGCATATAATTGTATTAATTGCAAATCGTATTTTTATAAATATTTTTTGAAAATGCTTAAATTGGGAAAAAAAATAGAGAAAAAGTTAAATTTTTGGTATTTTTTCTAAATTTAAAAGTAAATTTTGTTTCCCAATTTTATTTATTTTAATTTACAACATTTTATATTTGTATGAATTTATATTAATCTTACGTGTGTGAAAAAATTATAGGATATTTATTAAATATGTCCCAAATTAACGAGTGCTTTTATGTTTATGTCCCACTTTATTCATAATTTATAAATGTGCCATATGGTTAAAATTTAACTCTTATTTAACTCATATACATATAATTATACATATATTTATATTTAATATGACCAAAATATCCCTAATACATAATAATATCTATTCTATTTCTTTTTCCCTCCTCCTCCTCCTCCCACCCTTCTTCTCCGACGAACATCGCTGACACCGTCACTTTCTTCTCCGAGCTCTGGCCCCGTGGGGCACCCTTTCGTGTCGATCCATAATCAAAAGAATCTTCTAATAGATTTAGGTATAATATTATACATTTGATTGGTGCCAGACATATTCATGGATCGGTCAAAGCTGGGAGAGCTTTTACGTATTTGTACCAGTACTTGGTCATTAATTTACAAAACTCAAATAGGCGTACACAATGTTTTAATCTCTAAATAATTATAATTGAAGTGCAATGAATTATTGATAGTTACCTCTGTTATAGAAATCGCCCGATTTCTGAAAAATCGCCGATAAATCGGCCAAAAATCGGTTAAAATTTTGGAACCGATTCGGCCGATTTTGCAAAAATCACCGATAAATCGCCGATTTTTCAATAAATCACCCGATAAATCGTAAATCGGTACCTCAACCGTATAGTTCCGATTTCCGAAATCTGCAACACTGATAGTTACATATGTTTAATTTGTGAAACCTGAAACTAGCCTAGTGGTCCAGAACACTGCTTCACATGGGACATCCAATTTAATGATAAAAATTAAAAACAAATAAGTAGAGGACAAATTTGTCTTTTAATAATGTATAGTTAGTGAGTTAATCATGGTTATAATTAAAAATGGGACATCTATACTATTATATAAAAGACGAAACATTAAAAGTTTGGTTGGTCGGTACCTGTTGATTTTACTTATTACCCTTACTTAATTACAGATAAAATCCATCATACTAACTAATTAATTTCCTTTTTCAATTAAACATATTACGTTTTGTATTTTTCACTAACTAATAAATTCTTCTCAGGTAAAACACCATAATTTTCCTTCTATATCTTTTATATTGTATCTAACTAAAATTTCTCCTTTATTATTGATTTTATTTATTTACCCTTAATTAATTACAAATATAATCCATCCTAATAACTAATTAATTTCCTTTTTCAGATTAAACATATTACCTTTTCTATTTTTCAATAACTATTTAATTTTCCTTTTTAGGTAAAACACAATATCTGTTATATTGTATCTAACTAAAATTTCTCCTTTTTTATAAACACTACGAGAAATTTTGTTTAATAAAATAACATAATTATATTATAATTACTATTAACTAATAAATTAACTTTTTTCAGTCAAAACATGTTACCTTTATCTATTCTGTAACTAAAATATCTCTTTTTCCAATTATATCACGGGTGGTTCTATTTAATAAAATAATATTATAATACTAATAATTACCGATTACCTTTTTCAGCTAAAATGTATCATCTTTTCTATATTTCATAATTAAAATTTATTTTTTCTAGAAATTTCACGGGCAACATTAATTTCTCACTATCTAAAGACAATACGATCAATTTAATTTAGTAAAATAATATAAAATAAATTATGATTACTATCAATTAATCAATTACCCTTTTCACCTAAAACATGTCACCTTTTAATTTTCACATTACCTACTCTGTTTTCTCTAACTAAAATCTGTCTTTTTTCAATTCTAAATATCATAGCAACATTAATTTTTCCTTTTCTTAAAACATCACGAGCAATTTTATTTAGGAAAATAACATAATTGAATTATAATTACTATAAACTAATCAATTACCTTTTTCACTTAAAACATATTACTTTTTTAATTTTCTCTAACTAATAACTCTCTTTTTCCAGTTAAATCACAACATTCTATAATTACTACTAACTAATCAATTATCTTTTTCAGCCAAAATATATCTTTTTCCAATTATATAACATGATGTGGTTCTATTTAATAAAAAAATAATTATAATATAATACTAATAATTACCGATTACCTTTTTTTTAGCTAAAACGTATCATCTTTTCCATATTTCATAATTAAAATTCTTTTTTTCTAGAAATATCAAAAGACACTACAAGCAATTTAATTTAGTAAAATAACATAAATTAAGTTATAATTATTATAAACTAATCAATTACCTTTTTCACCTAAAACATGTCACCTTTTTTATTTTCACATTACCTTTTCTATTTTCTTTAACTAAAATATCTCTTTTTTCAATTATATCACGGGCGGTTCTATTTAATAAAATAAAATAACAATATTATAATATTAATAATTAATCCATTAAGTTTTCAGCTAAAATGTATCATTTTTTCTTTATTTTTTTTTAACTAAAATCACACTTTTTATAAAAATATCAAGGGCAACATTAATTTTTCTTTTTCTTAAAACATTACGAGCAATTTTATTTAGTAAAAAAACATAATTGAATTATAATTAATATAAATTAATCAATTACCTTTTTCACCTAAAACATGTTTCTTTTTTAATTTTCTCTAAGTAAGACCTTTCTTTTTCCAGTTAAATCACGACATTCTATTTAATAAAATTAAATAATAATTTTATAAGTACTTATAATTAACCGATTAACTTTTTCAACTAAAATTCATCTTTCCAATATTTTCTAACTAAAATCCCTCTTTTCCTAGAAATATCATGGATAACATTTATATAATTACTATCAAATCATCTCATTTAAAAATTTAAGCCTCCAAAATTCATATTATAAAAAAAGTAATTCAAATTAATAAAAAATCATATAATAGGAAAAGAAATCCGTGCATCGCACGGGTTTTAAGCTAGTATTATTGAAATAGGATATATTTATAATTACAATTAAAAATGGTACATATTCATAAATGGCTTATTCAAATGGCACATATTAGAAAAAAAAACCCAAAATTATAGTATATGTGTGTATCCTTCTAACACACGGGCATTTGTTGAAATATTTATTTATATTAGCATTGATGATATCTTGTATTTAATTTTTTGAATTCATATAATTTATTTAATAGTAATATTGGATTTTGAATTATTCCTATTTAATTATAAATATATATTTGCATATTTTATTTTTTAATAGGGATGAGAGAGAGAGAGGGGTGGTGCAAATCCAGTCGTTAAAAAAAAGGTACTTCATCTGTCTCTTTATATCTTTCCTATTTCATATGTCGGGATTGTTCATAACATGAGACAAATTACTAATTTACACATAATTTATAAGATCAAATATAGTCATGAGTAATCTTGTTAGATTCGTATTTATGAGTACTTTAATACAGGGAAGTTTTATATTTAATACTAATAGGAAATTAAATATATTAACGATCAAAAGTATGCATTGGCAAACGTGTCCAGTCAAAACAGGAATGATATTTAGAGACGGAGGGAGTAAAGAACATCTGAACCGTTAAAAGCTAGATAAAGTTCCCAGTTGAGCTTCATTCGTCCTCTAACCTTGAGTTCCCCAATTTCAGCCTCCATTTTTTCTCCTAAAGAACAAATTGAAACAAATAATTGGTATGAAACTGGTGCAATTGGCAATTCATAATCACCGAAAGTTTTGAATTTTATCTTGAAAAGACTCGTTTCAGTGTAAAGGTCAGACCTTTACTGTGAATTCGGGTCAATTCAAAGTAAAGATCCGATCTTTACTATGAATTCAAGCAATTTGTTCATCAAGAATCAATCCTATCCGTATTATATTATAAGAAGCACTTTTGAAGAAAATAAAAATACACATGAGGAACATATAAGAAGCTTAATTAAACAGTACTCACACAGCTGAAAAAGCAGATCCTGAAAGAATCTAGGGAAGTTACAAAACCTGGATAACGAACATCGACTACTTTTTAGTTATTTATCGGCACCTGTCTTGTCCAGACTCCAAAACATATTACAGTATGTAGTGGGAGCAAAATTCTCCTTTGCTGGTACCAGGTCGATGAGGACCAAGTTCTCTAGTTCATATTAAGCAACAACTATATTACACAATGTTAGGCTGTGAGCCTGTGATGGAGATACAGCTATACGAGCTCCAAGTGTTAGGAAAAACTATGTAAAAGTAAGGTATGACCTTCATTTAGAATTCTAAACTTTCTCTGAACTTAAGCATTGGCTGAATGAAATGAAAAATGATAAACTGTTTCATTAAGAGAATAAGATGTTTGTACATTGCTATATATACATGGACTAAGATGAGCTAAGATCTAACTGAAAATCTATACATACAATCTATATATCTATACATGTAACTAACTTATAGTTGTATGTTGCATCAGGTGAGGTAGTGCATCACTTAAGTCTGCCAACGTGTCTCTTCTGTCCAGCCTGTCAACTTGCACCAGTTTGTCAACTTGCATTACCACATTAGCTTTAGCTCGTAATTTATCCTCCTCTGTATCATGCTTTGTATCATTCTCAATATCCCCCCTCAAGTTGGAAGGCATTGAATGCATTCCTAACTTGGATAAAAGATTGTTAAACTGCTGTGTAGGAAGTATCTTTGTGAAGACATCAACAAGTTGGCTCGTAGTAGGAAGATATGTGAGCTGTAATAAACCTTCAAGAACTTTATCGCGTGTGAAATGGCAATCTATTTCAATGTGTTTCGTTCGTTCATGAAACACTGGGTTCTTAGCAATATAAATAGAGGACTGATTATCACAATGTAAAGTCACTGGTTTGAGATTAGTGACACCGAGCTCTTCTAGCAAATGAATAGTCCATGTAACTTCAGAGGCTGCGGAAGCCATTGCACGATATTCACTCTCAGAAGATGACCTGGAAACAGTATTTTGTTTCTTTGATTTCCATGCAATAGGAGAATTGCCAAATAATAGAATGTAACCTGTTATAGATCGACGAGTATCTGGGCAAGATTCCCAATCACTATCTGAGTATGCTTGCAAAGTTAGTTGATCTGAAGCACATAAAAGAATACCCTGATGTGGAGTAGCAGAAACGTAGGATAAAGTATGAATCAAAGCATCAAAATGTGTAGTCCTAGGTTTCTGCATAAATTAGCTTAACACTTGTACAGAATAACTAAGATCTGGACGAGTGTTTGTCAGGTAATTTAATTTCCCTACTAAGGATCGATACAATTCTGGATTAGGAATAAAATCACCTGTTTCTGCAGTAAGCTTTAAATGTTGTGGCAAAGGGGTAGTAGCTTTCTTCAATAAAGGAAATGGCAAATCATGAAGTAATTCCCTGGTAAACTTAGACTGTGTGAGAGCAATACTAGTTGGTAAATAGTCGACTTCAAGGCCTAAGAAATAATTCAATTTGCCAAGATCCTTTATACTAAAAGTGTCATTCAAATGATTCTTGATATGAGAAATAACTGCATGATCATTACCAGTGATGATAATGTCGTCTACATATACTGCCATGATAGTAATTCTGTCTGTAGACCTCTTGATAAACAAACTGTAATCATTTTTTGATTGTGTAAAACCCTGGTCAGTTAACTCAGCAAGAAGTTTATCAAACCATTGTCGAGACGCTTGTCGTAAACCATAGAGAGATTTTCGAAGCTTACAAACCAATTTAAGAGGATTGTCAGTGCCCTCAGGAACAGCCATGTACACATCTTCATATAAATCACCATGTAAGAACGCGTTGTTCACATCAAGTTGATAAAGTGGTCATCTTTTGCTAGCAGCAAATGCAATTAAACAATGTACAGTATTCATCTTCACAACTGGGGAAAAAGTTTCTTCGTAATCAATTCCTAACTGTTGATTATAGCCCTTAGCTACTAAACGTGCTTTGCAACGTTCAAGAGAACCATCAGCTTTCAGATTAATCTTATATACCCATCTACAGCCGATTGCTTTCTTGCCAGGAGGCAAAGGAACTAAATCCCAGGTATGATTCTCATTCAATGCTTTAATTTCTTTTTGCATAGCTTCTTGCCAGAGAGGATGCATACATGCTTCTTTATAACTCTTTGGTTCAGTGATATCAGACAATTGAGATAATAAAACTGTATGTTGAGGTGAAACAGCTGTATAGTAATCTCGAAGATATAATGGTTGTGTTTTAGTTCGTGAAGACTGTCTAAGTGAATTGTGAGACGAAGAAGAATTATCAGATGATTGTGAATCAAAAGAATTATCAGTATCATGTGATGAACCAGATGAATTATGGGAATTTTGAGAATGTGAAGTATCAAAAGAATCATTAGTATCATGTGATGAACCAGATGAATTATGAGGATCATGATTTATAAACGAATCTGTACTAAAAATAGATAATGATGGTGTAGTTATGGCAGGTAGGAAAAAATTGATATCTGAATTTTGTGTACTATCTGGTATCTTATTATGATATGGAAAATTCATTTCATGAAAGATTACGTCTCTTGAAACAAATAAGGATTGTGTAGATAAGTCAAGTACCTTGTAACCCATTTGTGTAGGTGGATATCCCATAAAAACACACATCGAAGCTCTAGGATCCATTTTAGTTCTATGTACTTTTGAAGTTGTCACATAGCATAAACACCCGAATGGCTTGAGATTGTCATAATCAGGATGCTCTTTGTGCAGCATAAAATATGGTGTAGCATTCTGAATACTGATTAGTGGCATTCTATTAACTAAATAACAGGCACAAAGTACACATTCCCCCCAGTATCTATCAGGAACTTTGGATTGAAACAAAAGAGCACGAGCAGTTTCAATCAAATGTCTGTGCTTACGTTCAACAACCCCATTTTGTTGAGGGGTGTAAGCACAACTGGTTTGATGTACTATTCCTTTTGACTGAAAAAATTTCTTTAAATTTCCTTCACATAGCTCAGATGCATTGTCAGAACGAACACACAGTACATTAGTCTTAAATTGTTTTTCAGCATACAAAATAAAATTCTCAATGACAGAAGCTGCATCAGACTTGTACTTAATAAGTTGTACCCAAGTATATCTACTAAAGTCATCTACAATGGTGACAAACTGAGTACATCCAGCATGAGTTTTGACCTTGTAAGGTCCCCATAAATCCACATGTAAAAGTTGTAAAATAGTAGAACTTTTAATACTACTATGAGTAAATGAAGCTCTGGTTTGTCTTGCAAGAGGACATACTGAACAAATTGTTGTCTGAGAATCTTTAAAATCAAAAGAAGGAAATAGCAACTTTAGCTGTGAAAAAGGCATGTGTCCAAGTCGAAGATGCCAAATCTGAGCTTTACTGGTAGTAGCAACAAAAGCAGTCTTTTTATCATTCTGAGTTGAAATACTTCCTGGAGTAACACTATATAATCCATCTTTCATTTCACCAAGAAGAGTTTGATGTTTGCTCTGTGAAAGGTCCTGTATCCAATAGGTATCATTAGAGAAAATCAACTTGCAATTTAAATCCTTGCAAAGTTTATGCACAGATATTAATCTAAACTTAAAATCTGGTACATGTAAAACATCTTTTAGTATGATGTTATTGCCAAGAGCAACTGATCCTCTGTGTATTGCTTTTATCTTAGTCCCATCTGGAATTGTAATAGTATCATTAATAGCTTCATATGACAAGAAACTATCCAAATTGGGTGCCATATGATCTGTTGCTCCACTATCAAGAAGCCAGTTAGAACCAAGTGCAGATAACAAGCAAATTTTACCTGCTAAACGAGCTTGGTTACCATCATCAGAATTAGAAATCTTCTGTGTAGAAAGAAGATTCATGAGCTGATTATACTATTCAGTGGAAATATGATGCTTAGTTTCATCATCTCTGTCAGCAGAAAATGCAAAAGAACAATCTGAATCATCATTTGTTTGAACTATTGCTGCAAACTTCTTGTCTTTTGTGCTCTTAAATCCTGCAGGAAAACCATGGACCTTAAAGCATCTGTCTATACTATGCCCTGGTACTTTGCAGTGTGTACAATAATAGTTTGATCCAGGTTTTGTTTGCTTTCTAGTTCCACCAGCAAGAAAATTTGCATTAGTTCCTCCAGTAAAAGTTGCATTAGACTGTGATTGTTGAAACCTTCCATTGCCTGCACGTTGAAACCTCTTATTAGCTAGAAATACCATAGAATCATTATGATTTTGAGCCATTTCTTTGTGACTCTCTTCCTGTGCAATTAGTCTATATGCTTGTGAAACAGATGGTGGAGGACTCATCATGAGAATATGTCCTCTAACAGCAGAGTAACAATCATCCAGTATCATTAGAAACTGCAGTAAACGACGTTCATCCACCTTTTTTTGAACTTTAGAACTTAATTGACAAGTACAATTAGCACAAGCACACTTCAACATAGGATCTGCATCATCCATTCTATCCCAGAGAGTTTTAATATTTGTATAAAACTCAGAAACAGACTATTTTCCTTGAGTTATTTCAGCTAATTTCTGTTCCAAAGAATAAATCTCAGTCATAGAAACAAAGCCAAACCTATATTCTAGGTCTTTCCAGATTGCTCTAGCTGTTTTGAGAAACAAAACACTACGAGCAATATTCTCATCCAGATTAAACAAGATCCATGATGTAACTAGATCATTACATCTAGTCCATGCAGAGTATGCTTCATCATCAACATCAGGAGCAGTAATTGTTCCATTCACAAATCCCAACTTATTTTTAGCAGACAGAGTTAGCATCATAGAACGTTTCCAGTTCGTATATCCTGTTCCATTAAACTTGACAGAAACTAATTGATTCGTGATCGCATCAGAAGGATGTATGTAGTACACACTTGCAACGTCTTGATTTGACATTATCAAAGACACAAATTCAGATACAATTTCAGAATGAACTAAATCAAGATCGAAAGAGAGATCAAGATCGAGAAAAAATGAGTTCAAGAAAGAACGAAATCAAGTGATGATTTCCAGAAATCAAGCAAGAAAAACATATAGTGATCAAGAACAAAACAGTAATCTGTACTAATCAGATCAAGAACAAAGTAATAATCTATACTAATCAGAAAAGATGATCAATGAACGAATCAAACAGAAATGAATCAATAATGATGTAAAGAGAACGAGTTCACCGTTGAGTTCAGATATATCATCGGAATTCGGAGAAATGATCTTCAAAAGATGATCGGAGCAAACACCAGAAAAATCAAAGAAATATAATCGTCAGCGTTTAATCATCGGAGTTTACACCGGCGATTAAGAACGTATACACAAGCTCTGATACCATCTAAACTTTCTCTGAACTTAAGCATTGGCTTAATGAAATGAAAAATGATAAACTGTTTCATTAAGAGAATAAGATGTTTGTACATTGCTATATATACATGGACTAAGATGAGCTAAGATCTAACTGAAAATCTATACATACAATCTATATATCTATACATGTAACTAACTTATAGTTGTATGTTGCATCAGGTGAGGTAGTGCATCACTTAAGTTTGCCAACGTGTCTCTTCTGTCTAGCCTGTCAACTTGCACCAGTCTGTCAACTTGCATTGCCACATTAGCTTTAGCTCGTAATTTATCCTCCTCTGTATCATGCTTTGTATCATTCTCAATAAGAATTATTAAGTGGGGAAACTGAAGGGCCTATACCTTCACTGAATATACTGAAGGAAGCAATTCAATAGTATATTTTGGACCCATCACTAAGCAGAACACATATATCTACTAATTCCTTGACGTGATGGATACTAAGCAATCTCGTTTCTTGGTTCTTCAGTATGTCAGTACAATTTTGCAGGGAAATCGAAAGACTGGGATGGGATTCGAGATTGTTCACATTCCTTGATTGGCATCTTGACAGCGGGCAACGAGGTATGTTCTACTTGAAGTTGGGATTTCAGCTGACAAAGGGTACCTTTGATCATTCTAGGTTGGTGGGACCACTTTTGACAAGTATTAGCCCAGCTGAAGCAATCTCTTTAGCTGGCTAGCTAGCTAGCTAAGACAACAAAGGAATACTCCCTCGGTCCCAAAATACATGTCCCTTTTCTAAAAAACACACATATTAAGGTTAAGGTAGGTAAATGTTACTCCCTCCGTCCCAAAAAGATTGACACACTTTCCTTTTTGGGACGTCCCAAAACTAATGAACCTACCATACTTACTATTTTTGAACACTACTTTCACTATTACACCCACTAACTTTATTCCCTTTTTATTAAACAAATACTATAAACACTATTACACCCACTACTTTTCACTATTACACCAACTAACTTTCTTCTTTTTTTATTAAACAAATACTATAACACTATTACACCCATTACTTTACTTCCACTATCTCAACTTTACTCCCACTATCTCAAATCTATTATTAAATATTCATAGGTCCCACCATTTTATCCACTTTTCATCTAACTTTACTCATTTTTTAACAAGTCAACTGTAGCTTTCTTAATCTCCGTGAAAGTCAAACCAGCTCAAACAAATTGGGACGGAGGTAGTAGTTGAATAATATTTTCCAACTAATACCTTTAATTAATACATTGGAAAATGAGAATAGTGTTAAGTTTGTAAAAAGTCAAATTTTAGATACAATAAATGTAGGGATAGTTTTGGAAAATCACCTTAAATTTGTATTGAAAAAAGAAAAGGGACATGTAAAATAGGACAAATTCATTTTTCAAAAGGGACATGTATTTCGGGATGGAGGGATTAATAATTTGTCTATAATTCAACATCGAGGTCCAATCTAAAATTTCACAAGGCAATGCACGGCCACGGCCCACATGGAGATCCACCCCGAATATGAGTGAATGTCTTTGTACTCTTTTTTGATGCGATATAAATCAATGTTTTCTTTTTCTTTTTTGGAGTACAAAGTTTAGTCGGGGATAAATCGCATATATTTTAGATCATATATCATATTTTTCAATAAAAAATGTCATTCCACATAAAATAGATAAATTCGTATTTATAGTTCTGCACCGCCATATGCCATCTACAACAGTGGCGGGTCCAGGAATTTAGTTCAGTGGGGTCCTTATATAAAAATAAATATGATAACAATTAAGAAAGTACAATACTTAAATAAATAAGAAATGTTTTACATTCTAAATTTGTTCCCTACGGGTTTTCATCTTTTGAAATTGCTTTATTACATCTTCATTAGTAACGTTGGCAACAGCTTCTTTCTCTATAGCCGAAATAAGACAATCACTTAAGAATTCATCACCAATTCTATTGCGCAAATCCGACTTCACAAGCTTTATTGTTGAAAAACACCTCTCCACTGTTGCGGTTGCAACTGGCAAAACCAATGCAAGTTTTAGCAATCGATACCAGATACACCAAGGGATAAGATAGATGTTGCCATTCAAATGTGCAATCTTTCGTCTTCCTTCAAATTATAGATTCTACAAGAACTATATTAAGCGAACCAGCACACGGGCCTTGCAATTTCCTGTATAGTTTTCCATCACCAGGGATAAGTCCCTCTCCCAACACTTTTATGTGTTAAGAGGGAAATCGAACTTTTATAAATTAAAATCTAATTGTCACCAAATAATGTTATACAATTATTTTGACAAGGATGTAAATTAAATGATCATTTTGAATTACATGCATGTAAATAATAATTTTTAAAAAATGTCATTCAATTAGATATAAGATTGCATGTAATTTATGTAATTTGTGATGGCAATCTCCACTGAATCAAAAATATTAATACGAACAAATATAAAAAGTAAAATTGTATTTAACAAAACTATAAGAGCAAAGTTACAATCATGCATCATGCAAGCAAATTGGACATGATTATAACTAAAAAATTTGGAAAAGAAAGTAATTCGATAAAAACCTCTATTTAAATGCTCTTACTGAAAATACTTACCAGCTAAATTGGAAGATTGTCAGAATTGCATTAAGTCATTAACTATTAATCTCGAATTTAAATTACTGTGTGAATGTGAAATGGCAAAAAAGATATACCTATATCGAAAAAGCTGCTCAAAGAGCTTCAACAACTCAGAGGTTTCAAACGGCCGGGGATGTCCCAGAAGCAATAAGCCAATTGTCCTATTTAAAAATTTATCGGAGATAATGAAAACTTGATAATTTATGAAGAGATGTCGTTGAAGAACTTTTGAAGTAAAGAGATGATACTGATAGGAAAGGAAACTCTCCCTCCTGCCCAAGGATGAGGCCAAAAGAATTTTATTAACATGCAACACGAGCTCAAAATTGCATCATCCATGCGTGAAAGAGCATATACACCAATACCACAGTTCATTTTCGAGGCTTGAAATGCGACATTAGTGCTTGCATCTGTGGATCCTTATGACCCTTCAACTCCTCTTTGTAGCGCGCAGTTTGTTCCACCATTGCTCATGAGATCGGGTCCTCCTCTCTCTGCTGGTCAAAGGTTCTTCTAGTTCTCAATGTGGCTTCCCTACACATGGTTCCTAGCATATCTCTACATGAAGGTAGTGTTCTGTTTATATATAGTTTATAGTCTTCGGATCCGAAATCCACCCAGATTTGTTTTGCAAGGAGTTCTCAGTTTTCTTCTTGAAACAAACATAAAGGGACAACAATTAATCAAGGCATTTATTATAAACAAAGGCTTGATTTGTCCCTACGATTCCAAAATACCATCATAATTAAGAAGGTTTTTGACACTTTTAAAAGAGTAGCTGCAACACTTTCAGATCCTCCAAAAAAAATAATATGTTACTGCAACCATCAACCAGTGACTACACTTTTGAATTGTGATATGTATGGAGAAAAGGGTTTGCGAATACACTTTATTGCCCTCTAACAAGAAGTAACCAAGATGCAACAACTCCTCCCAGATACTGAACTCCAGTCCAGAAATAACATAGTCAGTTAGTTACTATTAGGCTTTGCAATCAAGTACATATTTTCATTCTAATCTTTCTGGATATCCGAGTTGGCGAGTTACAACCATCTAATATTTCTTGAACAAGATTGAATCTTCCAAAGGTCCTGATCTTTAAGGCAAAAGCCTCATCTAAATATGGCATCTCTGTAAATTCCTTATGTGACCCTTCAAAGACAGGACACATATATAATGGTATAAATGCTTCATTAGACTTGTCATTTATCAAAGGTACCGGACTCAACTCAAAGATTCTTCATCTTCAACTAGAATGATTTTTGGGTTTTATCGTGTGAGTGTCATTTGCTTCTGCTCTCAAACCCAACAAAAATTTCTCCCAAGAGAGTGAATCTGACTACATTGGGACTCAAGTCCTGACAGCCAAAAAAAAAATATCTTATATCCCAATAAAAGTGAGTCCGGACCTAGGTCTCAGGAAGCAACCAAACAAAAATTTATCCTGAGACGTGAAATCTGGCTACGTCTAAACCCAAGTCTTGGGAAGCAACCGAAGAAAACTTATCTAAAGGTATGTGAATCCAAACTTACAAAAGAATCCAATCAAATTTCCCCAAAAGTAATCATCCAAACTGCGTCTAAACCAAGACTTGATAATATCATAGGAAACTAGATCATTAGTGATTGTTATCTAATAGTAGCATATGAAATAAACACTGTATCATCCAA
Organism: Kitagawia praeruptora; assembly: GCA_037693485.1. Taxonomy (NCBI): domain Eukaryota; kingdom Viridiplantae; phylum Streptophyta; class Magnoliopsida; order Apiales; family Apiaceae; genus Kitagawia; species Kitagawia praeruptora. Next base: position 5,428,867 of record CM075350.1, read on the forward strand.
AAAAAAACATTTTTTTGTAAACTACTAACAAACCAAATCAGAAATAAAATATTATCATTGAGAAATTCTACAGAACTTGATAAGTTTCTAAAAGCTGTCAACTCAACTATAAAACATTGTCAATAATTACCTCTTTGTCAACTACCTGAAAGCGCAGAGCATTACCAAAATTTACTTAATTAGATAGATTCATCCTTTTTCTATTCGTATCAGCCTGTGGAAATTTCTCACAAGATCATCCTCTAACAAAACCTCATCTTTTTTTTGTGGCGACCACAATACTTCAACAGACTGTTTGGACATAGAAGAAAACTCAATAGAATAATAAGACAGTGATTAAGAAGAAATTACAGTACAACCGTACAGAGTTTAGTCAATTACCTGTATTTCATTTTCTGGGATACGTTTAAGTGTTTGCAACACCTCAATTGAATCAAGGTAACTTTTTCCATTTTCCTTGAAAGATGGAATCAAGTGTTTACTAGTAGCAAGCACTATGACTGTAACCACTGTATATTCATTTCCAATGCTGCTATTAGCTTTAACCACACTGCCCTTCTTATGTTTGACATTGCCATCTACATTCAACAACGGATTCTCGTGTTTGCCATGTGTCTTAAGCTCCATATATAGATGTTCTTGGAAATACTTGCTTAAGCTCTCCATAGAGTTATTATACCTTATCTGCAAGAATTTGTGAATTTAAAACATGTCATATTGTCTATCATTAATATATGTACAAAACTTCCCGTCCTTATACAATCTAATAAAAGTTATAAGCTTTAGATACTAATGATTATCCCATAGCTCAGTAGATAATAAAAAAATGGGATGAGTGCAACTCTTGCAATGTAAATTACACATGAATGATGAAACCAACAAACGGCATCTGAATGCATAAAACAAGTACATCTTGCGTATCTGATTTAGCCAGGGCTCCACAATTTTTTGGAGAGGATTAATAGGTAGTTAAATGGACTACACACACACATTTATGAAGATATAAATGAGCTTACATGTAGATTAGTAAAATGGAAAGAGGAGTCAGTACATTGAAGAAGCGCGTTTGCCACCTCTGCAACAATAGTGCTTTACAAATCAAAACTTAAGAAGAGTATATATAACTGTATAAGAATGATCAGGACACAAACGATGAAGTGAAAAGTAATCAAACATGTGGATGCATATTAGTCGTTAATTAATGAGAATGATTACAAGCCTTATGTAAGAGAATAACCAGAACACGATAACATGTGGAGTAACAATTAGTAAATATTAGAACCGTCACAAGCTGTGTGAATGATGATGATCAGAGCATATATACAAATATAATGTACTGGAAGGTTATGATCTGCAATTTTTATTTCTAACATGGAAACAACTAGTAGGATGCTAATGTGTCTTCAAACTGCTGCTAAGCTTCGGAACTTCAGATGCAAACACCCTGTTTATCCGAAAATATTCATTGTCTCACAGAATTGCTGCAACCAAATGGGGCCCAATATAGTCATAAAAGAAACTTTGCAAGTCTGTAATATAGTTCTAATTAATGTTAGCTAGTTATAAATATCAATATTTAATAATAGATTTGAGATAGTGGAATAAAGTAGTGTGTTTAATAATAATTATAGTATTTATTTAATAAAAAAGGAGTAAAGTTAGTCGGTGTAATAACGAAAAGTAGTGTTCAAAAATAGTAATTAAGTATAGTAGGTTCATTCTTTTTGGGACGTCCCAAAAAGGAATAAGAGTCAAACAAAATGGGACGGAAAGAGTAGTTGCTAGTAAAACATTTAACTATCAGTATCAGTTGTAAGAAACATATTCAAGAAAGGACAGGTTTTCCTCAACAACCATCCTCTTGACCCAGTAGGTGATAGACTCAAAAAGTTGCAGCAACCAAAAACAGGCTGATGCCTGTTAACGCAAATTACAAAATTAGCTTCTTTAAGTTTTTTTATATTTGGTGCATGGTGAAAGTCTTTAACTTCAAAATTGTTAGTTAGATATGAAAATATTATCAGATAGATGCAACCTAGTAGGTTAGAAACATAGAGGACAAGAGAATTCTACACTTTCAGGTTTCCGTCAATATGTTGGATTTCTTCCACAACCATAATAAGCAAGCAACATCAAGCTTACAAATAACAAGGGAGAAAAGAAGATTCTGTCAGTATGTGCACCTTTCAAAATGTAGTTCATACCGTATAAGGTGGATGTATCTGCATATTTAGCTATTTTCGTACGTAAGCTTCCTTCTTAATGCTCGTTTCTTGTCCGAGACCGTAACCTTGATCAAGCAGCAAAAGAGAAAACAGACAAACAAATGAAATATGTAAAAACTTAGTGAAGCACATATGTGTCCCCACTGAGACTCTACCTTCTATTACTAAAGGTGAGAGGTCTCAATAGGCTATAATGCTAGGGATGTGAATAAAATATTGTAAAAGAAAGGGAAATATATAGCAGACAAGAGTTGTTCAAACCTGAAAGAAGAGCAGACTTCCATGTCTTCGAGACATCATTAACTGGTTCAGAATGGGCTGTAGGATGCTATAAAGATTGGCTAGTATCATAATGGCCAGAGAAGTGCGTGATTGTAACGAATGTGGAGAGACCATATTTATGTGAACAAATGAGCAAGAACAGGAAGATGAGCTAGATGTTAAAGATGATGATGATGATGATATTGATCCTCCCATTCTATCGTATGAGGCTGCAAATGCAGAATTTCTGGAACACAGGGTATGCACAGTGATAATAAAAGCAAAGAATAGTCCGTATGATAATAAGGATGCGAGGATGTTAGACAACATATGGCTTAGGAACAAGAGAGAAAATTCTCTAAATAACTCAATTTTATTACTCAAATTCAATGTGTCTTACAATGCTCTAAACATGCCTATTTATAGTAATGCTAGAGGTCCTTACATGCAAATATTGAGGTCCTTAAATGCAAATAAATAATGGTAGGTGGAGTAGGTAGAAATTTGACTTCTAAAATTAACACATGGGTGGCTATGGTGGGTGGTTGGCTAGCTTCTGGAATCATACTCCCCGGGTTGGAAAGAACTCGACCTCGAGTTTTTAGTATTCTTCATTGTCCAAATAAGGTGAAAGATCAGCAACATTAAAAGTTGCAGAAACACCATATGTTCCAGGCAGTTCTACTTTGTAAGCATTGTCATTGATTTATTCACAACTTTGAATGGTCCATCAGCTCTAGGTGACAACTTGGCATTTGGTTGATTAGGAAATCTCTCTTTTCGTAGATGAATCCAGACCAAATCTCCAACTTTAAAAATCTGTTGCTTCCGATGTTTGTCTCACTGTTTTTTGTATCTGGAATTTTTTTTCTGTATCTGCTCTCGAACTTGTTCATGAAGTTTCTTGATTTCCTTCGCTCGACTATCTGCATCAGAACTGAATTGTTGTTTGTTGGTTGATGGAGTCAAATCAAGTGGGCTAAGTGGACGGGTTCCATATACAACTTTAAAAGGGCACTTTCCCGTGGACTGATTAGTTGAATTATTGTAAGCAAATTCAACTTGAGCCAGAATAAGATCCCACTGCTTCAAGTTTTTACCAACAAAACTTCGAAGTAGATTTCCCAATAGTCGGTTGACAGCTTCGGTTTGTCCATCAGTCTGAGGATGGCTCGCACTACTGAACTGCAGCTTAGTTCCCATCTTCTTCCATAAAGTTCTCCAAAAATGGCTTAAAAACTTCACATCTCGATCAGAAGTGATCGTTTTTGGAATTCCATGAAGACGAACTATTTCTTTGAAATACAAATCAGCAACTTGAACAGCATCATTGGTCTTTTGACAAGGAATGAAATGGGCCATCTTTGAAAATCTATCCACCACGACCATAATTGAATCTTTCTGACGTTGACTTCGTGGAAGTCCCAAAATAAAATCCATAGTAACATCTTCCCATGGTGATTTTGGTATGGGAAGTGGCATATATAAACCAGTGTTTTGGCGTTTGGATTTAGCCAAATGACATATTCTGCATCTTTGAATATGCCGATTTATATCTCTTTCCATTCTTGGCCAATAAAAATTTTCCTTTACCAGGGCCATAGTTTTATCTCGGCCAAAGTGACCTGCTTGACTTAGAACAACACCAATTCTGGTGTGGGAAGCATCACAGCTAACTTCAATTACTTGATCAAAATTGGGAAGGGCTAATACTGGTGCTTCAGTTAAATATTTCTTCAGCTTGTCAAAACTTTTCTGTGCAGCCTCGGTCCATTGAAACTTGTCTCCTTTGATACAATCTGTGAGGGGAGCGGCAACTGTGCTGAAGTTTTTGATGAATCTTCTGTAAAAAGAGGCTAATCCATGGAAACTTCTGACCTCATGGATTGATTGCGGAACTGGCCAGCTATTGATTGCTTCTATCTTTTCCGGATCAACTCGTATGCCTTCGGATGTGATGATGTATCCAAGAAAAGTAACTTCATTTGTCAGGAAAGCACATTTCTTCAAATTGGCATAGAGTTTTTGTTCACGAAGAGTCTGTAACACTTGTCGGACATGTTCCAAGTGTTCCTCCTTGTCCTTACTAAAGATCAGAATGTCATCAAAATAGACGACGACAAATTTACCAATAAAGGGTCGAAGGACTTGATTCATAAGTCGCATGAATGTACTTGGCGCATTGGACAACCCAAAGGGCATAACTGTCCATTCATAAAGACCATCTCTTGTTTTAAAGGCAGTCTTCCATTCATCTCCTGGTCGAATTCTGATCTGATGGTATCCGCTTCGAAGATCAATCTTTGAAAAGATAGTGGAACCATGTATCTGATCTAGCAAATCATCAAGTCTAGGAATTGGAAATCTATACTTGATGGTAATTTTGTTGACAGCTCGACTATCAACACACATTCTCCAGCTTCCATCTTTCTTAGGGACCAGAATGGTAGGAACCGCACAAGGACTAACACTTTCCTGTATTAATCCTTTTTTTTAGTAATCCTTCAACTTGATTTTGAATTTTAGCATGCTCCTGAGGACTCATTCTGTATGCGGGTCGGTTTGGAATCGTTGCTCCCGGACTGAAATCAATAGCGTGTTGGATGTCTCGCATGGGGTGTAGTCTAGATGGAATGTCTTCTGGAACCACATCGGGAAACTCTTCAAGTAATGGTTTAATTTCGACTAGAACATGAGTCTCCTTATTTGATTCGAATAATAGAAATAAGCTCATGGTTTGAACTTCCTCTATAGCTTCCTCCAGTTGTTTCTTCGTGACTAGGGACACTAATGGTTTGGCTTCCTTCTTGTTTTTATCAAGCTCACTCGGCGGCAGAGTAGCTAGCTTGATTTTTACTCCATCCTTGACAAAAGAATAGGTGTTTGCATAACCATCATAAAGTACTTGACGATCATACTGCCATGGCCTACCTAGGAGAAGATGACAGGCATCCATAGGCACAACATCACACCATACTTGATCCTGGTACTTCTGACCAATAGAGAATGTCACTAGGCAATGCTTGTCAACTTTGATTGTACTTCCTTTATTGAGCCAATGCAAACTGTAGGGGTGTGGATGAATCTGGGTTGGTAGATCCAATTTTTCTACCATGTAACTTGAAACGACATTTTCACAACTCCCATTGTCTATGATAACATCACAGACTTTTCCTGCAGAAGTGCAACGAGTGTGGAAAATATTTCGTCTCAACCAAGGTTCTTCCTTATTGGCCATTGTGTTTAGGCTTCGTCGGATTACTAAGGACTCACCCTGATCAGCAGTAGTAATTTCTTCATCGTATATTGGATCTGCGTAATATTCTCCTTCAGTGTCTTCTCGAGTCTCTTCTTCCTCATAAACTTCATAGGCTTCTCCTTTGATAATTGTGATGGTTCTCCGGTTTGGAAAGTTTGAAGCAATGTGACCAAAACCTTGGCATTTAAAGCATTTAATGGCCTTGTTTTTGTTTTCTGTAGAAATGGTTTTAGGAGAGGGTTGGGTGGAAGACCTGGCTTGGTTGGTAGGTGGCTTCTGATTGTAAGGTGGTTGGTTTGCTGGAGAGAAATTTCTCGTGGTAGATCTTTTGGGTAACTGCTTCTCTACTCGCGTAGCAAGACGAATAACATCTTCTAACGACCAATATTGTTGAAGTTCAACACGATCAGCAATATCAGTATTTAATCCTCCGAGGTATCTGGCAATGGTCTGCTCCTCTTTTTCTTGTATATCATACTGCATCATCAACTTCTCAAATTCTCTTGTGTACTCTTCGACTGATAAATTCTTCTGACGAAGATTTTGTAGTTGGATAAACTTGTCTTGGTAGTAGTGAGGAGGAAGAAACATTCGGGTTAATTCCTTTCGCATTTTTTCCCATGTTTTGATCTTGATTTTTCCTTCTCGATCTCGCCTTTTTTTAAGATTTTCCCACCAAATGGAAGCATGTTTCCTTAATTTCACAGCAATAATCTTCACCTTTTTTTCTTCGTGAATATCCTTATATTCAAACACCCTTTTGACTGTTTGAAGCCAATCGATGAAATCATCCGGTTGAAGTCTTCCTTCAAAGTTAAGAATGTCAACTTTAATGTCATCATGTCTGACTTGCGGCCTTTGAAGTCGACGATTTCTAGGTGTTGAAGAATCACTGGAAGATTCTTCATCTTCTGGTTGACGCTCGTTTAACAAGACTTGTTGGGCTTGCAAAGCATCTTGAAGTTCCTGAATTTGTCTCCGCATGTCCGCCATTTCAACGTCTCGCAGAGGTTGTCTTCGTGGAGGCATGTTGAAAAATAAATTTTCAGTGAACAGTGCCCGTGAATAGTACCGTATGAACAGTGTCGTATGAACAGTACCGTATGAACAGTGTCGTGTGAACAGTACCGTGTGAACAGTGTCGCGTGAACAGTACCGTATGAACAGTGCCGTATGAACAGTTTCGTATGAACAGTACCGTATGAACAGTGCCTTCTTCTCCGGTGATGAACAGTGTCGTCTTCTCCGGTGATGAACAGTAACTCCGCCTGAACAGTGTCGTCTTCTCCATCGATGAACAATGAATAGTGAACAGTAACTTCCGACCAAAATAGTGACCGGAATTTCTATTTTTTTTTTCACTCAACTCCGGGATCTAAAAACTTGCTCTGATACCAAAAATATGGCTCAGGAACAAGAGAGAAAATTCTCTAAATAACTCAATTTTATTACTCAAATTCAATGTGTCTTACAATGCTCTAAACATGCCTATTTATAGTAATGCTAGAGGTCCTTACATGCAAATATTGAGGTCCTTAAATGCAAATAAATATTGGTAGGTGGAGTAGGTAGTTAGGTGGAGTAGGTAGAAATTTTACTTCTAAAATTAACACATGGGTGGCTATGGTGGGTGGTTGGCTAGCTTCTGGAATCAACATATTAACAAAGTTGTTACGAATGGAGGGGTTTCTAGCTGCACTCGGCTTCATCGTTGTAAATCTCTCAGCAAAAAGATATGCATTGTTGTTATCATAATTACTATCATAATCTTCTTCTAAATCTACTACTATTGAACCAGTGAAATTATTATACGTGTACAAAGAACAAGAAAATCGGTTACCACGTGGTACAGTGGCAACACTACTAGATGAACACTACTTAGTCTCGAATAAAATTGAATAAATTTTTTAATATGATACTGCTTAGAATAAGTGCATGTTTGGCAATCCATATAAGTTACATATGTGGATGTAAAGTCCATTTCAACTTTTATCGGTCCGTTTGGCAAATGTAAAATCAGCTCATATTCACAACTTATGTGGGATAATTGGAAAGTTAAGGAGCGCATACTTTTTCACACAGAAGCTGACTTATTTCCCTCACTCTCTTGTTTATATACTCGATATACGTAATATATAATATCCTTCAAAACTTCAAAATCATATATCTTTTGATCCGTTCATTAGAAAATTGATATCTATATATCAAATTTCTATACTTATCGAGATATATCCATTGATATATATATCTTCATAATTTGAACAAATAATTTTCTGGCTAAAATTTCAATGTTTTCAAAATCGCTTACTGATTGTATGGTTGTGTAGATGATGATGAGATGATCGATTTGGATATATATATGCTAGAGTTTTGATGTCAAATTCATGTAGAAAAATGAGCTTGATTATCACGGTGAATATGTGTTCTGGAGGAGAGGGAATGATATATTTGGGAAAAAAACCAAACCAAACCAAATACTTTCCTTAACTTATAAGTAAAATTTACTTATCACTTATACATCACTTATCTAATATAAGTTAAAAGTAACCTATTTTAAGATTTCCCAAACGCCCTCTAAGAGGAACGAATATTAACAAAAGAAGCTCTTTATCTCCGAGGAAAAGAAGACGCCGGCAAAGCTAATACCTCCATCACTCTTGCTGATGCGACTGAGTCTAGGTGAGAAAGTGTGATCGTCATTGGTACCGTGAAGATGAACGATTATCTGGTTTTTTTGTCTTCTTTTAGGGTTTAACTTTCTTCACTAATCTATCCAGGTAAGGCCTTATAGTTACCTAATAACGAATTGAATACGCATTTGAGAAATGAGTATTGAAAATTCAAATGATATGCATTTGTCAATTGGGTATCTCATATGTGATACCCAATCCACAAATGCGTATCTATATTTTTTTTATTTTTTTTTTAGATACGCATTTGTAAGTTGGGTATCTTATATAAAATGAGATACCCAATCCCCAAACGCGTATCCTATCTGGTAAAAATCGCCACTCCACCCAGAAATTGTTATTTTTGTTAATTTTCTACAAAAATATGTTATTTTTAACATTTATTCTCATCTATCTACCTATCCTAATCTATATCTATACTATATATATAATTAGGTTTAATTATTTAAATCATATATATAATTAGAGTCTTATTCTACTAGAAATCACTTTTAAACTAGAAACTAGAAATTAGGGATATAATTGTAAATTTACTGTTCTAAAATCCACACCCTGACACTTTCTCTGCCATCCATTACTCATCATATTATCATCGTCATCATCGATCACAATTGTCACCACCATTAATAAACGCAATAATCTTCTCCGATCATCATCACCACCTCCTACAAATCACCGCCACCGCATTCACCTCCACCTCCTGTTTGTTTTGATAGCCACCAACACCATCATACTACCAAACTAATACCTCACACCTCACCATTACAACCACCTTCACTCACTAACAACTCATCAATACACCACTGGAGAACAATCTCCAGCCTTACCAAACATTACAGCCACTTCAAACTTTACATATACGAATTACCTAATTCTTTAGCAAAAATCACTAATTTATGTTACGAAAATCATGAATCTGTACTATGAAGATCACTTATTTGTACTAGAACAATCACCAATTCTATCCAACAGATTCATCAATTCGTTTTCTGATTTCAGTGATCATAAATTGATAATTTGTTGACAAATTCTGAAAAAAAATTGATTATATTTGCACAGATGTGTTTAAAAGAGGAGATGGGTTAATGAAATAGGGGAATCATCATATATATATAAGTATCTAGTGTTAGCAACAGCGTAATCGAAGATCAACAAAGGGAATGAAATAGGAAGGTGGGGAGAGTAAGTAAGAGAGAAAGAAGGGGATGAGAAAAGTAAAGTGAATATACGCATATATGTGTATATGTAAAAATGGAATCTTGGAGTCTGAGAATACATACTGAGTAAAAAAGTAGTGGCTCATGTTAGTTTCTAGTTTTTATTTTATATTTAGTTTCTATTTGATCACCAGCCTATATAATTAAGGGTGAAAAACCTAAATACCCATCCTTTGATTCCAATTGCCCAAAATGCCTGTATGCGTGAACTCCGCCTTTTTTACCCACGGACCACGCATGTGACACATGCGTGGTCTTTACAAAACTTAAAGCTGGCGTCACATGCGTATCTCGGATACGCATGTTGTAAATGCGTAACACCAGACACGCATTTGGGAAATTCGCAACCCATACACTGTTCATCGTCTTACAGACGTGAACGACAGAAGATTTTTGAGGCGAAAATCGTTGAATTTTCGGCCACCTTCGTTCACCCCTACCCAAAAACGTTCACTACCGTACCATACATCAACATACTCGGCATCTCATTCTCTACACACGTATAATAATCAATTTTCGTTTAGTTCGCCAAATGTTAAACCCCCAAAACCAAGTTCATATCACCGATTTTGTTTTCCGATCTTCCCATACATGCCCCTACGGGGCCATATCGAGCAAATGAGCTTGGGGGAAATACTCAGGAAGATTTAATAGTCATTTTGGTATACTCCGTACGGATGGATGTTGAGAAACGAGAGATAAGCGAGAGAGAGACGAGAGAGGCGGAAGTCGCCGGCGATGGCGAGAGAGTGTGAGAATGACATTGCTGATGTCATCACGCATTTCCGAGATGCGTGATCTGTGATACGCATCTCTGAGATGCGTATCCCTATCCACGCATTTCCAGAATGCGTATGACGTGGGTATTTTGGGCAGAACCTCGCGCACACGGGTATTTTGGGCATTCTTTCTATAATTATACTAATTATAATTACATAATTATAATTACAATTATAATTACATAATTATAATTATAATTATATAATTATAGTAATTAATTATTATAATTATAATTATAATTATAATTATAATTATATATATATAATTATATATGATTATATATATATATAATCATATATATATATAATTATGATTAAAAAAATTGTAATCTGAAAAGAATATAATTTAAAAATGTTATAATAAAATTGAATTTTATTTATTTTATTTATTAGTATTTAAAAAAATCATATTTACTATTAGGGCTTTATCCTAAGATCTAGAAATCAGATTTTGATGCTTTTACGATCCACACGAACCTCATAAAATTATATTTAATTTAGTAATGATTTAATAAATCATATTCAAATGGAAATACTCAGAATCTCAAGAGAAAATATAGTTATGAATTTTTACATTAATCCTATTCAATCTAGAAAACCTAATTATATATGATTTAAATAATTGACATATACATTTTCGTATTACATTATAAATACACTTTTTAGTTTATAACATATTAAAATATAAATATTTTTTATGCTAAATCCAGTGGTTTTCATCTATTTGTTTTAAGAGCTTTATCGTACGGAGGACCGGACTACCGATTATCAAAATTTTGGACAAAATCCCTCTTATAGTTATTATTAAAATTGTACTTGATTGTTAGTAGAAATATTTTCAAAAAATTCAAGGGCATTTTGATAATCGAAACAAAATGTAAGAACCAAATAAAATTTTCACTGTAAAAAATCGTCAATTTCTTCTCTTCTTTGTTTATACGTAGATTTAATTAGAAAAAAATTATTAAACCACCACTAAATTAAAATTATTTTGTTAATTTCACGTGGGTTGTAATCGTCCAAATCAAATTTTGAGAATTGAAGAGAGAGTTACAAATATTAAATCGAATATGTAAAAGCTTATGTATATCAATTTTATAATAAAAATTGTTATGTAAATTAATAACATATAAAATTTTAAAAAAATTAATATAATTATAAATATTAAGAAAGGAACCGTGTGTTGCACGGGTTATAAATTAGTATATATCTATACTATCTATACTATCTATACTATACTATAATAATTAAGCAAAAGGGGGTATAATTTGTAGTTTGGTTATCTCAACCGTTAAATCTCCAACTCAAATAGATCATGACCGTTATATACAACAATACTAAAAGTTGTGATATACAAGAGGTCTAAGGTTCGATTCCTGCCAACAATATATTAATTCATATTTAATACTAAAAATTATTATATACAAAGATGTAAGATTCGAATTCTTCCAATAACATATTAAAATTAATATTTATAATATTATTATATTACACTATAAACAAATTATAGAAAATTACAAGTGACATGTGCTTTGCACGGGTTATAAGCTAGTATATATATATATATATATATATATATATATATATATATATATCTATACTATTATATAAAAGCCGAAACATTAAAAGTTTGGTTGGTTGGTACCTGTTGATTTTACTTATTTACCCTTAACTAATAAAATTTGTTATTTTACTTAATTATCCTTACTTAATTATATTGATTTTACTTATTTACCCTTAACTAATAAAATATGTTATTTTACTTAATTATCCTTACTTAATTATTGTTTATAATAATCTAATAAATAGTTATTAGCCGATTGCCTTTTTAACATTTATTTTAAATTGAAGAAATTACCTTTTATAAACACCTAAAATTGTACCATATCTTACAAAATACAAACGCTAATATTTGTTTTCTAACTAAAACATGTTACCTTTAAATTTAAAACTAATCTTGCAATAACAATTAAAATATGTTATTTTACTTAATTATTCTTACTTAATTATTATTTATAATAGTCTAATAAATAGTTATTAGCCGATTGCCTTTTTAACATTTACTTTAAATTGAAGAAATTACCTTTTATAAACACCTAAAATTGTACCATATCTTACAAACGCTAATATTTGTTTTCTAACTAAAACATGTTACCTTTAAATTTAAAACTAATCTTGCAATAACTAATATAAACCCAAAAATATCACACCGTACACGTAACCTTTTCTCTTTTTTTCTAACTAAAATCTTTCTTTAACCAATTATATCATGGACGGTTACCTTTTTCATCCAAAAGACGTTACCTTTTTTCTTTTCTCTTACTAAAATCTCCTTTTTTCCAATTATATCACGGGTATTTCTATTTAATAAAAATAAAATAATAATGTTATAATACTAATGATTAATCGATTACCTTTTCAACTAAAATATATCATCTTTTCTATTTTTTCTAATTAAATTACCTTTTTTTTTCTAACTAAAATCTTTCTTTAACCAATTATATCATAGACAGTTACCTTTTTCAGCCAAAACACGTTACCTTTTTTCTTTTCTATAACTAAAACCTCCTTTTTTCCAATTATATCACGGGCATTTCTATTTAAAAATAATAATAATATTATAATACTAATAATTAATCGATTACCTTTTCAACTAAAATATATCATCTTTTCTATTTTTTCTAACTAAATTCCCTTTTTTCTAGAAATATAACGACAACATTAATTTCTCATTTTCTAAAAACTATGAGCAATTTTATTTAGTAAAATGTCATAATGAAATTATAATTACTATAAACTAATCAATTACTTTTTTCACATAAATCATGTCATCTTCACATTACGTTTTTATTTTCTCTAACTAAATTTTTTTTTTCCAATTATATCACTGGCGTATCAATATCAATATTTTCTTAATGTCTGCTAGTATTGCATTTTAAAAATTACTGCTTTTACCCTTCATTTTTTTAATCTTCTTTATTTCTTTGATGCCCTTTTTTGTCATTACACAGGAAAATTACAGCTTTTATCCTTTATGTTTTTAATCTTCTTTATTTTTTTGATGTTCCTTTTTGTCATTACACAATATTTGGAGCGACCAAATTTAGATTGGATCGACCCAAATCTCCTTTATTAATCAATTTCCTTTTTCAGGTTAAACATATTACCTTTTCTATTTTTCAATAACTAAATAATTTTTTTTTTGACGAACAATAACTAAATAATTTACTTATTAGGTAAAATACAATATCTTTTACATTTTATCTAACTAAAATTTCTCAATTTTTAAAAACTACGATCAATTTTGTATAATAAAATAACATGATTATACTTTAATTAGTATTAAATAATTAATTACCTTTTTGAGCCAAAATATGTTACCTTTACTTCTTAGGTAAAATACAATATCTTTTACATTTTATCTAACTAAAATTTCTTCATTTTTAAAAACTACAATCAATTTTGTATAATAAAATAACATAATTATATTTTAATTAGTATTAAATAATTAATTACCTTTTTGAGCCAAAATACGTTACCTTTTCTCTTTTCTCTAACTAAAGTCTCTCTTTTTCCAATTGTATCATGGACGGTTACCTTTTTCAAACACGTTACCTTTTTTCCCTTCTCTTACGAAAATCTCTCTTTTTCCAATTATATCACAGGCGATTCTATTTAATAAAAATAAAATAATGATATTATAGTACTAATTAACTGATTACATTTTCAACTAAAACGTATCATCTTTTATATTTTTTCTAATTAAATTCCCTTTTTTTCTAGAAATTTCAGGGACAACATTAATTTCTCATTTTCTAAAAACTATGAGCAATTTTATTTAGTAAAATAACATAATTAAATTATAATTACTATAAACTAATCAATTACATTTTTCACATAAATTATGACATCTTTTTAATTTTCACGTTATCTTTCTATTTTTTAAAACTAAAATCTCTCTTTTTCCGATTTTATCACGGGTGGTTCTGTTTAATACAATAAACTAATAATATTATAATATTCATAATTAACCAATTGCATTTTTTTTTATCTAAAACGTATCAATTTCTATTTAATGAAATAAAATAATAATTATATAAAAACTATTAATTAGCCGATTACCCTTTTCAATTAAAACCTATAATTTTTTATATATTTTCTAACTAAAATCCCTCATTTTCTAGAAATATCACGGATAACATTCATATAATTATTATCAAATCTCATATAAAAATTTAAGCCTCCCAACTTTATATTTTAAAAAAATTAAATTAAATAATGAAAAAATCATATAATATTAAAAAAAATTCGTGCATCGCACGGGTTTTAAGCTTGTATAATAAAAATTCGTATACAACGAATAATATCCGTTAAATTTTTAGTTAAAAATTAGAACTGTTATATACTTATATAAAGGAAAAACGAGGGGAGGTAAAGTGGCACCGGTCAAATAGCTCGGTTCTATTTTGTTAAATTTCTCAAATTTTTGAATTAATAATTCCAATGGTTAAAAAAAATCTCAATTCCATTTTAAAACTTTACTAATAGAGGAAACTAAATATATAGTTTCATTATTTTTTACCTATAAAATCTTTACTAATGAAGTAAACTAAATATCTAAATTGCATTTTAAATTTTTACTAATCGAGGAAACTAAATATACAATTTCAATATCCTTACCTTTAAAATTGCATTTTAAAACATTGAAAGTTTGGTCGGTCGGTTAGTTAGTTGGTTGGTCGGTCGGTACTTAATTATAAATAAAATTTCTCCTAATAACTAATCAATTTATGTTTTCAAGTAAAACATATTAAAATAATCAATTTCCTTCTAAAATACGTTACATTTTCTATTTTCTTTAGCTAAAATCTCTTTTTTCCAATTAAATGACGCCCTTACTTAATTATAAATAAATAATTTCCCAATAACTAATCAATTTTCTTTTTCAAGTAAAACATATTAAATAATCAATTTTTTTTAAAAAAAAATGTTACCTTTTCTATTTCCTTTAGCTAAAATCTATAGTTTTCCGATTATATGGCGCCGGTCGATTGGTTGATTGGTCGGTACCTATTGTTTTTAATTAATTACCCTTACTTAAATATAAATAAAATTTCTCCTAATAACTAATCAATTTCTGTTTTCAAGTAAAACATATTAAAATAATCAATTTCTCTAAATTGCATTTTAAATTTAGACTAATCGAGAAAACTAAATATACAACTCAATTGCATTTTAAATTTTATTAATAGTGAAAATTAAATATCACTAACAAAATATAATAAAAATTCGTATACAACGAATAATATCCGTTAGATTTTTAGTTAAAAATTAGAACTATTATATAAATATATAAAGGAGATCCGAGGGGATCTAAACCTCTACTATTATCCTTCATTTTTTTATGAATAATATAATTAATGATAATTAGCCGATTGTCTTTTTCAATTAAAAGATGTTTACTTATAATTGATATGATATTACCTTTTATAAATACCTAAAATATCATATCTTCCAATCAATAATTTTTTTCTCTCTAATCAGTATTTGGAGCGATCCAATTGGATCAACCCAAATCTAAACCTCTACTATTATCCTTCATTTTTTTATTAATAATATAATTAATGATAATTAGCTGATTGTCTTTTTCAATTAAAAGATGTTTACTTATAATTGATGATATTACATTTTATAAATACCTAAAATATCATATCTTCCAATCAATAATTTTTTTTTCTATTAATTAAAACACGTTGACTTTTAATTTAAAATATAATATTGCAATAATTAATACATACCCAAAAATATGACTTCATAACTTCTAACCACTAACAAAATATAACAAAAATTCGTATACAACGGATAATATCTGTTAGATTTTTAGTTAAAAAATAGAACTGTTAGATTCAATGATTAAATATATTACAAGATTAAATTTATTTACTAATTGCATACCCAAAAATATGACATCATATCTTCTAACCACTAACAAAATATAATAAAATTTCGTATACAACGAATAATATCCTTTAGAATTTTATTTAAAATTAGAACTGTTAGATCTAATGATTAAATATGTTACATGATTAAATTTATTTACTAAAATTTCAATGTTCGAATTCTGTCAACGATAATATTATCCTTCATTTTCTTAATCTTCTTCATTTCTTTGATGCCCCTTTTTACCATTACACAGCATTTGGAGCGACCCAAATTAGATTGGATCGACCCAAATCTAAACATATACTATTTTTTGTCATTACACAACATTTGGAGTAACCCAATTGGATCGACCCAAAGCTAAACCTCTACTATAGTATTATCCTTTATTTTTTTTATCTTTCTTTATTTCTTTGATTCTCCGTTTTGTCATTACTGAAATCTATCTCTGTCATTTTTCACCTTCAAGTCCAAGCCGCTCAAATCTTCACACTGCTGGATTTTGATGCATGTTTGCACTTTTCAGATTTGAAAGCTGGGTTTTTCACCAAATTAACCTCTCAACCCCCTGAAGTAGGGTTAAGGTATGTGTACTAGACCTCCGTACGGGTCATATATGTTTGGTTCCAGTTTTCAGTTTGGCCATAAGAGTTAAGTTTTTATTGATTTCACAATATTAAAAATTAGACAGGATAATATTTGTTTGGTTTTGATTTTGGTTTGGAATTTAAGAATTAAAGTTTTAATGAATTACCCGATGTTATAATAACATACATGACACCAGAAAGGTACCTTTAAAATATTTGCTTGGCCTTTCAATTTTTTATTTTACATGTCGTAATAACAAAGGTAGTTGGAAAGATTACCAGTTAATAACATTGACACAGTACGGACCATGTTATTTGTAAATAATCTTGGGACTCAGTTTGATACTTATAGACATTATTTTGTTTTCAAGCAAGTTTATGTTCTTTATGGATTTGTTCAACTTAATGTTCATGGGGTAGACATGCTACGTACCAGAAGGTCTTATGGAATAGCATACTTTTTATCGGATGTCTCCGAAGGGACTATGGAATAGCATACTTAGAAGCTCAGACCCACGTCACAAGCCTCACCCTCTGGGTCAGGTAACATTGCTCTTATTTATGCTCTAAATATCTTCTTTACTCGCGTTCAATTTCACTTCATATATGATCTCATATTTAGCACTTTCACTTGAGCTCCATATTAAAATATAAAAGCACTAACTTTTCCCTTTTTCAGTTTAGTTGGCTTTTTGAGAGAGAATAGGTAATGGAAAATGTGATTGTTATAATTTGTAATCATACATTATTTGAAGATAAAAGTGAATAAGTGAGCTTCTTGCGGAGACCTGTGTTTTTGGTAAACAGTATTATCCTTCATTTTTTTAATCTTCTTTATTTATTTAATGCCCCTTTTTGTCATTACACAGCATTTGGAGCAACCCAATTTAGATTGGAACAAAAAATTCTAATATGATATTGTACTTATTTTCAGTAATGTTGTAGTACTACGATTGTACCTCCGACCTTTCTCTTCTCCTCCAGCTACATAATTTTAAATATTGAAAACAAAATACAATACAAGAAGAAGTTTGCATTTATAAATATAGATTACAAGCAGAGAGAGATGTTTAGTTACAGATAGACTACATAGCAACAACATAAGTGATAAAAAGAAAGATGTTAGTTACAGATAGACTACATAGCAGCAACATAAGTGATAAAAAGAAAGATGGTCCACATGATGATCAAGCTAATGAAGTATTGAAGTAATTAACAAGCCTGAACCACATAAGCAACTTCCATTTTATAGGTATTGTTTATCATAACGTGGGTAATGAGTTTATGTATTCCAATTAATTTTATTTTTGGTTACCCCTCTAAGTTGATCACAAAAAAATTAACAACCCATCAAAATAAGTAGTTTAAAAATATATTCAAATTCAAATTCAAATTATTATACTCATTTCAATAAGAACATACTTTTAATATAATAAATTCAGCCATGGTGAAAGACCTTAATTTGAACATAAACAATAAATCTACTAGAATATTTATCTGATATTTTGGCTTGCTTATTTAATTGTATAATTTACTTATTTTTAATAAAAGAATCTATATTAATAATATATATACACTATTTTTTCATACATGAATTTACTAATACAGTTTAATGGTCACGCTCTGGTGAGAATGAGAACAGTGAGAACACACATATTCACTACATTTCAAGCTATTTTAAAGGGCCCCGCTAGGGGCATCTTCACCAAAAAAAAGTCATATAATTCTACCCACTATCCATTCATAAATAAATTAACAAAAAAAAATTTAAAATGAGAACAGTGAGAACACACATATTCGCTACATTTCAAACTATTTTAAAGGGCCCCGCTAGGGGCATCTTCACACAAAAGTCTTATAATTCTACCCTCTATCCATTCATAAAAAAATTTAACAAAAAAATTAAAAATTGCTTGAAATGTGATCTCATTGTTCTCCAACATTTACAGGTTATATTAACTATATAAGGTCTCATAGTTAATATAAAATGTTCTTGATATTATATGAGGTTTAATGTTTTGGAGCCATTTAATGTTTTGGAGTCATTGGGGGTGAAGGGATTATTATTTCCGCATTTGAATAATGAAGACAATTTATTATTGTTTTCAATTAGAGAACAATATTTGTAAAAATATTTATTATTTTTATTGCAGATTTTGATGGATTAAATAAATTTTCAACATTGTTAAAATAGAATTGTATGCTACTTTTTTATATAAATTTTAGCATATCATTATTTTATTAAATACTTATATAATTGTATATAATTTCTTGCTAAGAATTGATTATTAATATAATTGCATACAATATCTTTTAAAGAAATCAATCAAATTTGTTAAATTTTTGGTATTGTCAATTTAAATTAAATAAGATGTTTTAAGAAATCAATAAAATTTGTTAAATTTTTGGTATTATCATTTTAAATTAAATAAGAAGCCGTGTACGAAGTACGGGCAAAATGCTAGTCTATTTAATAAAATAAACTAATAACATTGTAATATTATTAATTAACCGATTACTTTTTTTCAGCTAAAACGTATCATCTTTTCTATATTTTCTAACTAAAATTCCTCTTTTAATAAAAATATCACGGACAATATTAAATTCTCCTTTTCTAAAAACAATATGAGCAATTGTATTTAGTAAAATAATGTAATTAAATTATAATTACTATAAACTAATCAATTACCTTTTTCACCTAAAACATATTACCTTTTAAATTTTCTCTAACTAAATCATCTTTTTTTCTAATCATATCATGGACATTCTATTTAATAAAATGAAGTAATATTTTTATAATTACTAATAATTAATCGATTACCCTTTTCAACTAAAACATATCATCTTTTCTATATTTTCAAACTAAAATCCCTCATTTTCTAGAAATATCATGGATAACATTTATATAATTATTATCAAATTAATTTAAATTAATGATATTTTGTTATACAATATTAAAAAAATCCGTGCATCGCACGGGTTTTAGGCTAGTATATATTATAATAAACAAAATGGGGTATAATTTGTAGTTTGGTTAACTCTTTTTTGGTTATACCTATTTTTGGTTATCCCTCATTTACAACCGTTAGATCATCAACTCAACTAGATCATGACCGTTAGATATATTTAATATGCTTTGCACGGACTATAACTAGTAATAATAACTAGCGTAAAAGCCCGTGCAATGCACGAACTAATTTCTCGCACAAAATTGTATATATATTTAAATAATTTTGTAATTAAAAATATGATAAATGATAAAATTTCAATTTATTTAATATTTTAATATTTATTTTGTAATTTTACATATCATTTTGTAATTTTATATTTTGAATTATTTTTAACTATATTTTAAAATTTTATAAATGTTTCAGTTGATATTAAATATGATAAAATAACATTAATGACTAATGCATGTATATTAAATTTACAATCAAAATTTTCATTTTGTCATATTATATAAAAAATTTATAAATCATATTTTATAATTGAGTTAGTGATCATTATAAATACTTATTTAATATCTTTTTTGATTTTATTTAATGTTAATTATGTTTCTTTTTTATATATAACATAGATCAATTTTTTAATTATTTTTAGAGTTCTTATATTTTTAACATAATTTCAATTATTTTTCGGGTATTTAAATATTTATGTTTTTAGACCAATCATATATTTAATTCGTTGAAAGTCTAAATAGTTGGTCGACCAAAATCCCCTAATATAACTCATATATTTAAATTTTTATATACCTAAAACTAATGTGATGCAATTATTAATTATGTATGATTTGATAACTAAAATTTACATATTTCTTAAAACCAAATTTTATTTCAAGAATTTAATATCTACATGAATACGCATGTAAATAAATCACTTTTTTGTATTCGATTACAGTATGTATAATCTAATTTTTCTAATAGTTATATAAAATGGCAAAAGATAATTGTAGATTATGCTCAATTGATTAGAATATTTTTTGTAATTTTATCTATCCAATATTCTAGAAATAATATAAATTAATATTTTATTTACTCATAAATAAAACTAAAAGAGGAATATACAAGAAGAGAAAATGTGGTTTATCTTATAGGATTTTTAAACAAAGCTCAAAATTGAGTGTAGCAAAATTGCTTATGACATGAGTTTGATAGAAAAATGTTTTCGAATCCTAAAAAAAAACATAATTTCACTATTTTTTACGAGTACATAATTATTAAAAGATGTCATTTTTGTAATTTGGATGTCATTTTTGTAATTTTTGAAAATGTGGAGCTAAAATCTTAACTTCGCAACCATTAAATTGGCAAACTTTGGTTGAAGTTTAATATATAGTAATAGATAGATTGAATATAATAAATAATTAATAGATAGATTTAATAATTAATTTTTACATTTTTTTACATATTTCTCCATCGCTTGTATTCATTGAATGAATAAATGATATGTCTTGTCTTATAAATAAAATAAAATTCAAAAATTACAATTAATTTATCAATATGTTATTACTGTCCAAGTAGCACTTGCTCAATCCTAAATTCCTAAATAATTTCCATATATGATGAAAAGATCATTTAAATTTAGCAATATTTCAGGATCACTATGTGTTTAACATATCTAACATAATAAGGACTACATTATATTCTGTTTTTATTGGTCATCTGAATTTGCATAATCAAATTATGCACTGAATATTGAAATAAGAACATTATAACAACGCACGTTATGGTTGTAAAAAAAGTGACAAAATTAAAAAAAATTGCAAACAACATTAAGAAATTAACCCCGTGCCTCGCACGGGTTATTATGCTAGTTTTATCCAATTTTACAACCAATTTACCGACATTGATTTATTCCAATTTTTGTCTAAATTGTATTTGATCATTGAGTACATTTTATTTAGTGCTCCTATTGACCACTGTTCCAAGTAGTGTAAACTCAAACAAAACAAGTCTGTACCTCTTCCCCCATTGTACATCCAGATGGGTTCACACGGCTTCCATTTTTGAATTAGTTATAGACTTAATTATAGTTTGATGACATGTAGACTTAATTTCATTTTTGTTATTATTCTTTCAACTTTAAATTATTTGTATATCATTATTATCTTGTGAATGCATGTATAATAATAATAATAATAATAATAATAATAATAATAATAATAATAATAATAATAATAATTTTTTGAAATGAAGTATAATAAGAACCCAAAGTTTGGGATATGTTTTGCTGCTTATGCTGCCCCTCCGACGGTACCCCTCCTCCACCGGAGGAGGAGCGCCCTAATCTGGTGATGGATTTCATCCCTCCATCGGAGGAGGAGCGCCCTAATCTGGTGATGGATTTCGTCAAATCAATCAACAAAGATGATGACAGTAATAACCTCTTTCAATTATATCATTAATGTTCTTATATAATTGTTTTGTTTCACTTCATGATAGATATAACGAAAATGAATAAACTAATTAAACGTTTTGAGGCCTACCCCAAATTTTGGAATCTCGTCATAGGGGTGTTGACTATTGGATATGGATTGGTTGACCAAAATAAGGAAAGTAAGTATCTATTTTTTATAGCAAGTTCTCTAGCATATTTTAATTATAGATATTGGCTTAGTTTGTAATACTAAAATACCTAGCAGCAGCTATATATGCAGAGAGCTTTTTTTGTAATAGGCAGTAGTGAAAATTATATATACATACACTTTCTTTAACTCATTTCTTGTTCAATTTTCATTTGTTCATATCATTGAATTCATATATTTACAATAGTAACAAACTAACAATTACTCATACCCCAACTTTCTATATGAAGTTAATATTTTTTAAGCACAAATTTTCAGAAATTTAAGAACATTGCGGTGACGAATCGAGCTTACCTTTTGGTGATAGCAATCTTGATAGCTGCAGCGGCCTTCATAAGCACCAACAAGAAAGGTGGGCATAAGGCTAATGCTGGAAATTATGGCTGTATCATGTTTATTTTATCAATTATGTTCCATGTGTAATCAATTATTTTATTTGTTACCGTTTCAATTATTGAAAATTCAAGTAATATCTTATCTATCGATGGTGTTTTAAACCTAAATTTCGCATGGATCATACGTCTTACCATTTTCAACAATTAAATTAATGAAATTATTTCGAGTAGTCATGGAGTCAAACAAACGATTTTCTTTCTTCAGCATGAGGAAGATTGCAACCGCAATGACGAGGTAAACCAATCCTGTAGCTCCGTATTTGGAGATGGCGAGCTTCAGCCTTGTTGCGAAACCTGTAACATAGCGGTATTTAAATATTTTGCAATAGGTTTTGGAATCGTGGTTTCATTTCTAGCAAGGCTGAAGCACGTCATCTCCAAATACGGAGCTCCAGGATTAGTTTGCCTCCTACTTGCGGTTGCAATCTTGCTCATGCTGAAGAAATAAAAACCAGTCAAGCCTGCTCTTCAAAAAGACATTATTGATAAACCGACCTTTAATTAGATTGGTTCGTATTTAATGAATGCATCCTGTAATAAACTTCTAATACTTTTAGTGGCCTATGGTGCCTTGTGATGGTTGTATATGCTAATCAGTCATGTCCCAACTTACATTTTGTTGTTTTCAATCTGAAAAGATTTCTATGACTAAATTATACTTCCTCGGAACTACAGATGTGAATCATTTTCCAGATCTTCATGCCATACATGTAGGCCACCCAACTATTATATTTAGCAATTTAGAGATCTGGTTAAAATTTTAGATGCTCGACTAAATATTGTAACGCCCCTTCAGAGTCCATAAAGCTGGTGATGATTTAGTTAGCGTTATTGTTATTGTTATCAATCTGATGAATCGAAATTTTATCTAAAACGACGAGTTCACTAAGATTTTTTTTGCTTCAACTTATATTTATATTTTCAGAAAATCATATTTAATTGAGGAGAAAAGGTACTCTTTATCACAATTTGAAGGTAAAATATCCTAAATATCACAAACTAAAAAAATGGTCCTTATTATCACAAAGAAACGAAACTTAAAATGGCATTTACGAGAAACGCAATGGCGTGTAACGTTTCTTTCTTGTTTCATCTTTTTTTTTTCAAAAAAAGTAAGGCAAACGCAAGGCAAAGAAGTGTTGCCTGAAAATGTGTTACGAAATTGTGTGCCTAATGCTTTTTCGTTTACTTCGTCTGAGGCAACGCTGGATTATCTCACGGTCTTCCCTTTAATTAAAAAATTGAATATTTTAGTGAGTTAGGCGGCCTGATTTTTTAAAAATTTGGGGTTTAGAAATATTCAATTTTTTTAATTAAAATTTTTAAATTTATCTGTATTTTCTTACGGGTTCAACGATTGACCTTTGGGGTTCAACTTTTACATTTTGGGTTTTAGAAATATCCAGAATGACAAATGTTGTGCCCAAAATCACCATGGGCTAGATTTAGGCCCATTAGGCCTGAGGATTTAATCCACGAGAGAAAGAAGATAGATCTAGTACACGATATGAAGAATTAGATATGAAGAAATGAGCATCAGACAGAGAAATGATCAAGAAACTATGAATACCAGGAGGTTCCTAAAGGTCTGGAAGCTGAGTAAACCATCCGAAGACCAGGTTCCCTTAAGCAGTGGAGTTCGAATTAATACAGTTGCAGCCACGAAAGGAGGTAAGAACATACAAAGATATTAAATGAGTTATCCAGCCTAACATGTTTGTTATTTGTGCAGGTACAAGTACCTATAAAGAGGTCCCTAAGCAATGTGTCCCAAAATAAGGAGGTTCCTGAGAAACAGGCTCCTGTAATATAGGTTCCTTAGCACCAGATTCCTAAGTATGACCGACAGAACGTTCTAGAAGCTATCTAGAACAGATAAACGTATTATTATTGGAGTATAATTCTAGGGCGCAGATGATCCTAGAATATCTCCAATAATCGAAAGAATTAGAATGGGGTACGAACTCGAGTTCTACTCTATTCCCACAACTAGTTCGCAAAAGGCTCTAAAGAAACCTGAGTCCTATACGAACTAGGTAATCGAACACAGCTATTCCAGTAGAGACAGAGTCGCATTAGAACTACGTGAGCTTGATTCCTATATAAGGATACGTAGGCACCTTGAGGGGAGGACGGATAACAGCTCTTTAATTTTCTCTAAAGGCATCTGAGATTATTGGAGATACCCTCGAGCTCAGCTCAACCCCATAAACACAACCCAAATCATCCATTGAACAGTTGATCGTTAGCCTTACAACTCGTCGAGAACCTCACAAAAGTTGTTACGAAATCCACTCATCAATATTGGCGCTAGAAGGAGGGGTGAGTTAACATCTTAAGAGTGGAAAGATGGCAGGCGACTCAGATAGCGAAGCAACCCGTTCTATGGAGAAAACTCATGACGGGGATGAACGTGTTCCCCAAGTAAAGAAAGTTACCTCGGCAGATGTATTGGAGGTTCTGAAGACTTTTGGAGAACGATTGTCAACTTTGGAACAAGCTTCAGGAAAGAAGAAAAAGAAGACAAAAGAGGGAAAGAAATCGAAGGTTACTCCTAAACAGCTAAATTTTGAGGACAAAGAACTGGGAGAAGAGGAAGAGATTCCAGAAGAGGGGGAAGAACCAAAACAGGATGGTGATGAAGAAGAACAAGATAATCCTGAGAAGAATAAGACTCCTGCTAAGAAGGTGCAATCCAAGGTTCGTACTGAGTCTAAAAAGAAGGTTAAAAAAGGCGGTTCCTCGCGCAAGAAGAAGAAAGACAAGGAGCCGTCTGTTGAGATAATCGAGGACGAGGAAACAGATTGAGAGGAGACAAGTAAGGAGTCTAGTACTGCAGAATCACAGGATGATGAAGGAGTAAGTAAGCAAGCCAAGACAGATGTTGTTGGAGAGGTAACTGCTGAAGATATGAAGAAGATACTGACCTAACTCAAGGATGAGAAGAATCTTGCTGCTAGACCCATAACTGCTTCTCCTTTTACCAAGAAGGTTCGAAAGTCAGCTTTACCCAGGTCCTATAGGCCTTCAAATGAATTGAAGTTTGATGGAACCACGGACCCTATTGAGTACCTAAGTCGTTTCGACACAGAGATGGATGTTTATCAGGTGAAGGAGGCCACTAGGTGTAGGTTACTTGCTGCAACCCTACAAGGTGGAGCTCATCAATGGTTCAAGAGGTTACCTACTGATTCTATTGGTTCCTGGGAAAGTATGGGAAGGCTCTTTGTAACTCAGTTTAGGGCATCAGTAGCGTTTGCACCACCTACCAATACCTTAGCCAACATCAAGCAGAGACCTGGTGAGACGTTAACAGAATATTTTAAGAGGTTCAATGCAGAGGTTCCAAAGGTTAGGAAAGCATCTGAGGAGACTATAAATAATTTCTTGATAGCTGGAGTCAAAAGGGGTTCTGATTTCTGGAAAGATTTGCAAGGGAAGGAACCTGAAACCCTAGCGGATTTCTATTCTCAAGCGGAGTCTTTTCGCTTTGTTGAAGAGTCTTTAGCTGATTTAAAGAAGGATCAAGATTATGAGAAGCAAGGTGGATGGTCAGGAAACAAGAGGTCAAGGCCGAGAAGTCCTAACAACCGTGACAATAAGAAGGTGGTTAGTCGAACATCTCAAGTCAAACCTGAGGTGGAAGCTGTGAATCCTACCAGGTCTGCTATGAACCAGGTGCCACCACCAGCTTCCTATAATAATTTCAAGAAGGAAAGACCTGTTTATGAGACTTTTACCCCTTCTGGTAGCTCCGATTGATCATATTTATGCTGTGAATGAGAAGTCATCCTGGTTTAGGAAGCCTCTCAGAACGGGACCTCCCGGGAATAAGAATGAACGTCCCTATTGCAATTTTCATGACAACAATGGGCATAATACTGCAGACTGTCGCCATTTGAGGGATCTAATTGAAACTTTGATTAGACAAGGACAGTTGACTGAATGGGTAGCTCAGGAAGGAAAGAAGTACAGAGAGGAGAAGACGCAAAAGGAGTCAGAACTTGTGCTGATAGAAGGGCCACCTAAAACTGGATGCATACGAACTATCATTGGAGGTCCTCATGTGGGAGGAAGTGGTAGAAACGCCCTGGAAAGATATACCAGAGAGGCTAGGGAGCGTCCATTAACCAATGTTTGTAATCTGTCACTGAGGTCGCCCAGATTATTTGAAGGGGAGGATGCAGATATTACTTTTACTGAAGAGGATGCTTCTTGGGTGCATCATCCTCACACAGATGCTTTGGTAATTGAAGCAGGAATCGGGTCTTATGAGGTTCATCGAGTGCTAGTGGATAATGGAAGCTCTGTGAATCTATTGTCGTATTCAGCTTTCAAGAAGATGCATTTTCTGGATAGAGATTTAACTCCAACAAAGGATACTCTGTATGGTTTTACCAATAATCAAGTCCCAATCAAAGGTAAGATTCGTTTACCAGTGACTCTAGGGGATAAGCCTTGTTGCATTATGCAGTTGTCAGAGTTTATTGTTATAGAGGACAACATGAATTATAATGTTATCCTTGGGAGACCAATTCTGAAAGAGATGAGGGTGGTAACCTCGATTTATCACCTAACTATGAAGTTTCCAACACCATGTGGCATTGGTATAGTTCGAGGTTGTCAATATGAGTCGAGAAAATGCTACACAAAGGCTTTGCAACATGCTGCTAAGGCTACCAAGCTACCAGAACCAATGGATGAGGTTCCTGACAATTTTCCAGGAAAAAATCCGGATGATATAACGGTTGATTTGCGTAGCCAGCCATTAGAGGTTTTCGTACCAGCATCATGCAGTATGGTGAGAATTGAAGAAGTCACAGAAGAAGAACCTCATGTCAAGATTCCAGTTTTTCAGGGGCCGGATACCCCATGTTTGCTCTTGAAAAGTGCACCCCCTATGGACGATGATGGTGATGTGTGTATGACAGAAGAATTGGATTCTGAAAATTCTCGAAAATTCAAACACAGTGGAAATAGTGAGGATAGTCAACCAGTTGCTAAGAGGAGGAATGTCATGAAGGAAGCACCTGTATCACCTGTTGTGGAAGAACTTCAAGGAGATTCAATTACAGAGATGGATATAGATTTGGATCCTCGAATGCCAGAAACGGTGGTAAAGGCTGGACCAGCTGGTGAAACACAGGATGTAAAGATAAATGATAAAGATGGTACGAAGGTTTTGAAGATTGGAGCTCATTTGGAACCTACTTTGAAGGAATCCCTTATTTCCTTCTTAAGTGAGAATTTGGATGTTTTTGCTTGGTGCCATGCAGACATGGAGGGAATAGATCCAAAGGTTATGTGCCATAAGTTGAATGTTGATCCAGAGAAAAAAGGTGTGAGACAAAAGCGAAGACCAGTTAGTGGAGAGAGAGAGCTCAGGCATTGAAAGAAGAGGTTGATAGGTTACTGGATGCAGGATTGGTCAAGGAATCTTTCTATCCTATATGGTTGGCAAATCCTGTGTTGGTAAAGAAGCCTAATGGAAAATGGAGGACATGCGTGGACTTCACAGATCTCAACAAAGCATGCCCAAAGGATAGCTTCCCATTGCCACGAATTGATCAGTTAGTGGATGCAACAGCTGGACATGCCTTACTTAGCTTCATGGATGCATATTCAGGTTATAATCAAATCCCTATGTATGAACCTGATCAGGAGCATACTTATTTTATTACGGATAGAGGCCTTTACTGTTATGTTTGCATGCCATTTGGATTGATTAATGCTGGAGCTACATATCAACGATTAGTAAACATGATGTTTAAAGAACAAATTGGCAAGACCATAGAAGTATACGTGGATGATATTTTAGTTAAATCCAAGGAAGATATTGATCATGTGAAGCATTTAGAAGAGATGTTTGGAATTTTGCGAAAATATAAAATGAAGTTAAACCCCTTGAAGTGTGTATTTGGTGTGGAAGCTGGAAAATTCCTAGGGTTCATGGTGAATCACAGAGGTATAGAAGCAAATCCAGCTAAAATTAAAGCATTAATTGATATGAAGTCACCAAGAACTGTGAGGGAGGTTCAGTCTCTTACAGGAAGAGTTGCAGCATTGAACAGATTCATCTCGAGGTCTACAGACAAATGCCAAGAATTCTTTAAAGCTATAAAGAAGAGAAGTAAGTTCGAGTGGACTGAGGAATGGGAGATAGCCTTTGGAAAATTGAAAGAACACTTGGGAAGTCCTCCTTTGTTAGCTAAACCTGTTGATGAAGAGACATTGGTGCTCTACTTAGCTGTGTCGGAATATTCAATCAGTGCAGTCTTAGTTCGAGAAGAAGATGGACAACAGAGCCCGGTTTATTATGTCAGTAAGAGGTTGCTTGATGCAGAAACGAGGTATACAGGAATGGAGAAGTTGGTGTATGCTCTGATTCTAGCTTCCAGGAAGCTGCGACCTTATTTTCAGGCACACAAGATTGAAGTACGAACCTCGTATCCACTTAGACAGGTGATGCACAGGCCAGAAACTTCAGGAAGAATGTTAAAGTGGACTGTGGAATTGGGGCAATTCGACATAGAGTATAGGCCCAAGACAGCAATTAAAGCCCAAGCTCTGGCAGATTTCTTGATTGAGTTTCCACCTCATGTGGAGGTTACTGGCCAGGAGGTACCGAAAGAGTTTGAAAAAGAACAGATAGAAGATTTTTTGCGTTAAAAATTCTATTCGATTTAGAAAATTTACTTATATTTGGTTGAATTTATCAAAATCATTTTCAGTATTGAATATACTTCTAACAACCAAATACATGTTTTAATATTAGAAAATAACGATTTCCATCTTTTGATTTTTAGACCTAACGATCTTTTTTAATTTGGTATATAATAGAAATTTAATGTTATTTACATAATAATTAATTTGTTCTCCTTATTAAGTTATAACTTTTTTTATTTTAGACTTTTTTAAAATCCAGCTCTAATATAACTTCTTTTAACTTATAATCTTTTTATACAATAATTATTTTTTATATAGTATAATTTTGATCGTCTATTTTAAAAAAAAAATTATATCCAACGGTTGAGATTGTTTTGGCAACGGCAAATTATCATAGTATCAAAATTTTGGATAAGATATCTTTTACAATTATTATATATAAATTTTTTTTAATTAAAATATTGAAAATCATATAGATTTTGAGATAATCTAGAAGAATTTAATACATATAAAATTGTTTATTAAAAATACTAATTAAATTTGATGAATTAAAATATTTTAAAAAATATTAATTATGGTGTGCTAAAAGCTTCTTAGTTTCCTATCTTTTAGGCGTACACAGAGCCCCAAAAGGTCACATCTACGAACATGGAACATATTAATTAAAGCTGGAGTTAAATACTTTAATATTATAATAATTTTCTCATAATTAAGCAAGAGATTATACATTAATAGTATTACATACTGTATTGGACTACTAGTGGGAATAGGAGGCAGGTCAATAAATACTCTTCTAGTATAGTTCTGACCTATAGTAATACCTTTTATTATTTCTCTTACTCTTATTATATAATATAAGATATAATTTGTGCTCTATCTTGAATTATTAAAATTTGATTTTGACAATTTTATAGCACGCATGAAATTAACAAAATAATCTTTGATTTAGTGATAATTTAAAAATTATTTTCCGATTAAAACTTTAATATTAATAAAATAAATAAAATTTATTTGTATCATTTTTTAATTATATCCTTTTCATATTATAATTTTCTTTTTAAAATTCAATTCTAATACGACTTTGCTAAATTATATCCTTTTTAGATTATAATTTCCTTTTTAATATGATATACACATATCATCAACAAAAGAACAGTGCACATCCTCCGAATATATTTGCATAATGTATGTTTCTCTTCCATGGCTTCTTAAAATGTTACCGGACTTAAGGAGGGTGAGCCCTCGTAGAATGTTTCCCAGGTAGACAAACATATAAATCCTTCACCTTTAGTTCATATATAGATTTTTGATAGAATAATGTAATTATAATTGTATTAGGATTTTTTCCCCTTGTATTTATAGATTTTTGATAGAATAATGTAATTATTATTGTATTAGGATTTTTTTCCAATTCATTATAGACATCTTTTTTAATTATTTATTTGTAATTGATTTTATTTGTTTACTAAATTAAAGATATTTTTAAATTAAATTTAGTTCTAATGATGAAGAAAAAAAATAGATCGATGAAGAAAGGGTATTATAGTAAATTAACAAAGTGAAAATTATAAATAAATATATAAGAATATAATTTATAATCCATGACTTTTAATCCAATTTTTTAATCCAACAAATCATATGATTTTGGTAGTACAACGACGACGACCAAAAATTTGGATAAGATCTCGCTTATGCTTATTATATATACTAGCTTATAGCCCGTGCGAAGCACGTGTTACTTTTAAATACTTTTAAAATTATATAATTAAATAAAATAGAGAATAATTTATTACGAATTTATTAGTAATAATAATAGTTTAATAAATGATATGTATTGATTAGAATTAATAATATAAAATCTTAATGTAAATTTGTTGTTGATGGGATTTGAACCTTGATCTTTGGAAGAGGCATTTAAATAAAGAATATTCCTTATTATTAGATTTAACGGCTATGTGAAAAGTATTTATGTTTGATATATGGTGTTGAAAAAGAAGAGAAAAGCCGAAGAAGATTGTGTACTGAATTGATGAAGATTGCGCAGATGAGGTTTAGAAGAATAGAGTTCTGTAAGGCAACGGAGGTTTTAAGTTTAGCTGTATTAGTAATGGTGTAAATATAAAATACTACTCTGTATTGGTTTAACGGAATTCATTTGATTTGTTTTATATTATAAATAATTTAAAATTAAATAATTAGAGTGAAAACCAAAAGTTAGGAGAAAACCAAAACTTTCAATGTTTCGGCTTTAATATAATAGTACTAGTTTAGGGCCCGTGCAAAGCACGGGTTACTTTTAAAATTATGTGATTAAATGAAATAGAGTATAATATTTTATTATGGAATTTAACTTTGTAATATTAATTAATAAAATTAATAATAATAATAATAGTTATTTAATAAATAATATGTATTGATTAGAACTAATAATATAAAATCTTAATGTAAATTTGTTGTTAACGGGTAATGGTGTAAATATAAAATACTACTCTGTATTTAGGATTAAAGACAATAACAGAATTTATTTGATTTGTTTTATATTATAAATATTTAATGGTGTAAATATAAAATACTACTTAACTTTGTAATATTAATTAATAAAATTAATATTAATAATAGTTATTTAATAAATGATATGTATTGATTAGAACTAATAATATAAAATCTTAATGTAAATTTGTTGTTAACGGGTAATGGTGTAAATATAAAATACTACTCTGTATTTAGGATTAAAGACAATAACGGAATTTATTTGATTTGTTTTATATTATAAATAATTTAAAATTAAATAATTAGAGTGAAAACCAAAACTTAAGAGAAAACCAAAACTTTCAATGTTTCGGCTTTAATATAATAGTATAGATAGATAGATAGATATAAAATACTACTCTGTATTGGTTATTCGGAATTCATTTGATTTGTTTTATATTATAAATAATTTAAAATTAAATAATTAGAGTGAAAACCAAAACTTAGGAGAAAACCAAAACTTTCAATGTCTGTAAGGCAACGGAGGTTTTAAGTTTAGCTGTATTAGTAATGATGTAAATATAAAATACTACTCTGTATTGGTTTAACGGAATTCATTTGATTTGTTTTATATTATAAATAATTTAAAATTAAATAATTAGAGTGAAAACCAAAACTTAGGAGAAAACCAAAATTTTCAATGTTTCGGCTTTAATATAATAGATTCATTTGATTTTTTTTATATTATAAATAATTTAAAATTAAATAATTAGAGTGAAAACCAAAACTTAGGAGAAAACCAAAACTTTCAATGTCTGTAAGGCAACGGAGGTTTTAAGTTTAGCTGTATTAGTAATGATGTAAATATAAAATACTACTCTGTATTGGTTTAACGGAATTCATTTGATTTGTTTTATATTATAAATAATTTAAAATTAAATAATTAGAGTGAAAACCAAAACTTAGGAGAAAACCAAAATTTTCAATGTTTCGGCTTTAATATAATAGATTCATTTGATTTGTTTTATATTATAAATAATTTAAAATTAAATAATTAGAGTGAAAACCAAAACTTAGGAGAAAACCAAAACTTTCAATGTTTCGGCTTTAATATAATAGTACTAGCTTATAGCCCGTGCGAAGCACGGGTTACTTTTAAATACTTTTAAAATTATATAATTAAATAAAATAGAGAAAATTATTACGAATTTATTAGTAATAATAATAGTTTAATAAATGATATGTATTGATTAGAATTAATATTATAAAATCTTAATGTAAATTTGTTGTTGATGGGATTTGAACCTTGATCTTTGGAAGAGGGATTTAAATAAAGAATATTTCTTATTATTAGATCTAACAGCTATGTGAAAGTATTTATGTTTGATATATGGTGTTGAAAAAGAAGAGAAAAGCCGAAGAAAATTGTGTATTGAATTGATGAAGATTGCGCAGATGAAGTTTAGAAGAATAGAGTTCTGTAAGGCAACGGAGGTTTTATGTTTAGCTGTATTAGTAATGGTGTAAATACAAAATACTACTCTGTATTGGTTTAACGGAATTCATTTGATTTGTTTTATATTATAAATAATTTAAAATTAAATAATTAGAGTGAAAACCAAAACTTAGGAGAAAACCAAAACTTTCAATGTTTCGGCTTTAATATAATAGTACTAGCTTAGGGCCCGTGCAAAGCATGGGTTACCTTTAAATACTTTTAAAATTATGTGTTTAAATAAAATAGAGTATAATATTTTATTATGGAATTTAACTTTGTAATATTAATTAATAAAATTAATAATAATAATAATAGTTATTTAATAAATGATATGTATTGATTAGAACTAATAATATAAAATATTAATGTAAATTTGTTGTTAACGGGTAATGGTGTAAATATAAAATACTACTCTGTATTTAGGATTAAAGATAATAACGGAATTTATTTGATTTGTTTTATATTATAAATAATTTAAAATTAAATAATTAGAGTGAAAACCAAAACTTAAGAGAAAACCAAAACTTTCAATGTTTCGGCTTTAATATGATAGTATAGATAGTATAGATAGATAGATAAGGTATTAATAACACATAAATAATTGACATAATTAATATATATAATAAAAAATGTTCATGTGTAATAAAATTTATAAAGATGATTGAATATATAGTATATAAAATTATGAAATTTAAAAAATGGAGTTAATATAAATAATATAAATTAATATTTTATTTACTCAAAGTTAAAATAAAAAAAAAAAGTTAAGCGGAAAGATTAAACATTAAAAAGTTAGAAAGAATAGATACATCGTAGATGCAAATCCAGCCGTTAATTTAAGGGATACAATTCCCCCATCCATCCCAGCCCCCAAATTTTGTCCTCAAAACCCTAAAATTAGCTGCAATTGGCAATTCATAATCACAAAAACTGATGATTTCTGGTATGGAGAGACTCGTTTCAGTGAAAAGGTCTGATCTTTACTATGAATTCAAGCAATTTCTATGTAAAGGTCGGACCTTTACTATGAATTCAATTAATTGCGATCAATTAGTACATCAAGATTCATTTTATTTTGAAAGGAATCGATGCTTTGATTAATTTCTTTGTAAAGGTTTGATCTTTCCTTTTCTTTTTCTTTTTATCTTTCTTCTTCAAGGTTGCATCCTCTACTGTTTCTTTTTTTAATGTGTTTCTGCATATCCTTTTTGTGTTTAATTGGTTACTTATGTATATGGCCATGATAAATTACATCTTTTCTTGTATTTAAGTTGTACTTTTCAAGTGTGAGCATGGATTTTTTTTATCTGTAAAATTTGTTTAATTCTTGTGCAATTGGCCATGTTATTGTTGTACTTTGTGAGTTTGTGGTTAATTCTTAAGCAATTTTTTATCTATGTTATTGTTATGCAGTGTTTACGAGCAAGGAATATCATTGACAATACCAGAACTGGTTCATTTTTATCTTTCTACCATGGGTTCATTAATTCATATAGTAATCCATGTTAAATGTCCAACCTTGCTATGAATCCAGAAGTATTTACCAATTGTTGCATCAAGAATCATCCCTATCCATCTTATACTACCGCCCAACCCCTTAATTTGAAAGGGGTTTATGATGAAATTGACTTCCAAAGGTTTGATCTTTTTACCCTGATATGTTTGTTTTTTATATATTATCTTTTTTTTTTTTTTTTTGACATTTTCTTCGTGTTAGGCAGCGGTATGAAAGGAGTCTCATAGGAGTCTCATTTACAATACCAAAGGGCAAAGGTTGTTCCTTTGTATATCTTTTTTGATTGATTACATTTCTTTTATATGCACAACCTATTTGATTTTAGAATCTAGTACTATCAATTTTGTGCAATTGGATATTTTTAACGTCAAATGTTCGAATTTTGATGGTCCTATTTTTCCATGTCCTTTCTCCCTCTAATTCGATATGTTAAAAATCACTTCTTTTTTAAATGTCCACTTTTAAGTATCCTTTTTTTAAGTAATTAAAACCGATTCAATATGTAATTTTTAATGATGTTTAACAATAAATGATCAAGAACCAATGATTTTCTTAACTTTACGGAAACCTTTAAGTATTGATCGAGTAAAAACAGAGGACTTACATTATCAACTTAAGTTTTCTGATGTATGTACCATGAAAATTTAGATTGTATTGTCACCTGTAAATCTAGGTTTTTTCCTTGTTAATCTTTTTCTTATTGGACCATCTTTCTACTTTTGACAAGGATTTCCTTGTTGTTGTGGGACTATTTTATCCCTGCATTTACCAACAGTGTTGAATTAATTTGACGGATGCGTTCTTAAGCAATTTTTCTTTGCTAGCTGTTGTTTAAATCAAGGTTGCTTTTGTTTTGTAAATTGATATTCAAAAATTATGTTGAATAATCAATATAGATCAACTGACTTGCTGAAACTATTCGAATATCCCTAGGTGTCATGTCTGCATATGTTCTTGTATATAGGGTGTCAAAATATAGTCTGAACTATTAATGTTTTTTTCATGATGCTTGTTGTATTAAAGGATGGACCAGAGTCCTGACATTGATTGTACTTACCAAAATTCAATTTCTGAACATTTGGAAATTGATACTGCTCTCTTTCATTTTTTTAATAATGCAATTCTGGATGATCACATCTCTTATAATATCGTGTTTGATTGATGAAGGCCAGATATTTGATATTCGAAGGCTGTTAATTAATCCGAGCTCAAGCTTTCGCGAGCGACACTGAAGGTATGATTGTATATCTGCTCTGCGTAGAGTGTCACCAAAATTTAATTTAATTTTAGGCATATAACGTGTTAATATTACTCTCAGTTCAATGATACTTTTCATCTAATTTGGTGTCCTTGAAGCCGGTATCTATTTTTTGAAAGACAGCAGTGCTGTTGTAGAATTATATAATGCAGCACCGAACCACATGGGGATTTATATGACAGTATAGTTTTTATCAAATACAATTATCGCAAAAATTTCAGTCATGAATATGAAGGAAGGACTAATAAATATGTATTAAGGGTATTAGTTGAGCAAAAAAACATTCATAGACTCCTGTAGAAGTGTGATTTACCAAGTTTAGTGTCCTGGTTGAGTTGGAAAGAATCACCATTGCAACCTTTTTTTCATATCTTGAGCTTGGATAACGTTGTTGTATGACTAAAAGAGTCGGTACTTGCTATCTTTATGATGCCAACATGTCAGTTTGTAGGCTACTCTTTAGCTTACCCTATATAGCATTTTGTAAAGATTGCAACACACAATCTTAATTTAACTATCCGATTCTGAGTAATACTCTGAACTTTACTTTGTGGCGAAGCTGTTCTTCTCCTCTCGTAATTTATGAGCAAGGAATCCTAAGGTTGTTCCTTTTTATCTCATTTCGATTGTTTGCTCTCTGAAATTTGTTATTCTTGCAACCACTACTGTTTCTTTTTTATATGTTTCTGCATATCTTTAAGTGAATGCGTTGTGTTTAATTGGTTATTAACAATACCTGTGGTTTTATGCTCAACCAGAAATAGAGTTATTAACAATACCTGTGGTTTTATGCTCAACCAGAAATAGAACAGTGTTCTGGTCATTGTAAGCTTCAGTATTAGTTTGAATAATCAAACTAGTTTTCTTAGCCCATTTGTCTAAAAGCTCTTTTCTGTTAGGCTTACAGTGTATGTCCAATATATTACTACCAAAAATATTAGTAGTATTTTTAGAATTTATAGTAGGATAGAAATTACTCTTTCTTTTCTTTCCTGCCATTTGAGAGGTAGATGCTTGTTCCGCCTCGCTCTTTGGAAAGTTTTAATTATTCATCCCGAAGTTGTCCGTTAGGATTTCTTCTTCTGAACTTTCCGGTGTTCTATGATAATGTAAAATCTGTTTAGATCTTTATACTATGCCTAGGTTTCATGTCTACATATGTTCTTGTATGTATGGTCTTTGACTTTTAATGCTTTTTCCATGATGCAGTTTGTAATTGTATTTAAGGATGATCTTGATTGTACTTGCCTAAGTTCGATTTCTGAACATTTGGACATTGGTACTTTTCTCTCTTTTCTTTTTCTAAATTCACACTTCTGGATATTCACATCTCTTATATTATCCTGTTTGACTGAAGAAGGCCAAACATTTAACAGACAAAGGCTGTGAATTAATCAGAGCTGCTTTCCCTAGTAAGACTGAAGGTATGACACCAAAACTTGTGTTCATTTTACTCAATATGTTTATCCACCTTCACAAGTTGCTTTGCTTATCCCACAGGTTTGCCCTAATACCAAATTCTGGTTTGCCGTTTATTTATTTGATATTTTGGTAGATTTCAGATAAGCGTAGGCGTTATCATAATATGTTTGCTTACATGTTAATATAAATTAGGCACATAATGTTTAACATTTCTTTCAGTTCAATGGTACTTTTCATCTAATTCAGTGTCGTTCAAGCCGGGATCTAGTTTTTAAACAATAGAGACAGCAATGCTGTTGTAGATTTACCTAATGCTAGCATCCCACCACTTTGGGATTTGTATTTTAATTTTGATCAGATATGATTATCTGTAAAAGCTTTCGACTTCGATCATGAATTTGAAGGATTACAAATTTATGTATTCAGGCTGTTACATATGCGAAATTACATTAATTAACTCCTTTGGAAGTGTGATTTACCAAGTTTAGTGTCCTGATTGTGTTGGAAAATCTCCAGGAATGCAACCCTTTTTTCATATCATGAGCACAGATAACGTTGTTATAAAACTAACAGAGTTGGTACTTAATATCTTTGTTTATGATGCCAATATGTAGGTTTGTGGCCTAGTCTTTAGCTTACTCTATATAGCATTTTGTATAGATTGCGACACGCAAGCTTAATTAAACAATTTGACTTCGAGTAATTCGCTGAACCTTGTGGAGAAGCGGTACTCGCCCCCTCATAATTTAACCTAGGCATAATTTTGTCTCATATATTATTGTCATTTTCTTGTTACAAGACATGACTGTAAATTTGCAGTGATGTTGAGCAGCTGTTCCAATGCTAATAGATGAAAAATAATAAAGAGAAGGCAATGGCAATTGTATCAATAACAGTTGAAAGGAGAGAAGCTGTATCAGGATGAATCGAGTTGGAATTGGAACAAACATCTCCAACGAGTGTCAGCAGTCCATCTCATGTCAGCAGCGCATCTTGCATCTGTAAAAGCATGGAAATCTTTCGTTCACGACAAATAGTGTCCCTCTGAAGGTGTAGCGTGCATCATTGGTCCTGTAATTGGTTTTTAAGATGTGAAAGTGTAGCTGCTGGTCGGCTAATAATGTTGGTATGTATTGTTTAAATTTATTAGTATAAATTGATGATTCTGAATGGCTTCAACCATATGAGCTAAATTTGCTAAATTTTGAGGCTTAGTTGCTGAAATTACTTTGTTGTGGAGTTGCATCAGCATTCATATGGTTTCTAGTCATTTAATGCTTTTCTCTGAAAAATTGAATCTACTGAAGCACAATGTGATGGCTTTAAATATGTTCTTGATCAAGTTTGGCTTTGATGTACTTTTAAGTTGGTCATGTTCACATGCTAATACTTTATTCTTAAGGTTTAAGAAGTGAATTTTTGACTTCAATATTTACAATGCAATATGAAAATATAAGTTGCCTTAAGAGCAGAGCTTGAACTTTATATATTCAGGTCCATCCAACTCACCAGCTACAAAGTTAGAGGCCCTCATATTTACTGATACCGTCTTCTTATATTATCTACACAAACTCTTTTGGGTTGTATGTGAAAATACAGAGTGGAAACGGTGCCTTCTACAGATAAATTTGTAACTACCAAGTTGGAATTAAATGGGGTTTTTTCTTGTTCCCTCAAATTTGATATTTTTGCAATCACTAAAATTTCTGTACTAAGTATCCACCTATAAGTATTTCTTGCAAATCTTTGTGTGGATATGTCGTGTTCAAGTGTTTACTCATGTCCATTTCATGAAAAATTAGTTATTATTGTCACTGCCGTTTATTTATTTCCTTTTTTTTTTAATTTTCTTTTTATTGAACACTCTTTCTGCAGTTGACATCCTGTCGGCGAACTTCTGTAGTATGAGCATGGAATTCTACGAATTAGATATTACTGTCACTGGTATGTAGTGTTTTTTTGTTTGTATTTTTTTGCTCCACTGCCATATACTACCGGCTGCCTTTTTTCCCCCTAACATTTCACACAGATTGTGAGAAAATATTGTAAACAGTTAGTAATAAATTATACATTACTATAAATTATTACTACATTGCTATAAAAACATAAAACTCTTTCACCCCAAATCTCAAATCCCTAAGAGAGACCAGAGAAATGGCAGCAGTCTTGATGAAGATGCGTCTCTCACATCTCTCATACACCACCACAACAAAGTAGTAACAGGTCGGACCCACTACCACCATTCACTCTTTATCCTCTCTTTGTTTAATGTATTCTGTGTTGTTTGTTTCAGTGCAATAAACAATAGAGCATAAAATCAAATCTCACTGCACTGAAACAAACAACAGATAGAACACATTATATCCTATATATAATTGGTGTAAGGAGGTTAACATGGTATGGTTTGGTCGTCAGGGGGCATATATGTCAAATTTAAAATATTATTAGTATTTAAATTTTTAAATAATATTAGATGGATTTTAAAAGTACTATTAAATTGTACACCTTATTTCAAAAATTATGAACAGGGTTTATAGATATTATTGTGCAAGTTTTCAGAAGAAAATCAATATTAATTATATAGAGTATGATAAAGTATTGAGTAAACACAATATAAAAAATAATAAATTTAATAATTTTAAATTAGAAAAATAGTAAAAGCAATATAAAAAATTATAAATTTAATGAGTTTAAAATTAGGAATATTAGAATTTTCAAGCAAAAAAGTACAATAACAATTAAAATATTAAAAGTTATGTTGATAAATAACTATCTTTAATTTAATAAATTTTGCAAACATTATTTTGTAAATTTTTAAAAAAATTAAAATTTGACATAGAATTCATTAATAATATTTATGAAGTATCCCGTGCATTGCACGTGTATAAAGCTAGTTAAACCAAGGTAGGATAAAGAGTGAATGGGGATATTGGGTCCGACCTGTTACTACTTTGTTGTGGTGGTGTGTGAGAGATGTGAGATACACATCTTCATCATGACTGCTGCCATTTCTCTGATCTCTCTTAGGGATTTGAGATTTGGGGTGAAAGAGTTTTATGTTTTTATAGCAATGTAGTAATAATTTATAGTAATGTATAATTTATTTTAAATTACTTGTAAATTCAAATTATTTGTTTTTTTAATTTATTTTTATATTATAATAACCACTACTACCATCACCCTGAATCCATTCTACATGTATATTTTATTAATTAAATGCAAATATCGTAAGTAGATGCTTTATAGAGTACTAATTTAAGATAATTTATAATAAATTACTAGTATGTTTCTTCCTTCCCAACATTATACAACACTATAGTATCTTTTTCACTTGGGTAAAAAATAATCTCGATAATTTGATAAAATTTGATCGTTACTATATAAGTTTAACATCGCCACTATTTGTACACATTCAAGCTTGCAAATTTTCGAATAAAATGTAACTTCCACTGTTAGCCAGAACACATAAGACATGAATAAATAGAAAACTTATAACAGTAATTACACAGCAGATCCTGAAAGATCCCAGGAAAGTTACAGGACCATTGAGTTTACATTGTGTTGTACCAGGTTGAAAGGAGGACCATGGTGTTCTCTAATTCAGTGGCACCTATAAAATAAAATTAAAAAATGTACATAATTCAACATTGGGGTCCAGTCTAGCTTTCACACACAGCCACATGGAGATCCACCAGGAATATTAAGCAATGGTTCCTACAATATGTACACAGTAGTATATACCCACAGTCCTCTGTATTCATCAACTCTTCGGGAAGGAAGCAACAACTACTTCTATTGAGCACTGACCAGTTTGTAGGAGGATGAAGAATAGTGTAGAGGTGCTATGGCATTAACAGGTGCAACTAATGGACTACTCGAATTTGAAAATTGTGACAGGTGTAAAATCATTAGCAAGCCCAACGTCTCAAAGTTTAGGTAAAATCTCACATTCTAATAAGATGTTGCTTGACTTGGAGTCTCTGTGTATCACACAAGGGCTCGAGTCTTCACCCAGATAACCTAAACCGCGATCTGATCCTGGAGCAATCTTCATTCTAGCTCTGGCACACCAGTCAAGAGGAGCAATTCTTTTTTGATTCCTTATCAAACAAAAAACGGATCGTGTGGATTTTAAATTTTAAAAAATGATTAAAATTTTAGGCATTAATATGAAAAAGCGCAAGGAAAGCATGCATCCAGAGTTATATGTAACATGGGTGAATCAACGTTGTCATTAGGAACAAGTTCGTAGACCTGGCAGCAAAAATGTCCACTGTGCTGATAGCCTGATACCAATCAGTTTGACCAAGTTCCTGTGATGTAGGCGACCAAGTATATATCAACTTCCGGGCTACGAACTTATGGCATCCTTGCTGATCATCTCTCTTGAGAACCTTCAGAGCCACCTTCCTCCCATAATCAAGAATGCCACTAAGACAAGCCCAACAGATAATTTTTGGAGCATCAAAGCTATCAGTGGCTCTCATCTGATAAACAGTGGTGGAAGAGAGATTATTTTTGGATATTTATTACAGTAGCTTTTAATTGCTGAATGTACTGACGGCAGAGAATGTTGATGATGGAAGACCTGCAACTTGTGAACTTGATATTAAAGACAACTAGAAATGCATACAAATGATATGACCACGTACCAAGCACTTATGAAGAAATACACATGAGGAACAGATAAGAAGCTTAATTAAACAATAATTACACAGCTGGAAAAGCAGATCCTGAAAGAATCTAGGTAAGTTACAAAACCTGGATAACGAACATCGACTACTTTGTACTTTTGTAGTTATTTATTGGCACCTGTCTTGTCCAGACTCCAGAACATATTACATTATGTAGTGGGAGCAAAATTCTCCTTTGCTGGTACCAGGTCTATGAGGACCAAGTTCTCTAGTTCATATTGCACAATATTAAGCAACAACTATATTACACAATGTTAGGCTAGCTGTGAGCCTTGATGGAGATACAACTATACGAGGTCCAAGTGTTAGGAAAGACTATGTAAAAGTAAGGTATGACCTTCATTTAGAATTATTAAGTGGGGAAACTGAAGGGCCTATACCTTCACTGAATATACTGAAGGAAGCAATTCATTAGTATATTTTGGACACATCACTAAGCAGAACTCATATATCTACTAATTCCTTGACGTGATGGATACTAAGCACTCTCATTTCTTGGTTCTTTAGTCTGTCAGTACAATTTTGCAGGGAAATCGAAAGATCCTAGGATGGGATACGAGATTGTTCACATTCCTTGATTGGCATCTTGACAGCGGGCAACGAGGTATGTTCTACTTGAAGTTGGGATTTCAGCTGACAAAGGGTTCACCTTTGATCATTCTAGGTTGGTGGGACCACTTTTGACAAGTATTAGCCCAGCTGAAGCAATCTCTTTTGCTGGCTAGCTAGCTAGCTCAGACAGCAAAGGAATACTAATTTGTCTATAATTCAACATGGAGGTCCAGTCTAAATTTTCACAAGGCAACACACGGCCACATGGAGATCCAGCCCGAATATGAGTGAATGTCTTTGTACTCTTTTTTGATGCGATACAAATCAATGTTTTCTTTTTCTTTTTTGGAGTACAAAGTTTATAGTCGGGGGATAAAACGCACATATTTTAGATCATATATTTTAGATCATATATCATATTTTTCAATAAAGAATGTCACTCCACGTAAACTAAATAAATACTATAGTATCTATTTCACTTGGGGTAAAAAATAATCTCGATGGTTTGATAAAATTTGATCGTTACTATATATAAGTTTAACATCGCCACTATTTGTACACATTCAAGCTTGCAAATTTTCGAATAAAATGTAACTTCCACTGTTAGGGAATAAACAGAAAACTTGTAACACTAATTACACAGCAGATCCTGAAAGATCCAAGGAAAGTTACAGGACCATTGAGTTTACATTGTGTTGTAGTACCAGGTTGAAGAGGAGGACCATGGTGTTCTCTAATTCAGTGGCACCTATAAAATAAAATTATAAAATGGTTGAATAATTGTGTTGTAGTACCAGGTTTTAAACGAAGGAAAGAGAAATGATAAAAAAATATGCATCGGGATTGGGGGATTAAACAAAGAGCACAAAATTAAATCTTAAACAGACAAGAGATAAAATACATTAAACGAATAGAGGTGGGGTAGTGTAGTGGGTCCCTGACCTGTTACTAGTTTGTTGTTGTGGTGGAGTGTGTGAGATGTGGGAGACGGAGACGCCATCTTCATGAATGCTGCTGCCATTTCTCCTCTCTCTATTAGGGAT
Source organism: Kitagawia praeruptora (assembly GCA_037693485.1). Lineage (NCBI taxonomy): Eukaryota > Viridiplantae > Streptophyta > Magnoliopsida > Apiales > Apiaceae > Kitagawia > Kitagawia praeruptora. The sequence goes on from CM075350.1 coordinate 5,472,922, forward strand.
TTGATTTGAGATTTTTTGGGGTGAAACAATTTTATGTATGTTTTATGTAGTAATAGTTTATGAGTAGTAATTTATAATTTATTTTAAATTGCTTGTAAATCCAAATATTATTTGTTTCTTTTCATTACTACCATCACCCTGAATCCATTTTTCTACATGTATATTTTATTAATTAAATGCAAATATCGTAAGTAGATGCTTTATAGAGTACTAATTTAAGATAAATTACAATAAATTACTAGTATGTTTCTTCCTTCCCAACATTATACAACACTATAGTATCTATTTCACTTGGGTAAAAAATAATCTCGATAGTTTGATAAATTTGAGTGTTACTATATATAAGTTTAACATCGCCACTATTTGTACACATTCAAGCTTGCAAATTTTCGAATAAAATGTAACTTCCACTGATAGCCAGAATACATAAGACAGGAATAAATAGAAAACTTAATACAGTAATTACACAGCAGATCCTGAAAGAACCAAGGAAAGTTACAGGACAATATTGAGTTTACATTGTCTTGTACCAGGTTGAAGAGGAGGACCATGGTGTTCTCTAATTCAGTGGCACCTATAAAATAAAATTATAAAATGTACATAATTCAACATTGGGGTCCAGTCTAACTTTCACACACAGCCGATCCACCAGGAATATTAAGCAATGGTTCCTACAATATGTACACAGTCTGAACTTCTTTCTTTACCTCACATCAAGGAGAGCATTCTTTTGAGAAGCATCAAGGATTCCTTGTTCTTTGGAAGGGAATCCACTTATCCTCCTGCCGAAGACTGAAGAGTACACCCTTGCATTCTAAGGATGAACCTACACCCACAGTCCTCTATTCATCAACTCTTCTATTGAGCACTGACCAGTATGTAGGATGGAGAATAGTGTAGAGGTGCTATGGCATTAACAGGTGCAACTGATGGACTACTCGAATTTGAAAATTGTGACAGTTGTAAAATCTTTAGCAAGCCCAACGGCTCAAAGTTTAGGTAAAAACTCACATTCTAATAAGATGTTGCTTGACTTGGAGTCTCTGTGTATCACACAAGGGCTCGAGTCTTCACCCAGATAACCTAAACCGCGATCTGATCCTGGAGCAATCTTCATTCTAGCTCTGGCACACCAGTCAAGAGGAGCAATTCTTTTTTGATTCCTTATCAAACAAAAAACGGATCGTGTGGATTTTAAATTTTAAAAAAAGATTAAAATTTTAGGCATTAATATGAAAAAAGCGCAAGGAAAGCATGCATCCAGAGTTATATGTAACATGGGTGAATCAACGTTGTCATTAGGAACAAGTTCGTAGACCTGGCAGCAAAAATGTCCTCTGTGCTGATAGCCTGATACCAATCAGTTTGACCAAGTTCGTATGATGTAGGCGACCAAGTATATCAACTTCCGCTACGAACTTATGGCATCATTGCTGATCATCTCTCTTGAGAACCTTCAGAGCCACCTTCCTCCCATAATCAGGAATGCCACTATAGACAAGCCCAACAGCAACTTCCCCGATAATTTTTGGAGCATCAAAGCTATCAGTGGCTCTCATCTGATAAACAGTGGTGGTAGAGAGATTATTTTTGGATATTTATTACAGTAGCTTTTAATTGCTGAATGACTGATGGCAGAGAATGTTGATGATGGAAGACCTGCAACTTGTCGAACTTGATATTAAAGACAACTAGAAGTGCATACAAACGATATGACCACGTACAAGAAGCGCTTATGAAGAAAATAGAAATACACATGAGGAACAGATAAGAAGCTTAATTAAACAGTACTTACACAGCTGAAAAAGCAGATCCTGAAAGAATCTAGGGAAGTTACAAAACCTGGATAACGAACATCGACTACTTTTTAGTTATTTATTGGCACCTGTCTTGTCCAGACTCCAGAACATATGACAGTATGTAGTGGGAGCAAAATTATCCTTTGCTTGTACCAGGTCGATGAGGACCAAGTTCTCTAGTTCATATTGCACAATATTAAGCAACAACTATATTACACAATGTTATGAACCTGTGATGGAGATACAACTATACGAGCTCCAAGTGTTAGGAAAGGCTATGTAAAAGTAAGGTATGACCTTCATTTAGAATTAAGTGGGGAAACTGAAGGGCCTATACCTTCACTGAATATACTGATGAAGGAAGCAATTCATTAGTATATTACTATATTTTGGAAGCAATTCATTAGTATATTACTATATTTTGGACACATCACTAAGCAGAACACATATATCTACTAATTCCTTGACGTGATGGATACTAAGCACTCTCGTTTCTTGGTTCTTCAGTATGTCAGTACAATTTTGCAGGGAAATCGAAAGATCCTAGGATGGGATACGAGATTGTTCACATTCCTTGATTGGCATCTTGACAGCGGGCAACGAGGTATGTTCTGTTAGGTATATTACACTAAACAACGCAACAATGAGGCAGTGATATATATATATATATATTCAAAACAAGAACAGGCATATAACCAATTAACAAGACAAATCACGAAGGCAAAACAAGAATATATATTAGATGGGTCGATGAGGAGTGAGGACCAAGTTCTCTAGTTCATATTGCACAATATTAAGCAACAACTATGTTACACATTGTTAGGCTGTGAGCCTGTGATGGAGATACAACTATACGAGCTCCAAGTGTTAGGAAAGACTATGTAAAAGTAAGGTATGACCTTCATTTAGAATTAAGTGGGGAAACTGAAGGGCCTATACCTTTAGTGAATATACTGAAGGAAGCAATTCATTAGTATATTTTGGACCCATCACTAAGCAGAACACATATATCTACTAATTCCTTGACGTGATGGATACTAAGCTAGCAAACTCGTTTCTTGGTTCTTCAGTATGTCGGTACAATTTTGCAGGGAAATCGAAAGACTAGGATGGGATACGAGATTGTTCACATTCCTTGATTGGCATCTTGACAGCGGGCAACGAGGTATGTTCTACTTGAAGTTGGGATTTCAGCTGACAAAGGGTTCACCTTTGATCATTTATATGGCACCTAGGTAGGTGGGACCACTTTTGACAAGTATTAGCCCAGCTGAAGCAATCTGATGAACCGAAATTTTATGTGGACTTCTGAAAACAATCTGATGAACTGAAATTCAATCTAAAACGACGACTTCACTAAGATTTTATTGCTTCAGCTTATATTTATATTTTCAAAAAATCATATTTAAGTGAGTCCGTGGTATCAATTACACAAATTCTATTGATAAGGACTCAAAAATCAAAATTATAGTAACTACAGTTTTAAGTTTTAACACCAAATTGTTTGATGTGATCAGATATACCTGAAACAAGCCATGGAGCAAATTAAGAAATAAACTTTACTATCATTCAACAAGTCCTTTACGAAGTTCGTTATATTGTTAAGACCTCTGGTGACATTATTAACAGTATTATGGTCAGCATCGTTCTGCACATCAGCACAGCAGGGCTACAATCATTAGACGCAGAGGGGAGGAGTTTTAGAAACCTCCAATGAGCTGTCAGAATTCTTGTCGAGGTTGGCAAATTGACTTATATTAGCAGGATCATCAGTAGAAGAGGTATCACCGTTATCACCAGAATTATTATCACTATATTCTCCAAATGCACTTTCTTGACTGCAGCTTTTGTTGTTCCATTTATTCTCTCATACCTCTCTTGGCTCTTGCCGAGGGCAATATCCCTTCAACCACCAAAGGAAATATATATCAAGGGTGGTAACTTTCTCTTATTCATGAAAAATAGTGTTACGAAGAATTGCATTGAATAAAAACCTGGAGATGTTTTGAATATACAATTGCTATGATGTTTACTATAAGAACTTGTCATGTTACCAAAGCCATAATGCCAATAATTGTGAATAAATCGACTAAGCAGCCAATGCAAAACCAAAGGAGAGACGGATGTCAAAGTCTACTGTACTCATATCTGATGAACCCCGCAAAGAGATGGTCCTCGTTTAGTGTTTCTGTAAAATGAATAATTTTGTTGCACGTGCTAATAAGAAGACAGTTTGCTTACCTAATAGAGATCTTAGGTAGACAAATAACGAACCTAGTGTAGAAATTGCAGTAAAAACACCATTTAACATGAAAGTGCTGATTTTAGACACTTGAACGCCGTATGCCTCAGCCAAATACTGGCAGCAGCCTGGGGACCTCTGAATCTAAGCTGACTCAGTATTTCAGAATATAGAAACACTGTAATCCACAACACAGTCCACAATTGCACTACAAATGTTAGTTACAATATAGTGACACCTTGCACTTCTTATGACATTGATATGAAATTAATTTTATTCAAAAATTAATCTTACATTAAAAAGAGTTTCTGCTGTATGTGCATCAACTGCACTGAAAGGATCATCAAGAAGATAAAGGTCAGCATCACTGAAGTTGTTAGTATTGGTGCCCTAGAGGCAATGTATACATAATATTTATGTTTGAGTGATTTTATATATTTGATATATATATGTTTATTATTGGCTTTATTTACTGCGAAATAAATAAAGTATAATAAATGTCCTTAGAATCTTGATACAAATTGTATAGTTGCAAGTATGTGACTTGAACATGAGATTATATAATGATTGTATCATATTCTTAAATGTCCCTAGCCGAGTATTATTATTAATTAGGACAATAGTAATACACTGAGGCTAGTATGATAATTGACTGATGACCACATCTCATTGGTCATAAGTATGAAGATACTAAAAGCAATGCATAGGTAACTGTACGAGTACAGGGTACTGGACAGACCCACAGTGAGATACATCATGGTAAATAATAAATGTGTCATATGTAATCTCACAGTGATAATGGTGTAATGATCCTTAGACCTGAAGTCGTTATAATTCTACATGAGAATTAATATATTTTGAATTCGTCAAAAGTTATCTTTAGCCGGATAATGATAAAGGTGAATATCGGATATATTATGAATCATGTGAGAAATATGAACGATCTAGATGGGATTTAAATCTCCTGATAAAGGAGTGATATTATCGGCCTCTTGTTTGAGTGAGACTATGAAATGCATGGCCATGCTCAAATGTTGATTTGATTAAATAGTCTACTCATCGATCAAGAAAATGAAGATTAAATTATGAAGAGGATGACACATTACATGCCTCGAGTTTAATCTATAATATCATGATTTAAAGGGATTATATTACATGGAACATTAGTCATAAAAGGTTGATTGAATCGTTGATTTAATTATTGTTTTATTGGGTAGCAATAATGTGTTACTAGACGCCGTTTATTGTTTATAATTTTATCAGAGAATAAAATTATTGCCAATGAAATAATAACCTACAGGGTCACACACAAAGAATGTTTAAAAGGGAAATTAATTTATTTCATGAATTTAAATTAATAATAATTTAAATTATGATTTTAAATTAATAATAAATAATAATTCGAATTTTATAAAATTAATTAAGTGAGACTTGATTAGTTGAAGATAAAATTTGAAGATGTATTTTCTTGACTTATTTGATTAATTAAGTATGACTTAATTAATTTATTTAAATAAATAAGATTTGTTTAAATAAAATGGCCTAATTGTTTAAGGCTTTATTTTACTTTATTTCTCTTTATAAGCCAAGAGTTGGCAAGCCATTTGGGTGTGAACCAAACTGAAATTTTCAGTTGAGAAGCTAGAGAGAAAATTAAGCTAAGTCAAGAACACATTCCGGATTATTTATTTTGGCTAGTACCAATTTCCGTGGCGAAATCGTTCGACGATTCAAGCAAGCATTCAAGTGTGGATACCGGTGGAGGAGTTGCAAGTTTAGCTCTCAAGATCAACACTTCAAGCTCTCAAGATCAACAAGCTAGGACCTCCATTTGTCATCCATTGGAAAGCTTTAACAAGGTACTATCTTGTTCTTGAGAAATTTTATACCATGATCATCATTTTATACATGGATCCGGGCTTTGGAATTCGTTTTTAATTGTTATTTACGTATTATCCGCTGCGTTATTATGCCCGAATTCCAACAATGGTATCAGAGCTACATGTATAAAAGGATGATTTGGTGTTGTGTTCTTGAAAATGAAACATACATGAATTTATGAAATTTTGCCATGCTTCATTTTAACATACAAAAGATTATCTATAAATTGTTATAATTGTTTGTATGATGTTATAAATTGTTGTAACATGTTTTGGATGATGTACTATATGTTAGATATGTTAAACACATCATTAGAATGATTTTGGAACTGATCAGAACTGATAAAATGCAATCTGCAATGTTTCTGGAGCTTCTGCAATTTTCTGGGAAAAAACTGATGTCCAGGTGTAACGCATTATTGTCATGCGTGTTATCAGATTTGTACAGGTGTTGCGCATCATAGTGATGCGTATCAGTAGTTTGTTACAGGCGTTGCGCATGATTGACATGCGTAACAGACTTGGCGGACAGAGTAGTCGACAGGCGCTGTTGTCTGTTGATGTTGATGATTAGTTTTAGTTAATAATTCTATCTTTTTCTATTTTAATTTGCTTTTAGCTTTTACTTTAGAAAAAGAAAAACTTATTGGTTTTAATCATTAGATTCCTATTGTTTATAATGATTAAAGTTTTAATAATTGAATATTTAAATTGTGAATTTATATATTATTATTAATTCAAAATTTTATTAATTAATTTAATTTCGAATTTTGTAATATATTTAAATTATGAATTTGAAAATTATTATTAATTCGAATTTTATTTTAATTAATGCTTTTAATAATTGAATATTTAAATTTCGAATTTAATATTATTATTAAATGCGATTTTGATTAATTTTAATTTTTAAATTCGATTTTAATTATTAAAATTGAATTTTAATTCCCTTTTAAATAATTAGGTATTTAAATTGTGGAGTTAAATATTAATCGATGTGATCATGATTAATGCGATGTCCCTATAATTGTTATATGAGCATGGTGCATTGGTTATGGCCTAAAGACCCGTAGAATAAATGTTGTAATTTTATTTATGGTCTGTAATAATTAAATACGACTTGCATGTCGTTATTCTTGTAATTATTTATCTCGAATGCAACTCGAGTTCTTTTGTAATGTATTTCAAAACGAGCTTGGAGGCAATCAATGGAGGCTTAGGAAGCAATGAAGAATTATGTAATAATTAGTTATTACAACCATAGATTGACCTTGATCTTTTCATTAGCTCGAAAAGATCGCATAGGATCGGGCCATAACCATCGCACGTTTAATTTTGCGTAACTGCACTTTACATATGATGCATGGATATATTAGATATATGAATGGATGCATGGATGTATGGATATTTTAGAATGTATGTATTAGATACGACACATATGCCATGTTTAAACAAGATAAAATCTGTAACGATTTAAGATTTAAACAAACGATCAAGATCGTTAAATTTTTCTAAAAATCCCTTAAGAAATATTAAGTTAAACAGATGCTTTCCAATAAATAACACTCATTAAATCCTAGATCATTGAGGAGTGGATTTGCCAAAGCAAGGGCTTCTCTTTTATCGTGGTGAGATGTGATTAAGTAAACAAGCTTACTTGAATTGTTATTGTTGGGTCCAACTTAAATAAGTCGTCATAATAGGATTATGAACTTATAAGCATAGAGTTTAGTGAAATCTATTAGATAGATCGGAGCAATATGTTGTTCACTAAGCTATCCAAGAGTTATATACGATATAATTGACATAACGGTCTACCTAAATAATCATATTTAAGAGGAAAGCCAAAGCTGACTTAAAATATGACGAAATATGGATCTTGGCTCACTAAGAAAGGTTTTATGGGAACCATTTTCCGAATTGATAGTAAGGGCTATTAATTTGATAAAAATAGTGGGAGGTATATTACGAATATGCTATAAATCAACTTGAACATAATTGGTTTTACGAAACATGCAAACTAACTCATTTTATGCGATTTTACAAAATTGTAGATAATAAATGGCAAACAACACAAATCACTTTTCGATACGATCAGTCCTAGAAAAGGCAAAGCTGACAGGGACAAACTTCCTAGATTGGTTTAGGAACTTGAGGATTGTCCTCAGGCAAGAGCGAAAGCTGTATGCCATTGAAGTTCCTCACCCAAATCCTCCTCCTACTGGATCCACACGTGCCGAGCAAAATGCTTATCAGAAGCATTTGGATGACTCAACTGATGTGTCATGCCTAATGCTTGCATGCATGGCTCCGGAGATTTAAAAGCAACATGAATTGATGAATGCTTATGAAATAATCGAGCACCTCAAAAGCATGTTTGAGGGACAAGCTCGCCAGGAGAGATATGATACGAGCAAGGCTTTGTATGCTTGTAAACAGGGAGAGCGAGACCCGGTTGGACCACACGTTCTTAAGATGATTGGGTACATCGAACAACTAAGTACCTTGGGCTTCCCGATTGGTCCGGAGGCTCAAATAGATTTGATCTTACAATCACTTAACAAGAACTTTTCTCAATTCGTTATGAACTACAACATGAATGAGATAGATAAGACACCCACTGAATTGTTGGGCATGTTAAGAACTGCTGAAACCAACATTCAGAAGGAATCCCCTGCTCCCATGCTGATGGTGAACAAAGGGGGAGCCAAAGGGAAAAGAAAGTGGAAAGATAATAAGAAGAGGATTGCATCCAAATCTGTTGCCAATCCTAATTCTGCTCCCAAGAAGGCTATTAAGCCCAAAGGAGGTGTCGAAAAGGGTGATTGTCACCACTGTGGTAAACCGGGACACTGGAGGAGAAACTGTCATGCCTATTTGGAAGAACTGAAGAAGAAGAAGGCTGCTGGCCAGACTTCTACTTCAGGTATTTATGTTATAGAAGTCAATTTGTCTACTTCTACATCTTGGGTATTGGATACCGGATGTGGTTCTCACATTTGTATAAATGTGCAGGAACTGCAAAGGAGTAGGGCACTGGCTAAGGGAGAGGTAGACCTACGAGTTGGCAACGGAGCAAAGGTTGCTGCTTTGGCTGTAGGGACTTACCATTTATCATTGCCCACTGGGCTTATATTAGAACTTGAAAACTGTTTGTATGTGCCTTCTATTTGTAGAAACATTATTTCTGTTTCTTGTTTGGACAAGAAAGGTTTTTCATTTACCTTTAAAGACAATGGTTGCTCTTTTGGTTTGAATGACATTACCTATGGTGTTGCACAGTTATTTAGCGGTTTGTATGTTCTTAATTTAGATACTCCTATCTTGAATATAAATAACAAACGACTTAAAACTAATGACTCAAATCAAACATACCTTTGGCACTGTCGTCTAGGCCATATAAACGAGAAACGCATTTCCAAGTTACATCAAGATGGTTTCTTGGATCAGTTTGATTTTGAATCATATGATGAATGCGAGGCTTGTTTACTAGGCAAGATGACTAAAGCTCCTTTTACCGGACAGGGTAAGAGGGCCACCGTACGACTAGAACTAATACATAGCGATGTATGTGGTCCTATGAGATCGATGGCAAGGGGTGGCTATTTCTACTTCATTACGTTTACTGATGATTTCAGTAGATACGGATATGTGTATCTTTTGAAGAACAAATCCGAAGCATTTGAAAAGTTCAAAGAGTATAAGGCAGAAGCAGAAAAGCAAATTGGCGAAAGCATAAAAACTCTAAGATCTGATCGAGGAGGTGAATACTTAAGCCATGAGTTTAAGAACTATTTGAGGGAGTGTGGTATTGTATCACAACTCACTCCTCCTGGAACACCACAATGGAATGGGGTTTCTGAAAGGAGGAATCGTACCTTGTTGGACATGGTGCGATCAATGATGAGTCAAGCAGATCTTCCAATTAGTTTCTGGGGTTATGCCCTGGAAACGGATGCATATACACTAAACCGTGTTCCTACTAAAACGGTTCAACAAACTCCATATGAGATATGGACAGAAAAACGTCAAAGCATGTCCTTTATGAAAGTATGGGGATGTGAAGCGTTTGTGAAACGCCTAATGTCAGACAAGCTTGGACCGAAATCTGAAAAATGTATCTTTGTGGGATACCCAAGTGAAACAAAGGGTTATTCTTTCTATAATCCTTCAGAGAACAAAGTAGTTGTTGCTCGGACTGCTGTATTCTTAGAAAGAGAGCTAGTCTCTAGAAAAGACAGTGGGAGGAAAATAGATCTCGATGAAGATCGAGAACCACTTGATAACATTGAACCTGAGATGGAGCATGAGCAAGATATACAAGATAACACTGCTCAAGAAACACAGGTTGTTCGTAGATCTAGTAGGATTCGCTATGATTCAAGAAGAAATTATGGATTTCTCCTAATTGAAAATGGCGATGTGATGCTCATAGATCAAGATGAGCCTCTCACCTATCAAGATGCTATGAACTCACCAGACTCTAAGAGATGGCAAGAAGCCATGAATTCTGAAATGGATTCCATGTATGAAAACCAAGTATGGACTTTGGTTGATCCACCTGAAGGGGTAAAACCTATCGAGTGCAAATGGATTTTCAAGAAGAAAATCGACATGGAAGGTAATATACAGACCTATAAAGCTCGACTGGTTGCAAAAGGTTTCAGACAAATTCATGGTATTGACTATGATGAAACCTTCTCACCAGTAGCAATGATAAAATCCATCAGAATTATGCTTGCAATAGCGGCTTACTATGATTACGAAATTTGGCAGATGGATGTAAAAACAGCCTTCCTTAACGGAAGCCTTGAAGAGGATGTGTACATGACACAACCTGAAGGTTTTAGAAATCCAAAGGATGCTGGAAAAGTATGTAAGTTGCGTAGATCCATTTATGGATTGAAGCAGTCCTCTCGGAGATGGAACATCCGGTTTGATGAAATAGTCAAAGGTTTTGGCTTTATTCAGAACAAGGATGAACCATGTGTTTACAAAAAATTTAGTGGGAGCCATGTGGCATTCCTAGTATTATATGTCGATGATATATTAATAATAGGGAATGACATTCCTTTTCTACAGGCTGTAAAGACTTGGTTAGGACAAAGTTTCTCTATGAAAGACTTGGGCGAGGCTACCTATATATTAGGGATCAGGATCTATAGAGATAGATCAAGAAGATTAATCGGCTTAAGCCAGAGTACATATATTGACAAAATTTTGCATCGTTTTAAAATGCAAGATGCAAAAAGGGGATATGTCCCTGTATCTCATGGGATAACGATCTCAAAAGAGAATGGTCCTAAATCATTAGATGATAAAGACCGCATGAGTAAGATTCCATATGCTTCAGCAATTGGATCTATCATGTATGCAATGATATGTACTCGTCCGGATGTTTCGTATGCTTTGAGCATGACGAGCAGATACCAGTCTAATCCAGGTGAAGGTCACTGGACGGCGGTCAAGAATATTCTTAAGTACTTGAAAAGGACTAAAGATTCATTCTTGGTGTATGGAGGAGAAGAGAAGCTAACAGTAAAGGGTTACACGGATGCTAGTTTTCAGACTGACAGAGATGACTCTGTGTCTCAGTCTGGATTTGTGTTTTGCCTAAATGGAGGTGCTGTAAGCTGGAAAAGTTCGAAGCAAGAGACAGTAGCTGATTCTACAATGGAATCCGAGTATATTGCTGCATGTGAGGCAGCCAAGGAAGCTGTATGGTTACGGAAGTTCATTACAGAGCTTGGTGTCGTTCCATCGATCGCAGATCCCATAGATCTTTACTGCGATAATAATAGAGCTATAGCTCAAGCCAAGGAGCCGAGAGCTCATAGCAGAACAAAGCATATACTTCGGAGATATCACCTTATCCGAGAGATAAATGATAGAGGGGATATTCACATATGTAAAGTGCATACTGATGATAATATTGCAGACCCGCTGACTAAGGCTCTGTCGCAGCAGAAGCATGAATGTCACACTAGTAGCATGGGTATTCGATACATGGGTGATTGGCTCTAGTGCAAGTGGGAGATTGTTAGTATTGGTGCCCTAGAGGCAATGTATACATAATATTTATGTTTGAGTGATTTTATATATTTGATATATATATGTTTATTATTGGCTTTATTTACTGCGAAATAAATAAAGTATAATAAATGTCCTTAGAATCTTGATACAAATTGTATAGTTGCAAGTATGTGACTTGAACATGAGATTATATAATGATTGTATCATATTCTTAAATGTCCCTATCCGAGTATTATTATTAATTAGGACAATAGTAATACACTGAGGCTAGTATGATAATTGACTGATGACCACATCTCATTGGTCATAAGTATGAAGATACTAAAAGCAATGCATAGGTAACTGTACGAGTACAGGGTACTTGACAGACCCACAGTGAGATACATCATGGTAAATAATAAATGTGTCATATGTAATCTCACAGTGATAATGGTGTAATGATCCTTAGACCTGAAGTCGTTATAATTCTACATGAGAATTAATATATTTTGAATTCGTCAAAAGTTATCTTTAGCCGGATAATGATAGAGGTGAATATCGGATATATTATGAATCATGTGAGAAATATGAACGATCTAGATGGGATTTAAATCTCCTGATAAAGGAGTGATATTATCGGCCTCTTGTTTGAGTGAGACTATGAAATGCATGGCCATGCTCAAATGTTGATTTGATTAAATAGTCTACTCATCGATCAAGAAAATGAAGATTAAATTATGAAGAGGATGACACATTACATGCCTCGAGTTTAATCTATAATATCATGATTTAAAGGGATTATATTACATGGAACATTAGTCATAAAAGGTTGATTGAATCGTTGATTTAATTATTGTTTTATTGGGTAGCAATAATGTGTTACTAGACGCCGCTTATTGTTTATAATTTTATTAGAGAATAAAATTATTGCCAATGAAATAATAACCTACAGGGTCACACACAAAGAATGTTTAAAAGGGAAATTAATTTATTTCATGAATTTAAATTAATAATAATTTAAATTATGATTTTAAATTAATAATAAATAATAATTCGAATTTTATAAAATTAATTAAGTGAGACTTGATTAGTTGAAGATAAAATTTGAAGATGTATTTTCTTGACTTATTTGATTAATTAAGTATGACTTAATTAATTTATTTAAATAAATAAGATTTGTTTAAATAAAATGGCCTAATTGTTTAAGGCTTTATTTTACTTTATTTCTCTTTATAAGCCAAGAGTTGGCAAGCCATTTGGGTGTGAACCAAACTGAAATTTTCAGTTGAGAAGCTAGAGAGAAAATTAAGCTAAGTCAAGAACACATTCCGGATTATTTATTTTGGCTAGTACCAATTTCCGTGGCGAAATCGTTCGACGATTCAAGCAAGCATTCAAGTGTGGATACCGGTGGAGGAGTTGCAAGTTTAGCTCTCAAGATCAACACTTCAAGCTCTCAAGATCAACACTTCAAGCTCTCAAGATCAACAAGCTAGGACCTCCATTTGTCATCCATTGGAAAGCTTTAACAAGGTACTATCTTGTTCTTGAGAAATTTTATACCATGATCATCATTTTATACATGGATCCGGGCTTTGGAATTCGTTTTTAATTGTTATTTACGTATTATCCGCTGCGTTATTATGCCCGAATTCCAACAGAAGTGAAACAGAAGCTGTTCTAAGGAAGGAGCAGATCCCTACAAACACCATTTCTTTCCAGTAATTTCTTGCTATAGTCCAAAAAACCAAATTTCTATTACTATCTGTGCCTTTCTCTTTCAGAAGTGAATCCCATGCATGCTCAAATTTCTCATTCGCTACAACCGTTTGGTTATCTGTTGCTAAGTATGGAATGTCTTCAAGAATCAGTGGCTTTACAGAACCCAAGGAGGGTAAAGGGCTAACCAAAGAAAACATCAATTTGCTAAAAAAGATGGCTTTGCCCAATTGGCTACGCCTTTCTTGAGATTCCTCAGCCAGTAAAGGTTCTGATAATCGCTTTTGTGGCATGTCATCATGTACAAATTGACTGATATTTTTTAAAGCACACAAACACAAGAGAAGGAAGAAGTTCCCAGGCCATGTTACTGATTTCAAGATTGTACTGTTTCAGGCTTTCAGCAATACATTTGTGTTTATAGCTGTAACTGCAAGAAATAATAAACCCCACCAAACAGACACTAAAACTTGTAAACTTTTTGATCCTTTTATGAACACGGATATTATCAAGGTAAACCATATTAAAGCTCCAAGGAAGTACCGTAAAAACCAGCTATACCTTTCACCATTTTTGCTACTATTCCCCAGACAGCATTAGTAAGACATGCAATACCACCAGATCAAGAAAACCAGGGTGCTTGTTAATGCAAGAGCATAAGAAAGAGAAAGCCCCACAAGTCCTGTGTTAAAAAAAAGATTTAACATATTAGTGGAGTACTTAGTTAATCAAACTGCATATGTTATATTCTGATGAATGACAGCTACGGGTACCTGGAAACATCAGCCTCACTGTTTCCCTTGCTGAGGCCTGAGGTGAATTAGACCCTTGAAAAGAGATGGTCCTTGTTTTAGTGTTTCTGTAAAATGAACAATTTTGTTGCACATGCTAATAAAGAAGACAGGTTGCGTGCTCGTGTTAGAATCCTCCCTAATCTGGTCAAATCAAAGAAGAGCATGGGAGAACTAAAATGGAAGCAGTGAAAAATGCTTATGAGGCTTTTTATCTTAAAATAGCTGAAAATAAAGATCTTACATAGACAGACAAGGAACTTAGTGTAGAAATTGCAGTATAAACACCGATTAACATGAAAATGCTGATATTAGGTACTTGAACGCCAAATGCCAGACAAATACTGGCAGCGGCCTGGGGACCTCTGAATCCAAGCTGACTCAGTATCGGAAAATACAGAAACACTGTTCCCTTTGAAATAGGTATGTCCTTACTGTCGTATGTAATCCAGAAACGGCTTCCTCTTCTGTCAATCGTACTCCTGGCAAACATTTCATTGAAATCTCAGCCTCACAGTTTCTATAGCAGAGGTGACTAGATTAGACTCATTGAAAATATCCATCCACTTGCATGTCCCCATTCCATGTTCAAAAATGTTAGTTTGATGACCCGAAGCTTTTAGTCCTGTTCGTGCATTTTATGAGCATTTACAAGTTGTTCAAATGTTGTGCCTGCCATAAGAAGTTCTTTGTAGTTTTCTTATTGAGTGAGCGTTGTCTGCATTTTGTGACCTTGGAAGAAGAATAAGCAAGAGAGACTAGCTAAATTACAGTATTTGCATAATACACTTGCAGCTATAACATGTTAATTACTACAATAATCCCCTTACCAGAATGTTGTCAACCACTGAAAGAAATTCTACTTGGTGAGTCACAAGAATGAGTGAATAACAGTCTTCTTAACTAGAGCAGCCACGACAGTGTAACAATAGCATTATAAATATTAGTTAGCACTACTTAAAACGGTTGAATTTTATGACCTTGGAAGAAGATTAAGCAAGAGAGACTAACTAAATTACAGTATTTGCATAATACACTTGCAGCTATAACATGTTGATTACTACAATAATCCCCTTACCATAAGAGGATCATCAAGAAGAGATGTCAGCATCAGTGCATCACTGCATACTGCTCGACAAAGTTGAATCTTTGTTATTGGATATTTTAATATCCTACATTCAATCCCACGTAGGTGATCACTGCTTTTTAAATTTTTTACTTTTCAGGATCTTCCTATTAGGCAAACAAAACTTGATACTCCCTCGGTCTCTTATTGTGTTTCCTAGACTTTGAATACCGTTTATTATAAGCGGTTGACTATTAATTTACGCATAATTTATAAGATAAAATATAGTTATGAGTGATCTTGTTAATTGGATTCGTATTTATGAGTATTTTAATACAGTGAAGTTTTTATATTTAGTACTAATACGAAATTCAAGATATTAACGATCAAAAGTGTGCGTTGACAAATGTGTTTTTAAAAATATTATGAGACGGAGGGAATAACAGATTAGAGTACAACAAATATTAATACAGTGAATCTATAAAAGTTCATATTTAGTTGAAATTATTCAAGTCAAATTATCTTCTTTTCGTTTAGTTTTACTTCTCAATTTCATAACTAATTTTTCCCGTAAATAAATATTCATTTCTATTTTAAAAATAAATATAGGATTTTTTTTTCAAAACCCTATACTCCCTTTTGACTTTTTTTTTAACATGGGAACCCGCAACCGCTACCCTTCGGGTGCGCTCTGGGTAAACCCATGGGTTCACGCAAACATTAATCAATCAAAAAAAAAGAGACATGTATATTAGGAGAATTTTAATTTTAAAATTTATTTTTTGTTTAAAAATTAATTGTATTCTCATTTTTCTAATATAATAATTAGTAATATTTATAGGAACAAAATTATCTAATTATAATTTTTCTACTATACATAATTTTTTCATAATGAACATGAAAAAACACATAACAAAAGGAGACGCAAAGAGAATTTACGTGTAAAGAGGTTTTAAGAGATTTTCAATAGTTGGACTCGCATGTAGTAAGCGCGAATCTCCTATTAATTATTTTTTCTTTAGTATTATTAAATCGATGAATATTTTTAAAACTGAAATTAGCCGGTTTTAAACCGTCTAATAATATCTAGGACGGCCTAAGCACCGCCTAATTATCAAAAAAATGTTAAATCATCAATTTTTACAGATTTTAGGCGTTTAATGACGGCTAGCGTCTAGGTACCGATTAATCGACCACTTAAACCAATTTTCCAATTTTTAGAACACTATTTTTATTATTCTTTTAAAATATTTGTATATCATCATTATCTTGTGGATGATGTATCTTAATAATAATAATTTAATTCTTAATCTTAGAGTGATAAATGATAACGTTCTCTTTTAAACTGATACATGTATCTTAATATAAAAATAATTTAATGATTTAATTCTTAAGTTTAGAATGATACTAGCATTCTCGTATCAAATCTTTCAAATCTAAACAAACCCTAAATAGTATAGAGAAAATGACCAAAATGCCTATTTTTCACAAGTTTTTGCCCAAAATACTGATTTTGAAAAAAATGGCCCGAAATACCGACGGGATACGGAGAATCGTCCTCCGTGTTAGGGTGTTGCGGAACACCGTGTACCGTATTATGCATGATACGGAGCTGCGTCCTCCTTGTTAGCATGATACGGTGGACTGTGCACCGTGTTAGATGGGTGCGCAGCACTATCACGGAATACCGTCCACCGTATCATGCCCTGTTACGGAACACGGAGCTCCGTATCATGCCTTGTTACGGAACACGCAGCTCCGCAACACACCCCCTATCACGGTACACGATGTACCGTGTCCCGTCAGTAAAAAGGGTCATCCAATTTCCCAGGTGATTATTTTGGGCCATCACCCAATAGTATATCTGTTTTTCAGAGAATTATCATTATTTGTGTTTAACAAATTTTTTTTCTTTATTTACATTTTTTTTGCTTTAAATATCAATACAAAGTTTAAAATTTTAATAATATAAACTAAAATGTATATCTTTTATTTCTTAATAGTTGGGCTTTAGAAATGTAGTGTTACAAGTGTGTTAATATTTTTGGCACGTACTCAATTTATTCAAAAATGGGAGCTTTAACGTGTGAACCCATACGGGAAAGAGGTTGTGTTGTAAAAAGCGAGAATCGGACTTAATCGGTGGAGGCAACGTCCAGGGATTAATCGGGTAGTTGGGAATTAATCGGAATGATTAATTGGTACTAATTTAATATTATTTTTAAATATAATAATTATTATTATACGTAATTATTTTATTATTTTGATTATACATAATATAATAACGTGTTTTAATTCGAAATAAAATATTAATGATCGGAAGATATGATACGATTATATTTTTAGGTGTTTATAAAAGGTAATATCTTCAACTAAAAGTAAATGTGAAAATTATGATTGATGTTTTTAGGTATTTATAAAAGGTAATATTTTCAACTAAAAGTAAATATGAAAAAGTCAATCGACTAATTACCATTAATTGTACGTATCTTTAACTCAAAGTAAATGTGAAAAAGGCAATGGACTAATTACCATTAATTATATTATATTGTTATTTATTTTAGGTTTATTTATTTTTCTTTATAATGAAGGGTAAATAAGTAAATTCACTTAGTACTAAAAAACAGGTACAAAAACTTTTATTGTTTCAGTTTTTATATAATAGTATAAATTATCTAAATGAAAAATTTTAAATATAAGAATTAAATTGTAACTTAACAATCATTTACGTATTTTCCATCCAACTCCCAAACATAAAATCAATTTTGCTCTATAATTTTTTAAATTTAAAAATAAATAAATGAAACATAAATTTTCAATTACTGTACTTAAAGCCTTTGGGGCAGGGAAAAAGGTCCTTTATCTCACAATTTGAAAAAAAAATGGTCCAAAATATCACAACTAAGAAAAATGGCCCTTACCATCACAAAGAAACGCAACAAAACATTGCATGTATACAAAATTGTAAACACTCTGGTTATTGGGCCTGCAAGGTGCAATTGGGCCTGAGCAAATTTTGGAATAACGCATTCAATTCTTGCGTTTATGACACAAAAACGCATTGGAAATATGCGTTTCTAATATACACGCATCTTAAAGATGCGTTTTTGATTTATTTATTTATTTATTTTATTTTATTTTTTTTTATAAAAGGTGGTAATTCAATACATAAAAGCCATACGACATCTACAAGAATGATCGAATCGATCAAACATAGAACAGGATGACATGCTCGTTTTCATAATCAAAATGAGACAAATAAGCAGATGTCTGAAAAAAATGATATGTCTATAGATACTCGCTCTACGCTCCATATCTTCACCAAAGTTCGTTTGAGCCAACGACCACAAATGAAGTTCCGACCAAGCTCTTATCGTTGAATCCGAAACAACTCTCACAAAATAAGGAGAGAAATCCACACCTTTCACCAAGGAGAGAAAAACCACAACTCTCACTAGGAGAGAAATCAAATTAAATTTACAAAGAAAATTGAAATTACACAAAAAATCAAACTAAAACAAGTCTTAGATCTAGAAAAACGGAACTCAAAAGCTAGAGAAACCAGACCCCTCTTGAGACCGAAGATCCACCAAGAATCACAAATCGGAGAAGAAAATCCGGAAACTTCAAGGATTCAGATCTAAGAAAAGGAAGGCAGCAAACAATTCTCACAAGGAGAACTAATTATTGAAGAAAACAAGAACAAAAAAGTAAGAAAATTGGGCCTCCGGTCGGTGAAGGAGCCACCGCCGGAGGAAAATGGAAAACAGAGGCGGTTGTTTTAGAGGAGAGAGAAGAGAGAGAACTTGAGAGAAAAGTAATTGATTGTAAGTTTGTTATTTATTTTTTTTGAAATTTTGTTTTAAATTCCAAAATTAGTAAAAACGTATATTAAAAATGCGTTTTTTAAAAACGCAAGAAAATAATGCGTTTTTGAGTGATAGAAAAAGCCATTTTTCAGAATTGTGATATTTTGGACCATTTTACTTCAAAATGTGATAGAAAGGGCGTTTACCCTTGGGGCAGGTTAAACCCTAGAGAGAAAGGCACAAAATTTAGGTAAATCATCGTCCTCCTTGACGGGCGGCATATGGAATCAGTAGCAGCAGGAAAGATTGGCGGGTGTAATTGCCACCGCAAGGTTTTAGCGTTGCCGTCTTGTTGTTCTTCTCCGAGACAAGTAGTATCTCTTGTTAACATTCGCTCTTATCATAATAATAATTTTGTTCAATTTTCTCTTAGATTAAGTACTGTTCCTTCCCGTCCAATAACCATGATACGAAGTAGTAAGCACGTTTGGAAGTATAGTTATTCTACTAGTTTAGAAGAAAGTAATAATTATAATAATGACACTGCTAATCAAACTAAGAAATTATTAATGATGATCAAGAAGAAGCTCAGTGCAGCTAGAAACTCCCCTAGAATCTTGGCATACTTGTTATCACATGGACTACTCTTCGCATTTACTATCACTGTACACACCTTGTTTGCTAGAAATTCTGCATTGGCAGCCTCATACGATAGAATTGGTGGATCATCATCACTACTATCCTCATTATTATCATCTTCGTCTTCATCATCTTTGTTATCTACCTCTAGTTCCTGTTCTTGCAATTGCCAGAATACTAGTCCATCCATTCACATAAATATCGTCTTTCCATATGAGTTTCGACTATGCGCTTCTCTCACTGTTACGCTACTAGCCAATATTTGTAGCATGCTACATCCGCTTCTGGACCAATTAATTATGTCTAAACGACGTGGAAGTATGCTCTTCTTTCAGGTTTGATACTTATCTTCTCTGCAGTTACTCTTTTTATACAATAATGGATACATATCCTTAGCATTATAGGTAGCCTAGTAATATCCCCTCACCATCGGTAATAAGAGACGGTTGGAGCCTTAGTGAGGACAAATGTGTGCGTGAGTATTTAAAATACACAAATATATATATAGTCAGGATCTTGAATATATTATTTTCATTTTCTCTTTGATTTTGTTGTCTTGCTGTCTCATCAAGGTTGCGGTTTCAGACAAGGAACAGGCATTACGAAGGAAGCTTAAGAAAATAGCCGAAAATGCAGATACATCCACCTTAAACGGTCTGAACTACCTATTGAAAGGTTTACTCACTGACAGAACCCTCTTTTTTTCCCTCATAATTTTTAATCCTCAAGTTAGCTAATTTGGTTAGCTAACTATATATGTATTGACAGGTGAACTGAACAAACAAACTTTAGTTAGCTAATTTGTAAGTCTTGCTATCAGCTGGGATTAACCTGTTTGTGGTGGTTGTAATTTGACAAGTCCCTAATAATTTTGCGGGGTAACAAGGCTTGGTATTAATGAAAACCTGTCAGTTCTTAACTACCATTCTTATATCATATTGTTAAATTATTCACTACAAGAAAATTTTTAATATCTAGTGCGTCTAGTCTATGTAATTATATACTGCCTAATATACTTAATTATAAGAAAATAGGAGACTCTGAATTATAGTTACAAGTCCGAGTGTTTAGTGTCCTACACGGGTACTAGAGGCAAAATGTAAGAGTCCGGGTAACATACCTCAGCAATAGTTTGAAGATGTGTACCCCATTTGATTCTACTAGTTATCCCGTATTTTGTAAAATATATATAGGTTGCAGATTATAAATTTCCAGTACTTCTGAAGCAGGTTAATCCTTTATTAATTTTCAGAATACAATAGTAATTCTAATTTGTCATCATCGCCAAAGATCAACGATCCTCTGTCAGTTATAGCTAGGTTGATATATCTATAGTTTGATGCAATGTGGTTTATCAAGACCATTTGGTCTATATCAAAGTTTTTAGTCAAACTAAATTTTATGTTAAGTTGTCAGTTGTAATGTAAACATCTATAACTTTAGCATTTATATATAACTTGGAGCTTCATAATAATTTCAAGCTTAGCTGACTCTTTTCTTGAGGCGCTTCTTATTTTTTTCCGATTGACATGACATGCATGTAATTGTAAGAAGTTTCCTCATATTATGCTTTGATAGTCTGATTATTTATCATACGCAAAGCTCGTGATTGCTTGAATTGTTTAATGATTGTTATGAAACGCATGTTTCTATACTATCATGTTATCATACATGTTCTGGTTATTCTCTTACACACAGCTTGTAATCGTTCTCTTAGCTATTGAATATAGATTGATATATGATTCATTAATTACTTTAATGTTATCCTATATGTTCCCAATGATTCTCATACACACGGCCTGTTTCTCATATTTAAATTTTCAACCTTTTTGTTATTTTGCAGAGGTGGTAAAAGCTCTTCTGCAATATAACGATTCGTCTATCCATTTTACCGATTTATGTGTAAGTTCGTTGCGTGTGTGTGTGTGTTCGACCACATAGCTAGTCCATTTGAATAGCCTATTAATTTTTCCCAGAAATTTGAGGAGTATTATTTCAAATGCACATTATGTATTGCACTTTAGGTTTAGTTTAGTTGTACCTTATGGGGTATATATATTTGAGAAATGCTAGAGGTCCCAAAATAGATCCTAAATGACACATGACACGTTTTATTTAGTAGTATTTATATTAATATACAAGGGTTTCACTACATCATGAGGGAAGAAACAATAAACTTACAACTCATCGTTTGATAACTCTAGAATTACTCTGTATATTTTATGCATCGACATACACTTTGTTGGTTTCAGTGTTTCATGCGTTATAGGCTTATAGCAAAAGTTTCCCATGCTTATCCCCATGATATTTATTATCATTTGAATTTCATGATAATTGTTTCTATCTAGTATTCCCAGGTTTGATTTTTTACTTGAGACGTTACTATATTTACTCAAATGTATATGCTTCATAGTTCATACCACTTATTATAACATACAGGATTGAGATTAGCTTGGGATGATTGCAAATGCCCCATACTTTTTTACAATATACTAAGACAAATAGACATGCTTCTGAAGTCGCAATTATTGCAGACAGTGTATGCACCTGTGATGGGATTAAGAACGCGGTTCGAAGAATATCTAAGTAGAGAGCTTCAGAAAGACGAAGTTGAGAATACATTGGTAAATGCAGATGACAATGATGAATGTAAAAACAAGACCAGTATGGTTAAGGCTACCAGCAGCACTGAAAATGTGTATACCGTCGTTACTGTGTTGGTGCTTGCTACTCGTGAACACTTGATTCCATATTTCAAGGAACATGGAAGAAAATGCCATGATTCCTTTGAAGTTCTCCAAACACTTCAGCGTATCCCAAAAAATGAAATACAGGTAACCAACTGAATAGTATACAACTCCACAGATTTTCTTTTATGATTGTTATTTTATAGCCTTTTTGAGTTGTGTTCACGTCAAAACAGTCTGTCGAAGTACTGTGGTCGCCACGAAAAGATAATGAGATTTTTCTGGAGGATCAACTACTGGGAGACTTTCCCAGGCTGAAGCGAATAGAAAAAGGAATTATCTACACGAAAAGTAAATAAAAGGTTAGTCGACTTGACAGCTATCAAAAATCTATCAAGTTTCACAAAATTTTCTCAATGTTTATTTGTTAATCTTTTTTTCTAATTTGCTTTTGCTATTACTACTATAAGCATCTCTTTCAGGGACATGTAAATAAAACTCAGACTTGTGACAGTTTCTCATACCACATGTCGGCCGTACTGAATGCATGTGTCTGCAGAGAGGACAGGCTTCTTTCCCCACTTTGTATGCCCGCTTTGTTCCTCAAATTATATTACCCCTGTCCTTGCTACAACGTAGCTGTGCGAAGAAGACTTTATCATAGTTGATGTACGAGTGGATATAGTTGATTATTCTTTACTTCAATATAGTCGAACACGAGAATGGTTCTGTGATTTAATCTTAGGTGCTCTGCTCCATATATTGTGAATGTAAATTTATAGAAGATATGCTTATATTTCAATCTGTACTCATCTAAAATTTTAACAAGCTTATACTTTTGACCTGTTAATCAATACTGTCATTCAATCCCGTGCAATTACCATTTTGTGGATTAGTAGGCAGTTTTCTTGTTGTTCACATACTTACAATAATCCTACTAGTTTAGAAGAAGGTGATCCTAATAATAACAACAATGCTGGTACTAGGCCATCATCATACGATATGACAGATCATTATCTTTATCATGTAGCTCTACACTATGTTCTTGCAATTGTCAGATTACTAGCCCATTTATTCAGATAAATATCGATTTACTCCAATTATCCGCTAATATTATTGCGATGGTAGCCCATGTTTATAGCAAACTACACCAACTTCTAGACCAATTAATGATGTCTCTACGAGATGGAACTCTGCTCCTCTTTCAGGTTTGATTCAATTTACTTGTCTGCAACTTCCCTTTTTATACTATAACGTACTCATAATATCCATAGCATTATAGCCTAGTGATACCCTTTGGTGAGGGTTCGAGCCTCTCAGACATATTTCTGCGCGACTAAGTATTTATGTTTCTTGTCATGCATATATATAATATAGTCGGGGATTTTTATTTTAAAATGTGCATACTGACAAACACTCGAACCACCATAGAGAGTAAACATTATCTTGTCATGTCTTCATTTTGTTTCATACAACCTACAGTCAGTTGCATCTATCTATATAAGAGAATATGTTGATATCTAACTCGTTTACATTGTAATCTGTAAACTACTAACTGAACTCAACATCTCTAAAGTTAAAGACATTGGGTTAACTTTGGCTTCGTACCAAATAAACAAACTTTAGTTAGCATATTTGTAACTCTTGATATCAGGGATTAACCTGTTTATGGCTGCTGTAACTTTATATGTCCCTAACAACTTTCCAGGTAAGGAGGGCTGGTATAAATGGAAAGCTGTCAAATCTTAACTACCATTCTCATAACCTATAGTGAATTGTTCACCACAAGAAAATTTGTTACTAATATCTACTGAATTCTAGTCTATGCAATTAACTATTGTCTAACATACTTCATTGTAAGTATGTAACAGACTCACTGAATTTCTAACTACTTTTGCTGACTCAATTGGGATCCATCTGGTTTCTACAACTCTGTTAGGCGATGTAAACTTTGCCACATATACAGGGGTTGTAGCTGAAGTTCTGAACGTCTTTGTCACCTGGACTAGGCTAGAAGTCCAACATGTATAGGTGCCCGAGTGTCAGACTCGACAACATTTTGAAAAATATACATGATTTTGGCCTAAAATAAGGGTCCTAGTCCGAGTGTCCTATACGGCTACTCGAGGCAAAGTGTAGAGTCCAGGTAACATAGAACCTCAGCAATAGTTTGACGATGTGTGCCCCATTTGATTCTACTGGTTTCCCATATTATATAAAAAATAGGTTGCGGATAATAAATTTCCAGTATTTTTGCTGCAGGTTAATCCTTTATTAATTGTCAAAAAATAGAAGTAATAATTAGTCATTCTCGCAAAATATTAAAGGTCCTCTGTCATTTCTAGTTAGGTTGATATATCTATAGTTTGACGCAATGTGATTACATGTTACTTTAGCATTAATTATAATTTTTAGCTAACTCTTTCCCTGATTTCCTATTTTTCTCTGAAGTTGCGGTTTGTTCTTATTTTTGTCCGATTGATATTTCCCTTATATACGCTCTGTTCGTTATTATATACACAAATATCATGACCGTTCTAACTGTTTCATGGTTTTCCGATTCTTCTCATACACACAGCCCGTTTCTCATTTTAAATTTGCAACCCTTTCATTATTTTGCAGGGGTGGTGAAAGCTCTTCTTTAATGTAATGATTCCTCATTCCTCTATCCATTTTAGCAAGCTACATGTAAGTTAATTGTGTGCGTGTGTGCGCGTGCGCATGGTCCATTTAAGTAGCATATTGATTCTGTCCAGAAATTCTAGGAGCCCTGATTAACTCGTATACACATTATGTATTGCACTTAAGTTGTACCTTTGTTCTTTGTTAAGTATATGAATCTGTTCTATGCATACTTGAGATTATATTTACTCACATATACCATCATTCGTGTGAAGTGCTGCGAACACTTCAATGTATCCCAAAGAACGATCATTGTCTTGTTATTAAAAGTTTTTCTTTTCTTATGTAAAAACTTGTGGTTGCCATGAAAAGAAGACGAGGTTCTGATAGCTCATCAAATTCTTTCTCATTATTCATAGTGAGAGGTTGGTATTATATTTCCATAAAAGTGATCGTCTTGGATGTATGTTCTACATCCATTTGTTTATTTGAATCTTCGTAGAATGATATCTCTGAAGTTTCTTTCTTTGTTTTTTTTTTTTTTGCCAAGTTTGTTTTTCTATATACAAACTATACCAATCAGTGGGTGTTTTCTACATTTTCCTATAAACGAATCCACCTGGTACGCAACCAACAGCCACCTTTTTTAAAGAAGAACCAACACCAAGTTTTATACTCCATCAGTTGCCATTTCTGTTGGATGCCAGCAGTCCGGGAGGGGAGAATCAGGAAATGAAACAATCAGAAGATGTGTGAGTTCATAGAATGCAACATCTAGCATGGAAACATTTGAATTTACATCAACAATCTTTGTTCAGGAGTGTAGTTGCTACCTTAAACACCAACACTTGCAAGTGCCTACGTTATTTTACAGGCCATTATAGCCTCTAAAATTTTCAATGAAAAGAAATGTAAACCACTTCTCCTTGGTCTTTAGGAAACGGTATGGTTCAAAAGAATGTTTAATAACTTAACTTAACAATGGTATGTTATACAAGTACTTGTAAAATTAAGAATAAGATAAGTTGTTTGTGTTTCACTATGCATTTGGACAGGTTAAAGAACTTGATCTGTATTTTTTTTTGAAAGCAAGAGACACTTCATTAATTCGAAATAGAGACACTTCATTTTTTTTTGAAAGCAAGAGACACTTCATTAATTCTTCCACTGTTTCAGAAATAGAGATGCAAAATTCACAACACTATCAACACGGGGATTAACCTTATTCCACACCAACGAGTTTCTGGCACGCCATAACGCCCAACACAACATAACAGCTTCACCCTTACACATAGCAACAAACCACCCTATGAAATCTGGCTCATTGTTATAGCTAACACCTCTGTCAAACTTACCCCAACACTGTAAAGCAAAAAGGCATGTTACCAAGATATGCAAAATAGTCTCATCATCTTGGTGACAAATAGGACATGACCGGCACCCTTTTCTGAGCTAACTTTCTAGCCGTCCTCCATAACACATCCTTAGCTTTCGGAGGAATTTTTAAATTCCATAATTTCCTCCAGAAGCCCGAGTTATCTGCTTGCCAACTACCTTTTTGTTTCTGAATTAATCTATAAGCACTCTTCACCCAATAACAACCTGAAACTTCCGGACTCTAATAGACCCTATCTGTGCCATTTTGATTATCTAATGGAATTCCAAGAATTAAATTCCTATCCCTCTCATTAAACAATTCAGAAATTAAATTCACGTCCCAAGCGTACACCCTTGGAACAAACAGAGAATTAACCTTTTGATTAATCCGCCACCCCCCATGTAATGCCCACCGCCAGAACCTTTTGAGCCTCCCAAATACTTCTCCAAACAAAACTTGGATTACTACCTAATTCTGCTGTAAGAAATGATCCATTCAGATAATATCTTGCTTTAAAAATCCTAGCAATTAGAGAATTAGGCTTCGAAATCAACTTCCATCCTTACCAGAAGAGCAATGTTAAAATCTAGGGATGGGAAAACAATCCGATCCGACGGATACCCGATTCGAAATTCGATTTTTTATCCGATTCGAACCCGATATTTTGGATTTGGATATGGATATGGATTTAAATTTTAAACCCGAAAGATTTTGGATATGGATATGGATTTCATGAAACCCGATCCGAAACCCGAAACCCGATCAAAACCCGAGCCGAACCCGAAACCCGAAAAATACCCGACTTTTATTTATTATATTTTATATTTTATATTTTATATATTATATATTATATATAAATGTATATTATAAATACATATTATACATACACTATTATATATATATATATATATTATATAAATGTATATTATAAATACATATTATACATACACATATCTTTGAGACATAAGATATGGAAAGATCGAGAAAATAAATTGTCATGGATGTAGCGGTATTTTTTAACTTACTTACACAATTTTTTTTAATTTTTTTGTTAAGCAACTTATTTACACTATTTTTAATTTTGAATACCCGAAAAAAACCCGATCCGATCCGAAACCCGACGGATTTGGATTTGGATATTGAGTTTTGGATCCGAAACCCGATACGATCCGAAACCCCGAACCCGAAAATATTTGAATTTTGCAAAACCCGAGCCGAACCCGACCCGTTCCCATCCCTATTAAAATCCCTCAAGTTTCTAAAACCCATACCCCCGGACCCTTTATTTTTACACACTATCCCAACACAAACCAATGAATACCTCTCCCTTGAGCCGAAGAGGCCCACCAATACTTTGCCATAATTTGCTCCAACTCCCTGCTCAACTCCAATGGAAGAAGGAAAACACTCATTGCATATGAAGGCAAAGATTGGGTCACCGTCTTTATTCCTACCCATCATATTTGGAAGACCCAAATACGTACTCTGCTCATTCGCTTCATTTATACCCAACGCTTGGCAAATATCCAGCCTCACACTAGTAATTGTGTTTGAACTAAAGAAAATTGAGGACTTCGCCAGGTTAACTTTTTGACCCGAAGCAGTCTCAAACTTTTTTAATAACTCCCGGATCTTACCTGCTTCCACCATTGAAGCTTTACAGTACATGTAATATTCGTAAATTTTTCGAATAAATTTTTCGAACCTACTTGATATTTTTATTTAAAAATATTTTAGAAAAGATACACTAGTATGTATATTTTTTTATAAATTTTTAAAATTATATATTCGTACTATATTTAATTAATAGTGTTTATTAAAAATTTGAGAAAAATAGTATTTTTAAATTTTGAGTCATATTTATTTTTAAGAAACGAAATTAGAATTTCGTTTTAATTAATTAATCGGGGGAAAAACGATATCTTTTCACCAAATATTTTATTTAATATAAACATAATAATTATTTTATTTTTTTTATTTTCTGCATTAGTTTTTGTCTCCCATTTTAATTATTAAATTGTCCACTAAAAATATTAATGGAGCACTAAAATTCCATTGTCTCCCACAATTAATTCTTTTTAATTATTAAATAGCCCACTTCATTTTGTTCCACCATTATAATTTTTAATTCCCACTCTTGTTCCTTTTTATTCCACTAACCAGAAAAAAAAATCGGACATTGTATTCATTTTATATATAAACAGAGCTGAGACATTATTTTCAGAACTACAAACCAAAACTCGCCTATATACACTTATATACAAAACAGAGTAAACCATCAGTGCTTGTATCGTTCGGATTTGGGGTTTGTGTTGTTCCGATTAGTCGGAGGAGAGGTAATTGGAGAATGCAAAGAGGGGATTCGAGGGAGTGGAGAGAGGAGAAGAAAGAGGGAGTTGCAAGGGAGGTTGTGGTTGATTGGGGATGGTTTCGGTGGTGGGAGGAGATAAAGAGAGGGGAAGGAGAAGGAGAGGTGGTGGTGATGTTTTGTTATTGTGATGATTGTGGGTTTGCAGCGGAGTTATAAGGGGAGGAACGGTGGTTGTCGGTGTTGATCGGAAGTGTAGAAGGAGGGCAGGGGTATGGTGCGAGGAGAGAAAGAGGAGGAGAACAGAGAGAGAGTGAGACGGAGAAAAGATAGATAGTGAACGGAGAGAGGAAGAGATGGGGCGGAGGGAGAGAGAGGAACGGAGAGCGAGAGCGAGAGCGTGAGAGAGAAGTGGAGAGATTGAGACAGGGAGAGAGATTCGGAGAGAGAGACGTTGGTGGACAGAGAGAGTGGAGAGATAGCAGAGAGATTGAGAACGAAGAGAGTGAGGGGACGGTGAGATTGAGAGAGACGACGGAGATGGTGGAGAGAAACGAGAGATGAGTTCGAGAGAGAGATGCGAGAGGGAGAGCCAGGAGAGGGAGAGATTGTCAGAGAGATTGAAAGAGAGATTTGGAGAGATAGCGGAGACAGTCGAGAGAAAGAACGCAGGTGGGACCCACACGGAAAGGTGGGACCCACAAGGTGCAGGTGGGACCCACATCTATGTGCAGTAGAATATTAATAAAATAATACGGACTGATAAATTTATAATCGAATGGTTGATGTGTTAATCGGGGTTTAATTATTTGGATTATTATTTAAAACAGTTGGTAGTAATAATTTACTAAAAATGGAATTATTTATTAATTGAGTTATTTAGTAGTAATGATGGATTTAATGTGAACAAAAATGGATAATTGAATAATTTTGTTGTGAGATTAATATTAATTAAATTAGGGAATTTTAGAGGATTTATAAGAGCTAATTTAAGTGTAATTTGAATAGTTAATTATTAGCAATTAAATAGAAATATTTTGTGATTATTTGGGCATAATTTGGTAATGTAATGATTTTTTTTAAAAGAAGGAATAATTATGAATAAATAGAATTAAATACGGTATTATTTTAGAAAGCTGATATTTAATATTTGAGGATTTATTTATTTAATTCGAGGATTATTTAATATTTGAGGATTTATTTATTTAATTCGAGTATTAATTGTGACGGGAGGATTTATTTATTTAATTCGAGGATTATTTAATATTTGAGGATTTATCTATTTAATTTGAGGATTAATTGTTGTTTTGAGAATTTATTTATTTAATTCGAGGATTAATTATTGTCTCGAGGATTTATTTATTTAAATTAAGGATTAAGTGTTGTCTCGAGGATTAATTGGTTAATTATGTTTCTTTTATCGTGGAATAAGATAATTATTTGAGGATTATTTATTGATTGAGTCTTTATATAGGATGTCAATGGTATTATTTTAGAGGATTGATATTTAGCATTTTAGGATTATTTTGATGAACCAGATCGGACCAGATTATTTTAGAAGCTAAAAATCGGATTATTATTAAATTATTATTTGTGAGATTTAAAAATGGAAAAGGTTTCGTATAAAAATGTTGAGTTTTAGAATTACTCGAGAAACCATTTTGGGGTAGGATTTCGGAGGAGTTAGGAGACTCGTTTGGAAAAGCTTAAAGAACGAAAGTTGTAGATATGCAAAGGTACTATATAGCGGTGAATAGAAGTTGATTGAAAGGTGATCAGAAGTGGAGTTAAATAATAGATGAACTAGGCCGGAGAAGGTGAAATGCCGGAGAACCAGAGACGTGGAGCAAGTTGGAGTATCGTACCGCGGAACCAGGCAAGTTTATTTATGTATACTCTATCGTTCAGAGTATCTATATTTTTAAATATATGAAATGTGTTGAATAGATTTAAATCCATAATTGCAAGTTTACTAATTCGTACTCCATCGTTCGGAGTATTTATTTTAAAATATGCTGATTAAATTTTTGATATACAAAATCAAATATTCTTTCTTGTGGTTTATATCAAAATCTACTATTATTCGAGGTGTTGATATTATTATTCGAAATGTTGATATTATTATTTGGGGTGTTGAAATTATTATACGAGGTGTTGAAATCTATTTCATGAATTGGTACATTTATGGAGATATTTCATTCGTATTTGTAGAAGAGATGATAAAGATATATTTAATAATATTTTCATACTAAAAATATTTATACTTAAGAGTGGGTTATATATATATAAATTGCTTTGTGAATTATTGTTTTTGAAAGCAAAAGTGACCGGAGTAACGCACCGGCCCAATCGATTATTGAAGAGTGATGGGCACGAGAAAGACGGGCTCACTTTTCTGATATCATTAAGGGTGATGGGCACGAGAAAGACGGGCTCACCCTTCCGAGAAGTTTTATTTGGGTGGTTCGAGACGTCGACCATCCTTTCTATCGATAGAAATGAGTAGTGACAATGGATTGATCATCCATTACTTGAGTAGGCGTTATGAGCAGAAATCCAATCTTTGACATCCTAACGGTTAACCGATGCCTTTGTGGTTCTGTTAACTAGAGGGTTGATCTGAGCAGTTGGTAAATTTTATTTATTCAAATCAATTGAACCGTTTTGAGGAGTATTTTTGAGTTATATGAGGAGTATTTTGAGAAGTTATTGAGATGTATTTATTCTTTCATATGAGTAGTATTTTGAGAAGTTATTGAGATATATTTATTATTTCATATGAGCAGTATTTTGAGGAGTTATTGAGATATATTTATACTTTCACATGAGTAGTATTTTGAGATTTATAAAAAAATTCTGAGTTGCTCTCTTTTCAAAAGTGGATATATTATATAGTGATACAAAACATATTTTGTCGAGTTTTTGTCGTATTATAAGATATCTATATATACTTGCTGAGCATTCTTTGGCTCATACTTGCTATTTAAATATTATAAAACAGAGACGAACAGTGATGGCTCTAGTATGGCGAACCGTGATTAAGGAAAAGAGAAGTCAATTGATTCAGCGTGTTAATTTTATAGCTTCTGAGGAGGGTGCAGTCTGGGAAGGTATTTGCATAATGTTTATTATCTAGCACTTTGGAGTTGTAATAGTATTTTAGAGATTCTGGGAAGTGAATTTGAGATGTAATATCATTTGGAATTAGTGAGTGCTTGTTCTAAGGTTATAACCCGTGGAGTTGTTACGAAAGTTGTTATAGATTTCATTGTGAGCAGGTGATTGAATCTTCCGCAAGAGATGTGACGACCTGGATTCCTGTAGGAAATTTGGGGGCGTTACAAGAATGGTATCAGAGCAGTAGGTTATAAATCTTAGAACGAGTGTAGGAGGAGTTATGATTATATGAGAGTGAGTTTATAAGCCAAGAAATCGATAGGTATATATATAGTAGGAGTTGTGAGGTGGAGGCAAGATGGCCATTAGCAGTAGTAGAATCAATTAGGACGAGAGAAATGTGTATCCAGGATTTATTTGTTGGGTGAAATATGAGTATATAAAGGTAGGTATACATAAATATGCATATATCTATAACTGCAGATATATATGTGTATATATGTGTATATGTACAGATATGTACTGTTTGTTTTCATAAATAAATATTTCGTGGGTATGCAATGTTATTAGACTAAACCATATTGGAATAGGTGGAATCGAGTGAGGCTGTGACGTTTGGAGAAGTACAGAAGGGATAAATAGAGTAGATTTTATAGATGGAGACAAAACAAGAAGAGTATGAAGGTATTATGTATGGATTTGGATGATGAAGGAGCTCAAATATTCCAATAGGGATTGAAACAATAGATTGGAAATAATGATGCAAGGTTTAGAGTGAATTGATTTAGAAGGATAAAGATGAGAAGAAAGAGGTATATTTAATGATTAGTAAGAGAAAAGAGTATGAGGAATTTTAAGGATTAGTTAAGATTTACTATTGAGGATAAGGTGTATTTTGAGGATAGAGGGACGATAAGAATAAACGGAAGAAGTAGGTATAAGTGATGTGTCAGTATGAAAATAGAGGTATGTTAATCTGAAATGGGATAGACAGTTTAGCATGAGAATTTATAATCGAAATAGGAGAGTATATAATTGGTACAAAGGGATGAGGATGTGTTGGAAAGTAGAGAGCGAATAAGCAGCCTTAGTTTTTGCCTACGTTGATTCCAAGGACGGAATCCTTTTAAGGAGGGAAGACTGTAATATCCGTAAATTTTTCGAATAAATTTTTCGAACCTACTTGATATTTTTATTTAAAAATATTTTAGAAAAGATACACTAGTATGTATATTTTTTTATAAATTTTTAAAATTATATATTCGTACTATATTTAATTAATAGTGTTTATTAAAAATTTGAGAAAAATAGTATTTTTAAATTTTGAGTCATATTTATTTTTAAGAAACGAAATTAGAATTTCGTTTTAATTAATTAATCGGGGGAAAAACGATATCTTTTCACCAAATATTTTATTTAATATAAACATAATAATTATTTTATTTTTTTTATTTTCTGCATTAGTTTTTGTCTCCCATTTTAATTATTAAATTGTCCACTAAAAATATTAATGGAGCACTAAAATTCCATTGTCTCCCACAATTAATTCTTTTTAATTATTAAATAGCCCACTTCATTTTGTTTCACCATTATAATTTTTAATTCCCACTCTTGTTCCTTTTTATTCCACTAACCAGAAAAAAAAATCGGACATTGTATTCATTTTATATATAAACAGAGCTGAGACATTATTTTCAGAACTACAAACCAAAACTCGCCTATATACACTTATATACAAAACAGAGTAAACCATCAGTGCTTGTATCGTTCGGATTTGAGGTTTGTGTTGTTCCGATTAGTCGGAGGAGAGGTAATTGGAGAATGCAAAGAGGGGATTCGAGGGAGTGGAGAGAGGAGAAGAAAGAGGGAGTTGCAAGGGAGGTTGTGGTTGATTGGGGATGGTTTCGGTGGTGGGAGGAGATAAAGAGAGGGGAAGGAGAAGGAGAGGTGGTGGTGATGTTTTGTTATTGTGATGATTGTGGGTTTGCAGCGGAGTTATAAGGGGAGGAACGGTGGTTGTCGGTGTTGATCGGAAGTGTAGAAGGAGGGCAGGGGTATGGTGCGAGGAGAGAAAGAGGAGGAGAACAGAGAGAGAGTGAGACGGAGAAAAGATAGATAGTGAACGGAGAGAGGAAGAGATGGGGCGGAGGGAGAGAGAGGAACGGAGAGCGAGAGCGAGAGCGTGAGAGAGAAGTGGAGAGATTGAGACAGGGAGAGAGATTCGGAGAGAGACAGACGTTGGTGGACAGAGAGAGTGGAGAGATAGCAGAGAGATTGAGAACGAAGAGAGTGAGGGGACGGTGAGATTGAGAGAGACGACGGAGATGGTGGAGAGAAACGAGAGATGAGTTCGAGAGAGAGATGCCAGAGGGAGAGCCAGGAGAGGGAGAGATTGTCAGAGAGATTGAAAGAGAGAGATTTAGAGAGATAGCGGAGACAGTCGAGAGAAAGAACGCAGGTGGGACCCACACGGAAAGGTGGGACCCACAAGGTGCAGGTGGGACCCACAAGGTGCAGGTGGGACCCACATCTATGTGCAGTAGAATATTAATAAAATAATACGGACTGATAAATTTATAATCGAATGGTTGATGTGTTAATCGGGGTTTAATTATTTGGATTATTATTTAAAACAGTTGGTAGTAATAATTTACTAAAAATGGAATTATTTATTAATTGAGTTATTTAGTAGTAATGATGGATTTAATGTGAATAAAAATGGATAATTGAATAATTTTGTTGTGAGATTAATATTAATTAAATTAGGGAATTTTAGAGGATTTATAAGAGCTAATTTAAGTGTAATTTGAATAGTTAATTATTAGCAATTAAATAGAAATATTTTGTGATTATTTGGGCATAATTTGGTAATGTAATGATTTTTTTTTAAAAGAAGGAATAATTATGAATAAATAGAATTAAATACGGTATTATTTTAGAAAGCTGATATTTAATATTTGAGGATTTATTTATTTAATTCGAGGATTATTTAATATTTGAGGATTTATTTATTTAATTCGAGTATTAATTGTGACGGGAGGATTTATTTATTTAATTCGAGGATTATTTAATATTTGAGGATTTATCTATTTAATTTGAGGATTAATTGTTGTTTTGAGAATTTATTTATTTAATTCGAGGATTAATTATTGTCTCGAGGATTTATTTATTTAAATTAAGGATTAAGTGTTGTCTCGAGGATTAATTGGTTAATTATGTTTCTTTTATCGTGGAATAAGATAATTATTTGAGGATTATTTATTGATTGAGTCTTTATATAGGATGTCAATGGTATTATTTTAGAGGATTGATATTTAGCATTTTAGGATTATTTTGATGAACCAGATCGGACCAGATTATTTTAGAAGCTAAAAATCGGATTATTATTAAATTATTATTTGTGAGATTTAAAAATGGAAAAGGTTTCGTATAAAAATGTTGAGTTTTAGAATTACTCGAGGAACCATTTTGGGGTAGGATTTCGGAGGAGTTAGGAGACTCGTTTGGAAAAGCTTAAAGAACGAAAGTTGTAGATATGCAAAGGTACTATATAGCGGTGAATAGAAGTTGATTGAAAGGTGATCAGAAGTGGAGTTAAATAATAGATGAACTAGGCCGGAGAAGGTGAAATGCCGGAGAACCAGAGACGTGGAGCAAGTTGGAGTATCGTACCGCAGAACCAGGCAAGTTTATTTATGTATACTCTATCGTTCAGAGTATCTGTATTTTTAAATATATGAAATGTGTTGAATAGATTTAAATCCATAATTGCAAGTTTACTAATTCGTACTCCATCGTTCGGAGTATTTATTTTAAAATATGCTGATTAAATTTTTGATATACAAAATCAAATATTCTTTCTTGTGGTTTATATCAAAATCTACTATTATTCGAGGTGTTGATATTATTATTCGAAATGTTGATATTATTATTTGGGGTGTTGAAATTATTATACGAGGTGTTGAAATCTATTTCATGAATTGGTACATTTATGGAGATATTTCATTCGTATTTGTAGAAGAGATGATAAAGATATATTTAATAATATTTTCATACTACAAAATATTTATACTTAAGAGTGGGTTATATATATATAAATTGCTTTGTGAATTATTGCTTTTGAAAGCAAAAGTGACCGGAGTAACGCACCGGCCCAATCGGTTATTGAAGAGTGATGGGCACGAGAAAGACGGGCTCACTTTTCTGATATCATTAAGGGTGATGGGCACGAGAAAGACGGGCTCACCCTTCCGAGAAGTTTTATTTGGGTGGTTCGAGACGTCGACCATCCTTTCTATCGATAGAAATGAG
This sequence comes from Kitagawia praeruptora, assembly GCA_037693485.1. Taxonomy (NCBI): domain Eukaryota; kingdom Viridiplantae; phylum Streptophyta; class Magnoliopsida; order Apiales; family Apiaceae; genus Kitagawia; species Kitagawia praeruptora. The sequence continues at coordinate 5,509,299 of CM075350.1, forward strand.
TAGTGACAATGGATTGATCATCCATTACTTGAGTAGGCGTTGTTCGCACTTATTCACGCAAGAGAACGTGGTCAACAAGTAATATAGAGTAAATAGGATTCGTTCCCACAGAGACTCAAATTGTTCGTTATGTTCACTTATGCACCCGCTTATGATTTACACTCACTGCTAAGACAATCACAATTTTGGTTTGATTTAACTAATGATTAATTACCAACTAAGCCAATTACGAGAAAATAACTTAACTTTAACCTTATAATAAACAAACATGGGATTTCAATTTCAATTACTACTTCATCTAGAATCTTGTGCCCCTTAGCCTAGCATGTGACCGAGTTGATTACTGATTAGATGCACTAAACTGATACACACCAACTTTCGTTGTGCATATACCATCCTACTGATCATCCACAATTGATAGAAGTCAAGTAGTCACCAAATATGTGTAGTCCCTATATGTCTATAGCAATTGAACACATACCGGTTGAGAATCAAGCACCCATTAAACCACATAGTCAATGCAAGACGGTTAGAATTACATCACAAATTAATACATGTTCTTCACATGCAAAAACCTATGCTAGCATGAATTGTTCTAAACCCTAGATCCACTTTCGCATTCACTAGGATTAAACAAACAATTACAAGTGTTCGCGACGCACTTATAACGAATAAGCATAAACACACTAGGCAATCAATACAATCAATCACACACCAAGGCATAATTAACACTCAATTACTAGAATCCATAGCAAAATCCATTAAAACCCCATGATAACGAATTAGCCCATAATTGACCTAATTGCCATCATGGGTTCTATTGAAAACATAACTCTAAAATAAACAAGTAAAAATAGAGAAGAAGAAATAAGGTTTAGAATTAAATCCCCACAATAGAAGAATACAAAGGTTTCAAGAATAATCCTTGCTTGTCACTAGCTTGGAGGAATTCCTTCTCCTTTTCTCTCTTCCCAAGAACTAGGTTATATTACGTAACGCGTGTATCTTATGATTACAAGGGTTGGATGTTGATATAGGCTTTTTCCTACTCTTGCCCAATAAGAAAAATACCTAAAATACAACTAGAAATCGATTTTAATGTCAAAAAACACTTAAAATACAATTTCAGATCGAATAAGGGCAAAACTGGAAAATCAGCACGTCCCCGAGCACTTTGCTCAAGAACTGGCGCAGTTTGCTCAAGCCAATTCTGGTCCCTGCCGAGCACTTTGCTCAAAACTGGCGCAAACTGCTCAGGCCAATTCTGGTCCCGTTCTTTCTCCTTCGTTTTTTAGCTTTTTCTCCTTCGTTTTTGCTCCGTTTGCTCCCGTTCTTTTTGCATTGTCTTCCGTTTTCAATCCTCTATGCTTGGAATCCTCATGGTGAACCATAACAAGACTCCATTCTATATTATTAAGCCCGATTCCAACTCCAAAAGCAACGGAAACAACGATCTTAATCAACATTATTCCAACCCTGCACAATTAAACAAAACACATCAAAACTACCACAATCTTGAGGTCAAAGCAACCAATTTAAGCCGATTTAGAATGTTCCAAGTGGATATAAAATCCACTTATCACACCCCCAAACTTAAACTGATGCTTGTCCTCAAGCATATACAATTACAACTAACTAACTAATTAGTACCACTTCCGTAGGTGATCACGGTTGCATTTGGCATATGCAACAAGCCCTTTAAACCCCTAGGCAGCCCTAGTGGACGAGTAAGGTCTCGTGAGGGCCTATAGTGAATGTACCCACAAAATCCAATGCAATGCAATGCATGAATGCAACTACTATGAAAATGCAAGATCCCCTTCAAATTCACCAAAACCAACTAACAAGCAAATATCTCAACGAATGCAACAAATCCAAGCAGAGCTCGACTAAGTCCCCGTATACTAACAATACATGAACAGAAACGTGCATGTGTGCAATGCTCATCAGAATACCCCCAGAACTAGGTCAAAAATCATACATGCTTTCCGTCAAGACAATCACAGGTTTATAACTAGAATAGACTGTAGACACTCCATAGCCTAGGAACACCTCCACCCTCATCCAAGGTAGACAGAAACTCATGCTTTATTACTATACTACGACACTACATATACAATACGCATGCTTATTTAACCGTGCAATGAATGAGACCCCTAAAAGCTTATACAATAATACCCATGTAGCGAGTGTTGGGTCAGTGGATCCCAGACTATAAAGCCTTAGGTCACTAGGACTAAGTCCCCTCAGACTTAATTACTCGAGTATTAAAGAGCTCACTCTGGTTAATTTTGCATTAACAAACAACACTTGACTCTTTTTTTTTTTTCTCTTTTTTTTTATATTTTTTTCTTTTTTTGTTTTTTTTTCGCAATCTGGAATGAGCCTTTCTCATTTCCAACCCTAGACTACTCATATAAATATGAGCTGGCTACTAGCCATTTGACGCCTAGCCTTTATTGACAAATATTAACAACTAGCATGAAAATTCCTGGTTTCCCCCAAACTTAGACTTTAATGTTCCTACGCTATAAAGGGAATAACGAAAATTCTAAATATAAACAAGTGATTAACTCTCAAAACATCCCACAGGCATGACCCTAACCTAGCCCAACAGCACCCCAATGAGACTGTGTAATAAATTTTGTTCCCGTAACATGCAAGTCAATTTCATAGAAACTATAAATCAGCCCTCTACTCATCATCATCACACCCAATTCAACATCCACCTATCAATCAGAATCAGCTCGTCCTAAGGGATCATGAAATATGCATGCCATGAAAATGCAACTAAATGAAAACTCACATGGTATACGAAAATAAAACAAAATGTCCTATATGAACAAACGTAGATAATACGAACATAACAATCATGCATGAATTATCACTACTATGCAAACATGATATCCTATATGACCACAAAATACAACATTACATACAACTACTATCCCCCAAATCACCCCCAAACTTAAAATATTCAATGCCCTCATTGAAGGTAAAATTAAAGGGTACAAGAGATACTCCCCTAGTCGTCGGCATCGTCACCCTCCTCGGGTGGTGTGTCTGGTGGTGGATAGATGTGATGTGCTCCTGCGCAACTGTTGTTTTATTCGAAAGCAAAAAATCATGGGTTGCCTCCCACGAAGCGCCTTTCTTTAACGTCTTTAGCTAGACTTGGCCACGATTTTCATCTTGAAAATTTTCTGCACCGCATCTCTATAAGGCCATTTAATGATCTTTTCTGGAGCGACATCTTCAACAACAAGCTTTACCCGTATTCGCTCCTCACAAAATCTCTTAACAACATTCCCCCGCCTACCTGAAAAGTTAGCAGCAATAACAATAACAAGCAAAGGATTTGAATTACAAGAAACATACCCCAGGTGAACTAGCAATGTTTTTAGCTCAAGTTCGGGAGCTCGTTCAAATGATGGCTTAAGGCGCACCTGAGAATTCCAGAGATCTTCCACTCCAAGCAACTTATGTGGAATACGTAGCCCCATTAACCAAGGCACTGTAATCCTCAGTTGGCCATGCTTTGCCTTCTCCTCCGTGTCATACTTTTTACTTTGCCCTGCATCAACCAATTTCAAGCTAAAACACTCCTCATCCTCCGCCGTCAAATTCATGGCTAGAGTTTGCTTCTGAAGCCTCTGTGGATATGGAGGAGGAAAATCGATTTGGATGATCTCTGTAGTCTTCTCCGGAGTAGATTTGTCAACAGGAGTGATACTCTTTTCCTCTTCGGCCTCCAGCTGGTCGAAGTCAGATTGCAACGGAGCGGCATTCAACAACTGAACATGCTCTTCTAATTCATCATCTTCCACACTGAGACACTCTTCATCCTTCGAAGGAAATAACATAGCCGCTTGAGCCTTGGAATTTTCTTGATCTTGGGCTGATTCTTCAAAATTTTGAGATTGCAAAGGAAGTGGTTGCGGTTGATTATTCAGAATTGAATTTTCTGATTGGTTTGCCTCCGACTCTGCTTCCTTATCAGCTTCATGTTCTGCTTCTTCCCCATCTCTGCCCTCAAACTCTCCTTCCTGAACTTCGATCATGGACTCACCCGTGGCTAAGAAAGGCCAGTCAAGACTGATAGGAAGGTTCTTGTCCTCCTCCTCTACAGCTAGGCCTTCTGTGTCACTTGCAATTTGATTCAATGTTTGTAATGCATTTGCAATTTGACCAATCTGATCTCCTATTCTCTGGAGAGACAATGCATTGCTTTTAGCCATCAACCTCAATTCTTCTAATTCAGCTTCTTCGGTCGACTGTTGGATAGACCAAGTCTGAAATTGTTGCTGCTGAAATTCAGGAGGTTGAAAGTATTGATGCACTGGGGCATACTGATGCTGAAATTGTTGCCCCTGTTGCTGCTGAATTCCCCCTGGATTGTATGGCTCATCTTCAAACTGCTGATTTTGGAGCGGGTAGAATGGATATTGAGATTGCTCCATACCACTCTGATTGTATTCCCAGCTGAAATTTGGCCGGTTTCTGTTATACTCACATTGATGAGTGTAATGTCCACCTGCACACAGCTCACAAACAATTACGAATTCCTGCTCCCAATAATCCATCAAATAAAAAAAAACGTCCGAGTCAGTGAATTTAACCCAATTGATGACAAGATCATAAACTAAACAAACAATGAACCGAGTCCCCGGCAGCGGCGCCAAAAACTTGTTCGCACTTATTCACGCAAGAGAACGTGGTCAACAAGTAATATAGAGTAAATAGGATTCGTTCCCACAGAGACTCAAATTGTTCGTTATGTTCACTTATGCACCCGCTTATGATTTACACTCACTGCTAAGACAATCACAATTTTGGTTTGATTTAACTAATGATTAATTACCAACTAAGCCAATTACGAGAAAATAACTTAACTTTAACCTTATAATAAACAAACATGGGATTTCAATTTCAATTACTACTTCATCTAGAATCTTGTGCCCCTTAGCCTAGCATGTGACCGAGTTGATTACTGATTAGATGCACTAAACTGATACACACCAACTTTCGTTGTGCATATACCATCCTACTGATCATCCACAATTGATAGAAGTCAAGTAGTCACCAAATATGTGTAGTCCCTATATGTCTATAGCAATTGAACACATACCGGTTGAGAATCAAGCACCCATTAAACCACATAGTCAATGCAAGACGGTTAGAATTACATCACAAATTAATACATGTTCTTCACATGCAAAAACCTATGCTAGCATGAATTGTTCTAAACCCTAGATCCACTTTCGCATTCACTAGGATTAAACAAACAATTACAAGTGTTCGCGACGCACTTATAACGAATAAGCATAAACACACTAGGCAATCAATACAATCAATCACACACCAAGGCATAATTAACACTCAATTACTAGAATCCATAGCAAAATCCATTAAAACCCCATGATAACGAATTAGCCCATAATTGACCTAATTGCCATCATGGGTTCTATTGAAAACATAACTCTAAAATAAACAAGTAAAAATAGAGAAGAAGAAATAAGGTTTAGAATTAAATCCCCACAATAGAAGAATACAAAGGTTTCAAGAATAATCCTTGCTTGTCACTAGCTTGGAGGAATTCCTTCTCCTTTTCTCTCTTCCCAAGAACTAGGTTATATTACGTAACGCGTGTATCTTATGATTACAAGGGTTGGATGTTGATATAGGCTTTTTCCTACTCTTGCCCAATAAGAAAAATACCTAAAATACAACTAGAAATCGATTTTAATGTCAAAAAACACTTAAAATACAATTTCAGATCGAATAAGGGCAAAACTGGAAAATCAGCACGTCCCCGAGCACTTTGCTCAAGAACTGGCGCAGTTTGCTCAAGCCAATTCTGGTCCCTGCCGAGCACTTTGCTCAAAACTGGCGCAAACTGCTCAGGCCAATTCTGGTCCCGTTCTTTCTCCTTCGTTTTTTAGCTTTTTCTCCTTCGTTTTTGCTCCGTTTGCTCCCGTTCTTTTTGCATTCTCTTCCGTTTTCAATCCTCTATGCTTGGAATCCTCATGGTGAACCATAACAAGACTCCATTCTATATTATTAAGCCCGATTCCAACTCCAAAAGCAACGAAAACAACGATCTTAATCAACATTATTCCAACCCTGCACAATTAAACAAAACACATCAAAACTACCACAATCTTGAGGTCAAAGCAACCAATTTAAGCCGATTTAGAATGTTCCAAGTGGATATAAAATCCACTTATCAGGCGTTATGAGCAGAAATCCAATCTTTGACATCCTAACGGTTAACCGATGCCTTTGTGGTTCTGTTAACTAGAGGGTTGATCTGAGAAGTTGGTAAATTTTATTTATTCAAATCAATTGAACCGTTTTGAGGAGTATTTTTTGAGTTATATGAGGAGTATTTTGAGAAGTTATTGAGATGTATTTATTCTTTCATATGAGTAGTATTTTGAGAAGTTATTGAGATATATTTATTATTTCATATGAGCAGTATTTTGAGGAGTTATTGAGATATATTTATACTTTCACATGAGTAGTATTTTGAGATTTATAAAAAATTTCTGAGTTGCTCTCTTTTCAAAAGTGGATATATTATATAGTGATACAAAACATATTTTGTCGAGTTTTTGTCGTATTATAAGATATCTATATATACTTGCTGAGCATTCTTTGGCTCATACTTGCTATTTAAATATTATAAAACAGAGACGAACAGTGATGGCTCTAGTATGGCGAACCGTGATTAAGGAAAAGAGAAGTCAATTGATTCAGCGTGTTAATTTTATAGCTTCTGAGGAGGGTGCAGTCTGGGAAGGTATTTGCATAATGTTTATTATCTAGCACTTTGGAGTTGTAATAGTATTTTAGAGATTCTGGGAAGTGAATTTGAGATGTAATATCATTTGGAATTAGTGAGTGCTTGTTCTAAGGTTATAACCCGTGGAGTTGTTACAAAAGTTGTTATAGATTTCATTGTGAGCAGGTGATTGAATCTTCCGCAAGAGATGTGACGACCTGGATTCCTGTAGGAAATTTGGGGGCGTTACAGTACAAATAACTGTCATCAAGGAAAAACACATGGGACACCCTCGGAGCTCCATTCGCAACCCGAATACCGTTCAACCATCGTCTATGCTCACAGGCCCGAATTAACGATGAAAATCCCTCCGCACAAATGATGAAAAGGTAGGGGGACAAAGGATCACGTGAAGGAACAATCGTATCCGAATATGCCTGCCATGAGTCACTTTGTTTCTAACTGTAGTTACACTCAACATTAACAAATCCACCCACCTAACATGAAAACCCAACTTGTTTAAAATAGAGCGCAAATAACTCCACTCGACTCTATCATACACTTTACTCATATCTATTTTTAGAGCCATAAAACCTTCCTTACCCCTTCGTTTCCGTTTCAAATAGTGCATTAACTCGAACGATACCAGAATATTATCCGAGATTAATCTTCCTGGGATAAACGCGCTTTGCGATTTCGACACCACCCCGTCCATCAACCCCTTCATTCTGTTTGTAATCACCTTTGATATAACCTTGAAAATCACATTGCATAGTGAGATTGGCCTGAGATCACTCATAGTAATTGGATTCTTCTTTTTAGGAATTAACACAATGTGACCAGAAACGTTGATAAAATCCCTTCTTACTGTTGTAATCACATCTTTTCCCACAATTGACCAGAAACGTTGATAAAATCCCGGGGTCATTCCATCCGACCCCGGGGATTTATCAGGATGCATTTGAAACAGAGCTTCCTTAACCTCCTTATCTTGTACTGGCCCAAGAAGACTATTATTATCTCCTAGCAAATTATGAATAAAGGTCCCCAATATCACAATGTTAACATAAAAGGTCCCAAATATCACAAATGAAAAAATTGAACCCCATATATCACTCCAAAAAGGGCTACATTATATAGCGTTTGTTTTTTTGTTGAAGACGCTAAAGAGTCCAGCGTGTCTTGAGTTGATGTCTGTTTTTTCAAAAATTGAAAATAGGAAAGGTCTTCATCACAAACATACTTAATAAGGACAATAACGTCACATTATGTGGTGTTTGGCTTGGATTGTTTTTTTCCCTCTAAATATACATTTGTAAATAATATTAAAAATTTATAAACAAATGATCAATTAAAATTGTTTTTTTATTAATTTAAAAAATACAATTTTAATTAAATTTATGGGTTCAACAATTAATTTTTGGGGTTCAATATTTCTATTTTGGGGTTTAGAAATATTCAGAACGATGAATAAACCGTATGCAAACTTAGGGTACAACCCTAAACCCTAACTTAACCTGATTTTTAAACGCTTACGCGTTTAAAATTAAATTTAATTAAAATTTTTTAATTAAAATTTTTTAATTAAAATTTTTAAATTTTATCTTTATTTCCTTGGGGTTTCAACAGTTAACTTTTGGGATTCAACAATTACATTTTGGGTTTAGAAATATTCGGAATGACGAATAAACCGTATACGAATTTTAAAAAATTTAAATTCAAATTTTAGTTGAGCATTTATAAATAAGTTTTTTAATATTTTTTTTGCAAATATATATTTTGGAGAAAACAAAAAAAACAAAAACAAAACCAAAAAAAAAACACACACACACAAACGCTACACTATGTGCCTTAACCTGATTTTTAAACGCGTAACAGGCCGCCAGGTTAAATTTTTTAATTAAAAATTTTAAATTTTATCTTTATTTCCTTGGGGTTTCAACAGTTAACTTTTGGGGTTCAACAATTACATTTTGGGTTTAGAAATATTCGGAATGACGAATAAACCGTATACGAATTATAAAAAATTTAAATTCATATTTTATTTGAGCATTTATAAATAAGTTTTTTAATATTTTTTTTGCAAATATATATTTTGGAGAAAACAAAAAAACAAAAAACAAAACCAAAAAGAAAAACACACACACACACAAACGCTCCAACAAGCCCACTAAGAAAAGCACAAGCTCAAGTAGTCAACAGAGTACCACTTCTGGAGTCACAAGAAGATCAACCAGATTGAGTACTGGAAAAAACAAGCTGAAATTCTCTAACACTGAAGATGATGCAATTACACTTGATGACTAATTTGGCTTTGTAATATCTATGAATGGTTTTTAACTAGTATGGTACTTTTGCTTTGCAGATTTGTAATGTCTATGAATGGTTTTTAAGAACTAGGTTTGTTATTTTGGCTTTGCAGACTTGTAATGTCTATGAATGGTTTTTAAGAACTAGGTTTGTTATTTTGGCTTTGCACACTTCTAATGTATGGAACTTATTTTGTGACTATGTGAACTAAGTTTGTAATGTCTATGCAGTTGAAGTTTAGTTCAGATACTCTATGTCTGATCTACTTTGTTTAGCTTCTATTTTAATTCATGCATTATTATTGCCAAGGCATCAGTGCTAAGTTAGCACATAATGTAGGTGAATGTCCTTTTCATTCATTACAAAATAAGCAATACATATAGTCTGCTTTCATTGCATTACATTCACTGCCTCTAGCTACCATTCTGCAGCCACATTTAGTACACTACAACTACTTCAAATTTATCATGAATGCAAACAACAGCACAACTACACAAACACACGACTTCTCTTGTTTTTTCATCTTATTCTTCTCAGCTTCCATCCTCATGTTTTCTTCTTCGAGCTGCTGCTTTTCTTCTTTCAAAGCCCTCTTTTTTTCAACATTTTTCTCCAAATCCTCCTCAACAAGTTTCAACTTCTCCTCTAGATAAATCCTCCTGTGATTTAAATGAGTAATCACTTCTACAGATCTAGGGCAAAAATCTTCTTCAAACCACTCAAAAAAGTGGCATCCTTCACCTTCCTACATTTAAGAATTATAAACCATCAGTTTTTAAACCATCATTTCATACATATTTCAATAAATCAAGAAAAAAATACAGAAAATTACCTTCGGTGTTGCACATGTGTAGAATCGTCTTCCTGGATTTTTTAGAGTCCAAGAAGTGTAAACTCTAGCTCGTTTCCCACATAAGCAATTTCTGGGCTCTTCCTTGTTCATCGATCGAAAAGAAGAAGAACTACTTGCAGATTTCGTTATAGGGCTTTGATATGTTGTCATACTAGCATCAAATGGCTAAGAGGAATTGAACAAATATGCAACAGATTTTTCTTTCAATTAGTTCAACACTAAGAACCCTAACTCATATATATACACACATGACATATAACCGTTGATGTTGTACACGTAAAAAATACAGTCGTTGGCTTTCACGGTGTCCAAGTCAAAACTGCCACGTATATTCTCCCGTTAGGTCAATGAGCCCGACTAACGGCTCTATCATTACTCGTTACTAGAGTGGTGCATATGAGACCCCGATAAGTCGAGTGAGTAAAGTGAGATATGACCATCACTTCAGTGAGCATTTTGAGATTTAACCCAATACCTTACTAATTCACATTGCACGTAAAGAGACTCAATAAGTAGATCGCATAATCACATAGCACGTTGATCAGATCACAAAAAGATTTTATCCAATATTTTTAAAACAGAAAACGGTTCATAACCCTAATTATCGGATATAACCGACTCAATAAAAAGGTTTGGTAAAAAGTCGATCCAAATTTAAAAGTTGAATTTTAACTTAAAACTATTTTTACAAGAACCGGGTCATTTTCCTAATTCCAGAAATACTTTTCTCGTTGAAAACGGACAAACGGTTTAATTAATACGCAATTAATAAGAATAATTCAATTAATAATTAATTAATTGAATATTCAAATTAATTATTTATTAATCAACTCATAAAAATAATTTATCTTTTATAATAAAAAGATTTAAATTCAATGAAGTCAATTATATATTTAAATAATAATTAATTAATATAATTAATCAATTAAAATGAATTAATCAATTAACTAAATCAATTAAATTATTATTTAAAAATAATTAACTAATTAAATTTAATTTTTAGAAGTTAAAATAATAATAATTAAAAGAAATCTGAATTTTAGAAATTTTTTATAAAATTTTGACCCAAAAACATTTTTCAGAAAAGTTTTAAGATTTTAAAGATCAAAATGTTACTATTCATCACCACCTACGCTGTTCTTCGTATGAATGCTTCGAAGAACACCACCTCCAACAATGGAGGTTTTCCAGAATCCGGTCACCGGAATATTTTCCGGCGAACACCAAAAACGCTCCGGTGAGCCTCCTTTGGACACCAAAACAACACCAAATCGTTTCCCATCAACCGGGCAATAACCACACAACAATAACATCAAGAAAATCCGACCAAAACAACCCAAAAATTATAAATTCCGGCGAGCTCTAAGAAATTTCCGGCCAAAATTCGTTTTTTCATAAAACGGGAATGAAAGTCAACGTTCTTTATACCAAAACGAAGTCCAGAACGCCTATAAACTAACCCCCATAACCACTAACACGATCAATCAACGAGTAAGATGAAAAATTGATCCAAAACTTCGGTTAAAACTAATAAACTTGAATATCACAATACGGCAATATAATGATACAATTAACCACATAAATCGACTCCAAATGAACATATAAAGCTATTGGAATCATCAAAACAACCGGAAAAGCACTTAGTCAAAAAACCCCAAATTAGGCTCAAGAACCCTAATTTTCGAATTGAATAAACTATTGATTCAATGATGAAATTGATCATGTATATGAACTCCTGGAATCCATATGAAGCTATGAACATCATCAAAACATCTGGAAAATCTCAGAAATGAAAAACCCTAATTCTAACATGAACCCTAATTTCAACAGATTAAAGAACAAATCATTTGAAATCAGAAAATTACCCTCTGTTGAAATTGATTGCAGATACAGAAACTAGAGGTCAAGATCTTTGATTCGAGTATAAGAACAACAAAATCCGATATCAATAACACCTTCAATTTCCGATTTGATCCTCAAGAACAGGAGAGAGAAAATATATATTTTTATAATTATTTATTTATAAAAAATCTGATTTATATGAATTTTTAATAAATAAAAAAAATTCTGATTCCTATTTATATTAATAAAAAATTAATACCCAAAAATATTTTTAACCCCTAATTAAAATCATTAAACCTTAAAAATAATTTTTATGGGATAAAAATGTAAAATTTTTATTTTTAAACAAATATAATATATATGCCAAAATTTCCCAAAAATTATGAATATTACAAAAATTACAACATAATACATTTTTGAACATCCCATTATTATATGAAAATAATTTTATGAAAAACAGGGTCTCGAACTCAATACAGGGGTTGGGTCCGGAATTTAAAATGTAAAATAACTGTATGCTAAAAATATAAAAATTACAGAAAAATAGAATAAAATAGAATAAAATATTCTATGATACACAGAAGTCACATAACACATATGGGATAATTTTCCTATTTAATAAAAATAATAACGCGTTTAAATGCATTAAAAATAAACTAACACACATTAAAATCAACTAAAGATATATTTTAATATAATAAATTACACGTAATTTTTCGGGTCGCTACATCCCCCCAAACAACAAATGAAGTGGCGTTTCCCCCCTACCCCAACGCTAAATCGTCCAGCGTCCTCTCCCAACGCTAGTTTAAGCAGCGTTCTCCCTCCCTCCCTCCTCTAGAACGCTAAACGCTTCAGAGTTTTTTTTTAAAAAAAAATTCAAAACGCTACACGCAACTGTGCTTTGGAGTGATATTGGGGACCAAGTTTTTGAGCTGTGATATTTGGGGCCATTTACATTCAAATTGTGATAGATAGGGCCAACACCCTTATGAATTATACCCTATTTCTTTCACTTATTATAATACTGTAGTGATAAATAGTATAGATAACTAGTTTTTCTTAATGTTACATTTAGAAAAATGATTTAGACAACAACGTAACCATTAGAGTTTAAAATTGGGGAAATTAAATAATAGGTCCCTGAACTATTCGTATTTTATTGTTTAGGTCTTTGAACAAAATATTCCGTATTTCGGATTTTTGAATTATTTTTTTTATAATTTAAGTCCCTCCGTCAAAAAGATTCAGAATCTTGATGACGTGTCACAGATGTGAAAAACAAATTTTGGATTTAAATCCATGAATTTTTTCATTTTTTGATTTAGGTCCTTAGAAATTAAAATTTTAAATTTCAGGGACAAAATAATTGAATATTTTTAAAAATTAAACATGAAAATTTATACTTTAAACGTAAAAATTGAATAGGGTTTCATGTGCCCGAGGTTGACCTCACAGTTCTACCCGAGGTTAGAACAAATTTCAATACAAATTTAAGGTATTTTTGTAAATTACTGAAAATAGTTTAACATTTACCAAAATGCCCCTATGGCCCCCTTACTTTATAGGTATATTTTGTTATAACCTTAAGAGAGATTTCCGAGGTTGTCCTCAGACCTAATTTTCTCAATTGAATATATGAAATTGAACATAAAAACTGAACATAAAATTTTATATTTTAAACATTAAAATTGAACATAATAATTTAAACTTTAAACATAAAAATTGGACATAAAATTCAATCATGAATAAGGATATACGCTTATAAGTATTTAGATTTATTTTTAAAAGTTTTATGTTAAAAATTTGAAAATTTTATGTTTAAGGACCTAAACCAAAAATGGAAAAGTTCATGGATTTAAATCAGAAATTTGCATGCCACATCAATGACATGTCATCAAGATTCTAACGGCCAGCCGTTAGAATCTTGATGACAGAGACTTGAATCGGAAAAAATAATAGTTTAGGGATCCAAAATACGAAAACTTTTGTTCAGGGATCTGGACAATAAAACACAAATAGTTCACGGACTTATTATTTAATTTCCCCTTTAAAATTACATTAATAATATTAAAAACGAAAACATCAATCAGTCTTTATATAGAGTTTAAAATTTCATTAATAATTTATTTATTTATTTTAGACAGAATCATGACAACATTTGCAACTATCCACTCTCCAGTACTCTCACTCAATGTCCGAGCTTCACTAGACACACACCAAAGAATCCCTTACACACCACATCGTACCACCCCAAAAAATCCCAAACTCACAGTCACCCCTTCTCCACCCACCATCACTATAACAAGCTCACCCACCTTATCCGTACAAGACCTCCTCAGTCGCACCAAACATGACTCTGAACAAGGTAGTTTTTCATTCAGACATTTCGTCGAACACTTGGTGTGCATAGTTTTGTTTGCTTGTTTTGTGCTTACCGATGTTGTTTTTGTGACAGTTCAAGTTAGTGAGACTACTTTTATGGGGTATGATGCTTGGTTACCGACTCCGCCTAAAGTAGATAAGCCTCGGTCTGTCTACAATGCTGCGTCGTTAGCGTTTATTGGTGACTGCATTTATGAGGTTTGGTTTTGTTTTAGACACATTGTTTTGAATTGTTGATGTATGCATGTTTACGGCAATAGTATGAATGTAAGAATTTACTTTTGTCATTAGTGGTTAGGTCTTGCGTAAATGAAAGTGGGTTCGAGGTAGTTTCTAAGTTTACCTGGCACGTTTCAAGGAATGATTGTGTTGTGTAGGAATAATCGGTACAAGTTGGGGAAGGATTATAGGCCTTATTGTCAAATATAATTGTTTAAAAATTACCTATACTAATCGCCTTATATAACTTTGACTAAATTATGGAAATGTCATTCCCGTATTTAAGCAAGCTAGTTGGGCTGGGGCTTCTCTGCTATGTAGCAGACTATTTGCCTGATTTCTTACTGATTTTGGAACATAATAATTTCATCTACCTGACATGTGCATAGTAAAACAGAGACTTTATTCTTATCATCATGACTCCTTGGGGTTCCGGGGACTGGAAGACAGCCTTTATTAGCATGGTTAGAAGAAAAATTGAGCGTCTTTTTTAACACATCAAGTGTTTGATTGAGATTAATTATTCTGCATAATTAGCCTCTGCTTTGTGATACCCTGTTTTTTTATGCTCTCTATCACATGTACAATCGTAAAGAAGACACGGTCTTTTTGTAAGAGACATTAAATTGGTAAATTGTCTCTCGATCACTTATCCTGTAACAAAATTATAAAACTAGTAGTAAACATAGAGGAAGCATCATAAAGCTTACTAGAAGTGTGTGTATAACTTACTATTGTTCTGCTATTAAACATTCTTATTTACTACAACCTTGCTTATCTTATATGAAATTATATGCAGCTATATGCTCGGAGACACTTTTTGTTTCCTCCACTGAATATTGAAGAATACAATGATCAGGTGATGGCAGTTGTCCGTTGTGAGGCTCAGGTGTGGTTTACTATTCTCAAGTTGTACTGAACTGTCGATATTTAGTTAAACCTTGATATTCAGAATTCGAATTCAAAGATTAAATTTCTCAGTGTTTCTGATACGCTGTTTGTTTAAAGTTGGGAGCTTTAATTTTTTTTTTTATTTAATATTTATACCTAGGTAGCTAGATAGGTTTATTGTTCAGTACTAAAACTAGTAGTTTCAAGAATCTATCCCCTTGGACCAGGTGATTATTACAGTTTATTGACAACTGTGTTAAGAACAGAGCTCCATAATTTTTCTATTCCTAAATAATTGGGGTAGGTAATAAATAGCTGATGAGATGAGACTGTGACTTCCCTAGTATTGTTGACTACTAACGATGACATATAATGTAATTTAATGATAAATAAATAAATAAGAAATTGTTCCAGTCGGAAAGAAGTTGTTAATGAGATTGCCGAGAGAAAATGATCAAAGAAATTCTCATCCAAGAATAATTGGTTGGTCTGCTTAGCCTTGGTAAAGAATATCTTGTATTCTTGTGAGTTGTGACCTAAGTATTGTTCGAAAGACTCTACTGCTGTAGTTAATTCAAAAAATATCAGGAATGGGTGTGTATGGAAGTTACTACATATCAAATGTCAAGTTAATTGTAAGAACGATTAATTGAGTGCTTTAAAAATGACATTGTGGTTATCTTTTCCAAATTTCCGTACTCACCGTCAACTTTATCTGTCATAAAAAGAAGAAAATGGTACACTGGTATGCTACAGTCATATGTTGTGAACTTTTGAGCTCGGTTACTGCTTGAGACATATTATATATAGAATTTTTCCAAATGAAATAGTGTACGCAACAACTATTACACTGTTATTGGAAATCAATTGGTACTTGTACTAGTTAGCTGCCCTAGGTACACATTATGTTTCTGTATTATCATATTAAATTAATCTAGAAAAATAGTAAGGAGAAGTTTGTGCTCATGTATTTGCAGGATGCAATGCTACAAAAGCTTATAAACGATAAAGTTCTATCAAAAGAAGAGAGGTTAGTTTGTAATTCATTCTTTCTTAAAAGTTTAATCAGTCGGTATTAACAGTTCCTATTGGGTAGAAATATTCTTAATTATCCTCTTAAAATGAAAATATACAATGAGACAAAATCTTATGTTGTTATAGAAATGACACCTGTGAAGTTTCTGGCTAGTTTTGTACTTTATTGTCTACGTCTTGTATCATTACACGATGACTATATAAATGGAAACAAGTTTAAAAAAATGTCTTTTGCTAAAAGCAAGCTGTTCAATGAGCAGTTTATGCACACCCTGATTTCACGATAATACATAGTCAACAAGAGCAAGTTGTTGTTTTGCCTTCATGGTAGCATACTTGTAATATGGTGATTATAAGAGTGAATTGTTGACACGTCAATGACAGGATTCAAGGAAATATTTATAAGTAACCTTCCTTCGAAAAGGAAGATACTAAGAACTTGTCGATGCTGTTGAATGTGCTCATAGTAGTAATGCGGGCCAAAGGCATTCTGTCTTGGATGCCAGCTGGATAGTAAATGTGCTAAGTATTCTGTACTTCTATAAAATAGAGAGTTGCCTATTTGTACACCGCAGGGATATTATTCGATGGGGAAAAAATGTCAGCTCAGCAGCCAAAACGAGGACAAAGAAACGTGCTGGTGTGGCTGTGTACAACAGAGCGTCTTCACTCGAAACACTTGTTAGTTATTTTTTACCTACTTTTTTCCCTACATATGTTGACATTGTAAAAGAGCTAATGTGAGTAACGTTGTATTTTTTCATACGAGTGGAGCTATCACTTTACAGCAGTAAAAAACCATGGTTATAAAAAGTATGTTTGTTAGCTAGCTCAGAACTCGTATGTAGTATATGCATGACCTATAAATGCAAATTTTAGATGATCCCGCATCATAATTTAACTACAAAGAGATAAAAAGCGTAAAAGTTGGGCTAGATTCTAAAGTAAGATTTTTTTCTGTAATTTTTGTTTAAATTGTAATGCAGTATCACATTAAGTATTATAGTTTTTTAGCTAATTCATTTTTCACGAATATTCAGCATCTTGGTTTCTTTAATCATCAAGTTTTATTAACTACTGCTTTTTGTATGTTTCTTGGAACTCATTAGTTTCTTAATTCTTATGCAGGTTGGTCACTTGTACTTGACAAACACAAAACGTCTGGATGAGCTCATGCTAAAGTTAGGCTTCTCAGCCGATGGTCCTACCAAATCGATCTTGAGTGGTGCAAATGGCGAGTGAATTGTGTCAGGTGCTCATTCTTTTATATTTGTTCCAATCAGGTCCCATGTGAGGGCGTATTAAGCTAAAGAAAAGGGGGTGAGGGTGCTTTGAGTAGTTTAATACTGATTTTATGTAAAACTCGTAGTTTAAATGTCATCTTTTCTCTTTTAAAACTTGCATATATAATAGAAATATGTACTTGTACATCCAATCTATGAGCTCCTACCCTGATTCGAGAGCCTACATGATAATACACACTCTATTACTTGGGCCTACAAGTCTTCAACAACAAACGTATATTTGTCTTGGTATTTAGCATTCCATAACTTGATAGTAGAACCCCTATAATGAGACTTGTCTTGGAGGAGTGCTATCCTTTACATTCCAAAGCTGTAGCAACCTCTTCTGTATTCTCTGTTCTTCCGTCTTCCTTCTTGGGTCCTAGATTGTATGTCTTTCCACATTCTCACAGTGCAAAGTTACCTTCCTAATTGTGTGGTTAAAATATAACAATGATCACTTTATCTCACCACAAAGCTCAAAACACAATATTTGCAAAATTGATTCTTACAAGTTTCGTGCATCTTTTTACTGGATTGAATTTCTTTTCATAACCTTTCTTAAAGACCAAGGAGAGGTGGTTTAATTTCTTTTTAATTGAAAATTTCAGAGGCTATAATGGCCTGTAAAATAACGTAGGCACTTGCAAGTGTTGGTTCTAAGGTAGCAACTACACTCCTGAACAAAGACTGTTGATGTAAATTCAAATGTTTCCATGTTAGATGTTGCATTCCATAAACTCACCCATCTTCTGATTGTTTCTACCTTATAGGTTAACATACTGATTTCTTTCATTTCCTGCTTCTCCCCGGATTGCTGGCAACATCGGAGTATAAAAGTAGCTGTTGGTTCTTCTGAAGATAAAGGTGGTTGTTGGTTACGTACCAGGTGGATTCGTTTATAGGAAAATGTTGAAAACACCCATTGACTGGTATAGTTTGTATATAGAAAAACTTGGCAAAAAAAAACAAAAAAAACTTCAGAGATACTTTAATGATAATCTCTAGGTTAATTTGGAGCAACTTTTTATTTAAATTAGTTCTATTTTTTAGTTCACCATTTAGTTTCTTAAGTTTATTATATGTATGTATGCTGTCAGCCTGTCAGTTTTACTTTTCACCCATGCATGTGTTTTAAATTGTAATCAGGCCATCATAAAACATGTACAGTACATGTTTAACTTCTAAAACATTTGATATCATTCTACGAAGATTCAAATAAACAAATGGATGTAGACTAGAACATGCATCCAAGAAGATCACTTTTATGGAAATATAATACCAGCATTACTATAATAGAATTGTTGGTTTCAGCTTGGGAAAATCTATGAGCAACTCATCTTCAAACAGAACCTATTAGCTCTAACCAAAAATGTAACCACGGTATACTCATTTTTATTCATCCTATTAGCTCTAACAAGACGGATATATCTTGTTTCCATATTCAACATTATTGTCTACATTTACCAATGTATCCTCGTCTTCGCCATGTCTCTCAAGCTCTTGACTTAGAAATTCTTCGAAACACTTGCTTAAGCTTTTCATGGACTCGTACATTTTCTGCAACAACTTGCAACTTCAGAAGCATGTAGTATTGTATATAGTGCATAATTCATGCATGGACTATCACAGACACATGGACACAATTAACTTACATGTAGCTCGGTAAAATGGATAGAGGAGTCATTACATTGAAGAATATCTTTTACCACCTCTGCAAAATAATAATACGGTTGCAAATTTAAATACTGTATGAGAAACAAGCTGTGTGTACAGTGTATGAGAAGGATAGGAACATAAAGGATAACATGAAAACTAAGAGAATTACCAGAACTGTATGATAACATGATAAGTAGTGAAACATGCAATTCATAACAATCATTAAACACTTAAAACACTCACAAGCTTTGCGTATGATAAATAATCAGAGCATATGAATTAGATGAAAGTAGTTAAACATGCATGTCATATCCTTTGGAAAATAATAAGAACAGCCACAACTTCAGAGAAAAATAGGTTAAATCAAGGAACGAGTTAGCTAAACACTACAAGAATTTTGCCTTCAGACGACACACATCAGACAACGTTTCGACGAAAAAGCGTTGGCCGAAATTTTTACACAACGGTTTTTTATTCAAGCTTTTCTGTCTATTGTCTGATAGTGAACTTAACGACAGTTTTCAAAAGTGTTGTCTGAAAGATCAAAATCGACAACAATTTTACAACGATTTTGGAAAGTAGTGTTGTCTAACAGGTTGTCTTACAATGGTCTGAATAAACGTTGTAAAACTTAGACAAGTGTTTTTACCAGATATTGCTTCAAAAGTAGTCACACAACGGTGACTAAATACTATTGTCTGATTTTAACAACGCTTTTTGAAAGCATTGTCTGAAGAAACTTCAGACAATGCTTTTCAGACAATGCTTTCAAAAAGCGTTGTTAAAATTAGACAAGTGTTTTGATAGACGTTATATAAAATGTAATCAGATAATGGTTTATACAAGCATTTTATAGACAAACCGTTGTCTCATGTGACAGCACGTGATTGGTGGAAAATCTTTCACCTGAATTGCTGAGGTGGCAAAATAAGAGCCCTTGATTGAAATGAGATTAGATATTAGTCGTTAAATTAAGAAAATATATATACATGTTCACACAACAGGTTTGATTAGATATTAGTCGTTAAATTAAGAAAATATATATACATGTTCACACAACGGGTTTGTGTATAAAATCGTTGTCTTCAACACTTTCAGACAAGTTTTTTCAAATTTAAACTGTTGTCATAAACTTATCTATACAAACGTTTTACAAATAAACCGTTGTCTGATGTGACAGCGCGTGATTGGTGGAAAATTTTTCACCTGGATTGCTGAGGTGGCGAAATAAAAGCCCTTGATTGAAATGAGATCAGATATTAGCCGTTAGATTAAGAAAATATTAATTGTTATCAGACAACAGTTTATTATGTTAATTTATATTTATGTTAAAAAAACATGACTAGTGTCCGACAACGGTATCTTTATAATATATCGTTGTCTGAAGCTTCACATTACAACTGTATTTGTTAAAATACCTTGTCTGTTATCAGAAAACGGTTTATCTGTCCAAAATCGTTGTCTGGTATCACTCTAGACAACGTTATTTGACAAATAACTATTTCGTTTATTAAATATCAAATTTTACAAACAAAATTAATTTTTTATTTTTTGAAAATTTGTGAATATCATTATATTAGATATATCTTGACATCCGTACGGTTGGATCGTAGAGAAATAGTTTTAAAAAAAATAGAAACAATAATCAGTGACAAAGCACGAGTTACGGGTACTAGTCAATATACTAGTGATCTACTAAGATCTCCAACCAAATTAATTTTTTATTTTTTGAAAATTTGGGAATATCAATATATTAGATATATCTTAACATTCGTACGGTTGGATCGTAGATAAATAGTTTTTAAAAGATAGAAACAATAATCAGTGACAAAGCACGAGTTACGGGTACTAGTCAATATACTAGTGATCTACTAAGATCTCCAACCAAATTAATTTTTATTTTTTGAAAATTTAGGAATATCAATATATTAGATATATCTTAACATCCATACGGTTGGATCGTAGAGAAATAGTTTTAAAAAAATAGAAACAATAATCAGTGACAAAGCACGAGTTACGGGTACTAGCCAATATACTAGTGATCTACTAAGATCTCCAACCAAATTAATTTTTTATTTTTTGAAAATTTGGGAATATCAATATATTAGATATATCTTAACATCCGTACGGTTGGATTGTAGATAAATAGTTTTTAAAAAATAGAAACAATAATCAGTGACAAAGCACGAGTTACGGGTACTAGTCAATATACTAATGATCTACTAAGATTTCCAACCAAATTAATTTTTATTTTTTGAAAATTTAGGAATATCAATATATTAGATATATCTTAACATCCGTACGGTTGGATCGTAGAGAAATAGTTTTAAAAAAATAGAAACAATAATCAGTGACAAAGCACGAGTTATGGGTACTAGTCAATATGCTAGTGATCTACTAAGATCTCCAACCAAATTAATTTTATATTTTTTGAAAATTTGGGAATATTAATATATTAGATATATCTTAACATCCGTACTGTTGGATCGTAGAGAAATAGTTTTTAAAAAATAGAAATAATAATCAGTGACAAAGCACGAGTTACGGGTACTAATCAATATACTAGTGATCTACTAAGATTTCCAACCAGATTAATTTTTTATTTTTTGAAAATTTGGGAATATCAATATATTAGATTTTTTTTTAATCTGGATCTTGCCCCGTTACACGAAGCAGCACTTTTACTACGTTTTTGTTAAGATCTCGTACAACCCGAACTTTTTATTTTTTGATTATTTTTTCACAACACTAAAACGAGTGTTTATTAACATCCGTACGGTTCGATCATCGAATAAATTATTCAAAAAACTTATCCAGTGAATCTGGATCTTGCCCCGTTATAGGAAGCAGCACTTTTACTACATTTTTTGTTAAAATCTCGTACAACCCGATCTTTTGATTTTTTGATTATATTTTCCCAACACTAAAATGAGTACTTACATATAGGTAAAATTTAAATTTTCAAAATTGAAATAAAATAAATTTTGATAAAATTAAAATAAATTAGAATTTGTACCAAAATATTTAAAAAATTAAAAATTAAAATGAAACTAGTACTCTTATTTCCCCCTCAACCAATAATTCATTTCCCCCCTTAATGAAAATTTCATTTCCCTCTTCTCCATCATTTCATTTCCCATCTACTTCCGCCTTATTTTTCAATTTTCAACAGCAGCGCATCTCATATTTGTATGTGGCAAAAGGTAGAGCCCGACTGAAATTTCAAATACACTTTAACAAAATAAACTCACACTCTCACTCTCTGAATGTCTCGGTTCTCCCTCTAAACTCTCTCATTCTTTTTTTTTTCTTCCATCAAACTCTGTGTATGTATTTGGCTTCCCAATTGATCAAGGCTTCGGTTTGAGACATTGTCTTCTTCAAATTGGGGGTTCTCCATATTAGGGCTTTTTTAAAATTAGGTGTTCTTCATTTTGAGTTCAATCCATTCGATTCTTTACTTAAACTTTAGCTAATTAATCTCTCTTTTCGATTTCAGGGCTTCTTCGATTTGGAATTTGGGACTTGTTTAGTGGATTTCGGGTTTCGATTTGGAGGTATTACCCCCATTTCGATATGAATATCCCATGGGGTGAAGATGGAGCTGACTTTGTTGTCGAGTCTATACTGGAGTCTTTACTGACAAGGACAAGACTGCTGCTCACTTGAAGGTCTGTTGCAATCTTTGATTTGTATATTTGTATATTGTTGTCGAGTCTTTATTTTTGACATATAGTTGTGAAGGTCTATTTTTGATTTGTATATTATAATTTGTATTGTTTTTTTAACTTTGGTTTCTTTATTTGATCAATGATAAATTTTGGTCTATTTAGAATAATGCCCCTTTTGCTATCTTGAAGTTTACAAAGTTGAATAAATACACATTGTGGCCAATTCATGTATATTTGATATGGAATCTGAAAACTAGCTGTCGATTTCATGTCAATTCAATATTGCGAATAGGGACATATAATTACTTACAGTTCCTGGTTAATATGGACAGGGATTTTTTGCTTCTCAGGGTGGTGCAAAGAAGGTTTTGATTTCTTCTCCTAGCAAAGATGCACCAATGTTTGTTGTTGGTGTTAATGAGAAGGAAACCTTGACATTGCCTCCAATGCTATATACATTATGGTAGTTGTGATTAATGGTTAGTCAGTTGAACTGTTTTCATTATATGGAAAAGAACTTTTATTTTAGCATCTGCAAATTGGATTCAACTATAATGCCAGAAATTAAAATGGAAGTAGAAATTATAAACAATTCAGGATTGCAACCTCTTTGTAGTCTTTTCAGGATTATCAAAAATTAAACACTTGTTTGCCAATATAATCTATGTAGAAGTTGAACACTTGAACTTCTACATGAATTATTGCAACCTTTTTGTAGTCTTATCTATATATAGCATTGTGATTTACCTTGGAGTCTTTTTTAAGTCTTCTGTTTATTGAGAACATGTAGTGTGCTTGCTGTTATGACATGTAGTTTTCCGATGATTTTCAGATTTTGCTTTTCCACTATGATGGCCAGACTAGTGAATGGGATCAGTTTGAATGGTCAAAGCGTGCCGTTCATGTCAGCACTAGGAAACAAACGAAATGGTAAGGTTTTCGTACTTCTAGTTCTGTTGAATCAAAAGAGGATGTGATTTCGACAAGTGCATCCAATCCTCTAACTGGAGTGTTTAATTTCATAACTAAGCCAAGGAGCCAACAAATGAGGAGGTACTTGTACTGGGCTTGTATCTGGTCTACTACTTGACGAGCAGAGCTCGATGGAAAAGGTGCTAATATTTAAAAACACATGCACAGACACATATATGTACATAGCATGTCTCTTAAAATATTACTGTCGTGTGATTTATTATATTATATATCATTTGTTATAGATTTTCCTACTTTGCTTTTTTAAATTACTTAATATTAATTGCCTGATACATAGTTGGGAAAAAAGTACTGATAAGTGATCTCAATTGGGGGGGGTTGTAGTCACTACTCTCTGTTATTACCATCTCATGTTTTTGTACGTTTGTGGATTTTAGATGCCTGAGATCTGTTGTCAGACTTCTCTTTAATTAACCCAGTTTGGTTACCATTAAGAATGTTATTCCTGGAATCTACGCACTCCATGGTTGGGTTCTTGGTTTGGTATAGCACTTCATTGTTCATTTGGTATAGCAGTTTCTTTTTTATGCCTGATATAATGTTTAGTAGATTTTCCTGAATTTTTCTTAATGTTAATAAATTTTTGTGTTGTTGGTTTAAGGCTGAGACAGACAGGGAAGCAGGAGGCGAGAATTAGTTAAGGATCAAGACGTCCCTGTTTCACATAGCCAATTTTTAGCTGGTGACACAAGTGAGAAAGTAGGCAATGAGGTGAATTACTGTTTGCCTTCTATCTTTTGCATGAATGCCTTATTTGTTATGTTTGGGTTAGAATTGATAATTGATAATAAATGTAGAACACATAAAATATTAACAAAAATACTAATTATTAAATAGAACATAAGACATTTTACAATACCACTTACTTTTGGTAGCTGTGTAAATAAATAAATTAGTCTATATATAGGTATATCTTGTTAACGGAAGAATTAGCAACTGCATATGTATAGGTGAAAGAATATCAAAAAAGTATCACAAATTTTTAATGCATAACATCAAATTAATTAAAAAATAAACGAGGACAGAAGCCTGACCAAGTATGTGATTAAACATAAAAAATTTCATTACATATCACAAAGTACTAATATTTCTTTCCATATTCTGAGTGTTGGGACATCTTTCTTGGTTTTCCCCTGTAATGTGTGCTTGTGTGTTATATAAGCAGTGCTTATTTACCCCTCTATGTTTCGCTTTTTAATTGCAGGATCAAGATTTCGACCTTAAAAATGTGTATAGTGGGTGACAGATTGGATACTAGTATTCTATTTGGACAAAATGCAGGATGCAAAACTATTCTGGTTTTTTCAGGTCCAGAGCATTTCTTTAGCAAATCCTTTATTTTCTTAAGAAAATCCTTCCTTTCACTTGGTTTAGGTTTCCTGTTTTAAACTTTTGTAAATAGCACTTCCATCTGAAAAGTATGTAATGGACATTGAATTTCCAGTTGAAAATTCATGGATGACTCCCATTTATAATTACTTGACAAAAGGGGAGATACCTTCCAATCAGGATGAGGCCAGAAGGTTGAAGTATCATGTTGCCAAGTATGTCCTTTATGATGGGGTTCTATACAAACGAGGTTTCAATCAGCCTCTGCTTAAATGTGTAGCAGGAGAGCAGTGCAGATATATTCTCGAAGAGATTCATGAAGGCATGTGTGGGAATCACTCGGGGGGTGGTTCTCTAACTTTGAAAGTTCTACGACAAGGATACTTCTGGCCAACCATTAAAACAGATGCATACAAATTTGTACAGGCATGCGACAAATGTCAGAAATTTGCAAATTTAAATAACCGACCTGTAGCCCCTATTAAACAGATTGTCAGCCCGTGGCCATTTGCAGTTTGGGGGATAGATCTCATTGGGGAGCTTCCAACAGGAAAGGGTGGAGTAAAATATGCAGTGGTAGCAGTTGATTACTTCACAAAGTGGGTAGAAGCAGAGCCACTTGCTAAGATTACATCATTGAAACTAACCGAATTTGTTTTTCGAGCAATAATTTGCAGGTTTGGCCTTCCCCAGAAGCTGATATCTAACAATGGGAAGCAGTTTGACAGCAAAGAGCTTAGAGGATTGTGTGAGCAGTTTGGAATTCAGAAGGCATTTTCAGCAGTGTACTATCCGCAGAGTAATGGACAGACTGAAGCCGTGAACAAAATTATCAAGCATACTGTTGATGGAGGATTTTAGTAATCAACGTGATTTTCGGAGGCCCGCTGGAATTTACAAGTATTACACATGTAAGTGGCTGTTTTCGATGATTTGGGTGTGATTTGATGGTGGGGGTGAGCTGAGCTTGAGAGGTTACGAGAATCATCGCAGGTTCCATTAGCGAGATCTGTGACCGTTTTTTCAAGGTGCCTACGTACCCTTGTTTATATAGGGATCAAGCTCACGTAGTTCTAATGCGAAGTTGATTCTTCTTGATCAGCTGTATTCGATTGTCTAGTTCGTATTGGACTCAAGTTCCTTTAGAGTTTACCACGAACTGGTTGGCTAAGTAGAGTAGAACTCGAGTTCGTACTCTACTATAATTCTCATGTCTATTAGAGGCATTCTAGGATCAACTGCGCCCTAGAATTACACTCCAATAATAATTCGGTCTCTTTCTGGCTGGCTACACTCAGGAACCTGGTGCTCAGGAACCTATATTTCGGAAACTGGTTCTCAGGAACCTCTGTCTAGGAACTTGTTTCTCAGGAACCTCTCTACAGGAAACTGTACCTGCACAAATAACAAATATATTAGTCTGGGGAGCCTCTTTGTGGTTCCCATATGCTCTTGCTGTCTTCACTACTACTGCTAAGCTGTCTTGAACTCTTCTGTAGGGAGGAACCTGGTCCATTCGTAATCTACTACTCAGCATCCGGTTCATCAGGAACCTCATAATACTTGTAACTTCATGACTGTCTACTCAGCGAGTGCTCATTTCTTCATGTCTAGTCTTCATATCTTGTACTGGATCTATCTTATGCCTCATATAGATTGGACCCTATAGCTTAATGGGCCTAAATCTAGCCCATGGAGATTTTGGGCACAACACATACTTTGAAGACAAGGCTTGAAGATAAGAAAGGAAGTTGGCCTGATGAGCTTCCTGGAGTCTTGTGGTCGTACAATACCACTCCAAGAACTACAACTGGTGAGTCCCCTTTCACTCTCACTTATGGTTGTGAAGCTATGGTACCTGTGGAAGTTGGGACAGGTTCCTTGAGAAGAAAGCATTATGATCCCGAAAACAACGAGGTCAATCATAGGCTTTACTTGGATATGATCGAAGAGTTGAGGACAGATTCGCAGGTGAAGTTAGTAGCATATCAGCAGAGAGTTCGAAGGTATTACAACAAGAAGGTGAAAGCAAGGCCTTTTAAAGTTGGAGACCTAGTTTTGAGGAAAGTTATGCCAAACACCAAAGTTCTAGCGCATGGAGCTTTTGGAGCGAATTGGGAAGGACATTACCAGATAAAGTCAGCCATTTGGGAAGGAACCTACCACTTAATGGATATGGATGGGAACCTCATTCCGAGAGCTTAGAATGCGGAGCATCTCAAGAAGTATTATCAGTAATTCTCTTTTATTATGCTTTCTTAGGAAAAGTAAGGCTCTTTCAGCCCAAGAATAAAGGTGGCTTATTAGTTATAGCTGCCCAGAATTGTTAATTCTAGTATTTTAAATTTGCATGTAATCGGGGGGTACTTGATGTGAACCTTCCTATTTGCAAGACAATTTTCTTTATTGAGCATTGATAGCTCTGCGTTGAATTTGTTGATTGCAGTATTGATGATTATAGCTTCCTAATAGTTCTTTTACGTAACAGTAATTACCCAAAAGAACTGGGGGTAGTATTCCTACTTAGACAATATTGTGCATGATATGATTAGCCTTTTCATATGCCAATTTGAAATTTTTAAGTGCTTGTTTTAGTACTTGTAAAACAGGTTACCTTGGCGAAAAGGTTCCTGCAGCATTGATAGCATACGAATATGAATGTGAACCTGAGTCGAAAAGGTTCTGAAAAGTGTGAGTACGATTTGACAGAATACGTGGACTACGAATGATTGATATGAAAAAAAAGCCCCAGGTAGCTTCCTGGGCATCGAGAAAAAAGCCCCAGGTAGCTTCCTGAGCATCGAGAAAAAAGCCCCAGGTAGCTTCCTGGGCATCGAGAAAAAAGTCCCAGGTAGCTTCCTGGGCATTGAGAAAAAGCCTTAGCTGATTGAGCACGACATTATTGCCAAAAGCCTCAAGTTCCTTGAGCACGAGAATTAAAGTCCTGACAAAAGGCACCTTAAGGAACCTGTATGGAGCCGAGACTGGCATACAGGAACCTGAAACTATACGTTTTACCCCTCCGTGGAGTCGCCACTGGCACGAGAGGAAGTGGGAACTTGTGTGGAGCCTAGACCGGCACACTTGTTCTTAAAGAGAAGCCTAATAAGATCTCCCTTATGTGGAACCGCCTCTGGCACATGGGAAGAAGGAATAAGTTCCTTAGCATTTACCTTCATAAGATGTCTAGCCTGACACATGAAGAAGAGAAATCTGTGTGGACTCCCAGAACGGCGCACAGGTTCCTAGAATCGCCTCGAGGCACAAAAAGGAACCAACATGTCTCGAGGAATGTTGGGACCTAGAGAATAGGATTGGGAACCAAGCAGGTTACCTTTCCAAAAGAAAAAGGAACTAACATGTCTCGAGACATGTTGGGACCTAGAGAATAGGATTGGGAGCCAAGCAGGCAACCTTTCCAAGAGATGACCCGAATTAAGCAAAAGAAAGATTTTACTAACATTAACTATTTTCTGTTTTATGTTTTATATTTTCATTTTCAGGGTAAATCAACTATCTGTAGGGAACCTGGTTTAAATGCAGGAAAGATTATCAAGGGAAGCTGCAGTACAAGTTGTAGTGATAAAGACCTGTCTTGAAGTATAAATAAAAGAGGTCCTATATCTGCAAGTAAGTCGTATTTGGTTATATTTATGCATAAAAAGTGAAAGTATGAATGCATCCTGTTTCTTACAACGGGTTAGCCCACGTAAGCTTGGGTGCAAAAGTATGGACACTTATTGATTCTTAAGGAGCATGATAATAGAATATTCTACGGAATCTTAGGAAAAAGTTGTGCAGTATTAATCCTAGATGCAAGTTGGAAGTTTAGCATGCATGATTGTATAAATAAACAGAGAGATATAGCAAAAAATAGAAAATTATCACAGGAAATTAAAGAGTTATAGGGTACAAGGACCCTAGGAAACCAGAGTTCAAGGCACAAAGGCCTTAGAAACCAAATTCAAAGTTTACATATTGCGAGGTACTACGAGGGGCCCGCAACCTCATTTAAAGTTATCAAAAGTTTAAACAGCAAACAGACAAGTTTAAGAAGGGGGTATTTTGTCGGGTTCTTCAATGACTAGAGGAGTTGGCAAGGTGGTTGGAGTGACCTCAGGGGTAGGGACCTCTGCAGTCTCAAGGATAGTACCTGGAGACCTCTCAACCGTAGCCACGGGAGGTACAGGGTCATGCGGAATCGCAGCTTCATCTTCAAAGTCTTGGATCATTCCTACCACATCTTCACCAAGGAGAGACCAGTTTAACTCAGGCATCTTCTCCCACATGGACCTCATGTAGTCTCGAATACCCTCGTTTTAACCTTCATCATATCTGGCTTTCTCCTGTATGAGCATAGAGGATTTGACAACATCAGTAGCAGCATTCAAGGCATCCACCTGAGTCTCCAACTCGTTAATCTTCTCCAGTGTTGATAGTTTCTCATCACCCAGATTCTTGACTTGAGCATGAAGCTTTTCCTTATCATTCTTTAGAGAGGTCTCAACAACTTTGGCCCTCCTCACAGCAGCAGTAGCTAGGTTCACCCTCTCTTCCTTAGCAGCCAGCTCCTCCTTCAATTTTGAAACTTCTCCTTGCAATCGGAGGTCATATTGTGTTTTCTCAGCAAAATCGTCGCAATACCTGAGGGCGAAGAATGCATTCTGTGCAGCAGAAAACCTCATGGCATGCATAGCTTCAGTGGAATCCATCTTGGCCCAACTAGCAACTGCTTCCGGAAGCACATGAGTATCTATCAATTCCTTAAATTGATTCTGGGCCACAGTTGATTCAACCTTCACAGCCTTACCTTTCTTCATGGATCGAGTCTGAGAGCTCCAAGAAAGATCAAGAGTAGTCTGAGCAAGCTTGCGTTTGGAGGAGTTTAATGGCTGGTTCTGAGTAGATGCTGGGGTAGGAACTTGACTTATAGGAGTTGCAACAAGCGGAACCTACTTATTCTCAATCTTGAAAACTTCTTCCACGTTCTTAGATCTTTTTACGAAAGAGGGAACCTTGGGAGCCATACCTGTAGATACAAAGCCAGAAAATGAGTTAGAATATATAAAGAATATGAGATAAACGGACACAATTACAGGAATGCAATAGAGAAGAAATGAAATAAAGCGTTACCAGGGGAAGCAGGAATAAAACCTAGGGTAATAAGATTCTCAGATGTCAATAGAATCATGCAATCTCTCATAGAAGAAGAATGCTTTAAGGCCTCTTCAGCTCTTTGTAAGCAGACCCCAGTAAGAACAGTTTGTTTAGGTATTAAAGGACGGCGGTTGAACTCAAAACGAACAGGTGGGTAGTCAAAGCAATAAAGGAACTGTTCTTGCCACTGATCAAAGTTTTGTTTAATGCCTTTTATACACTGACCTTGGTGACAAGGCCAGGCAGTCAGATAAAAACAACCAGATCCCTTTCCAGTGTCTTTTAGTCTAAAGAAGTAACCTAGCTCGGGTGCAGATAAAGGAGTGGTGAACAGGGTGGTGTACAGAATGTATG
Source organism: Kitagawia praeruptora (assembly GCA_037693485.1). NCBI lineage: Eukaryota > Viridiplantae > Streptophyta > Magnoliopsida > Apiales > Apiaceae > Kitagawia > Kitagawia praeruptora. The sequence continues at coordinate 5,540,064 of CM075350.1, forward strand.
TGCTAATAGCTAGCCTATATGAATTAGGGGTCAGTTGAAGAGGGGCCAAATCATAGAAATCAAGGACTTCTTGCAAGAATGGATGAAGGGGAAAGTAAACACCAACCTTAAAAAAGGCGGCTGAGGTCACAGCATTAGGAATCCCACGATCAGGAGTTCTGATATCGAATATGTGAGCTCTTTCACCAAATTCTGGTATCACAATGGAACAGGTTGGACGGGGGCATTCTTCATAAAGTTTTTCTCTTGCCGAAGTTATAATAGAATCCATTTTCTCACAGAAAGGGACAATTTCTTGTTTGTACAACTTTTTCTCAATAGTTATCTCAGTGTCAAAATTAGGTTCATGAAACATTTTCTGATCAGGCTTAGACACTTCCTCGTTGTCAGACCAGTCATCTCCTAAGTTGATTAGACTAAAAGGTTCTTTTGGACCATTGATGCTTAAGGGTTTAATGAGGATGTCTTGAGGTTCACTGGTGTCAGGAATCAGAACTCTAGACCTAGTCCTATGGCTGACCGACTTAGTACGAACAGGTTTTATTGAAGAGTTGTGGTCGGAATGTGTTGAATCAGAAGACATCTGCAAGAGACAGACGAAAATAAAGAAAAAGGGTCAGGTTTAAGGACTGTTCAGGGAAAGATTGTAGTACTAAGGCGTTTAGACTATCATCGTTATGCAGTGTGGGTTGTGCCAGAAGCCTCAACGGAGGATACATCCCAATAAAGGCATACACAAACCACGACATGAATTAGGAGATGAACAGACAATCAAAGATTATGATAAAATCACAATGATGCAACAATGAATCGACAGTTAAAGTAATGATAAACCAGAGATCGTGAACACTCGTGTGTGCGAAACATGGAGTGTGAAGAACAGATGCAGACATATACCTATACTATCAGATAAAAGACAGCATGCAAGATCGAAATAAGCAAAAAGTTAAAAATCTAGTTGAGATTATGAAAGAACAGAAGGAAATGGGTCGGAATCATACCTTGGACTAGAGCGAACGACGACGAAGAGGTTGGATTGAACAGATGACCGTCAGGCTTCTTTCTCCTTCTCTCTCTAAAGGTTTTAGCAAATATTTGGTAAAGGTAAAAAATGAAGTTGGGTCAGTTCGTGCGTTTAAGTAATCGAGGTAAATAGAAGACAGTTCTATACACGTGGCAGCAATCCATTGGAACTGTAATTAAAGAGATACACGCGCAAGAGGCGTGTAAACCTTGGGAAGAGATTACATTAACTACTGGAGAGGTAAGTGATAAGGTTTCTTTCAAATTTTGAATTATCCCTTCCAGATATTTTTAGTTGAAGATTATCTCGTGTGAATTTTTTAAAAATTCGAGGAGATGAGATAACAAGAGTCAAATTAGCTTCCCTAGGAAGCTTGTAACACCCCCTTCCTAAAATGGAAGGAAATATTACTGAAAATCCATAACCTGCAACAGAGCATTAAAATAATCTCTAAATAAATGACTAAGTCTAAATAATGCTAGAAGTCCATAAATCCTAAGCAACGAAATAATGGGTAGCACTCCATCACACAGTCCCAGATCCCCCTAAGCACCTGCCAGAAAAAGAATACGGCATGAGCCAAACGCCCAGTACGGATTTGGAACACAATTTATAAAACAGAAAAACAGTTATGTATATTTGACAGTTTATAATAAAACATTTATTTGAAAAATATGCATGGCTGAAGCAACGAGGGGTTAGGATATTTCATACCGAGATCAGAACAGAACAGATACAAATACACACATCATTGGGTACCTAATGCGTGCAACAAATCGGATAACGTGTACGGCATATACAACGTCACCGCCAAATCAAATCACAAATCAAATCAAACTCTGGGTGCACCCACGTATCCTGAAACAAATATCAAAATTTGCAAAAGCTCGCCACCTGAGCTATCAGAAGGATACGCCGTGACCAATCACACTGCCACGGAAGTGTCATGTCACTGGTGTCGCAATGACATGGCTGTAGTACCCCTACAGCTGGTTAACTCGGTATACCCTATATCACTAAGGGTTCAAAATAAATATTTCACAAAATCTTTTAAATCACGTAAAACAGATATTTCAAATATTTCCAAACAGATATTTTAAACATTTTCGAACAGATATTTCAATACAGAATTTTTTAAAAATCGCAGAACAGGTAATCAAATATTTTTCAAAACAAATTTCTTTTAAAACATTTTTCAGAATCAAAACAGTCAAATCAGATATAAACAGAGTAAAAATATTTGAGGTAAAACGAATCAGATATAAAATTTAGAATTAAGAATAGCGCTGAATAAAAGGAGAGAGAATCCGTACCCGAAATATAGCTACCATATATACTAACAAGACTCGCAAACGATCCGTTAAACTCTCGGCCTCCGATCTAATTACAAAATATAATTTATAATTAATAAATCATACTATACTTATTATTTTGTCACAATATTATTATTATTAATACATGTACTAGCACCAGTAATTAACTCTGACATAACTAATACAAGTACCATATTATATAACATAATTAATATACATTAACGAGGATTGTACACCTAATACTAATTCAGCCACAGTACTGACCTATACTAATTCAGCCAGAGTACTTTGGTTTTGCTTTCTTGACTTGTGTGTAAACATGAACATGCATAACTTAATCATATTTGGCATAAAATACCAATATGATTCTTGACACTAGAACTTAACTGCATAACCAGAGTAGTGGCAATTGACTTTAACAAATCATTAAACTAATTAAATAATAGAATAACTTTAAAGTACAGCTTTAAACGCATCGGAGATGAAACAAAATTATATAAACTTTACCTCCTTGTTTTTGGTTGCAGGCAAGCAAATCAAAACCTCTGTTTATCACTAGTCTCTCATGTACTCCTCCTCCGCGGCTACTAATAGTTATGTATATAGCTTAATTGTATATAACCTAATAGCTCACCTATTCCGATTAGAATTCTAGGGGTTTATTTTAATTTTATTTTTTTCGTAAAATAAAATTTATTTATTTAAAATTCTAATCCTTTTCTTACGAGTGAATATAAATATAAAATATTATAAATCATTGTTATATAATATGTTTTAATCACACCTTTATTCCTATACTTATAAATAATTTACATATATTACATATATACCCCCTTAACAAGGATTCTGTCCCCGGAATCAAACGAAACTAAAACTCGTACCTGAATCGAATAAATGTGGATATCTCTCACGAATAGATTCCTTTAATTCCCAAGTAACCTCTCTTTCAGAATGATTTTTCCACAACACCTTCACAAACGGTATAGTATCTTTACTCAAAAACTCGCTCCTCTCATGCTAAGATAGTTTATGCCTCCTCCTCACAAGAAAGTTCCTCACTTTATCTTATATATGTAACGAATACTGAACAACGGAAAGTGGATGATACTTATAACCCTTCAAAACCTGCACATGAAATACATTACGCACATGAGATAACTAGGGTGGCGGCGCAACTCTAAAAGGCACTTCTCCCAGTTTCTCTATAATATCGAAAGATCACAAATCTTAATCCAAGTTGTCCTTTTTACACCAAAAGTATCACACCCTAAAAATAAATGACATTTTCAAGAATCAAAATTTATCAGGTTCAAATTCGTCAAGATTATATTAATGCGCATAATACTTTTGAACAATTTAAATATCACAAGTCTCTTCATGTAAATAATGCCTCAAAAATTTTAAATCAAGAAGTACTACCGCTAACTTTAGTTTGTAGTTCAGATATGTTCACATAAACTACAAAACGATCACAACTTTAAAAAAAAATGTATCGACAACATTTTAAACGAATATTTGCTATTAAGAGAGAGAAAGAGAGAACAAGGAATAACTTGATATAATTCTGAAGTCAATTTAAAAAAAATCGAAGTCAGGTGTCACTAATAGTACTTATCTAAATTTGAAAATGAATTTTATAATCATATATTAATATTAAACACGATTATATATTAATAATAATTATAGTAAAAATCAAACACCAAGCCAGCGTACAATAAATTTAATAGACTAAAATAAAAAAAAATACTGAATGTATAATAGTAATTGTATGACAATGATAATTATTACATGAACGAATGTCCACAAAATATTGATTAAATAATATGAACAAAGTAGCTCGGACAATCAAGGTAGCCCAGACCCTATTAAATAAGCACACTCAACTAGTAAAATAACTAATAAAAAAAATCACTTTGATTACTATAAACTAATAAAATAATTATACAAACAAGCAATTATCAATTAACAAATATAAACAATTAAAAGAATTATTAATTAGTACAACCACTCCGTAACTAGTCGAGAGAGAACAAAAAATCAAACGAAGCAAACTTACAATGACATGTAACCAATGCATGTTTAAAAAGCAACATACTGTTTTTAAAAATTATTTTAATAATAATATATTAAAAATATAATAAAATACAAGACAATGTTGATTTTTGCCTTTATACAGAAGAAAAGATCCCATGTACATATACCATTCTAACATTGTGTAAAAGATTTCAGAGTAATTTTCAATTGATATATTAACTTAAAATATAAATTAAATCACAATTAATTTAGGGCAGATTGCACAAATCAAAGATATAAACTTACTTATTGTACTCTATGAAATATCAAATTATTTGTCTCACTCTAAAAAAAATAGAACCATGAACTTAATATACATGAATATACAACTAATAGCTAATAGATTAGAAAATAATTAAGTATATTAACTAAGCATATCACATAACTTAAAAAAAAATATAACTCTGATTGTAACCGACTAAAATGATTAAGTATCTTTGGTCTTTTGGTTCTTTCTCCTCTCTCTCTCACATGTTTTTTTTTTCTCGTCTCCTGGTTCTTTCTTAGTGACAAGTGCGACTAAAAACATCATACAACTCCTAATTTAAGGTTCACTAGTGATATTAATTTATTTTAATTAACAACATTTGTGTCTCTACATGTTCACTATCTCTGTGTCCAGATTATAAGACACGGTCATAACAAAATATAACCAGATTGAAATAAATTAAATTATCATATATTGTAAATAAAATATAAATAATATGTAACTCAACTTAAACATTCAACACGTGTAAACTATATGGATCAGATGCACAAGTATCCAATATGAAACAAATATACAAGAAAAACAAAAATTAGTATTTCCAAACAAAACTATATTCTAGAGCACAACATTGGATATTAAATAACTTGCATACAACATATATTACAATAAATAACTTAATCCCATCCAAGTCCTATTGAACTTGTTAAATTATAACACTTCAACATCATTTTATTATATACATACAATTAGAACATTAAAGAAAATAAGTGTCCATTTGCATTGTAAGAAAAGAATTCGATTGTTAAGGCATATTAAACTAAAGTTATTGGTCTTTGAATAATTCTTTATACTAAGAAAGAAGGAAAAAAAAATTGAAATTAAAACTTAAAAAAAATTTATATGTTTTTAAAACCTATTTGGGATATCAAATGACGGTCGCTAGATAACATACAATACAAATAATTCTAAATACCTTGATACTTGTTTTTTTTTAAATAATAATTCTTAAAATACATAACACTTACATTCCTTTACTGAATTATTAATTTCAGGCGTCCCTAAAATTAATAATACCATTTCATTTAATTATTTATTTTGAGCGTCCCCAAAATAAAATAATTAAACTATGAAATTTTAGAATGAGTGTTTTAGGCATAATTTGAATAAAATTGAGAAAATCTTTTCTATCAGTAAAAAGAAATGGAGGCACCAGTATCAAAATAATGTGAATATATTATAATCTTACAAGTTAACTACGAAAACATATGTGAGTATGGGATATAATAAAAATAAGAAAATTCAGAAATATTACAAATAGATTAAAAAAAAAATATACCAAAGATTTGTAATCTAGAAAACTGAAAATTTAATTAATTAGAATAAGCAAACAAAAGTTCACAATATACCATTTTCTATTGATAATTCAAAATGTAAGAATGACTCACAAACACGAAACAAATAGAAATATTACTCAAAATTTAAAATAATTTACAAAAATTAATAAGAAGATAAAGGTAGTACTCAAGAGATATTAATTATCACATATACCAACAAACTACATGAAAGTCAACTCACACCTCACGCACCTACAAATGGTTTACAAAATTACAATCTAAACTAATATCATCTTATCCTCGAGTAAAATTTACAAGTTAACACAATTCCAATCTAAAACTTTTATCTCTAATAAAACTAACAAAATTTTCAAAACTCCAATAAGTTAAGGCTGTTATTAAATATATTCTAATATGTCTGTGTCTTAAAAGATCATTTGTTTTCCTCACAAACCAATTGTTGCATAAATTATACTCAACCAAACTATACTCAAACGATTGATAAATAATTCATTATCCTCAAAAGCAACACACTCTTACAATTATCTAACACTCTTGATACTTACAACTATATAACACTCTTGATACTCAAAAATTGTAACATTTATTTTAGGACCTCTAAAAATGTAAGACGACTCACTAATAAGGACCAAACTCAAAGGTACTGAATTGATGACAAATAAATTATAGACCGAGTGGAACCATAATCGAATAAAAAAATAACAATAAATAAATAAATAAAATTCACTCCTAAAAAAAATCCGGGTATAATCATATTTGAATAAAGTTCACAATAAAGAGAAGGGTCGGATTAGTTGAAAAATATCATAAAAGTAAAAGAGTTCTGAAATGACCAAAACAGAATGAATTTTAAAAACATTGAACCCATCCTAACGGCTACCCAAACTCACAGGTCAACCTAAATAGGTTTTCTACAAGAAGGAACCTAAGCTCTGATACCATCTTTGTAACACCCCCTTCCTAAAATGGAAGGAAATATTACTGAAAATCCATAACCTGCAACAGAGCATTAAAATAATCTCTAAATAAATGACTAAGTCTAAATAATGCTAGAAGTCCATAAATCCTAAGCAACGAAATAATGGGTAGCACTCCATCACACAGTCCCAGATCCCCCTAAGCACCTGCCAGAAAAAGAATACGGCATGAGCCAAACGCCCAGTACGGATTTGGAACACAATTTATAAAACAGAAAAACAGTTATGTATATTTGACAGTTTATAATAAAACATTTATTTGAAAAATATGCATGGCTGAAGCAACGAGGGGTTAGGATATTTCATACCGAGATCAGAACAGAACAGATACAAATACACACATCATTGGGTACCTAATGCGTGCAACAAATCGGATAACGTGTACGGCATATACAACGTCACCGCCAAATCAAATCACAAATCAAATCAAACTCTGGGTGCACCCACGTATCCTGAAACAAATATCAAAATGCGCAAAAGCTCGCCACCTGAGCTATCAGAAGGATACGCCGTGACCAATCACACTGCCACGGAAGTGTCATGTCACTGGTGCCGCAATGACATGGCTGTAGTACCCCTACAGCTGGTTAACTCGGTATACCCTATATCACTAAGGGTTCAAAATAAATATTTCACAAAATCTTTTAAATCACGTAAAACAGATATTTCAAATATTTCCAAACAGATATTTTAAACATTTTCGAACAGATATTTCAATACAGAATTTTTTAAAAATCGCAGAACAGGTAATCAAATATTTTTCAAAACAAATTTCTTTTAAAACATTTTTCAGAATCAAAACAGTCAAATCAGATATAAACAGAGTAAAAATATTTGAGGTAAAACGAATCAGATATAAAATTTAGAATTAAGAATAGCGCTGAATAAAAGGAGAGAGAATCCGTACCCGAAATATAGCTACCATATATACTAACAAGACTCGCAAACGATCCGTTAAACTCTCGGCCTCCGATCTAATTACAAAATATAATTTATAATTAATAAATCATACTATACTTATTATTTTGTCACAATATTATTATTATTAATACATGTACTAGCACCAGTAATTAACTCTGACATAACTAATACAAGTACCATATTATATAACATAATTAATATACATTAACGAGGATTGTACACCTAATACTAATTCAGCCACAGTACTGACCTATACTAATTCAGCCAGAGTACTTTGGTTTTGCTTTCTTGACTTGTGTGTAAACATGAACATGCATAACTTAATCATATTTGGCATAAAATACCAATATGATTCTTGACACTAGAACTTAACTGCATAACCAGAGTAGTGGCAATTGACTTTAACAAATCATTAAACTAATTAAATAATAGAATAACTTTAAAGTACAGCTTTAAACGCATCGGAGATGAAACAAAATTATATAAACTTTACCTCCTTGTTTTTGGTTGCAGGCAAGCAAATCAAAACCTCTGTTTATCACTAGTCTCTCATGTACTCCTCCTCCGCGGCTACTAATAGTTATGTATATAGCTTAATTGTATATAACCTAATAGCTCACCTATTCCGATTAGAATTCTAGGGGTTTATTTTAATTTTATTTTTTTCGTAAAATAAAATTTATTTATTTAAAATTCTAATCCTTTTCTTACGAGTGAATATAAATATAAAATATTATAAATCATTGTTATATAATATGTTTTAATCACACCTTTATTCCTATACTTATAAATAATTTACATATATTACATACGTCCCTAAACTGAATAGAAGTCCCAAATCTCCTCGATGTGGGACTTCTGTTCATGATGTGGGCCCCCAAAAGATCATGATTTGTTGGTGCACTTAGTAGTAGTACTTTACCTTATAAACTGAACAGAAGTCCCAAATCTCCTCGATGTGGGACTGGGGTGTTACAAACTCCCCCACTTAAACTCCTGACGTCCTCGTCAGGCCGAACGGAAATCCCATAGGTCCAAGATCGTTCCTCCCTAGCCATTGTGGGATAATACCGGCTGGCTTCGTGTCCCCACCTCCGGACCTCTGTCCATTGTGGGATAATACCACCAGCCTTCGTGTCCCCACCTCCGGCAACTTGACGAATCAAGCTTTCGAGAGTCGGCTCTGATACCATATGTGACAACTCGGGTCAAATCCCGGACCTTTTTCGAAAATCGGGTCGAGTCCCGATCACGAATCCGAAATAAGCCAAAGTATACTGGCCCAAATGCAGCCAACTTGGGTAAACAACAAGCCCACCACAGGCCCCCAAAAGATCATGATTTGTTGGTGCACTTAGTAGTAGTACTTTACCTTATAAACTGAACAGAAGTCCCAAATCTCCTCGATGTGGGACTGGGGTGTTACAAAGCTAAACCCAAATACTGAGTTGATTTCGAGAAGCTATGAAGCTAGAACAGGTTCTTTGAAAATAAGGAAGCTGATTAAAGAGGTATTCGCTGAGAATATTTTATGTCCTGTTTCATACGCTGAGTTAGCTCATGTAGGCTTGGATGTATAATATTGGAGTGAGAGATTGAAAAAGGAATGGTGTAGCACCAAACTTATGATCAAGAAAGCAAGACAGGTTCCTTTCACATTACATGGTTTCAAGCAACCGGGGGGTACTTGTTGTGCCCAAAATCACCATGGGCTAGATTTAGGCCCATTAGGCCTGAGGATTTAACCCACGAGAGCAAGAAGATAGATCTAGTACACGATATGAGGAATTAGATATGAAGAAATGAGCATCAGACAGAGAAATGATCAAGAAACTATAAATACCAGGAGGTTCCTAAAGGTCTGGAAACTGAGTAAATCATCCGAAGACCAGGTTCCCCTAAGAAGAAGAGTTCAATTAATACAGTTACAACCACGAAATGAGGTAAGAACATACAGTGATATTGAATGAGTTATCCAGCCTAACATGTTTGTTATTTGTGCAGGTACATGTACCTATAAAGAGGTCCCTAAGCAATGTGTCCCGAAATAAGGAGGTTCCTGAGAAACAGGCTCCTGTAATATAGGTTCCTAAGCACCAAGTTCCTAAGTATGACCGACAGAACGTTCTGGAAGCTATCTAGAACAGATAAACGTATTATTATTGGAGTATAATTCTAGGGCGCAGATGATCCTAGAATATCTCCAATAATCGAGAGAATTAGAATGGGGTACGAACTCGAGTTCTACTCTATTCCCACAACTAGTTCGTAAAAGGCTCTAAAAGAACCTGAGTCCTATACGAACTAGGTAATCGAACACAACTATTCCAGCAGAGACAGAGTCGCATTAGAACTACGTGAGCTTGATTCCTATATAAGGATACGTAGGCATCTTGAGGGAAAAGGGGAGAACAGCTCTCTAATTTTCTTTAAAGGCACCTGAGATTATTGGAGATACCCTCAAGTTCAGCTCAACCCCATAAACACAACCCAAAACATTCATTGAATAGTTGATCGTTAGCTTTACAACTCATCGAGAACCTCACAAAATTTATTACGAAATCCACTCATCAACAATAACCAAGTCACTATTATGGAAAATCAAGCAGTTCTGATGAATCTCATTTGTTCTGTTACTGAATCTTTTGGAATTAATGTTGCTGATGTCAAAAAGGGGGAGATAAAAACAATTCAAAGGCAACAGACTGGGGGAGATAAATAAACTGGGGGAGATAAAATAAGAACTAAGGGTGACAGAGGTGAATCTCAATAGGGAAGTGGTAAAGGAAAAGAAGCATCAAATAGTTGAATTGTTTCTTCTAAGTACTAGATACTTGTCTACATGTGAAGAGGGAGGTACTTAACTTCATAATTTTAAATTCATAAATTCTATTCCGATTGAATTGTTATATGTTTTGACATCTACAACTTAGATTTATGCTTCAGATTTTAAAGCATAAATAGGGGGAGATTGTTAGGAATAATTCATAAGTTGTGATGTTAAGAATAGAATTTGCAAATACTTCTTGTATATCCTGATCTTATAAGGGATTTAGCACTTTGTATAGGATATATGTGTTAGACAGTGATATGTAGAGTAAGTCGGGAACAGGGCATCAAGGACTACATTTCAGGAACTGAGAACAGATCCTGATACGACAAGTCAAATACTGATGGATGGTCAGATCCTGATGCAAGATGGAATCCTGATATCAGTCGCGTTACTGATGATGTCATTATGGATGCTACAGAAACTGGCAAGTGCTATAAAACAGGATCGTTGTTTTGGAGAACAAGCAAGAAGATATCATGAAGGAAAAAATTTCTATTGATGGAAACTATCAACTGGACGGCAGAACATTATCATGTATAGATTATAACTTTTTGTTATTAGTTGATATGTAGCATTATAAATACTCTCTCTATGTCATTGTAAAAAGTGTTCGTGAGGTTTGTAATCGTAAGTATACGAGAGTACAAACAGAGAGAGATTTGTATTGTCAGCAGCTTCTAAAGGTATTGTACACCTTTGGTAGAGTTTGTATTTGATCTTATTAATACAAACAAGTTTGATTTATTTGTTTGTTCTTGTTTTATTTATTCGAGCGAAAATCAAACACGATTACATAACTTGTATTCAACCCCCCTTTCTACAAGTTATTCGAGTTAACAAAGCAAAAAACTATCATTTAAAATACTATCAAATACGTATCATTATATTTTATTATCTTATATAATTTATTTTTTTACTAATAAAAAAACAAATATTAAAATAAAAATATTCGAAATATTCTTAAAAAAAAAACGACCGTGTTGAATAAAATCCAAGTAAAAGTTTTATAAAAAAACAAATGTAACCATTAGTTCGTACATCACCATTATGTGTTGATTCACCTATAAACTCAACCTTATTTTGAGAAAAACAAATTTTTATTTTGGTTAAAAGTTTTTATGTTCTCCCGATATTTCATTTTCTTGAAAAAAGTGACATCCAAATTCTATGTGCTTCACTCTAGCTATGTCGGACTATTATCCAAAAAACAGTACCATCCCAACCTTGTTTTTATTAAAATATAAAATAAATTTTTTTATTAAATAAATTTGGAGAAAAAAAGAATTGCTTGTAACGGAATGTACCTGCTCGGAAAATCATCCTTCGCACACACACACACACACATACCCACACATACATACATGTACACAAAGCCTATATAAGTAGTCCTAATTAGTCATCTCCATTCCAACCCTCCAAAAGATGTTCCGCCTGGGAATTTCAAAGACTCTCCCGAGCATCTGCACAACAGCCTCCGGTGGCCGGAATTTGCGCTACCCAGCGTGGCCACCGATTGCTCATCCGTCAATCATTAAACCCCCGACATTCCATAACGGCCACCCGATATTCTACAAAACCAACTCCAACCCCGACGCTTACAAGACTTACATCGCAAGACCACCACGCAAGATTACGGAGGAGACATGCGGTCATACAAGAAATACATCTTCTGGCCCTGTTTCATCTAATGACCAACAAGAGGTACTCTTATTCTTTCAAATCTTCCAACTTCTTCTTGCTACTAATTTACAAGAATCTCATTGCATTTTTCGTAACGTATACTCCACTTGATTCTTAGTGACCCGGTTAAGTCAACAATGACAATTTTCCTACATTCCTACATTCTTCAAAGTGCCAACAGTGTCAATGATCAATAGTAGTTTTTGATAGACATTTTCAAATTAAGAGTAGTCACCTTTCGAATTATGCTTCTTTATCTTCCATATGATCCCAACCGCTATGATGAGTCCAACTATCCCCCATGTAAACTCTATATTTGGCCACGATAGGTTTGAGTTTTTCAAAATTTGTCAGAGGAGAAGATTAGATATTAGTATAATATAATTGAAACGGAACTGGTCTTGGCTAAGAATACTTACGATGGCCTTGTTTTTTTCGAATATATAGCCATAGGAAGTTGATAGCCCCCAGAACAAAAGGTAGCATGCTTTTGTATGGTCCAAAACTCTTTATGAGTTTATTGAACTTCAGCAAAGCTATAAGAGAATATTATAAATAGTTAGTAACAACATTTAAACAGAGGTAAGTTTCAGGTAATAAAACGTACGCTCATCATAGATGGTTTCAAATTTTCCCAAGGTGTCTATAAAATCTAGCTTTTGTGTACACCATTGGGGGTTTTCGTTATCCTCTAGAGATGTTTCGGGGAGTTTCTTGATGCCTTTGTCCTGTTTATTTTATTTTTTACTGTTTCATTTATTGAAAATTCAAGTATTATGTTATTTATCGAAGATTTTATAAACCCAAATCTCGCGTGAATCATATCTTACCATCTTCAGCAATTAAATCAATGAAATTATTTCGAGTAGTCATGGATTCAAACAAACGATTTTATAGACTAAACAAAGATCTTGTTGAAAACACACCTATATATATTTATACTATACTATTATAAGCAAAACAACCTCTATTTGGTTGCTTGGTAGTTTGTTCACTTATTTGATCACATATTTGGTACACTCAATATCAACCATTGGATTTTAAGATAGATTAATGAGAACCGTTGGATATAAATAAAAAAACTCTTTATATACATTTATATTATATTATAAACTACTCCAATAAATACAAGGAAGTGTTTGTTTTTCAATCATATTCCACCGGCGTAATTTTACAAAAACAAAAACAACACTCATATAAGCTACTCCCAAAAATTCCCGTCAATAACATATTATAGTTAAAAATTAAAATATTATCGTTTAAAATACTATCAAAAATGTATTATGATATTTTATTAACGTAAATTATTTTTTTCCCTATTAATTAAATATATATATATAGAAGGCTCTGTGGGGAACTACTTAAGTGAGTAACCTAGGAACTTCTTACGGTACACACGTCTCCTAACGCCACGGCAAGGACAAGTAGTTATGCAACTATATTTAATATCATTTTTTATGTTATGTATTTATTATTTGTGTTCTGTATTTAAAAGTTTTAGAAAATTAATATCAATATTTGTGTTCAGTATTAAAATATGTTAGTTTTTATCTTAAACACAAGATCGTTTGTTGCATTTTAGCTTTATATATTTTTTTCATTTTATTGAATAATATTTTCTATTCAGTACTTTAATATGATTTATTTCAATTTTAAATAACTTTATTAGTTGTTCTGTATTTAATACATTTTTCTTTATTTTGAGAATGATATTATTTTTCTTTAGTTTGTTCGTGTTCTATATTTCAATTTGTATTCTTTTATTTTAAAACTAAAATTATTTATTATGTTCTCTATTTTAATATGCATGTGTTCTTTTTATTGATAACTATTTTTTATATACTGTAATTTTTAAAATAGTTTCTTTTAATTTAGAAATTATATTATTAGTTGTGTTCATTTTAATGTGTTTTCTTTTATTTATTTATTATCATGTTCTTTAGTTTTATAAGTTATTTTCTATTTTAAAAATTACATTATTTATTATGTTCTGTATTTTTATATGTGATATTTTTATTATTTAACAATTTGTAGGATCTATATTACAGTTTATTTGTGTAATATATTTTTTCGTAATGTTCTATGATTTTTTTTATGTGTACTATAATTTCTTGTATTTTCTAATATTTTTAACGTGTTCTGTACTTTTAATTCGGTATTTTCTAATCGTCATGTATTTTTTAGTATCATATATTTTTTAGTGTGCTGTATTTTTTATTTATATAATATTAAAAAAAGTTATGTGATATATTTATAGAATATTATAAAAATATCCAACATATATACAAAACACAAAAGTTATAATATGATGTAAAAATGAATTAAAAAAGAAGTTCAAATATAAACTAACTTAGAATAAAACCTAGAAACTAAACCTAAATTAAATATTTCAAGCTAATCTAATGACCAAATTAGGGATACCCCAATACAAAAAACGTTTAAAATTATTGGCTCTATTCAACAAAAAAATTTAAAAAAAATAAAAAAGTTATTGCTCACGTGATGCGTGGCACGTGAACAATAACTTTTTTTTTATTTTTTTTATATTTTTGTTGAATATAGCAAAAAAATTTATAAGTTTTTTGTGAAGGTGCCCCTAGCGGGGCCATTAAAATAAATGAAATATAATTTATTTAGTGTAGGTTTCTAGTTTCTATTATAAGATTGGTTTCTATTTGTTAGGTCGAATACACAATAAGCAATCAAATACTGTATTAGTAACTTAACAAGAACACACTGTTTAACAATTAAAAACTGTTTGGAATTAATAATTCCTCTCTCGGTGATGTAAATATCACAGAGAGCTGCTTAGGTTACAATCAAAAGATTTCTCAATGTTCGACTACACTTCTAGGGTTAACCTAACTGTATTTATAGAACATACAGCTTCGTACAATCAGTAATTGATTCTCCTATAATTAAGCTATACAATTGATATCAATCACGATTGCTCAAGTCTTCCAAGTCAACTCAATCTCTTTGACAGCTTTCCAATCTTCAAAGATATTGCTTCCATATTTATCTCAAATCAATCTACAAACACTGTTGACTCTTCAGACAATACCGCTACAGAGTTTAACAACCTCTGTTGCGCTTCCAGTCAGTGTTTAACTAAACTCTGACTGCTTCCAACTAAACTCTGTTTTCTGACTTTAGCTTCCAAACACTGTTTTCATCAATCATTTCTAACAATCTCCCCCAACTTGTCCATTAGCAAGAATGTACAAGTTTACAGTAAATGATGATGTCAAAACAAATACAAAGTTTTACAGTGTTTAACATACAAACAGAGTTTAAGCTATTACTTAACAAATTCTACAGAAAATAAGAAAATTCTTACAGACTTTAATTTCTAATCTCTTGCAGATCAGGCATTGTTCTGAGATAGTCTATAAGCAACCTTCTTTCAGCATTTTCAAGCTCTATCTGCATAGCTTCTTTGATTTCTCTCAACTGAGGATCATTCTCATCAGTTTGATAGATAGCAGCTCTAAGATCGTAGATTTTGTTTCTTCTCATCTCATTTCCCAGCCTTATGTATTTCACCTCTTCAGATTTTACATTGAAATCCAGAACAGTGATTCCAAGATCAGTCTTCAGTTTTGTAGTTCCCTTCTCCATTTCAATCAAATTTCCATTCCAATCTCTGTATTTAGAAACATACTTGCTGTTGAATTTCATTTGCCTCCTTGCAAGGTTTTGAATCATTCTTTGTTGAAGCACATTTGCAACTGACTGAGCTCTTTGATTTCTCACTCTGAAAATATATAGGACATATTCAAGTTCTTCAGCATACTTTAATTCGATATCCTTTTCAGAGACTTTAAATACTGTTCCATCAGCCATGAAATATAGCAAGAAATCCTTTTCTAAACTCTTCTGATATACAAGCTGTACTGACTCCAGTTTGTCCAAACTCTCTTGAGTGACACCACGACCTGGAACAGACAGTGAAGAAGGATCTCTAGGACCAACATATTGCCTTTTATCTCTGTGTGAGCCTATGCCTTCTTTGTTGTATCCAACTTTACCAGATAAAGCTCTACCATCAGTAAAATCCATTGGAATTGTAGCTTCTAGTCTTGAATCATGAGGAGCACCCTTCTTAAATGTTGATTTCAACTGAGAAGACAATAATGGTGTGGTCACAACTTGTGCAGCAACAGAGGTTGTGTTTTCATTCTTCTGTACAACATGTGTATCAACAGAGGTTGTAACTATACTTTTCAGCTTTTGCTTGGCTTCTGCATCTGTTGGTTTTCTGAATACTTGCATTCTTTGATTTGTACCAACAGGTTCTTTGATTTGAATGCCTTTAAGAACAGGCTTTGCAGCTTTAGCAACTTTCACATTCTTCTCTGCTTTTTCAGACTTTAGAGCTTTCAGATGCTTTTCTTGTAAACTCTTCTCTTCAGCTTTAGCATCTTCTAAAGTAACTCCTTCTGCATTCTCTTCCATAAAAAGCTTAACAGCTAACTCTTCATCAGTCTTTGGATTTGATGTTAATTCCAAACTCTTGGTCTTTGAAGTACCTTGAGTTTCAGTGTTTATTCCAACAGACTGTGATTTAAAAGATTTGCCAGATCTCAGAGTTTGCTTTTCAGAGTTTAAGACCTTGCTCTTATCACTTGCCCCTCCATCTCCAGCATCATCCTTTTGAGTCAGAGTTTGAGAAACTTTGCATTTAGACTTAGTCACTCTCTCCCCCTTTTTGACATCACCAGGTATAAGTATGGATGTAATGAGCTCTAAAGAGTTAGCAATGGAATCCACCTTAGAAAACAAAGCAGTCTGATTTTCTTCAACTTTACCTAGCCTGGCAAAGAGAGTGTCTTGAACTTTAGACAGCTGAACAGCTTTTATTTTAGACTCTCTATCCATCTTCAATTCTCTTGACTGTATCTCAGTCTTTAAAGAAGCAATCTCTTGTTTTGTTTCAGCAAAATTACCTTCCAGAGTCTTGACTTGCACCACAGTTGCCTTTAAACAGGATAAGAGCTCTGGATTTGAAATTTGCTTTGCAGTTTGCTTAACAAACTCAGATGCTCTTCCTTTTGGAAAAATGCAGTCTTGTTTATACCAATTTTCAGCAGATTTAGCAAGATGCTCTACTTCAACTGCATGAGATGGACAAGGCTGATCAAAAGGTGTATGTTTATTATCTGTCTGGGCAGGTGCACTCACAAAAGAGTCAGAGTTTGCACTACTAGCAGATTCATCTTCAGCACTTGCATCCTTAGATTGATCATCTTTTAAAGAACCACTGTGCTGAGCAGTGTCAGCCACAGTTTCTTCAACAACTTCTGCAACCTTCTCAACAGTCACCTCATGTTGCACAGGCTCTGCAACAGAGTTTGCCTTTGTAGCTTCAACAGGCATGGATGCAGAAATTATCTTTGTTGCCTGATCAACTTCATCACCTTTGTCTTGAATTTGAGAAGATACCAGCTCTGTGTGTGATGCTTCAGCTTCAGGAACTTTTACTGCAAGCTCATCAACTACACCAGGAGCTTCAGTATGAACAATAGGTGAGATAGGATCAGAGAATGGTTCAAATGAGTCAAAAATATTATCCATTGGTGAAAAGCCATCTCTGTTATCCTCTTCTACAGGCATTTTATCCTCTGTAGGTATTTCAACTTTGTCAGTGATAATATCCTCTGCAGGCATTTCAACCTCTGCAGGTATAGCAACATTCACTGTAACCTCAACAGTAGGTGTTTGCTGTGAAACCACCTCTGGAGTTTCAACAAGATTCTCTTCATCTGAATCAGAAAGAATTAATCTCCTTTTCTTGATTGGAGGTACCACATTCTCCTCTTCATCTTCACTTGAGCTCTCTCTTGGTGGTGAAAGGGAAGGTCTGTTTGCTTTCTGTTTCTTTCTTCTTGTATAAACAGCTCCAGGTATTGTTTGTTTAGCCTTTGAGTGTTTAGTGTTTTGGGCAGTGTGTTTCTTTCTTTTTGGCTTGGTTTTGGTTTGTTCAATAGGTGCTGGCTCAGAGTTTAAGGTTTCAGTGTTTAAGGTTTCAGTGTTTAAGGGTTCAGTGTTTAAAGGTGGAGAATTTATTGGTGGAGAGTTTATGGTTTCTGGTTGTGGTTGATGAGATGTAGTAGGTACAGTGGGTGTGGGTGTTGTAGATGTTGGTTCAGAGTTTATGGTATCTAATGGTTCAGGTATTTGTTGTGGTGATTGAGGTTCTTGGGGTTGGTTTACATAGTTTTGTAAGGCTAAAGGCATAAACATCTCAGGTATTTGCTGTTTAGTGACATCTTTGTTTGTCAAATCAGAAAACATTCTCTTAGCAACTTGAAAAGGCTGAATAACATCAGCTTCAACAATTGGAATGTTAGGCACACACGCAGTGAATAATATTTGACAAAAACGAGCAAAATAAACAGTAGTAGACTCAGACAAACGCTCTCCCAAGTTCATTAGTACTAGTCTACCAAAATCGAAGTTACCTCCATATAGTAGAGCATGACCAATTTGAAGAGTATCAAGAGGAAGTGCATCCCAGTTTGTTGTCTTCTTTCCAAAAGCCCTTGTTATGCAATCGAAAAAGAAACTCCATTCCTTTCTCAAACTTGGCCGTCTCAAAGACCCTATCTTGTTCAAGTTTCCTGCACACCCAATTTGCTCCAACATTGTCCTCAAACGATCATGACCAACAACACTGTAAGAAGTGTGTGTCTCAAAGTCCAGAGCATCCCTAACAGTAGTTGGAGTAATAATATACTCTGATTCATCATGAGTGAAAGTGATTGTGGGAGTGCCAGACTCTTCTCCATCATCATATACAGAGTTTGTCCAGAAAGCAGCAATTTGCGAAGCAGACAGTGTAGGTGGTGCTGTTAGAGCTTTCCCTATCTCAGAATCATTCAAGAAATTTTGGAACAAATGAAATGCCTGTGGAGCATTTGCATTCTCCAATGGTGCTGCATAGTTACTAGGAAGAAAAACTAACCCTGCTGCATCAAACGCTTTAGTTGCCATCAGTAAAAAGTGATACGAAGATATTCAGAGAAAAGATGTATATGCACTGTAAGTGTTTATCAAAATGTGAAAGAGAGTATATGAGAAGTGTGAAAGTGAATGAATATGCAAGTAACTGTGAGTGGGTGAATGTGAATCGATATGGAGTGAGAGACTAAAGACGATTAGAGTAAAATTAAAACTCAATCGTTTATTTAGTAAAAGCGCGCAACTGTTGTAGAGTAGTGTGTGAGTGGGACATTAACATGTGACACGTGTCAAACAACCAATGGATCACTTAATAATTACCGCTGTCATTCCAATCACGACAATTACACTAATTAACAGTTGTCAACTACCCCAATTACTGCAAAATAGTCAAATCATCTCAATGAGATTTTACCTCAGAGTACTTAACACAACTCAACAGTGTTTATCAATTATCCAACTTTATCACTAAAACCCTTTCAAAAATTGCACAGTTGTGAATTAAGTGTGTGTGAAGCAGAGTTTACTGAAATCAATTTTTAGAGCATCTAATATTTCATAAAATCCATAACAAAAATCAATAAACACTGAATGCACAAACTCTCATAGTAAACACTGATTGTTTGATGAATGCTAAACTCTGTAGTTACTGTAATACAGAAATCTGAAAACTTCTATTCCCTTTGATGTCCATGATTATCCAAGAAAGCACACAGTCTTTGAAGACAAAAAGATCAAGAGATAGAAATCAGAGTTTCATTCATTGAATAACAGTCATGAACTGGATAATCTCACAAACTCTCAAACACACAGGTGTTTAGGTGAAGTGTTTACACTCACATTCAATCAGAAATAGCAGAATCTACCATATGCTTGAATGTCCACCAAATCTACACTACTTTGAGTACATGTATTCACAAATCAAAAGGACTTTATTCAGGGTTTAAATGGAGTAAGATCAAACAGATGAAAAGAGATGTTTTATTCATGAGTGACTTCAAGTGTTCAGTCACAGTATATATTTGTACAAGATCAGTATATATGCCCTTTTTTTTTCTTTTTTTTTTTCTTTTTTTTTTATTTAGCATATATACTGAGTAAACTTTTCTTTTCTTGAGAAACACTCATCTGCTTGAGGGAAAAAAAAATATATAACTGCTCTTAACACTTCAGAGTATAAGAAAAATGAGCAGTTAATAAGGCTCAAAGGGGTTTACTAAGGATGGAAATTATGAACAGTGTTTATACAGTGTTTGAACAAAGTTCAAAAGAATTTTTGAACAGTGTTTGAAGAAATGGTAAATCCTATTGCCTTTATCATTTTCATGCACACACATATCATGTAGTCTCAAAATGGTCTAATACAAGTTCTAGAGAAACATACTACCTGATGAATATCACACAACAATAAATACTGATTGATAGAAAATGTATCAATCACTGATTTGGCTCAAACTCTCACAGGTTGTAGACATGAATCTGAACTCACCAAACTAATCAATGACACATCTCAAGTTTTATGGTTTTCACAAGTACAAACAAGGAATCATCATGAACCATACCTTTGGAAACAGAATGTCACTTATCAGAGTTTAGAGTTCATCAAATAACCAAAATTATTTATGAGAGGCAATGCACACAATATTCATAGACTCAGAGGTTAGGACTGAATAAACTAAGAGATGCTATAAATATGAAACAGTATCATGCTGTGTTGATTTACTGCACAAAGTCTGATTAGATTACAGTGACTCAGAAAGAATCATGATTTATTTACTGAGAATCATGCTTCATACATTTTTCTTCATTGGTGTTTTCATTCAGACAATAATCAATTCTGAAGTCACTGAGTGTATCTAACATGTTAACAGTGTTTAACAGACAGACATGCTGACAGAGTTTAAAAAGTTTTAAACATAAACATGCATAACAGAATTTAATACTAAGGTTCACATAACATGAGCAACATATTTTAGAAATAAGTTTTTGAGTCTAACCAACATCTCTAGTCAAAACTAGAGACCATTCCTAGTTCATTGACCAGTCTTGTAAATGTAGCTTCACTCAATGGCTTGGTGAAGATATCTGCAAGTTGTTGTTCTGTAGACACAAAGTGAAGCTCAATGTTGCCTTCCTCTACATGCTCTCTGATGAAGTGATACCTTATGCTGATGTGCTTTGTCATTGAATGTTGCACTGGATTACCTGTCATTGCAATAGCACTTTGATTATCACAGTAAATAGGTATCTTGGTATACCTTAATCCATAATCCAGCAGTTGATTCTTCATCCATAAAATCTGTGCACAGCAGCTACCAGCAGCAATATACTCTGCTTCAGCTGTAGATGTAGATATTGACTTCTGTTTCTTGCTGTACCAGGAAACAAGTCTGTCACCCAGAAATTGACAACTTCCACTGGTGCTTTTTCTGTCTATCTTACATCCAGCAAAGTCTGCATCAGAGTAACCAAGAAGTTTAAACTCTGATTCTCTTGGATACCACAGCCCCAAAGTCATAGTGCCCTTGAGGTACTTGAATATCCTCTTTACTGCTGTTAAATGTGGTTCTCTTGGATCTGCCTGGAACCTTGCACACAAACAAGTTGCATACATGATATCAGGTCTGCTAGCTGTCAAATAGAGTAAAGAACCAATCATTCCTCTGTAACTTGTCATATCTACTGATGACCCTGCATCTTTGTCCAATTTTGTTGTAGTTGCCATGGGAGTTGTTGCAGATGAACAATCAAGCATACCAAATTTCTTGAGAAGGTTTCTGGTATATTTTGCTTGATTTATAAAAATTCCATCATCTGTTTGCTTCACCTGTAGCCCTAGAAAATAACTAAGCTCTCCCATCATACTCATTTGATATCTTGACTGCATGAGTTTGGCAAACTTCTTGCAGAGTTTATCATTAGTAGACCCAAAAATAATGTCATCCACATATATCTGAACTAAAAGCAAGTCACTACCATTTTGGAATTAAAACAGAGTTTTGTCAATAGTACCTCTGTGAAATCCACTTTCTAGTAGAAATTTGGCAAGGGTTTCATACCATGCCCTTGGTGCCTGCTTAAGTCCATAGAGTGCCTTGTCTAACCTGTAGACATAATCTGGATATTTTGGATCTACAAACCCTGGTGGTTGTTCCACAAACACTTCTTCTTCAAGTTTTCCATTCAAAAATGCACTTTTTACATCCATCTGAAACACTTTGAATTTCATATGAGAGGCATATGCTAGAAAAATTCTGATTGCCTCCAATCTAGCCACTGGAGCAAATGTTTCATCATAGTCTATTCCTTCCTGTTGTGAGTAGCCTTTTGCAACCAGTCTTGCCTTGTTCCTTGTGATAACACCCTCACTGTCAGTTTTATTTCTGAAAACCCATTTAGTACCAACAATGGATCTGTTCTTGGGCCTTGGTACAAGTGTCCACACTTCATTTCTTTCAAATTCATTTAGTTCTTCTTGCATTGCTGTTATCCAGTCAGCATCTTTAAGAGCTTCTTCCACTTTCTTTGGCTCAGTTTGTGACAAGAATGCATGAAACAGACATTCATTTGTTGTTGCACTTCTTGTCCTTACTTTTGCATCAGGATCACCAATAATCAAATCAGGTGTGTGTGATTTAGTCCATTTTCTTGCAGAAGGCAGATTGCTTCTGTCATCATGTGATCCTCCCCCTTGATCCATGCTCTCCTGATTTTCTTGGTGTCTTTCTTCATTTTCAGATGCTCCCCCTGAATGTGACTTCTCAGAATTTGAATGATCAGAGTTTGAATCATCACTTTGATGTGATTCTTCATGCTCCCCCTCAACTGGTTCTTCCCTTGTTTCTGATTGAAGAGTTTCTTCAGTATTTACCAGTAGAGGTTCAGAGTTTAGATGAACAGAGTTTGTTAAATCAGTCTGATCAGAGTTTACTTTTTCAGAGAATAATTCTTCATTTTCAAAGTGCAGTTGATCATGTTCATTTACATCTTCAAGTCCAGTTATTTTCTTGTCATCAAATGACACATGAATTGATTCCATGATCACTCTAGTTCTCAGATTATAAACTCTGAATGCCTTTGTTGACAGTGGATAGCCAACAAAAATTCCTTCATCTGCCTTTAGGTCAAACTTGGTCAACTGTTCAGGATGAGTCTTCAACACAAAGCATTTGCATCCAAAAATATGAAAATATTTTAGATTTGGCTTTTTCTTCTTCACCATTTCATATGGTGTTTTACCATGCTTGTTGATCAGTGTTGCATTTTGAGTAAAACAAGCAGTTTGAACTGCTTCTGCCCAGAAATATGTTGGCAACTTTGCTTCATCTAGCATGGTTCTGGCAGCTTCTATCAAGGTTCTGTTCTTCCTCTCCACTACACCATTTTGTTGTGGAGTGCCAGGTGCAGAAAACTCTTGTTTTATCCCTTTACTCTTGCAAAATTCTTCCATTGATGAATTCCTGAACTCAGTTCCATTGTCACTTCTGATTATCTTCACTTGATGCTCTGACCCTTTTTCCAGTTGAATTACATGTTCTGTCAGTGTTAATGCAGTTTCATCCTTCTTTGCAAGAAAATATACCCATGTGAACCTGGTATATTCATCAACAATGACTAGAGCATATTTCTTCTTTCCAAGAGACATTACATTCACTGGACCAAAAAGATCAACATGTAGTAGATGATAAGGATCAACAATTGAAGACTCAGATTTGCTTTTGAAGGAGACTTTTCTCTGTTTAGCCTTTTGACAAGAATCACACAGTCCTTCTACATTTAACAAGGACTTTGGTAGACCTCTTACAAGATCATTCTTGATTAGCTCATTGATGTTGTTCAGGTTCAAATGAGAGAGTTTCTTGTGCCATTTCCAACTCTCTTCACTGGACATCCTTGTAGACAGACACACTGCTTTGCCATCAGTGTTTGTTGACAATTTGATTTCATAGATGTTATTGTGTCTGTTTCCAACTAGAGCAACTTTCCCTGTAGATTTACTGATCACTTGACAATATTCAGGCTGAAAATCCACATGATATCCTCTGTCACAGATTTGACTCACAGATAGCAGATCATGCTTGAGTCCTGGAACCAGAGCTACATTCGTGATGATGACATTTCCAAGATTAATATTGCCATATCCCAGTGTATGTCCTATGTTGCCATCTCCATAGGAAACTTCTGGGCCAGCCTTCTCCTCAAACTCTGATAGCAGGGCTTTATTTCCTGTCATGTGTCCTGAACATCCACTGTCCACAACTAGGGTACTAACCCTGGTGCCCTGCAATCACAAACAATCACTGATTATTAGTTTTAAGGATCCAGACTTGCTTGGATCCTTTGGCTTTCTTAATTCTGTTAGCTTTTGCAGCGGAATTTTCATTAACAGAGTTTAAGCTAACTTTTTCAGAGTTTACATTTGCAGAGTTTACTTTAACCCATTTCAAATTTGGTTTGGGTTCATAGTAATTATAATAAATAGCATGATAATCTCTGCAAGTGTAAATAGAATGCCAAGTACTTCCACAGTGTTTGCATAAAGTCTGTGGTCTAGTTCTCACATAATCACTCTTTACTGCAGTTTTAGAAGGCAAAGAATTAATGTTCTTATTCTTACTGCAGAAACTAGCAAGATGATTAGTGCTACCACAATTAAAACATGTTTTTCTAGGAGCTAATGAAGCAAGCATTGGCTTAATTCCTGATGTGATGCCTACTTTTCCATTTTTGTTTTTCTTAGGCAATCTCTGTTTGTTGACAGATTTTATCTCCTTAAGCTTATGCTTGAGTTGTTTATCTGTCATTAAGCCAATGTTAGCCTCTTTAACAAAAGTTTTAGCATATGACTCTTTAACAGCCTTTTTCTGTGCTTCAGTCTTAGGTCCACCTGTTCCCATGACATTACCCTCAGATGAACAATGTGGTCTAACCTTTACCTGATTTTCAAATCTAAGTTCATCTCCTACAGAGTAACCTAGACCTACTGTGTCTGACTGAAACACTTCTTGAGTGTCTTTACCAGAGTGTGCCCAAGTTTTAATGATGTGTTTAGTATCCTCCAATTCAGATTCTAGTTGCTTATACTTACCTAGCAACTCCTGTTCAATAAACACTGCATCATCTCTCTCTTTTTGAATTTTATTCATGTTCTCTAGCTGTTCCTCAACAAGCTTATTTCTTTCTTTGAGTTGAGAGCACTCAGACTTTATCCTTTCATTTTCTAAAGTCTGATCCCTATAACTGATATGTAATGCCTTAAGATAAATTCTCAATTCAGTTATATTATCAGTGTTATAAGCATAGGTAGTTGGAGGTACCTTGAGATCATCATTTTCAGTCTGAGTAGTAGCCATTAGAGCATAGTTGACTTCCTCATCTGAATCTGAAGTGTCTGCCCAATCTCTGCCTTTGGTGTAGAGTGCCTTTTCAGTTTTACCCTTCTTGCACTCAGGAGCATAGTGTCCCATCTCCTTACACTTGTAGCATTGAATTTCAGACTTATCTTTCTTACCAGATTTGAAGTCCTTTCCCTCAGATTTCTTGAAATTCTTCTTGTCAGACTTTGAATAGTCCCTGGAGAATCTCTTTCCCTTCTTGAAGTTCTTGTATCCCATCTTCTTGAAGGTCTTTACCATCAAAGCAGCCATTTGCATCATTTCCTCATCATCTTCAGAATCAGATGATCCATCAGTGTTTGAGTCAACATCAGTGTTTGATGACTCATTCTCTGAATGTATGACTAAGGCTTTCCCTTTTGCTTTTCTCCTTGATGCCTCCTTCTTTGATGGTTTCTCCTCAACCTTAAGTGCAACAGACTTTGACTTTCTACTTGATCTTTTATTTCTCTGCTCCAATTCCAATTCATGGGTTTTGAGCAGTCCATAAATTTCATCAATCTCTGTTTCACCAAGTTCATAGTTATCTCTTATAGTGGTTGTTTTCACATCCCACTTTTCAGGTAGAGAAAGAAGAAACTTGAGATTTGAGTCTTCTAAATCATACTCTTTGTTAACCAATGACAAATCATTGAGCAGTTTACAGAATCTGTCAAATGTTTCTGTCATGGTTTCTTCAGACTTTGCCTCAAAGTGCTCATACTCCTGAGTGAGTATGTTTCTTCTGTTTTTCTTGATTGCAGGAGTTCCTTGACACCTAACCTCAAGTGCATCCCATATTTCCTTTGCAGTTGTGCAGTTAATCACTTTATTAGACATAACATTGTCTAATGCACTGTGAAGTAAATGTCTCACTTTTGCATCCTTTGCAATAGATGAAAGATCCTCAGCAGTTAGATCTTTCTTTTCCTTTGGAATGACCTTTGATTCCTCACCAGCAGCAGCAGCAGATAATTTTGTTGGTTTGTGAGGTCCTTCATATATTCTATCAAGGTATTCTGGATCTGTAGCCTCCAGAAACATGGTCATTTTCACCTTCCAAATTGCATACTCTGATGGCCTAAGTATAGGAACCCTTATTGTCTCATATCTACTAACAGTAGTAGGGGCTTTCTCAGATGGTGGAGGTATCTCTGCCATTGATTACTCTTGTGTTTGGATCTTTAACTGTAATAAAGTAACAGATTAGTCTCTGATACCACTTGTTAGGTCGAATACACAATAAGCAATCAAATACTGTATTAGTAACTTAACAAGAACACACTGTTTAACAATTAAAAACTGTTTGGAATTAATAATTCCTCTCTCGGTGATGTAAATATCACAGAGAGCTGCTTAGGTTACAATCAAAAGATTTCTCAATGTTCGACTACACTTCTAGGGTTAACCTAACTGTATTTATAGAACATACAGCTTCGTACAATCAGTAATTGATTCTCCTATAATTAAGCTATACAATTGATATCAATCACGATTGCTCAAGTCTTCCAAGTCAACTCAATCTCTTTGACAGCTTTCCAATCTTCAAAGATATTGCTTCCATATTTATCTCAAATCAATCTACAAACACTGTTGACTCTTCAGACAATACCGCTACAGAGTTTAACAACCTCTGTTGCGCTTCCAGACAGTGTTTAACTAAACTCTGACTGCTTCCAACTAAACTCTGTTTTCTGACTTTAGCTTCCAAACACTGTTTTCATCAATCATTTCTAACACTATTTAAACGCTAACCTATATATATATATATATATATATATATATATGAAAATATGAGTAATACGATAAAAATTATTAAAAAAAACATCTGTGCATCACATGAGTTATAAATTAGATAGTTAAAAATTACATAAAATATGGAAAACACTTATAATATAAAAATTTTGTATAAAAGTTGAAAAAGGTCTACATGATTAGATAAATTTCACTCTTTCTACTAAAAAAAAGTTTAAAAAACTACTTTTATGTAATATTTTTATATATACATATGTATTTGAAAGTAATAATTAAAATACATAATTAGAATAATATTTATATTCATGAAATTTATAAAATTCAAAAAATATTTTAATAATAAAAACATATATACAACTTAAAATTTTAACGAAATATAATTAAACAGTTTACAAGCAATCGTGCATATAGGCTAGTATACTATAATAAGTGAAAGTGGATATAATTTGTAGTTTGGTTAAACCCCATTTTCTGTTATCCCTCATTCACAACCTTTAGATCTTCAACTCAAATAGATCATGACCGTTAGATACAATATTATTAAAAGTTGTTATATACAGAGGTTTAAGATTCGATTTCCACCAACAACATATTAATTTATATTTTATACTAAAAATTATTATATACAAAGATATAATATTCGAATTCTTCCAATAACATAATAAAATTAATATTTATAATATTATACTACACTATTAACACATTATAAAAATTAAAAGTAATCCGTGCTTTGCACGGGCTATAAGCTAGTTGTACATAAATAATGAAGAAGATCGATGGCCAGGATGAGGCATTTTTTTATTACATATGCATGTGACCCATTGACAAGACACAATTACATACATTTCATCGATCAAATTATCAACTGTATCAACAAGTGAAGTGAAATGTTACCTGTCGCAAGATTGAAGCGGAGGCTCCATTTCTTGGGCAACACTCCAGTGTTTGGGAAAGAGAAAGCTGCATACATTACGCTTTAGTTTTTAAAGTAGAAGTTAATAGAGAACCATGGGAAGATCTGAGCTATGTTTTAGGTAAAATTACTTACGTCCGTATGTGATACTTATGAGTTCAATTTTGTCCACCAATTTAGGTGCCTCACTACACCACTTTGGGTGTTCCTCAGGCTTGAGTTCTCTTCTTTTTAGGCGCTCCGTGCTGGAGGCAACAACATTAGTTTTAGTCTTCCTTTCTAGGCGACTCCCGTTGCCTCCAACAGTAGCTTTAGTCTTCCTTTCTAGGCTACTCCAGCTTCCTCCGGCACTAGTTCCATCTTTGTTTTTTAGCCATCTTTTGATGGCAGTTTTGCCTTTCTCAGTGAGGAGCTCAGTTGTTTAAACAACTTTCGGGTCCTTGTCTTCGGACCTGATGGAGAGACCAGTGCGGGTTGAACCTACAAATTTACACCAATAGACAAGTTCCGTTCACGATTATTTGACCAATATTACGAATGGACAAGTATTGCCAACAAGAGATTATTGAAATGATATGGGGGATTGATAACGTGTTCACGAAATCAGATAAACGATTCTGTGTATTATCAAAATAGCAGTGTATTTAAAATAGGCGTACTCGGAAAGAGTGCTCATGAGTAATGTTGCCTTATCTATTCCAGTTTTCATACTTCTAATTACAGGCTTGCTCACAGAGTATCAGAATACCTCTCATCCATTTTAGTTTTCATACTTCTAATTGCAGGCTTGCTCAAAGAGAAAATTAGAATATTTCACATTTGGAGGGGGAAGAAGAGAGAGAGAGAGAGAGAGAGAGAGAGAGAGAGAGAGAGATTGTCAACACTGTTATACATAAATAATAATGGAGAACACATTGTATAGAGATCTTGTTTTTTTTTTTGTACTTTTTTATATTTAGAAGCAGTAACAAAGATCTTGTTGAAAACACATTGTATAGAGAGGAGAGAGAGAGAGAGATAAATTATGGAGAATAGTTTTGTAATTTTTTATACTCAGTAGCAGTATTGCAGTAATAAAGATCTTATTGTAAACACATTGTACACACAGAGAGAGAGAGAGGAGATAAATAATGGAGAACAGTGATAGCCCAGATAGGATTTGTTTTGTAATTTTTTATATTCAGTTAACAAATATCTTGTTGAAAACACATTGTACATAAATAATGAAGAAGATTGATGGCCAGGGCTGGTCCTTGGTTGGCGACCAAGGCAAACGCCTAGGGCACCACTCGATTAAGGGTTACCAAATTTTTATATAAATACATATATACCTGCTATTAGAATAAAATTTTAAAGAATTTATTCTTCATATTTGTTATTAAATGGTTCTAAATTTTAATCATTCTCGTAGCTTCATTATTTGATCTTGTTGATATCTTCCATTATTTTTTTTGAGGTAATTTTAGAATTATAAGTAGAGCTGTAAACAAACAGAGCTTTTAACGAAAAGGTCGAGCTCGGCTCCATAAGAGCTCGGTTCGGCTCGAGCTTGTTAAGAGCTCGAGTCGAGTTCGAACAAGATTTTTGTTTGTTAATCTTAACGAGCTCGAGCCGAGCTTTAGGGTGTCCGGCTCGAGCTCGGCTCGAGATCGGCTCGTTAAAACTCGAAAAAAATTAAAATTTTTACTTTTTATTTTTTTATCTCCAACAAAATTATTTTTATTTTTTGAAAATTTGGGAATATCACTAAATTAGATATATCTTGACATCCGTAAGGTTGGATCGTCGACAAATATTTTTAAAAAAATAGAAACAACAATCCGTGACAAAACACTAGTTAGTAGTACTAGTTAGAATAGTAGTGATCTACTAAGATCTCCAACAAAATTAATTTTTTATTTTTTGAAAATTTGGGAATATCACTAAATTAGATATATCTTGACATCCGTAAGGTTGGATCGTCGATAAATATTTTTTTAAAAATAGAAACAACAATCCGTGACAAAACATTAGTTACTGGTACTAGTTAGAATAGTAGTGATCTACTAAGATTTCCAACCAAATTAATTGTTCACGAATATCTCGAGCTCGGATCGAGATCGGCTCGGCTCGAGCCTGTTCGTGAACAACTCGATTTCGACTCGGTTCGGTCAAATCTCGGCTCGGTTCGTTAAGAAATTAGCTCGGTTCGTTAACATCAAAGCTCGGCTCGATTCGATCAAAGCTCGGCTTGATTCGTGAACAACCCTAATTATAAGTTTGTTTGATTAAAAAAAGATTATTAATTTTATGTTTTTACATCCAATTTCGAAAAATCCTGTTTAGCAAAAAAAAAAAAAATCGAAAATCCTCTTGTTTTGATTAGATTTTGATAGTGCGTATGATTGAAAGCTCAGACACATTCATTCAACGAGACTACCATTTTCTGTAGTACTGGAAAAGAGAAATGTAAGTGTTTTAATGATTAACTTTAAAGAATTTATTTAATGATTAATTTTAAAAAATTTATTTAATGATTAACTTTAAAAAGTTTATCTTTCATTATCCCAATTTCACTCATTCAAAAATTTATCGGGACATATACTCCTCCTTTGACAAAGACATATAAATCTAATTATTCAAAAAGAAATGATAAATTTAAAAAAATGACTTAGATATATACATTTTACTCTTTAATGATTTACTTTGCACAAATTATATATTTTATTTATAATTTATATCTATCTATCTATTATATTATATTAAATCCGAAACATTAAAAGTTTGGTTGGTTGGTATCTATTGATTTTACTAATTTACCCTTACTTAATTATAGATAAAATATTTTTTTATATTTTATCTAACTAAAATTTTTGTTTTACTAATCAATTTCCTTTTTCTGGTTAAACATGTTACCTTTTCTTTTCTTTTTAATAACTAAGCAGTTTCCTTTTTCAGGTAAAATATAATAGCTTTTATATTTTATCTAACTAAAAAACATTTTTTTTTTTTTTTGGAAAAGCCAACTTGCATTAATTTAAAAGCAACAACTAGGAAGAAGACCTGGGGAGAAAACGCTAGGATGCATGCTAGCTACAACAAAGCTACCGATACTAGAAACTAAATTTTGTGAAAACTAACCCCAGGCCTAAACATGAACAACCTCGACTAAACAACTAAAAAGGACAAGGACTACAAACTGACAATACTATGAGTTGGATAAAACTATGACTGAAGAAGCTTCTAGATTGTAAATCCTTTCCCATAGATTATGTGTTCCCATAGATTATATCACGGGTTATCTTTTAAAAATCTTCTTTTATATTTTATTTAACTAAAATTTTACTTTACTAATCAATCTACTTTTTCAGAACATGTTAATTTTTTTTTAATAACTAAACAGTTTCATTTTTCAAGTAAAATATAATATCATTTATACTTTTTCTAACTAAAAAACAAAACTAATAAATTAATTTTTTTTATCTTTTCTCTAACTAAAATATTTTTTCCCAATTATATCACTATTTAATAAAATATATTAAAAATCCTTATACATTGTTTATAATAAGGAAACATTAGTATAATCCGTAAATATGAGAATATTAAATTATATTAAATTAAAATTAAAAAAATATTAAAAAAAAATGATTATATAAAAACATAATTGTAATATTAAATAAAATTTATATAATATAATAAAAGAAACTCGTGCATCACACGGGCATTGAAAGTTTGTCCGTTCGATCTTCAGCACGGTCATCCTAATTATTAAAATAAATAGTAAAATAATATAATTAGTAATAATAAGTCGATTGCCTTTTTTTAATTAAAAGAGTTTTACTTTTTAATTTATTGATAATATTACCTTTTATAAACACCTAAGATATCGTATCTTCCAATCAATAATATTTCTTTATAAATTAAACACGTTAACTTTTATTTTAAAATATAATCTTACAATAATTAATATATACCCAAAAAATAACACTACATCGTCTAATCACTAACAAAAGATAATAGACATATATATACAACGAATAATGACCGTTATATTTTTAGTAAAAAATCAGAACCATTAGATCTAATGATTAGATATATTATATGTTTAAATTAATTTACTAAAATTTCAATGTTCGAATTCTATCAACCATATTTTTAAAAAAAAATTTATATCATAAATTTTAAACCACATAATTTTGCAATCATTAATGTATACCGAAAAATATTAAACCATTTTACTGTTAGATTTTTAGTAATTAATAAGAACCGTTAGATGTAATTATAAGATATATTTTATTATTAAAGTATTTTACTAAAAATTCAAGTTTCGAATTCCGTCAACGACATATTTAACTTAAAATTCTATAATATTGTAAATTTTAAATCACGATTAACTAAATTTATATTAAATTATGTTAAAATAATATTAAAATAATTTTTACAAAATAATTTTTATATAAAAATATAATTATAGCATAAAATAAAATTTATATGACATATTAAAAGAAACCCGTGTATTGCACGGGTTATAAGCTAGTACTATTATATAAAAACCAAAACATTAAAAGTTTGGTTGGTCGGTACCTGTTGATTTTACGTATTTATCCTTAACTAATAAAAAGTGTTATTTTACTTAATTATCCTTACTTAATTATTATTTATAATAATATACTGTAATAAATAGTTATTAGCCGATTGCCTTTTTAATATTTAATTTTAATAGAAATTACCTTTTATAAACACCTAAAATTGTACCATATCTTACAAATATTAATATTTGTTTTCTAACTAAAACATGTTACCTTTAAAATTAAAACTAATTTGCAATCAATAATATAAACTTAAAAATATCACACCGCATCTTACAATCATTAATAAAATATAATAAAAATCTATGTACATCTATACTAATATATAATAAGCAAACAGGGATATAATTTGGTTGTTTGGTTCAACCATTTAAAATAATAGTGACCGTTAGATATTTAGTAGATAGATGATAACCGTTAGATCTAATAATAAGGAATATTCTATATTTAAATCCCGGTTCGAATCCCGTCAATAACAAATTTAAATTAAGATTTTATATTATTAGTTCTAAACAATACATGTGATTTATTAAATAATTTTAAAAAGTTAAATTAATTCCATAATAAATTATAAACTCTATTTTGTTTAATCATATAATTTTAAAAATATTTAAAAGTAACCCGTATTTTGCAAGGGCTATAAGCTAAAAAAAATTAATGAACATTAATTAGTGCTATGTTAATTTTAAATGATAAAAACATCACTCTGTATTAAAACTAAGACACGTCATTTGAATGGAGGACTAAAAACAATAGAAAAATGCTAGAGGTACCAAAATGGGTACCAAAAATTGTTACCAAATGAATGTGATTGGTTATAATTATAATGGGCCCGCCAGGGCCATCCAATTAAAACATTACAATTTGCCAAATCACTCATGCTATGTCATTTGGGGACTAAATTTGGGATCCCTAGCACTACTCAAAACAATATAAGCAAATCTA
This sequence comes from Kitagawia praeruptora, assembly GCA_037693485.1. Classification (NCBI taxonomy): domain Eukaryota; kingdom Viridiplantae; phylum Streptophyta; class Magnoliopsida; order Apiales; family Apiaceae; genus Kitagawia; species Kitagawia praeruptora. The sequence goes on from CM075350.1 coordinate 5,573,966, forward strand.
CAAATTAAAGTCGAACTAGAGATTAATAAATGAAGAAGAAATTGTTTAGTAATTAAAGTCTTAATTGCCTAATAATTACTAGTGGATTATTACTTGTACGCTGCAAATAAAAACATGAAATAAAATGGGCCAAACAAATGTAATGAGCCATAATCTAAACAAGTTAATTAACATGAAAATAGGTTACCGTTGGAGCAGTTTGGATCGCTTCGGATGTCTCCGAATTTGTTTTTAGTTTCAAGAACTTTTAAGTTCAGTTTGTTAAACGATCAGTAACAATTTATTTGTTTTTCAACCTGGTTGTATTGACAGTCGGGATTTGTCCCGCTATTTTATTAGTTTATTTCAGTAATATAATCTTGTGCATTTCGTCAAAAAAAAAATAAAAAATCCATCAAGATGCGGTAAGACCGGGTCGAGTTTGAACCGCCCGAACACCCAACCCGATTCAATTGCTCCTTGCCCCGTTCTCATAAATAGCCCTAAATTATACACTTTTCAATCACCAATCGCTCGTTATTTTAAACGTTCCGATACAAAACAGACCCTGTGTAATTCACAATATGAGCCGATACGACAGCCGTTCCGGCGACCCCGCTTCGTATCGCGACCGGCGAAGGTAACCCTAACTCAATTTTCTTACAATTTTCATTCACTTGACATTAGTTAGTACTAATTTATTCATATTTTTTAGGTTTTTGTTTAATTAGTCGATATCTTGAGAATTATATAGTTTTGAATTGTTTCTTGGTGGTGAATTAACTGTCTCTGTTCTGTAATTTGTGAATTAATTGTCAGTTTGTTCTGTAATTTGTGAAGTGACTGTGAAATTGTTAGGGTTTAAGTTATGCTTAACGACACGGTTTCGATAATTAAACTGGCATTTGGCTCCACTAGCTTGTGTATTACGAGAATGTGCTTTTTCGGTTTTAGGAGTTTTTGTGAATGTGTTATATGTGCGTTTTTGAGAGGTGTGGCTTCGATTATATGACTGAGGTTTGATTAAGTTAGTTTTATTTGTGGTTTATTCAGTGACTCAGGATTTGGTGGTATTAGTTCGTCTGCTAGTAAGAAGGTTGATTATGAACGGGTGGAATCTCCGCGGAAGTTGGATTTGGATGGACTGACTCCGTTTGAGAAGAATTTTTATGTTGAGTCTTCCGCAGTTTCTGCTATGTCCGAAAGTGAGGTAGAGGATTATAGGCTTAGGCGAGAAATCACTGTAGAAGGTCAGGATGTGCCCAAGCCTGTTAAATCTTTCCGAGATGTACGCTTCCCAGGTACGTCATTTGTGTTGAATGGTTAATTTGAAGTTGTTAATCTTGAGTGATAGTAATTGCAGTTAGTGGAATGTACATGTCCAGTTCAAGGTGTCAATTTACAAGGATTTCTTTGAGTAACATTTGCAGTATTTAATATCTATACCTTATGGTTCTATCCTCATTGTATCAATAGTATTGTTGTTACTTATAGCTTGGTCCTCGTCTTTCCAATAAAATATGATCTGGAATAGAGATCATTCAGTAGTCAGTATACATTGAAGGTTGAGCATAGCTAACATAATTGAAATCTACAATAAGTCTAAACAGAACATTATTAAGGAACAGAGGGAGTTTAAATTATAAAGCACAGACTGCTCATTTAAGGTAGCATACACGCGTTCATTAAAAGAAATATCTTTACATTACTAATAGGTGGGGCTGTGGGGATTTTATTCATCATTAAATAACTGCAATCTTATGAATTACAGAAGTAACTAACTGCTTTTCTTATAAATCTAAAGTATCAAAGAGATTACGAGGTATCACATAAATTGTGAGAATTACTTTTTTAAACAAATAATATCTCTACTAAATCTTTGAAGTTTGAATGCTACTGATGAGTTGTTTATTAGATATTTTTAATTGATTGTTTTTCTCTGCTGCAGATTATGTGATGCAAGAGATTGAAAAGGCTGGATTTTCTGAGCCTACAGCTATTCAAGCTCAAGGATGGCCAATGGCTTTAAAGGGTCGTGATCTTATTGGTATTGCTGAAACAGGATCTGGAAAGACACTAGCATATCTATTGCCTGCAATTGTCCATGTTAATGCCCAACCATTTTTAGGTATCAACATTGCCCTTTGCCCATCTCCAAGACATCTTACTCATGCATCTTTAGCATTTTAATTTTTCATTATGGCTCCTAGGAAGTTGAAATCCTGACTTACCATCTTATGTTTTCAGCTCCTGGTGATGGTCCAATTGTTTTAGTTTTGGCTCCAACTCGTGAACTGGCTGTTCAGATACAGCAAGAAGCTACCAAATTTGGTGCATCATCGAAGATTAAAAATACTTGCATATATGGTGGGGTACCGAAAGGACCTCAAGTTCGTGATCTTCAGAAAGGTAGGTGGCGATAAGCTCAAGATGACTTTACTACTGTATGGTGATGTTCATGAAACGGGTATATCCTAATGCTTCCTCTTCTATTTAATGCTGCCATCATATTCATGGAAATTAACACGACAATGTCATTGGTAACAATTTTCTTCCCTAGGTGTTGAAATTGTTATCGCAACACCAGGACGGTTGATCGATATGTTGGAAACTCATCATACAAATTTGCGAAGGGTCACATACCTTGTGTTGGATGAGGCTGATCGGATGCTGGATATGGGATTTGAACCTCAGATCCGAAAAATCGTTTCACAGGTTTGTTTCTTGGTTTTAAATAGAGACGTTGACGATGTATCTTGAAGTAAATTATGCATTACAATTTGCATATAGAAATCCTAATAATAAATATACATTTTATTCTTTGCACAGTTGAAAAAAATATATTAGTTTTTTCCTTTTTTGAAGAATAGAATGCTTAATCCTAATAATAAACAGCAGTGATATCTAACTGAGTGGGCATTGCAGTATCTGATTTACCCCATTTCCCAGTGCTTATAATACGATGGTTTTTGAATGCAGATCCGCCCAGATCGTCAGACTCTGTACTGGAGTGCCACGTGGCCCAAGGAGGTTGAACAACTGGCAAGGAAATTCCTTTACAATCCATACAAAGTAAGATTTTTATTTATTTATTTATGTAGTTGCGGAAGTATTACTACCCTGTCGCCTGAGCTAATCTTTTATTTGTCGACCATATATAGGTAGTTGTTGTAAACCTTTATATATGACATGCTTCTTGAGTTGCACCATTTTATGTGATAAACAAATTTACAAACTGTTACTTATGCTATAATTGCTTGTTAACCTTTCTTGTTTTGAAAGTCAGAATTCACAATCTCTTAGACCTTTAGTACTGTTGTAAGTTATAATCTAGAGTTATGTACACACAGTGTTGTAACATTTCTCTTGTGATTTTTTGCAGGTGGTAATTGGGTCACCAGATTTGAAGGCTAACCATGCAATTCGTCAGCATGTGGACATTGTTTCTGAGAGTCAGAAATACAATAAGTAGGCATCACCTTTATCATTTTCCTACTCTTAGTTATTACAGTTTTTAATTTAAAAATAAATATACGCTGCTTAAAACCAATTATTGCCTACATAACAAAACCTCCTTAATGTATGCCAGATTAGTGAAGTTGCTGGAGGATATAATGGATGGTAGCCGGATTTTGATATTCATGGACACTAAGAAAGGCTGCGACCAAATTACTCGGCAGCTTCGAATGGATGGTTGGCCTGCTCTGTCCATTCACGGAGATAAAAGTCAAGCGGAAAGAGACTGGGTCCTTTCAGAGTTTAAAGCTGGCAAAAGCCCTATAATGACTGCCACAGATGTTGCAGCTCGTGGTTTAGGTATGTTTATTAGGGGAAATGATTTTGTATTTGAGTTTTCTAATTCTGTCTGAAGTTATGCGGTTACAAAAAATAATGAATTTTGATCTGGTGTATTAATCAAGTGCATATATCTTAGTATGTAGGCAACTCAGAAACAGCACTTAAGACCCATTTTTTAGGGACTAATATCATATTCTATATTACAAGCATATGATCTGTTCGAGCACTTGTTCATTGTTGCCTATCCGATTTCCACTATCTAATGCTGCCTAATATAACCTGACTTTGTTTCTTTGTGACCTTCAATAATCCCAAAATATTTTTTTGATGAGTAAATCCACGTGTCTCTTTGAATTTATCTCAAGTGCTGTAGTTAATTTCTTGTGTGATGAACCATTGTTGTCTTGATAGTAAGCATGTTCACCCCAATACTTGTATGTAAGTAGGTGTACAAGCTTCTTAGTTAATCCCTACTAGCCTCAACTCTCAAGTGTCGGCAGCTATAGGTTTTTTTTTATTTGCTTAGATGTAGCCAGACGGATAATAATCCTTCTTTAGAACTCAGTTTCCACTTGCTCATAGTTACTATAAACTTTCATATTTGTATTTCTGGTTTTTCATTTGATTACTTTTAAGTGGCACAGTTTTGGTTTTACTTTGCAACATCTAGAGTTGTATGGCTGGATACAAACTGCAGTCTTCACTGTAGGGTGTCAAGATTTCACCTCTTCGATTTGTATTTTAGAATTTATTTTATTAGTTTTAGCATTTTGTGTGTTGACAAGTGGGTTCTTGTGTTTTAGATTCAATAATTTTGTGATATATGGACTTGTCCTGTACACTGCCAGTTTAACTTTAGCTGAGAGTTGCAGCTGATGTTGGATCTCAAATTTTTTCTAAAGTGAAAATAGTGATGTCCTATATATGGGCTCGTCTCTGCGATTCTCTCTAAATTTATTATCTGTATTGCAGATGTGAAGGATGTTATGTATGTGATCAACTACGATTTCCCTGGATCACTCGAGGATTATGTTCATCGGATTGGTCGTACCGGAAGAGCTGGGGCGAAAGGAACAGCGTATAGTTTCTTTACAGCTGCAAATGCCAGATTTGCCAAAGAACTTATTACTATCCTCGAGGAGGCCGGGCAGAAGGTCAGCAGTGAGTTGGCAGCAATGGGCCGTGGCGCACCTCCTCCCCTAGTAGGTTGGTTGACTGATTCACTGAATTCTATATCATCCAATCTAGACAAAAATCATGGTACTAGGAATTTTGTTATATTTTATCTGCACCTCTTATGATGTAGGCATGAAATCATATTTTGGAATTATCTGAAACTGGTACCTGTCTGAACCTTGTAAAAGGATATTAAAATCCAAAAACTCTGAGCTGCTCCTGTGTTGAGTGAGCAGTTGACATTTGTTTAATTTACACTAGAATAGATAAAACAATTGGAACACTTCCAGTTGGCATGTATACTGTAAAGAAAATTGCAAGATTACTTGATAGTGGACAAGTGTAGTCACATTCATACACATTGCTCAAGTTTGATATTGCTAAATCACATTGGCCATTGCTCAATTTGATGTCAGTGTCTAAATTTTGTCACCATCTTTGCTTGAAAACAGGTGGGGGATTTCGTGATCGTGGTGGTCGTGGCTATGGTGGCGCTCGCCCATGGCACAAATGATAAGATTTGACTTGCAAATTGGAGATGGGAGCACAGATGGGAGTTATTCTTGTATTTTCTTTGTAAATTAGCAAGTCAACATGAGTAGTGGTGGACACATTCTGAATTTTAAACCAGGAGGGATTCTAGTTATCCAAAAGATTTGATCTCCTGAGTTATCTAGATTATTTTAGAAAGCTGTTTTTTATACTGTGTTGTGTGATTACAGCTAGGTGGTTGTGGTTATAACTTGTATATGCATTACGAATTCACGATCAATTTTCTTCTTATGTTAGATTTAGGTAAAAACCTTTCCTTTATACTAGTTCAAAAAATTGGCAACAATTACAAATTGTGGGAGGAAGAATAGCAAATTAGATCAAATTTAGTACAGGGAAGTTCTAAAAGCAAGATAAATAATTTAAGATTTGTGTTAGTTTGAAAAATACTTGCATCTTTAATTTCTATAATTACTTTCAGTATCACTTTATCTTTATTTATGACTTCTTCTACCAAGCTAGTGTAAATGTTTAAATTGAAGAGACACCCTAAATGTTTAAATATATATGATTAATGAAAACGATATGCAATATTACAAATTTAAAAGCAAAAATAATATTTTTATCATAATTTTTATCAAAAAATTAAAATATATACCCTAAAAAAAAAGACAAAACCAGATAATCGTTCATCTTCACGGTACCAATGACGATCATACTTTCTCACCTCGACTCAGTTGCATCAGCAAGAGTGATGGAGGTGTTAGCTTTGCCGGCGTCTTCTTTTCCTCGGTGACAACGAGCTTCTTTTGTTAATTCTCATTCTAAGCAGTATCATATTAAAAAATTTATTCGAGACTAAGTAGTGTTCCATCTAGTCGAGTTGCCACTGTACCTCGTAGTAACCGATTTTCTTGTTCTTCGTACACTTATAATAATTTCACTGGTTCAATAGTAGTAGATTTAGAAGAAGGTGATGATAGTAATTATGATAACAACAATGCTGGTCTTTTTGCTGAGAGATTTACAACGATGAAGGCTAGTGCAGCTAGAAACCCCTCTATTCGTAACATGCGGACTACTCTTTGCTTTTACTATCACTGTGCATACCCTGTGTTCCAGAAATTCTGCATTTGCCGCCTCATACGATAGAATGGGAGGATCAATATCATCATCATCTTTAACATCTAGCTCATCTGTTCACATAAATATGGTATCTCCACATTCGTTACAATCACGCACTTCTCTGGCTATTATGATACTAGCCAATCTTTATAGCATACTACAGCCGATTCTGAACCAATTAATGATGTCTCGAAGACATGGAAGTCTGTTCTTCTTTCAGGTTTGAACAAATCTTGTCTGCTATATATTTCCCTTTCTTCTACAATAATTTATTCACATCCCTAGCATTATAGCCTATTGAGACCTCTCACCTTTAGTAACAGAAGGTAGAGTCTCAGTGGGGACACATGTGCTTCACTAAGTTTTTACATTTTTCATTTGTTTGTCTGTTTTCTCTCTTGCTGCTTGATCAAGGTTGCGGTTTCGGACAAGAAACGAGCATTCCGAAGGAAGCTTACAAAAATTGCTAAATATGCAGATACATCCACCTTATACGGTCTGAACTACGTTTTGAAAGGTGCACATACTGACAGAATCTTCTTTTCTCCCTTGTTATTTGTAATAAGCTTGATGTTGCTTGCTTATTATGGTTGAGGAAGAAATCCAACATATTGACGGAAACCTGAAAGTGTAGAATTCTCTTGTCCTCTATGTTTCTAACCTACTAGGTTGCATCTATCTGATAATATTTTCATACCTAACTCACAATTTTGAAGTTAAAGACTTTCACCGTGCACCAAATATAAAAAAACTTAAAGAAGCTAATTTTGTAATTTGCGTTAACAGGCATCAGCCTGTTTTTGGTTGCTGCAACTTTATGAGTCTATCACCTGCTGGGTCAAGAGGATGGTTGTTAAGGAAAACCTGTCCTTTCTTACAACTGATAGTTAAATGTTTTACTAGCAACTACTCTTTCCGTACCATTTTGTTTGACTCTTATTCCTTTCTGGGACGTCCCAAAAAGAATGAACTTACTATACTTAATTACTATTTTTGAATACTAATTTTCACTATTACATCCACTAACTTTACTCCTTTTTTATTAAATAAATATTATAATTACTATTACACCCACTACTTTATTCCACTATCTCAAATCTATTATTAAATAATGATAATTAGAACTAGCTAACATTAAATAAACAGGCACAATTCTGTGAGACAATGAATATTTTCGGATAAACAGGGTGTTTGCATCTGAAGTTCCGAACCTTAGCAGCAATTTGAAGACACATTAGCATCTGAAGTTCCGAACATTAGTTGTTTCCATGTTAGAAATAAAAATTGCAGATCATAAACTTCCAGTACATCATATATGTAAATATATGCTCTGATCATCATCCTTCACGCAGCATGTGACCGTTCTAATATTTACTAATTAGTCTAATTGTTATGAAATACATGTTTCAGTACTTCACATGTTATCATGTTCTGGTTATTCTCTTACATAAAGCTTGTAATCGTTCTCATTAATTAACGATTACTATGCATCCACATGTTTGATTACTTTTTAAGTCATCGTTTGTGTCCTGATCATTCTTATACAGTTATACTCTTCTTATGTTTTGATTTGTTACCCATTATTGTTGCAGAGGTGGCAAACGCTCTTCTCCAATGTACTGACTCCTCTTTCCATTTTACTAATCTACATGTAAGCTCATTTATATCTTTGTAAGTATGTGTGTGTAGTCCATTCAACTACCTATTAATTCTCTCCAAAAAATTGAGGAGCCCTGGCTAATTTAGATACACAAGATGTACTTGTTTTATGCATTCAGATGCTGTTTGTTGGTTTCATGTGTAATTTACATTGCAAGAGTTGCACTCATCCCACATTTTTATTATCTACTGAGCTATGGGATAATCATTAGTATCTAAAGCTTATAACTTATATTAGATCGTATAAGGACGGGAAGTTTTGTACATATATTAATGATACAATATGACATGTTTTAAATTCACAAATTCTTGCAGACAAGGCATAACTCTATGGAGAGCTTAAGCAAGTATTTCCAAGAATATCTATGTAGGGAGCTTAAGACACATGGCAAACACGAGGATCCGTTGGTGAATGTAGATGGCAATGTCAAACATAAGAAGGGCAGTGTGGTTAAAGCTAATAGCAGCATTGGAAATGAATATACAGTGGTTACAGTCATAGTGCTTGCTACTAGTAAACACTTGATTCCATCTTTCAAGGAAAATGGAAAAAGTTACCTTGATTCCATTGAGGTGTTGCAAACACTTAAACGTATCCCAGAAAATGAAATACAGGTAATTGACTAAACTGTGTACGGTTGTACTGTAATTTCTTCTTAATCACTGTCTTATTATTCTGTTGAGTTTTTTTCTTTGTCCAAACAGTCTGTTGAAGTATTGTGGTCGCCACAATACTAATAGGAATAAAATATTCAATGCGCCTTATTAGATCAAATAGCGCCCTAGTAAATTATTAGATCAAATATATATTGACTGTTAACATATAAATTATTCAAGTAGAGAAAATTAAACTCAAAACACAATTAATTGTAATAACTAATCAGACTAAAGAATCACAATTAAGTCTCACTGGTGTACTTCCAATGGGCTCAAAAGTAGCACCGCCGCGAAGCGCAGCTATCCTCGAATGGGGCAGAGAGAGCTTTTTTGCATTTGTGAGAACCATTCACCATACGCGCCTCTGATGCTTTGACAGACCCGAAAACCAACTCGACGTTTTTGCATTTAAATACCCACGAGTAGGGATTCCACGACTCTGTCCCCCAACCTTTGTAAGTCTTTTTCATCGAAGCTAACAACTCCACATCTAATTTTAGAGTGCCCGCGACGTTCTTACCCTGGGCAATGTGGTTGATCATGGAATCATCAATGTAATCACCCGACAACCGAGAATAAAAATCTGCCCCGAATTGCATGGGAGGGTTCTTTGGACTTATATAGAATGATGCAACATTTGTAACCCCGACTATCTTGTCATTGGAATATACCAAGACTTTGACATTGGAGAGATTGAAGTATCCATGCTTATTCATGGTCTTGAAATTCATCTGGACGTTCCAGTCTGCGGAAATCTGGTTTGGACGAGATGAGAGGTTCAAGTTTGAGACCATTAACGAATCGATTTCAAGTCTTGGATCCCTAACTTGCGAATCAATGATGCCCTCGCGCACCGGAATTAAAACAAGTGCATATATAAAGAAGAATAATGCTCCAAAACCAGTGTCCCATGCAAATATATTGATCATGATGGTACCAGCTCGTTCGTTAGGGTCATGAGGTCTTCGGGTAGGGATGGATCCAATGGGTTGATAGGACAGATCATTATTAGGGTGGACTGCTCTCATACTTAAATCAATAGTGATTACAGTGTATTAGGAGGGTTTATATAATCAATAACTAAACAATAATAATAAAAATTATCCAAGAAAACTATTACAATATAGTATCCTAGTTAGTGAAGATCATTACGGATAATAGGGATAATACTTAATAGGTGATCAATACCTGTTGAATACAACTACCTACTTACCTAGGATAAATAGATGAGGTTTTGTTAGAGGATGATCTTGTGAGAAATTTCCACAGGCTGATACGAATAGAAAAAGGACGAATCTATCTAAAGTATCTGGATTTCAGTATCTGGAAGGAGTTGTTGCATCTTGGTTACTTCTTCTTGTTAGATGGCAATAAAGTGTATTAGCAAACCCATTTCGCCATACATATCACAATTCAGAAGTGTGGTCACTGGTTGTGGTTGCAGTAACATATCATTTTTTTTTCTTTGAAGAATCCGAAAGTGTTGCAGCTACTCTTTTAGAAGTGTCAAAAACCTTCTTAATTATGATGGTTTTTGGAATCGTGGGGACAAATTAAGCCTTTATTTATAATAAATGCCAGCAGAGAGAGGAGGACCCGATCTCATGAACAATGGTGGAACAAACTGCCCCCTACAAAGAGGAGTTAAAGGGTCATAACTCATAAGGATCCACAGACTTTGATCCAGAATGCAAGCACTAATGTCGCATTTCAAGAGCCTCGAAAATGAACTGTTGTATTGGTGTATATGCTCTTTCACGCATGGAAGATGCAATTTTGAGCTCGTGTTGCATGTTAATAAAATTCTTTTGGCCTCATCCTTGGGCACGAGGGAGAGTTTCCTTTGACCTTTCCTATCAGTATCATCTCTTCACTTAATTCAAAAGTTCTTCAACGACATCTCCGGCCGTTTGAAACCTCTGAGTTGCTGAAGCTCTTTGAGCAGCTTTTTCGATATACGTATATATCTTTTTTGGCATTTCACCTTCACACAATAATTTAAATTCGAGAATAGTTAATGCAATTCTGACAAGCTTCCAATTTTAGCTGGCAAGTATTTTTCAGTAAGAGCATTTAAACAGAGGTTTTTATCGATTTACTTTCTTTTCCAAATTTTTTAGTTATAATCATGTCCAGTTTGCATGCATGCATGTAACTTTGCTCTTATTAGTTCTGTTCAATACAACTTTACTTTTTTATATTTGTTGGTAATAATATTTTTGATTTAGTGGAGATTGCCATCACAAATTACAAAAATTAAATATATAGTATTTAAAGGAAATTGCAAGCTTATGTGATAGTGGACAAGTCTAGTTGCATTCATACACATTGCTCAATTTTATTTTATTTTTGCTAAATCACATTGCTTAAGTTGATGTTAGTGTCTAAATTTTGTCACTATCTTCGCTTGAAAATAGGTGGGGGATTTCGCGATCGTGGTGGTCGTGGTTATGCTGGCGTCGCCCATGGCACAAATGAGGAGACTGACTTACAAATTGGAGATGAGAACACAGATGGGAGTTATTCTTGTATTAGTTGGAAATATTAGGGAAGTTCTGAAAGCAAGATAACCTTTTTAAGATTTGTGTTAATTGGAAACATACATGCATTGTAATCTCTATAATTAGTTTTAGTATCACTTTATCTTTAATTGTGACTTCTTTTTTGAGGCATATATTTTTATGACTTAATTATATTGAAGCATAAATGCTACTAAAATTGAACTTCCATATATATTATCAACGATGGGATGTCGAGAAATCGATTTTTGTTAAAAACAAGATGTGTATAGTAAAAAAAGGAAAAACTGTAGGATTGAAAGTTTAATAATTACATAGAAATTCAATAAAAATATAATATATTGTTTATAAAATAAATACTAATAAAAGAATAAACATTGGAGAAGTAATATTCACTTGTTTAAAATCTTCGAATTAATCTCGCTGTTGGAGTTCTCTGTATTCACGTTTTAGGTGTTTTTTAAATTGTTAACTTTATTTTCTACTTCATGTGTTTATAATATCTCGTGATTTGTTAATGTCTTCAGAATGTGCTGGGCAGTGATTGATTAGTTTTGTGCTTTTTACTGGATAATTTACCCTCTGCATCACAATATGTCAATTTGTTTAGGGTTTCCTTAACTATGTGTTTAGTATATTGTGAGTTGTGACTTGTGACTCTCCTCAGCTGCAAACACTTCTATTCTTTGTTCTTGAGGGAAATGTTAGATCGTGATTACTTTCTCCGCTGGATTGGTCATTTTATGTTCTAGGGTTCCCTCTTTGTGGTATATTTCTGCTTGTTTGCCTTAACAACAACAACGTCATCTAAAAGCAACGCTTGTATGCTCATCAAAAGAGACCACAAAATTGGTTTTTGTATTTAATTTGCACTATCTATACATAAACGATATCATGGGAGCATAAGGGTAAGTTCCCCCATTTCAAAAATTGTTTTAAGCAAAGCATTGCATCTTTTGTCAATCTTAGTTGTTGAAAGTCTCAAAACTTCGTTTCATTTATTTAGTTATAACCCCCCGTTTTTGTCAATCTTAGTTGTTGGAGGTCTCAAAGCTTCGTTTTATTTTTCTGTCGTGGGTTATGTTTGTTTGGTCAGATTGGAAGCCAAATAAGGTCTTTTGACTGAATTGATATGAAGAGTATAACACCCTTTTATTCGATCCCACAATCGGTTCAGAAAAATTTTATGAAGAGTATAACACCCTTTTTATTCGATCCCACAATCGATTCAGATAAATTTTTTGTCTATGAATTAATGCATGCGATATACCGGAAAAAGGCCGCCCTTATTTTTGGATTTCATAAAAGTAAGGAATGCAAAATAAATGTTTAAACTAACTTTTATTCTATCCAATTATGAAACTAATGGTATCCATTTCTCTCATTCATTTCCTTTCAAAATTTTATCGTACAAAAAAATCTCACAATTTCATCTTTAATTTTCTTAACATTTTTTCATTCCATTCCTATCCAACCAACCAAATTCGTGTCATTTAATTGGAGGTTTAGGGGGTTAAAAGTGATCCATGGCGTGGTTCTCTTCTTTATTGTTTTTTTTTGTTTAAGAACAAAATGCATTGACCACAAATATATAGATTTGTACAATCTCGGTCATGCATTTAGGATTAGTCTGACCATAAAGCTAGTTTGATGTGCCTTAAATTCGTTAACAGTTAGGTATATGTCATTCAAGTATGGTAGAATTGTAGCTTGAACTTATTCTCTGAAAGTGTATGCTGATAGAGCCTGTTCTCTTATGATATATGCTTACTCGTAATTAGATTTTTGGTCCACGGAGCTTGATAGTTTGATATATATTAAGCATGGCAAACTTTTGGCCCGAAGATAGCATACAAAGAGGGTGATCGAATCAATTTCTAGCTAGAAATAGATTTTTCAGAAAGTTCAGATAGAATTCATGGTTTGATTCTTAGCATTTCACTATCACAAAAATAGCATAATCAATCAAATTTGAAAGTAATTTTTTTTTAAAGCATGATCAATCAAATGTGATTCTCTTTATTTTGTGGGAAAAAGTAGGTACTAAATTCTCATTTCATTCCCTGCAGCAGAATGCAGTGTCAACATGACATTTTGCCCAGCAAAATACCTCTGAATATGAGCTGGCCCTGCATTGGTGGACATTACAAAGGAAATCAACTTTAGTGTGGGATGCCTTGCACAAGGTAACTACTATTTTTTTTTTTTTTTTTGAAGAATGAACAAGGTAACTATTAGGCGTAAATGCATGTTGAATCTCATTTTTAGTCTTTCGATTTCTTAGTGGAATCTCAACTATTTACATTTTTTTGGCCAAACGAAATTGGAATTCTATGGGATAATTTCACTTGTTTTCAGAAAGTTATATTTGGTGGCTGTATGTATATTTATTTTTTACCAGAAATGGACAGAAATTTCTTTTGCCACTGCATGCAAGTACACGAGCAGTGGTGATATTAATTTGAGATTTCTTTCTATTATTTTTCTACCTAAAAATTCAGGGTACTTGGCCGGTTTAGCTTCGTTATACTAAAAACTTGACTAGCACACTTAAAAAAAAAAAATTTGATACATCATGTAGTATAAAGTGCTCTACTTTTATATAATTTCCACGAGGGTAGAGAATCTATTACTTATATTACTATATATTAAAATTCAACACAATGGCAAAAATTACCATTTTAATGGATGTGAAGTTACGATTTTACTCCTCTTCTTAATAAAATTATAAAAATGTAATTTTTTATAATTATGTTAAAAATAGTGAAATTATATTTTTGTTAGGACTCGAACCTCTAACCTTCTACTCTCAAACTCACGACTTAATCAATTGTGCTACAGTTGCTTTTGAGTTTTGTTTACAAATCCTATAAGATAAATCACCTCTCTTTTCTTTTTATCTCATCCTTTGTTTTGATTAAATGAAATGTTGTTTCATATTATTTCTAGAATATTGGATATATAAAATTAAAAAAAAAATGTTGTAATCGATTGGTCTTACTCTACAATTCTCTTTTGCCATTTTAAAATATATTTTTTTGTCAAGCCATTTTTAAATACAAAAATTAGATTATACATAATGTAACCGAGTCCCCAAAAAAAATTAGATTACCAATTTAATGGTTATGAAGTTACGATTTGATCCCTATATTTTTAAAAATTACAAAAATGCCATCTTTTAATAATTATGTAAAAAATAACGAAATTAAGTTCTATTGAAAGTAGAATAGGAGTTTGAATAAATAAAATATTAATTTATATTATTTCTAGAATATTTGATAGATAAAATTACAATAAATATTCTAATAGATGGAGTATACTTTACAATTCTTTTTTGCCATTTTAGATAATTGATATAAAAATAAAATTTTAGAATATACCTACTGTAACTGAGTAAAAAAAAATATTTATTTATATGCGTCTGTAGATATTAAATTCATGAAATAAAAAATAAAATTTGGTTTTAAGAAATGTGTAAATTTTAGTTATCAAATCACACATAATTAATAATTGTGTCACATCAATTTTAGGTATATAAAAATTTAAATATGTGACTTCTATTAGGGGTTCTTCGTCGACCAACTGTTTAGACTTTCAACGAATTAAATATATAATTGGTCAAAAAACAAAAATATTTAAATACATGAAAAATAATTGAAATTATGTTAAAAAAATGAGAACTCTAAAAATACTATGTTATATATAAAAATGTAACATAATTAACATTCAATAAAATCAAAAAAAGATATAAATTTTTAAATCCAAAATATTACAAAATTACAATAAATATTTATAATGATCAATTAGACTATAACGCGACTATAAAGTATGGTACCTATTAATTTTTACATAATATGAAATTGATTAATATAATATATAATGGTTGAGCACTTAGATCGGTATATGGTAAAATCAAAAAATTTGATTGTGAATTTCATATACACGCATGGGTCATTAAAGTCGTTTTATCATAGTTAACATCGATTGAAATACTTAGAAAATTTTAAAATTGAGTTAAAAAATAATTCAAAATATAATATTAAAAAGAGATAGTTTCAAAACTACCCATGTGAACTATTAGATTTTTAAATATATACTACCAACCTTTCTAAAATTCTAAAAATACCGACATTGTTTTCAAAATTCCAAAAATACTACCTTCCTCAATTGCAACTTTTGCAACCTCATTTGCAACTTCTAGTTTTCAAATTTCTGATTTCAAGTTCTAGGGTTCAGATGTCATTTTCGACCACTTTTTTGGAATCTATATATATATATATTATATATATATATATATATATATATATATATATATATATATATTAATATAGGGTTGGACTCCATAACAAACACCTTATATAACAAACAATAAAGAACACCTTAGATCTAATAGATCCAATGCCCCTGGCGGGGCCACCCAATACAAAAAGTTCTTATTTTTTTACCTTCTATCCATCCATCATCTCAAAAAAAAAATTACTGTTCATGATGATGACGTCATCAGTGACGTCATCATGAACAATAAACTTTTAATATTTTTTTTTTTGCTAGCTTGATAAAGGGTAAAAAAATAACAACTTTTTGTATTGGGTGCCCCTGGCGGGGCCAAAGGATCTAATAGATCTAAGGTGTTCTTTATTGTTTGTTATACTCCCTCTGTCCCGCCAGGTTCTTTACCTGGGGGCTGGGCACGGAGACCAAGGATAGTGGGTGTAATATTGTTAAAATAAATGAAGTAGTGGGTGTAATAGTGATTTTATTGTTAAAATAAGTGAAGTAGTGGGTGTAATAGTGATTTTAATGTTAAAATAAGTTAAGTAGTGGGTGAACTAGTGTAAAGTATTGTTAAAATAAGTGAAGTAGTGGGTGTAATAGTGTTAAAACTTACTATTTTGGGTAATGTAAAGAAATGGTGGGACGGCCCAAAAAGGAAATTGTAAAGAAATGGATGGGACAGAGGGAGTATAATAGTGTTCTGTATGGAGCAAAGACCTATATATATTCCAAAAAAGTGGTCGAAAATGACATCTGAACCCCAGAACTTGAAATCAGAAATTTGTAGCATCTCAGTTGCAAATGAGGTTGCAAGGCCCCGCCAGGGGCACTCATAATTGGTGAATTTGGGTTGCAAGGCCCCGCCAGGGGCACTCATAATTGGTGGATTTCTTATTTGCAACTTTCAGTTTTCAGTTGCAACTTTTACAACTGAGGTTGCAACTGAGTTTTGCAACCTCAAACCTCAGTTGCAACTTTTGCAACTTCAGTTGCAAGTTTTGCAACTGAGGTTGCAACTGAGGTTTGCAACCTCAAACCTCAGTTGCAACTTTTGCAACTTCAGTTGCAACCTCAGTTGTAACTTTTGCAACCTCAGTTGCAACTGCGGTTTGCAACTTTTGCAACCTCAGTTGCAACTTTTGCAACTTCAGTTGCAACTTTTGCAACCTCAGTTGCAACTTTTACAACTGAGGTTGCAACTGAGGTTTACAACCTCAGTTGCAAATGACATCTGAACCCCAGAACTTGAAATCAGAAATTTGAAAACTGGAAGTTGCAAATGAGGTTGCAAAAGTTGCAATTGAGGAAGGTAGTATTTTTGGAATTCTGAAAACATAAAATTATAATGAGGTAGTATTTTTGAAAAAATGATTTTATAGAAGTGAAAAGATAGTTGGATGGTAGTAAAATTGGAAATAATTGTTAAAATCTTATGTATTTATGTAAATATCCCTATAAAAAATTGGTATGCAAAATTACAAAATAATTATAAAAATATTAGATAAATTGAAATTTTATCGTTTATCATATTATTAATTATAAAATTATTTAAATATATATACTTTTGAACGAAAAATCAGTTCAGTGCCCGTACCTTGCACGGGCTTTTACGCTAGTGTATATGGATATAATAACCCATATATACTCTTGTTGTCTTGCACCATAAGTGTCAGTTTTAATAAAAGAAAAAGTAGCTCATTTGTTTTCTCATATAAAAGCAAAAGTAACTCATTTTTATTTCTCACAATCAAAATTTGATAAATAAATTACATTATAATTACATAATTTTATTTCTTCTATCAAATTTAAAAATACAGTTTCTAATAAGTTGAAATTGAAAATTTTATTAATTTTACAATTTTATTTAAACCTAAATTATAGTTCTAGTACTTTATAGACTACTACTACCTTGAACTATACCTTTTACTTCTCGTTTATCTTATTTTTTTTTAAAAAAAACTTTATATTTGAAAATTTTATACATTTTTATAATTTTCTTAAAAAAACATACTTATTACAAATTAAAAACATACTTAATTGGATGTTTGATCTCCTAATCTATTTTGCGCTCTTTATTTGTGAGTCGAATAAATGGTTCAAGTAAATGGTGAGCTTTACTGGCGTTTGTTTGTTAAATGACTAACTAGCGTAATAACCCCGTGCAAGGCACAGTTTGCATGAAAAAATAAATTTTATTTATATAATAAAAATATATTTAAACTTGATTTATTAACAGTAGACGATGTAAAAATTATTATATGAATATTTTACAATAGGAGAAAATTGTTGAAAGATGATAGTAATCACATTTCACATAAGCGTAAAAAGCAATAGTATAATCAACATCATGTAATCATGAATATACCTGATCGAGGTTTTCCGATTTTTAAGATATTAATATTATTCATTAGGTACCCTAAAGCAATTTATATAAAAATCTATTTATTTTTCACTAAAGAGTAAAGATAACTTGTATTGTTTATAGTGCATGTGTGCTCATTTGATTATGGTGTTCGCTTTCTTATGATCATGATGGTGATATAGTTGAATATAAAAAACTATTAGTCGTCTAAATTGTTATAATTTCAATAAAAAATTATTGAATCAGAATATTAACTGAATATGAATAAGTTTTTCAAAATGTAAGAACGTACACGCATCATGAAACAATTTCATATCACCTTTGTCTCGTATTTGCCTTGTGATGTCTTTAAAATTGTTATATCACTGATTGTTCAATTTTTTGTATAAGTCTCTACTTCCAAATGCAAGTATTATATTATCATTATGGATTATTAACATTGGTGTCGTATCGTATGATTAAAATTTTTATAATTTTTTAATATATAGGGGTAAAACTGAATGTTTACATTTATTTTAATACACTTTTTCCCTTGTATTGTTAAATTGCAAATTTTTTCTAGAAAAAAAGAGTTATATAAATAATACAAACCAACTTTTTCATCTAACTCAAAAATTAAAACAAAACAAAAAAAAGAAAAGAAAATAGAATAGGACGAGACAATGTGGTTTATCTATTAAGGTTTTTGAATTCAATGCAAAAGTTGAAGTAGCACATTGGTTATGATATTACTCTCTCAATAAAGAAGACGTGGGGATTCTTCGTAGCACAAAATTATTTATTTTTAGTATATTAATTAACATGTGGCATGTTTGAAATTTTTTAACATTTAAGGAAAAACAGTAACTTCACAAACATTAAAATGGAACTTTTGCCATTGTGTTCTCTTTTAATATAAAGTAATAGATTTGCATTGTATATGTTCAATTATATAAATATATTGATATTTTCCACAAGACATGTTATGTTATGTTATGTTGCAAAGGTCCATGATTCAGAATCGTCTTATTTTCCAATTATCACCTTTTTTATTTATCTCCTAAAAGAATCCTTTCTACATGTTAGCCGTTCTGTCTTGTTGTGAACATGTGTTTCAAAAACAATCTTCTTTGTTGTAGCACAGAATCTCCATTCGATAATCGTCGCTTTTACCAACTATGACACATAAATTCACAGACATTATAATAAAACTCGACACAACATAAAAAAAACATCTTTTATATATAAGTTCATCAACTAGAAAGGTGGTTATTAAATAGTATAAGTGAGGAATTACTCCGAAGAATCCCAAAATTGGATTACCTAACACTACCAAATAGAAGTTATATATGTTATATATGTATATATATACATATGCATATGCTTCTTTTGGGATGGCTTTTCGTGCCCTCCTCTTCTCTTGTTCCTCTCAATTCTATCTTCCGAATTTATCTGTTGAAGATGGCAGCTTTCATATAAATTTTGTAGGTAAAACTGACTGAGATCATTAATTTCTTCATTTTTCTTCACATTCTCCTTAGAAACAATTAGGTTAACAGGTTCCCAATAATAATCATCGAGGTACAATCTTCCCAACACCCCTATTTTCAGCATTCCAAAATACTTGTCATGTCGTCATGATGAAGCTTTTGAAAGCGACAATCAACTTTTACCCTTAAAGATGCTGTTAACCCAGTTTTGAAATTCCTTACAAAAGAACTTTTCATGAGTTTCGAAAGAATAAATCTTTTGCTGACGCAATCCTTGCATGATGACATCCATGCAGTATTGACCATAATGAGTAGCAAGTTCGAGGTAATATTCTGGAGTACAATCAAGATCGTACATGTGTTTAACTACTTGATACTCCCACATCTTCTCCGAGCAATCCTTATTTAGTCCGGGCCAAATCTTGCACATGGTTGTATATATAGGATCATCTTTACGTATAATCTCAGCCGGTGGTAAGTCCCAGAATCGATCCCAAAACTTCTTTGACTTTTTGTTCAATAGATGCTGACCGGATACAAAATCCGTCAGCGGTCTCTGGCCTTCCTTATCGTTCCTTATTTCCTTCTCGCATTCATCATCATAAACCACATCATCTTGAGCTTTGTAATCGGGTAACATCTTTTCTTTACCATCTATACAGAAAAACCACGAATAGCTAAGGGGGGATCATCGGGGATGACATGCTCATCCACGGAGTTGAATATCGAGACCTTCATCATCCTCAAGAAGCACTCTAAATAAATCAAAAAAAAATGAATTTTATTCGACCATCTTGAGCGCTTTGTACGAGTTCAAACTATACTAAAAAGGTTAAAGAAGGAAGATAATATCCTGAAAAGAATAAAAGAATAAGTTCAATCAGTATAGAAAATCATTTGTTTGAATCCATGACTACTCGATATAATTTCATTGATTTAATTGCTGAAGATGGTAAGACGTATGATCCGCGAGATTTGGGTTTAGAACACCATCGATATATAACATATTATTTGAATTTTCAATAAATGACACGGTAACAAACAAAATAATTGATTACACATGGAACATAATTGATAAAATGAACAATAAACTAGTAACAAATATATTTAAACTATTTTAAGACATTACAAATTATTCAATATCTAAAAATTGTCTTTTTTGATATAGTAATCTGTAAAAATATTAACTTTTGTTTATGAATAAATTTCAAATAGTTTCAAATTATATTTTATCTTTACACACATATAATTGTATGACCATATCTTTCGAGAAATTCATCTTTACACACATACAATTCGTACGACTTTACCTAACAGAGGTTCATGACCCGTGGAACAAATGGTCCCTTAACTATATGTAACGACCGGGAATATTACGTCTAATTTATTATATTAAAATATATTTTTAGTTCATTTTACTGTGTTTCAGTTTATTTTTAATGCATTTAATAGCATTATGATTTTTATTAAATAGGAAAATTATCCCATACATGCTATGTGACTTTTGTGTAGCATAAAATATTTTATTCTATTTTTCTGTAATTTTTTATTTTTAGAATACGGTTATTTCGCATTATAATTTCTGGACCTAGCCCTGTATTGAATTCGAGGCCTTGTTTTTTGATAAAATTATTTTTATATAATAATATGATATTCAAAAATGTATTATTTTGTAAGTTATGTAATATTCTTAATTTTTTGGAAATTTTGGCATTTATATTATATTTGTTTAAAAATAAAAATTTTACATTTTTATCCCATAAAAATTATTTTTAAGGTTTAATGATTTTAACTAGGGGTTAAAAACATTTTTTGGGTATTAATTTTTTAGTTATATAAATAGGAATCAGATTTTATTTTTTTTATTAATAAATCATAAAAATCAGTTTTTATATATAAATAAAAATGAAAATATATTTTCTCTTTCCTATTCTTAAGGATTAAAGCTGAATTTGAAGGTGTTATTGATATCGTATTTTGTTATTCTTATACTCGAATCAAAGCTCCTGATTCATAGTTTCTGAATCTACAATCAATTTCAGCGGAGGGTAATTTTCTGATTTTATATCGATTTTTCTTCAATTCTGCAAAATTAGGGTTCTTCATGAATTTTGGGGCTTTTTGATTCTTTGATTTTCCGGTTGAAATATTGGTTGTATAGCTTCATATTGATTCCAGGAGTTCAATTCCATGTTTAATTTCATCGTTATATTGCTAATTTTGTCTATTCGAATTAGGGTTCTTGAGCCAAATTTGGGGTTTTTTGATTTAGTGATTTTCCAGTTGTTTTGATGACTCCATTAGCTTCCTATGATGATTTACAATCGATTTAAGTATCTAATTGCTATGTTTATGTTCGATTTAGTGTAAAACCAGTTAATGGTTTTTGTAGTTTATAAAATCAATCGTATCATAAGTATGTGTTATTGTTCATGTAATTGGTTGTTGGTATTAGATTTGTTGTTGTCTAAGCTTCTTTTTACCATAATAATCTTGAAGTTTGGTTGAGTTTTGGCCGATTCCGAGTTTTTGGCCGGAATTAGTTTGATGATCCGCCGGATTTTAACTTGTAATGATTATTAGTTTGTGTTGTCGTGTTAATTGGATTGTGGAGTGAATTTGGTACAAGAACCAGCAAAAACCCATGCGTTTTGGTGTGCTTTGGTGCTTTTAATTGTCTTACCGGAGTTGTTTAAGTCGCCGGAAAAATTTCGGAACCCGGCGAACCTCCATTAAAGGTGGTTAAGTGTTCTTGGTGTTCTTAGTGATGAATGTATGGAGATGGTGATGAATAGTGTTGTTTGATCCGTTTTTCGTGTAAAACTTTTTCAGAAAATTGGTTTTGGGTTAAATTTTTATAAAATTTTTCTAAAATTCACAATACTTTTAAGAATTATTATTTTAATTTCTAAAAATTAAATTAAATTAGTAAATTATTTTTAAATAATAATTTAATTGATTTAATTAATTGATTAATTCATTTTAATTGATTAATTATATTAATTAATTATTATTTAAATATATAATTGAATTAATTGAATTTAAATTTTTTTTATTATAAAAGATTTGTTATTTTTATGAGTTTATTAATAAATAATTAATTTGAATATTTCAATTAATTTAATTATTAATTGAATTATTCTTATTAATTGCGTATTAATTAAACCGCTTGTCCGTTTTTAACGAGAAAAGTATTTCTGGAATTAGAAAAATGAACCGGTTCGTATACAGATGGTTTTAAGTTAAAATTCAACTTTTAAATTCGGGTCAACTTTTTATCGAACCTTTTTGATAAGTCGGTTATGTCCGATAATTAGGATTTTGACTCGTTTTCTGTTTTAAAAACACCGTATAAAATCTTTTCATGATCTGATCTACGAGCTATGTGTATTATATTCTTATGTGCTGCAAGTCAAGGCAGTTACTTTCTTAATTGTTTTGGTGTTGCAAGTCTGGGTAGATCATTTCTTAATTGTTTATTTTTTTAATTATTTGCTGCAAGTTGAGGCAGCTTTATTTTCGTAGTGTATATACAATTGAATTGTGAAATTGAAAAACAGGTGGATAGTGCTATTTACGAACATTTCATGCCGAAATTTTCTAAAAATCCCCTGTACCTAAATCTATTCGACTTACTTAATTGTAATGATATGCAAGCATGCTATGATTATTAATAATTTATGTGTATATGTGACAAAGTTAGTGTTTGGCTATTAAGTGCTATGTGTGCTATGTGTTGATTGATTACGTGACAAGTATATATGTATTTAATTCGAAGATTAATGATTTATCTCTGGGGATTAATTATTGTCTTGAGGATTAATGACTTATTTCGAGGATTAATTGTTGTCTCGAGGAGTAATCGTGTCTTGAGGATTAATTGGTTATTTACGTTCTCTTTCGGGGAATAAAGTATATGTTTTGAGGATTATTTATTTTACTCGAGGATTTATTTGTTTAATTCGAGGATTAATGGGTGAATATTGACTTAGGAATGTCAACGAAGTTAAGTTGGTATGAGACGAAGAAGGTTGGAGATGGATGCGGGATTGTTTATGGTTGTTGGATTTATTGTGAGGTGTCTTAACACCGGGAAAATGTCTATGTTCAAAGGGGATATTTCCAATAATTTTCTTCCGCCAGAGATATTGTAGACGCGTGGGCTCGATGTCGACAGATCAGACTCGTGGCAACCGCTAAAGCGTAAACCAAAGCATGATTAAAACAGAGGACATGATGACGTGAGATAGAAGAAATAGATAGTTGTATTACTTCGGCGTTACGTAATAGCTAAGGACCAGAGGCAAGTATTTTCCCCTTGATCATCTTAAACACTTTTTATTTTATGTTTCATTAATTCATATCATGACGAATAGCTATTGTTCAAATCTATTTGTGATTCTTAAATATTTTTGTGCGAACACAGTTACTTGATATTGGTACCCTTTATGTGGGGAATTGTTTAAGATAAACTCTTCATATCCTTATTATCGTAGTAAATAATAAGGATGTGACTTGTATTTAAAACTAAGCATTTTCTGTTGAATTCGGAAATTGCTCTATTGGATTGGAAAATGGTAAAGCGTAGGAGGCCACGTCGAGTAGTTGGTCCAAGCTATATTTAAGGAGGATATGGTAACCATTCCATCTTCCTATAGGCAAACATTACTTGTCTATTTTGGTACCCTCATGAAATTCGAGTTATACACGGGTATAGAAATGTACCGATGGTAGTATAAAGGGTCCCATTGCTTTTGAACCTAATCAGGGGGCAATGGTGTTTTGTCTTTCTTTTTATATATCCAATCCATATCACCAGAATGGCTATTATATATTGTGAGTTGGCAGATGATTCATTTTTATGACATGCCAAATGATTTCAGTTATGCTTTGAATTATATCACAGTTGTTGATTCAGTTTTCTCTATAAACTGTTTTACATTTCAGTTGATTTTATGTCCCACTTATCCTAGTTTTATATCAAAAATTTTATACGCTTGCTGAGCATTTCTTTCGCTCATACTTGTTGTTTTAAATTTTAACATTTCAGTAAGGTA
Organism: Kitagawia praeruptora; assembly: GCA_037693485.1. Taxonomy (NCBI): domain Eukaryota; kingdom Viridiplantae; phylum Streptophyta; class Magnoliopsida; order Apiales; family Apiaceae; genus Kitagawia; species Kitagawia praeruptora. The sequence goes on from CM075350.1 coordinate 5,598,534, forward strand.
GTTTGGCGAGACTTATCCGCACAGTTCAGAAGGAGAAGAAGCGTGATGCTATTTCGAAGATGACTTGGCTCAGGATGTCTGGATTTAGTGTAAGATCTATTTTATATAATTCAGTTCTAATATTTATTATTATTATTATTATTATTATTATTATTATTATTATTATTATTATTATTATTATTATTGTTATGTAATAGTCTAAGGAAGTTACACCAGTGGTTTAAGATTTGATCAAAGAGAATGTTGTAAAGAAGGAATACTTTTTATTTAATGGAATTTGGATTCTTGTTTCTAGCCCTATAACCTTAAAGATCTTGGTATGTTTGGGGTCACATATGTTATATTCACTACACCAAATATGACCTATTGCAACACCAATATGTATTTGTGTTACAAAAAGTGTTACAATAGACACAAAACTTGGTAGTCTATTGCAACATTTTTAAAAATGTTGCAAGAAATACGAAAAGTGTTGCAAGCAAAAGGATCATTTTGAAATTTTAGACCAATTGCAACACTTTAGCAAAAGCATTACAATAGACCAAACACTTTTGATTAATTTGACTGAAAATTGTAGGCGGGAACTTAAATTTTTCATTGGGCGGGATAAAAGAATGGTACTGAAATATTTTGGTACCAAAATTCTTTCACACAAAATTAAAACAAAAAACATAGTGCTTGTTTGGCTAACCTTATAAATAAGGATTTATGGACTTATTTTCGGGTAAAAATTTTATATTTTGATGATTTGTTTTTATACAAGTATTTAATGTATATGTTTGAGATTCAATAAGTTGCAAAAATAAGTTGAAAAATAAGTTGGAAAATTAGGAATCTTTTAACTCTGTCTTAAAATAAGTTGACTTATTCTGGAAAAAAGTTACCCCAAACACCCCCATAGACTTATCTCTCTCTTCTCAGTTCTCACCACTCTCTCCCATCTTTGTCACTCGACCTCACCTCTCTCAGCCGATTCTCTCTCTCCCCCATGTTTCTCACTTACTTATCTCTTTCTCCTTTCTCTGTCTCAAGTCCCTAAAATCGATTAGAGAACCCTATCTCAAGTCCCTATAATCGATTAGAGCAAAACCCTAAAACCCAAATTTGATTAGAGTACAAATTACAGTAGATATTGATTAAAAATTCAATTAGAGGTAAAGTACCCATCTTTTTTTGATTATATTGAATTATACATGTATATATATGCATGCATATGAAAATTTTCAGTTATATGTTGAATTATATGTTCAGATATGTAAGCAGCACTTTTTGGCTTCTATTACTTTTGCTAGTTACTTTGGGATATAAAATTGATTTTTGTCTACTATGTTTCATTGACAGAATACCTACCTATGTCTTTTAGGAGTGTAAGTTTCTGTTTTTTATATCGGTTTAATCGGTCTGCTTTTTGTAGAAAATGAAGGCACCGAGATACGAACTGCAATAGGTACCGGACAAGTTGAAGAGCTTAGTTGTGGGTAAAGGTCAAACTATTTATTTTTCTTGTTTGTTCTTTCATTTATTTTTAACTACGTTTCTCATTTCGGTGTGCTTGGGAATTATTAATAGGTGGTAGATTAATAATCTGAATGATAACCAAATCTAATATCATACAAGCCAGTGCATCTCTGTACCCTTATATAACATTTTTACTGTATTAACACTTGGACATACAACCAAATTGGTTTTTAGTTTCTTCATTTTGCGCTTTCATGAACTTCACGTCTGTAATTTGACTTGAGTAAGCTTAGGAGTGTTATCTTTTATTATCAAAAATACTCTTAAGAGTATTATGCCCTTTCAATTCGGAGCAGTTTCAAAAGGAGAAGAACTTTAAGATAGAGAACTACAATACGATTTGTAGGAAACATGAAGCAAATATTTGTACTTATCTGTATTTTTGAAGTGCAAGTAATTATACGTAGAGGAGTATGGTAACACAACAATGGGGGCAGAATTAGCATGGAGTTTTAGTTCCCAATAGATAACATCTCGTCCCTGGTGAGAAAATGATAGATAACATTTAGATTATGTAATTAAGAAGAAGACCTTGTGCATTCTTGACAAATAATACATGTCAGTAGCACAATCAGTGATGTTTTTTATGCGAGAATAAAGTAAATTGAAGACACACAGGGTGATAAAGAGCTACCTCTCTGGACAGGTTTAGGAATTGTACTTGTTTGTTGTGCCTCAACCCCGTTGACAGACATTTCTCTTTCTTTTTTCTTCAAGTGCGTAAACAAGTTTACCTCTAACTTAAAGTGATTAATAATTTAATATAGCTGCTTGTGCGGCATGAACAGTCACAAATCCTGGCCAGGTCACACTATCTATAGGTTGCACCAGAAGCTTAACAGTTTCTTCTTATCATTAAGCACCAACACTCCAGAGAAGGCGTCTACCCAAATGTGCAAGTCATCATGGGGACTATTTGCCTCTTTCCAAATATAACGTAATTGTATCCACTATTGGCATTCTGTAAATGCCTATGATTCTTTTTACAATGTCAAAATCTGTGGTCCTCATCAGCTCAATTTATCAGGTCAACAGCCTGTTTAGGAATGACCACTAAGGAAGCTCAGGAATTGTTTTGTCAGAGAAGGTACTAGTTGGGTTGTCACTTACATGCAGTTAGAAACAAAAAGTAAGGTAACTTAACATTACCAAGGTGCACAGAACAACAAATAGCCAATAACACTCTTAATGAACAAGTACGCTTCATCTTCTTAAGGAAAAATGATACCCGGCATAGATTTATTAGATTCATCTATCTGCCATGCAAGTTTAATTTACATTTCTTCTGTGATTGTCTTTTATGCTTGTTGATTCAGATCATTTATTATGGTACATACCATTGTGGAAACATCTTTCTGTTTGTTATTTTGTCAATTTAGTGCTGAAGAGTATTGGTTATAAATCAGTTCTAGTAGATGGACCTCAACTGGAGTGAAGCTGGGATACGGTTACCTGATGGGGACAAATTAAGAACACTCAAGGAATGCATCCCATGGGAGATGCTCAGAGAACTTGTTCGTACTGACGGTGAGCAATTTCTCAAGTTTCCGATGCCTGATGTAATCAAAGGTAACATCACATCTTTTTGTCTCACCTCATTTAATTTACAGTCAGCATTCTGAAATTAAAGCAATTTTTACCTAATATATACACAAAATATTAAACTTGATTTATTAAGTATTAATTTATTCTACCTAATATATACTCAAAATATTAAACTTGACTGTCTCACCTCAAGTATTAATTTTTTGTCTCATCTTTTTGTCAATTAAAGCGATCATTTTGAGTATGCAATTTTAGTCTCTCTAATATATACTCGAACCTTCACAGGTACTAAAGAAGAAGAATGGGAAATATGGAGTTGCTGGTGTGTGCAATAATTCTACTTTCCAGACATAACTTGTAAAGTGGCAAAAGTTAAGGCCGTGGAGGATGTGGTATTTGTGTGTGTTTTATCACAGATTGTTGGACTACTGAAAACCTGAAGTAAAATCATTGGTGCTGCATAATTATCACTTCTGCTGTGGCCAAAGAATGACTCCCTGTGAACTTGGTAAGTACATGTCTGAGGATGAGAGTGCTAAACTGCTAATGTTTGGCTTGCCTTTTTGTTGAGGGTTGTATATTGATGTTATGGCAAATGAATACTAAGGATTCTAATTGATTTTTTTTATGGCACTTCTCTTTACAAGCATTATCGTTTCCTTTTCAAATAATGTGGACAGTTAATTAAAATTGAATGTTTATAATAGCTATTTATAGGCTATTCTGAATATTGCTCTTTCATGACATCTTTATAGGTCCTTTTAGGTCACGGGTGGTCTTTGCATTTTCTCTGCTGCTGAAGAAATTGACATATTTTCAAGTAAAAGATCTTAAGGATGTTCTGGCACATCTTGGTTTTTCTAAGCGAGGAAAGAAGGTTCCCTGTTTAATTCTTTTTCCTCATACGTGTTTTAGTTCTATCAACAAGTCGATAATTACACTTTTTGCTGATGAGTTTAATTTAAATATTCTCCAGTGAGTAATATAGATAATTTTTTGTGCATACCTCTATCTAAACCTCTTTTAGGTTCTTGTCAAAAATGAAGATCAACATGGTTTGCAAATACATATTCTGAATATAGTTTTGTGTCGGAGACAAGTAGTAGCTGAATCAGATGAAGGTAAGCAAAAACTTATACTTTAGTAGGAAACAATATAATTTTGCGCATGAGTTGATTGAGCATTATTCCCTTGTTACTTCAGTTTCCAGAAATAACATCCTCAAAAGGGGTCGAAGTAAGGGATGAACTAATCAGGCTATTGAAGAGAACGCTTGAGAAGGTATGCTTTTTTGCGAGAAGTTCACTATTTGTATGATTTGTAGAGATATTGAATTTTTTTATGTGGTTTCGGGAGTAAAGCTGTGTGATTATTAAACACTTAGTTGTAAACTTGTATTACAATTCAATTTATGTGTTCATCTCAATTACCACTATTGGCGAATTCAATTGAAAATTAATTGGATTTATCTACAATCGACCATGAACTAGCGGTTTTTTTTCTCGTCTGCTTCTATATCTTAAAAGTGAACAAAGGGTAATTGAGCCAAAAAAATAATGATGAAGTTACTAATCTAACCCTATCAGACCTATTATAATGAAAATGCCATCGGCTGTTACAAAACACAACTCTGATGTCTGCCCCAAAATTTAACCTGTTTCTTCCCGGCTTTTCTACCGTTCATGAGTTTTCTGCATGTACTTCCCCAGTTGCATTCAGTTTCCCCTTGATATCGTGTTTTGCATGGTGTGTCTATATAAGAGTCTGAAGTAAGAACCTATATCTACAATTGAAATTGCGGAATTAAGGAAAGAGAGTTGGAGAATCTGAGTTTCGGAGGTTATGTAAATATAGCAGATCAATGCCAATTGTTAGTGTTTTGATATTACAAAGTCAACTATTAATAGTTCTGCTTTCTATTTCTCACTCGCTTATAATAACTTTAGTCATTAGCCACAGTATACAATGTAGATCTGTGAAACTAAATGTACACCTTATATCGGTGAAGTTTAGAGCCCCCTTCCCCTTGTACCTTGTTTTTGTCTTTAAAAACCTAAGTTATATGTTAGTCTTGTCAGTGAAAACAAAATGTAAATAGTTTTTGTATGTATGCTTTTGTATTGATAGGAAAAGGACTATAATTTAATAATTTTTTTTAATGTTATCATTTTTTAAATTTGTTTCACAATTCACTTGTTTGTAAACTGAATTGCATAGTAACATCAAGGCAATTTGTATAACAAATACACATGTTGTATACACACCTTCTCTGTAGGTTTTGCGGTTGCTAATCTGATCGAGGGTTGTATAAAAGCTCAGTACAATTTTAATTTAGACTTTATAGATATGTGTATAATTGTTAAACAATTGATATATCATATTAGCAGATTCTATGCTTTATGATAAGTATTTCACATCTGAATCCTTCATCTTTTTGCTCTGTGCGGATGTGATTAGTTTTATTCTAGCAAAATCAAAACTAGGGTTTTGTATTTAGCGATTCACCAGAGGCTCCACTAGTGGTGGCAACCCCAGTAAAAGTTAGTTCCTTTAGCATATCTGTTAGTGTACGCAATATGCTTGTATCCTAGATTCTTTCTAAATATTAAATTAGATTAAGTATCTTATAGCCTTTACAGTATACACATCATTTGATTTAAAGCTGAAGCTTTAAACTCAGTCGCCTTTTTACTATGTGTTTAACTTATCAAAGATTCAAAATGTCGATTCTTAAATTTGCAGGTATTCTTGTGAAAGGGCTTCGACATTGGACTTGAACTTATATCGCTATGTTTGTTTTACGGCTGGGGCAGCTGGAATTGTATTTTCAGCATTTTATGTACTGGTATGTAACGTATCTGTAGTTTAGCGTAATTTTTGAGCTAAAGTTAACAATAAATGTATCAATCTAATTCTTCTTGTTGTTTCCTTCCTCAAATGAATAGATTGATATTTGGGGATTGCGGACTCCATTCCTATTCCTGGAATGGATAGGCTTAAATGCAATGCTGGTGTTTGTAATGGCAGCAAAAAGAGAAGTGTCCTAAATCCAATCATGGATGATGAGTTAGGATAAACCTTCTTGTAATCTTAGTAGGTTTTATGATTATCAGTGAAAGACATATTTGTCTTTATACGGGCTTTATCTATTTAAAGTATATTAAATCAGATGTTCCATAGTTTAGAGTAAAGCTTCTAGAATTATAATGAGATTATAATAGTGAGATCTAGAAGATGATAACACTAGACTTAAACTGTTCCTAATCATAGGATAACTAATTGGGAGTTAGTCAATCCGTAAAGATCGGTACATACTATACTTGCTTCCTACGAAGGATGTCTGTTCTCATAGGCATTTGTGTTGTGACACTATAGTTAGTATGTAGGTGCTCATTGGGGAATGAGTTCACTGAACATGACTCGATCACTTGAACAATTAATAGAGTTTACTCACGTGTCAGTAATTGTTCATATAGTGATGGTTGTAAAAGTATCCTTAGACTTGAGATTGTTAGAGTCATCTTGTATATAATGAACAATGCTTTGGTTTAGTCCTTAGTCTCAAGGGCAATTAATAAGTTATATTCAGGGCATTGGAATTTATATATGGAGATAGTTAACGATCGATAAAGGATTTACCCCTTCCAGTAAAGGAAGTGAATATCCTATGCTATTCTTAATATGGTAGTTCAGGAATCTCTGGCCAGAGTAAATGAAATTAGAAAGTAGTTTCTAATTTCCATTAACATGAACTATGCATAAGGAATAAGAAATCATATGATTAAATTAGATAGGCTTGACACGCGATCTATGCCTTGTATTTAATCGGGATATTGTTAGGGAAGAAGGAATTTATTGTACGGTAACCATTCACTGAATAGGTTCTATATTCCTAGCGATGAATTCATATTATTCGGATAGTCGCGATATACCTTCAAAAGTATCACTCACGATGTAGAATGAATTTAATTATAACGATAATTATTTTTAACGAATTAATTGTAATTCGTATAAATAATAATAAATAGTTTATTATTATTTATTTCTACTACCGACATAATTATGAACCTAAAGGATCACACCATAAAAGAGATTAAGTTTGAAGATGAAGGAAATTATTTATATTGGCTAATGATTATTTATTTAAGAAATAAATAAATAAATAATTTTGTAATTAATTAAATATGATTTAAGTATTTATAATTATATAAAAATATATTAAGAAGGAGTTCTTAATATTATAAATTATATATTTAATTTGAGAAATTAAATATATAGAGAGAATAATTTTTAAAGAGTTTAAAAATGAATTAATGATTAAAATATATTTTAATCATTAAATGATTAATTAATAAAGATTAATTAATAAAAGCTCATCATTACAAGCATCTTGGATGGCATATTCTAAGCTGGGACTATGGCTATAAGATGTGAAGTTTTAGAAGAGCAAAAGTACGTACAAACATTTGCAAGGTTTAGAATCTTGTAAAATAAAGATTAGCCAAAATTCTTTCTACTTTCTCTTCTTCATTTAATTCCCTTGGTGGATACCATTAGAGCACTCCACACACTGAGGAGTGATTGCAAGGTGAGGAACAAGAACTGGTCTTGCTAATTTTTAAAGCTCTCAAGGTAATTTTCTTATTTTCTTGAAATATATGCATGATTAATTAGGATTTCTATGCAAATAAATGTTATAAATAGTTCCGCATGTGTAGAAATTCCTTCAGCAACACAAGGTATATTTGCAGGATTCATCAATGGATGGTACTACAAGAACCCGGATAACAATCTAGTAAGTTCCTATGTCTCTTACATATCTCAAAAACATTTAGACAGAAGACCATCAAGTTACAACTCAAAATGATATTGTGATCAGGTTAATTGGATTCAAGAACACGTGTTTAATGATGTTTGGCACTCGGAGAGAGTAGGAACTTTGTTATACGTATTGTTTGCAGAAATTACTTTCTGGGGAGTGGCTTCTGGTATCTTACATAAATTGGGCATGTACTGGAAGCTATAAGAAGCTAATCTAACGGTCGTTAGTCAAAATCTAACGGAAGGACTGCGATGGGAAAAATTCAAAAGTTTGATTACTTGGAAATTCACTTTTTTAGTTCAGGGACTTAGAAAAAAAAACACTAATAGTTCAGGGACTTTAGAATTAATTTTCCCATTTTTATACTTAAAACACTCGGTTGAACAACACGTGGGAAAGGGGGGCCGCGCGCCAGATTAGGTCTGTAACGCATTTGGGGAATGCGTTATAGGGCTGTTACGCATTATAAAGATGCGCAACAGGGTGTCACGCATTAACAGTCTGCGCAACATGGCGTCATTTTCGACAGAAATTTCGGAAGGCGCATGGGGGCGCGTGCGAGCTCCTTTCGAGGCGTGGTTGGTGGCGTTAGATTCGTATTGACGAGGCGGTTCTAACGGAGGGGTCAAATATTTTTTATAAAAATAATTTTGAAACGATTATAGCTTCCGAAAGTGTTTTAAGGTCTGTTTTGACTGTTTAACGACTTTAAAACACAACCAATGATCCATACATAAGTTTAAAACAGTACTACATGATCTAACATGCCTACCTATGTGTTATTGAATGATTGTATAGAAGACATATGTCTAGGTTGAATATGAGATGCTAGATTTAGGCTGATTCTTTAAACATATTATGCATGTTAGACATCTAGGTTTTAACGAAAGTGTTTCGTAACCTTAATATGATTAAAACCCTTTTCTTTTATAAATGGTAATTTGAACTATTCAATTGCTTCGAAAGTGTTTTAAAGCAAGTTTTAAATAGTTTAAATGCTTTTAATTCATGATACATAGAGATGTATATAATATTGTTATCTGTTATAACATGCATACGATTATGTTCCTTTATGTTTATATATGTGATATATGCCTATGTTTACCATGCGATGCTAGATTTAGGTGAACATAATTAACATAAGGCGTAGTTTAGACGATTTAGGATTTATGAAATTGTTTCACAAGTTTAATATTAATATTATGTATACAATAATGAGATTCTTGTGTTTGTGAAGCACATAATTAAATATGAATTTTCAAAATTGAGATAAAGGATGATTATGTCAAAAACGGATTACGATCTGTAAGAAAGAGGTATTCTGGGAATCATCCAATTATTGATTTGAAATATTTAATTTAAAAGGAAGGATCTCTTTATAATATGATTATGATTGTAACATAATATAATCCCTCAAATATTAAATATGTCAAGTCAAAATTGGCCAAAGACACAAAAGGGTTTGTGTCGGTAATGGTCTTCCATCATGATAGAAAGTGTTTCTTGTTTTCGGTATATTGTCGTTTCGTGCTACAACCGAGGGCTTTGTTACCGATCAACATGAATGTACTTGTCTATTACATTAGATGTGTACAAAAGTTAGATTACAGTGGTCGTTACGTGCTACAGTCGTGGGCTATTGGAATCTGATTTAATTGTACAAGATGTTGGTTATGACCTGACTTAATAATATTGAGATTTGTCGTGTTTTTATTATAGATTTAGATTATCTATTAAACTTAAAACACGTTAGGCTTATAGGTTCATACGAAAATGTTTCATGACCTAAGTAAAATAAAAACCCTCTTTAAATAAATATCAAGTAATAAAATGGCCAAAGGCACAACAGGCTTGTGTCGGTCATAGCCTTCCAACATGGTAGAAAGTGGTTCTTATTTTAGGACATTATTGTTTCGTGCCACGGCCGAGGGCTTTGTATCTGAAATAAGGGGTACTATTCTATTACATTAGATGCGTGAATTAATTATAGTTCAATGGTCGTTACGTGCCACAGCCGTGGGCTATTGAAATCTGGTTTAATTTGAATGAGATGTTGGGTTTGACTTGACTTAGAATATTGAGTTTGTCGTGCCACAGCCGTGACTCAATGATTCAATAGGCTAAAGTTTTATTATGGAATAACATGAGATGTAATTGACAAGAGTTTGTCTGCCTATGGAACATCACATGGCGTTTCGTGCCACAGCCGAGGTTGTGTGATGGAAAGTAGGATCCCTATTCTCACTAGCATTGTGAATGCTCAATTATACATAGAGGGTTATATAATTTAGATAAAATAGTGGGAGCCGCCAATGAATAAAGACCCAATTCATTTGGTGTTAAGATTATAAAATTGAATAATCTACTTATGTTGTTAATTTTATTTAAAGATTTTAAAATATAAATGTGATGTCTTCTGCACTATAGAAATAGCATAATGGATGCTAGGTCAATGACTTATTGACAAGGAAAGTGAGAATAGTTTTCACAAGTAGAATAGATTGTTTTTCATCTCGAACTCACCAATCTTAGCAAGTTGTGAGAGATGTATCTAACGATGAGTGGGATGTCTCGTTTTGTTCATCTACAAGGGTTGTTAGATGAATAAGTAAGGGACATAGATATTAGATATCGATGTTGTTTATTGAAAACAACGGTTTAGCAATATTTCTGTCAATGACCTTGTTTTATATGATCAATTAGATTGTTTGTTTATATAACTTGTCTTTAAGATAGATATATAGTTAATTCAAGATGTGATCTTGAAATCTCATTGTAAGAATAAAGTCAAGATGTGATCTTGAGGTCTTATTATAAGAATAAGAAGGTGAGTTGAAAAGACACAATCTTTAAGATACGTGTTAACCAAGAAAGCAAAGGTATTAGACTTCCACTGAATAAGGATAGAATATTGGAATTGGATTATGTAAGATAAGTCTTACAGAATCAAGGAAGTAAAAGGTTAGTGTAACCTCTACTTCAATATAAGTTTGTTAATAGTTGAAATGAATAAGTCTATAAGTTAATGATCTACTTGGGTACTAGACACTACTTAGGTTAAAGGATTACGAATCTTAACCAAAGGACAAGTAGATAGCAAGACATCGATGAAGTCCTACATAATTGAAATAGAACAACTGTTGTTATTTCAATTATGAGAACTTATTGATTAGTCTTGCTGTTGAACTTATGGATTATATGTTTCATATTGAACAAACTAGATATAATGAGATAGATCAGGTTTGATACCTTGTCACATTCAATGATGATCAATGTAGATAAGGATATGTGTATTTGTTGAAATACAAAATCCAAAATTTTATTGATAGGGTCAATGAATGTTGAGGTATAACAACGAACTATTTAAGGGTATTTGAAACAATCAATAAGATTGAGGTTGTTAATATATAAATAGTTAGATCCTGAATTATCTCATATATAATGATGTTATTTCACTGTAGATTCTTGTTAGACAAGGTTTAGTCCACAATGAATGACATCGTGAATTCCGACATCTATTAGGAAAAATGACTTGGTAGAATAGTCAAACTACTCGATAAGGTATCCTCAACACACGTAACTAAAGTCTGCATGAGATGTGGAGTAAGGAAACGCAAGTCTCAATTGTCTTGAGATTTGGGGTTGTCTAACTTATGTCAAGAGTTAAATAAGTTAGAAACTATATTTGATTAGAGTTGGTTTGTGGTTAGTCTTAAACAGAGTTTAGGACAACATTTTGCAATCTTCCTGAGCAAGGAGTATTTATAGACACTGGGAGTGCTTGCTTGGTAGATACTCCACCTTTTTGGAAAATTAGTTTACCCTTCAAGGGCTCAGTGGGAGCAATTGTGAACTTGATGAAGTTCAAGAACCACAAATCATCGCGGATTAAGTATGGAACCTATTTTGAGTAGTTGAACTTTCTGTACAACAACAATGTTGTAATCTAGGAGGGTATCATGGTTTCATCATTTAGAATGGTGATGCGATATCCACTATAAATGACAATGACAATGTTTTGAGTTTTAATTACTCTGAGAAGTGACAGAGTGTCATGGAATCTATAATGGTTTTGTAAGAGAGTTTATGAATGGATGGCAAGGTAGAGACCTATAAAGCCTGGCTATTTGTAAAGGTTTAAGTAAAGGTAATGTGATCACCTTAAAGAAACCTTTATCGAATAGCCATGATCAAAACCATGAAGATTTCACATGCATACTTCTCGGCAATGGAACATTAATTTTAATGAGATAGTCAAAGAGTCTGACTTTATCAAAAGGATGAATGATCTATTTAATGGTACATGAGTTTAGTAGGAGTGTTGTAATAAAGTAATATATGTGCATATATTAGTGAAAAATATACCTTTGATAATTTTGGTTTTTATTAGAATTAAGCTATCAAAGAATTTCTTCTTGGACTAGAGTTAGGCCTCGAATAAACTAAGGGTGATGATCTATGTTGATAGATCATGATTAGGATAAGTGGTCTGACGCAAAATAATGTACATTGATTGGATGCTAAAGTGTTTAGCATGGACACTCCAAGTGATGTTTCATAATGATGAACATGGGAGAATATCTCTCTGAGAGAGATGACACATGAATAGAATGTCTCTGAGAATCATTTAAATCCATTCTGTGTTACATGATATGTACAAATAATGATGTTTCTTGTTGTAACAAGCAAATATCAATCTACTCCTAGGAGAAAAGGATCAAATGACAATAAAATATCGTAATATACTTGAGAAGGCATGGCGATATATTTATTTTCTCTGAAGGATCTAAATTAAAACTAAAGGTCCTAGACTCAAATTTTAATCAAGATCAGTTTGATAGTAGATTCAGTTCGGGGCACTTGATAGTCCTGAATGAAAGACAGTGAGTTGAAATAGTTTCAAGTTGTAGACACTCGTTAATATTAGATCAGAATGCATGGTGTGTTTTGTTGCAAGTGTGTTGCAACAGTGGATTGGAAAACTAGTTTTTGTGTTGGGTTAGTTCCTGGCAGATAATAAGCCATTGAGTTATAATGTGACAACTCAAGGGCATCAGATTAGTGCATGCTAAGGAGCCGTGATCCCATATAAGATCTGAACACATAATTGTAGCTCTCTCATCTGATTAGAGAGATCGTTGATAGAGAGGTTGTCAACGTTGAGAAAGTTGACATACACAAACAACATAGTAGACCCATTTTTAAAGCCGTTTATCGGACTCACTTTGATCTTCACATAATGAAGATGGGTACAGGATACCGAAGTGATTGGTTTTAGTACAAGTGGGAGATTGAAAGAGAAGTGTCCTAAATCCAATCATGGATGATGAGTTAGGATAAACCTTCTTGTAATCTTAGTAGGTTTTATGATTATCAGTGAAAGACATATTTGTCTTGATACGGGCTTTATCTATTTAAAGTGTATTAAATAAGATGTTCCATAGTTTAGAGTAAAGCTTCTAGAATCATAATGAGATTATAATAGTGAGATCTAGAAGATGATAACACTGGACTTAAACTGTTCCTGATCATAGGATAACTAATTGGGAGTTAGTCAATCTGTAAAGATCGGTACATACTATACTTGCTTCCTACGAAGGATGTCTGTTCTCATAGGCATTTGTGTGGTGGCACTATAGTTAGTATGTAGGTGCTCATTGGGGAATGAGTTCACTGAACATGACTCGATCACTTGAACAATTAATATAGTTTACTCACGTGTCAGTAATTGTTCATATAGTGATGGTTGTACAAGTATCCTTAGACTTGAGATTGTTAGAGTCATCTTGTATATAATGAACAATGCTTTGGTTTAGTCCTTAGTCTCAAGGGCAATTAATAAGTTCTATTCAGGGCATTGGAATTTATATATGGAGATAGTTAACGATCGATAAAGGATCTACCCCTTCCAGTAAAGGAAATGAATATCCTATGCTATTCTGAATATGTTAGTTCAGGAATCTCTGGCCAGAGTAAATGAAATTAGAAAGTAGTTTCTAATTTGCATTAACATGAACTATGCATAAGGAATAAGAAATCATATGATTAAATTAGATAGGCTTGACACGCGATCTATGCCTTGTATTTAATCGGGATATTGTTAGGGAAGAAGGAATTTATTGTACAGTAACCATTCACTGAATAAGTTCTATATTCCTAGCGATGAATTCATATTATTCGGATAGTCGCGATATACCTTCAAAAGTATCACTCACGATGTAGAATGAATTTAATTATAACGATAATTATTTTTAACGAATTAATTGTAATTCGTATAAATAATAATAAATAGTTTATTCTTATTTATTTCTACTACCGACAAAATTATGAACCTAAAGGGTCACACCATAAAAGAGATTAAGTTTGAAGATGAAGGAAATTATTTATATTGGCTAATGATTATTTATTTAAGAAATAAATAAATAAATAATTTTATAATTAATTAAATATGATTTAATTATTTATAATTATATAAAAATATATTAATAAGGAGTTCTTAATATTATAAATTATATATTTAATTTGAGAAATTAAATATATAGAGAGAATAATTTTTAAAGAGTTTAAAAATGAATTAATGATTAAAATATGTTTTAATCATTAAATGATTAATTAATAAAGATTAATTAATAAAAGCTCATCATTACAAGCATCTTGGATGGCATATTCTAAGCTGGGACTATGGCTATAAGATGTGAAGTTTTAGACGAGCAAAAGTACGTACAAACATTTGCAAGGTTTAGAATCTTGTAAAATAAAGATTAGCCAAAATTCTTTCTACTTTCTCTTCTTCATTTAATTCTCTTGGTGGATATCATTAGAGCACTCCACACACTGAGGAGTGATTGCAAGGTGAGGAACAAGAACTGGTCTTGCTAATTTTTAAAGCTCTCAAGGTAATTTTCTTATTTTCTTGAAATATATGCATGATTAATTAGGATTTCTATGCAAATAAATGTTATAAATAGTTCCGCATGTGTAGAAATTCCTTCAGCAGCACAAGGTATATTTGCAGGATTCATCAATGGATGGTACTACAAGAACCCGGATAACAATCTAGTAAGTTCCTATGTCTCTTACATATCTCAAAAACATTTAGACAGAAGACCATCAAGTTACAACTCAAAATGATATTGTGATCAGGTTAATTGGATTCACGAACACGTGTTTAATGATGTTTGGCACTCGGAGAGAGTAGGAACTTTGTTATACGTATTGTTTGTAGAAATTACTTTATGGGGAGTGGCTCCTGGTATCTTACATAAATTGGGCATATACTGGAAGCTATAAGAAGCTAATCTGCAGACGAAGTAAATAGGGGACGACACAAGCAATGTTATATCTAAGTACTTTCGACATTAATACATGTAATTTACTTTTTAATTACATTGTATGTACTACAGAATTCGTATCAATTTCAGAAAAGATAGAACAAACAATATGAAAGTGATTATCTTGTGTAAAGAGTTAAACGTCATTGTATTACAATAGTAATTAAATTGTTGTAGATAAAATTTAAAAATATTACTATTAAACAGATGATTATTATTAAACAGATGTTTTATTTTGAGGATTTTCACGTGACGACCAAATCTTCTGACCCCGGATTTGGGGGCGTTACACTATATTAATAACAAGTTTGAATGGAAATAAGTTTGAAATGGATGAAACCCCCACCTCCGTCGCAATCACTACCTTTTTGGACTTCGGACCGTGTTTATATGAATTTTAAATTAGCCCGTTTAGTGATTGGTCCCACCCCACCGCCTCGGCTTGTGATAGAAATACTCTGTTTATCCCCAAAACCGGATTTATAACCCAAAACCAGCTCTTAAATCAAGTCACAGATTTACAACTCCACTGATGGAAACACCACCTTCCGCTTTGTTTTACGTTCTGCCGCTTTTACTGCCCAGGCTGCTTTGTCTGCTTCTGCAGCGAAGGAGAAAGTGAATAAAGATTATCAGGTGCAGCGAAGGAGAAAGTGAAGAAAGATTATCAGGTAATGAAACAAATTGTTGAAAAATGGGATTCTATAAACCTATTGTTTGAAGATCCTAATTGGGAGTCGATCAGAAGTGAAATTTGGATTGTCTACCAATCCAAGTTCAGGTATAGTTTCTTATGTTTGTGCATGTTTTGTGTAATATCAAGTGCTTTTATTATGAAGAACTACCCTATAACCCGTGCGATGCACGGTTGTTTGTAAATTTTTTAAATTATATTTTATTGTTAAAGTTTTAAGTTGTATATATATTTTTATTATTAAAATATTTTTTAAATTTTTTAAATCTCATGTTCAGATATATTTTTTAATTTGGAGGAAAATAAATTATAGAAGATAATAAAATATTATAATACATGTTTGATAGTATTTTTAACGATAGTGTTTTTATTAATAACTAGCTTATACGGCTCCTTTTCTAATATCAATAATTATATTAATTTTTTAATATTTATTTATTATTAGGTTAAATATCAAATTGTTGTTAAAAAATTGATATATATATATAAGAGTTTACACGTTCAATTTACTATGTGTTTTATCTTGAATTTTTAAAACTTGATTTGGAAGATTTTACAGCCCACGTGAAATTAATAAAATAATCTTTAATTTAGTGATGGTTTAACAATTATTTTCCAATTAAAACTAACAAGAAACAAAAGAGAGAATAAATTGACGATTTTTACGTTGAAAATTTTATTCGATTTAGGATTCATTTTGATTATCAAAATAACCTTCTTATTATTTGAAGATAGTTGTACTAACAACCAAATACAGTTTTAATAATAGGTGTAAAAGGGATTTTGTCCAAAATTTTGGTGGGCAGTAGTCTAGTCCTCCATACGACAAAGTAAATAAGAACCTTTAGATCTTAAAATAAATAGATGAAAAACGTTAGATCTAACATAAAAAAATTTATATTTAACATGTAAACTAAAAAGTATATTTATATTAAAATACGAAAAGTGAATGTCAATTATTTAAATCATATATAATTAGGTTTTCTACATTAAATAGGATTATCAATGTAGGTATTTTACATTGAATAAGATTAATATAAAAATTCATAATTATATTTTATCTTGAGATTCTGAATGCTTCCATTTGGATAATAATTGTTAAATCATCATTAAATTAAAGATAATTTTATGAGTTTCGTGTGGGCTAAAATCATCCAACTTTGATTTTTAGATCTCGTGATAGAGCCCAAATAATTGAATGTTTCTCATGATTGGGGGGCCATCGCCAGTCGCCACCATTAAAATCCATCCCAAATTCAGCAAGTTCCCTGATATAATAAGTCAAATAAATAAAAACCGCAACATATATGTTAACACCTAAAAGCAATAAAAAAAAAATTATACAACCTTTTCTAATAATATCCTTTCTAATATTAACACCTAAAAGCAATACAAAAGAAGTAAATAATTTTATACAACCTTTTTTTAATGATATCCATTTTAGATATTAACACTTAAAAGCAATAAAAAAGAAGTAAATAAATTTATACAACTTGGATATCCTTTTTAGATTATAATTTTCTTTATATATACGGTTGAGATTATTTTGGTGGTATAGTGATATCCTTTTTAGATTATAATTTCCTTTTTAATATGATATAATCTTTGATCATCTATTTTAAAAATATTAGATTCGACGGTTGATATTATTTTGGTAGTACAGTGACCAAATCACAATGACAAACCAAAATTATGGATAAGATCCCTCTTACGCTTATTATATATATATATATATAAGGATATAATAATTGGGGCATATACAATCTATGTGTCCAAAAGCAAAAGAAGACTCGAAGGAAGGAGTTGAAGAAAACTCGAGGAGAGGGTAATGTTTCACTTGTGAAAATTGATGATGATTCTCTTTTGGTTCAAGAAAATAAGGGATCGAAAGAAGAATAGGTGCTTGACTCGGGATGTTCTCATCACATATGTGTTATGAGGGAGTGGTTCTCATCCTACAAGAAGTGTGAGGGAAAGATATGGTAACTTTACCAAATGGTAAAAGGGTGAAGGTTGCTCACCGGTTGCTGGAATTGGTGAGGTCATCATGAAACTTCAAAATGGTCATGTTCGGAAGTTAACGCAAGTAAGGTATGTACCGGAGTTGAATCGAAATCTAATTTCATTGGATAAATTAGTTAATTTGGGATATACTGTTATGATGAAGAACAGAATGTTAGAGGTCACTAAAAGAGATTTAGAGATACGCAAAGGTTGAAAGGACAAGAGAAATCTTTTCGTGCTAGAAGGAGAGGTTCTTATTAATAATCCATTATAAATTAATATTTTCAAAATAATTTTTTGATTCCAACATAATAATAATAGTATAAATTTCCGTGGATAAAATTTGCCAATTCTAACTATATTAATTTCTCTATAAAGATTTTGGGATGGAGTTTTAAAGCACACAATAGATAAATTCTCTATTATTGCACCTTAAATCTTGTATTTTATTAATATTATTTTTGATAATTCAACCGTACAGATGAAAAGTTTATGTCGAAATAACATTGTATACAAATTTTTATTATATTTGAAATAGTGAAACATCACTTTTATAATAATACTATTTTCTATATATATTCAACGACACAGATTTATCATAATCTTATTACTATAAATTTATAGTTCCAAATAATTAAATTACACGAAAATTTGTACATTCACATATTTTTGTATGAAACATCCTTGGATTGTTCAAATAATAATTAATTTATCATATTTTAAGTCACACTAATAAAGAACTTCTCTATCATGTGTGTTTTAGATATTTTTTTCCCAAAGATTTTACTTGGATCAAAAGTAAGTTTGATGGTTATATAGAAGATTCAATAAAATATAACATTGCTTTCGTGTAAAATAAAGAAATAAATAAATAACTTTTACTGGTAGGGCTAGAAAACATATTGAGAGGTGAATTAGTGAGAAAACAGAGGACAAGAGAAGAAGAATTGACGTTGAAAAATGAGCAGCAACACGGCGGCGACAGCATCAGGTCCAAAGCTATTCACCAACAAACCTAAGAAAGGTACTGGTAGTATTACTCATTTACATTTTCATATTTTGCAATTATTTATGGTTTTTATTATTCGGATCAATTATTGTGGTTTCTGCCTTTATTTGATTCTCATTTTTACTTGATGTTTTTTTATTACTATATTTTGACTAATCGTTGATTACAACAGCTCAATTGAAGCAAGCTCAACAATCCATGGGGACGACCTCAGCTCCACCGTCCTCCAAAATCCCTCACATCACTCCACCCCCACCCCCTCCCAAAGAATCGTTTGCTCGTCGTTACAAGTTCCTTTGGCCTCTCCTCATCACTGTTAATCTTGCTGTTGGAGGTCCTCTCTCTCTCTCCCTCTCTCTCTCTCTCTCTCCCTGTATTCACATTTTAGGTGTTTTTTAAATTGTTAACTTTATTTTCTACTTCATGTGTTTATATCTCGTGATTTGTTAATATCTTCGGAATGTGCTCGGCAGTGATTGATTAGTTTTGTGCTTTTTACTGGATAATTTACCCTCTGCATCACAATATGTCAATTTGTTTAGGGTTTCCTTGATTATGTGTTTAGTATATTGTGAGTTGTGACTCTCCTCAGCTGCAAACTCTTCTATTCTTTGTTCTAGAGGGAAATGTGAGATCGTGATTACTTTCTCCGCTGGATTGGTCATTTTGTGTTCTAGAGTTCCCTTTTTTTGGTACGAAATTGGTTTTTGTATTTAATTTGCAAGGTCAATTAGTGTAGACTTTGAACCAATGGCGGGCTGGGATGTTTTCCACTGGGTGCACTATATATATACATAAACGATAGTTACGATATCATGGGAGCATGAGGGTAAGTTTCCCCCGTATTTCAAAACTTGCAAAATTTGTTTTAAGCAAAGCATTGCATCTTTTGCTTGCCTTATTTAGTTATAACCCCCCCCCCCCCCCCCCCCCCGGCTTTTGTCAATCTTAGTTGTTGGAGGTCTCAAAGCTTCATTTTATTTTTCTGTCGTGGGCTATGTTTGTTTGGTCAGATTGGAAGTCAAATAAGGCCATTTGACTGAATTGATATGAAGAGTATAACACCCTTTTATTCGGTCCCACAATCGGTTCAGAGAAATTTTTTGTCGTCGGAAAAAGCCCGCCCTTATTTTTGGATTTCATAAAAGTAAGGAATGCAATATAAATGTTGTGGACCTCTGTCCAGGACCTCGTTCCATTTCAATAATTTAAACTAACTTTTATTCTTTCCAATTATGAAACTAATGGTATCCATTTCTCTCATTCATATCCTTTCAAAATTTTATCATACAAAAAAATCTCACATTTTCATCTCTCTTTTAATCTTTAATTTTCTTAATATTTTTTCATTCCATTCCTATCCAACCAACCAAATTTGTGTCATTTAATTGGAGGTTTATGGGGTTAAAAGTGATTCATGGCGTGGTTCTCGTCTTTATTGTTTTTTTGTTTAAGAACAAAATGCATTGACCACAAATATATAGATTTGTAGAATCTCGGTCATGCATTTAGGATTATTCTGACCATAAAGTCTGTACCTATTTGTAAATGAGCAGCAAAAGAATATACATATTAAATGCGGTAAGCATATAAAGCGATGCAATGGTACTGGCTATTAAGGCAAGAAACAAAACTTCGTCTCTAGCATCATTTATGTCGCACTTATTCTGAAAGTATTGCATTCCAGTTTGGTGTTGTATATAAAGTTTCCTAACTATTTATGAGATTACTTGTGTGCCTTAA
Source organism: Kitagawia praeruptora (assembly GCA_037693485.1). Lineage (NCBI taxonomy): Eukaryota > Viridiplantae > Streptophyta > Magnoliopsida > Apiales > Apiaceae > Kitagawia > Kitagawia praeruptora. The sequence goes on from CM075350.1 coordinate 5,619,200, forward strand.
ATTCGTTAACAGTTAGGTTTATGTCATTCAATTATGGTAGAATTGTAGCTTGCAATTCTCTCAAAGTGTATGCTGATAGAGCCTGATCTCTTATGATATATGCTTAACTATACAAGTTTATAACTTGTACTCGTAAGATTTTTGGTCCAATATATTAATTATTAAGCATAGCAAACTTTTGGCCCGAAGATAGCATACAAAGAGGGTGACCGAATCAATTTCTAGCCTTGTGGTTAACATTGCTTGGAGGAGCATGATACCAGTCTACAGTTTAGTTTAGAAGTGTGCATAGCACAGCTTTATTGCAGGCTTAAGGCATTAAAGGTATGAGTGCTATGAACTATTAAGGTGTGGACTATGGGGTGTTAGTATTTCTTCCCTATATGCATAATTGCCAAAATTGGGCAATTCATGCAAATTACATGAGTAAATTCTGGAACGTAGAAGGTAGAAAGAACACTGGTGTTTTGAAAAAAATATTACTCTATGCTTTCTTTGAACTTAAACTTGAAATGATATAGAGTTGCGCACTTGTACTTGACAGTTGAAATGTACTATAAGCTTTGCAATAGTACAGTTTATATTGAACTTGGTGGGATGCCTAGTTTAAAGATATTGCTATGTGATGGGAACACAATAATCTGTTAAAACTGACCAATTCTGAGCCATTTTGTAGCATACATATTTACAAGGACCAGTAAGAAAGGAGTCAAAGAGGAAGAAGAGGAGCCTACTACTCCGGAAGCTGCAACTGTAGCTGCTTCAGTCAGTGAAAGCCCAGTACCTCCTGCATCTGTGACCCAGCCTGTGAAGTTACGTGAACCAATACCCGAGGATCAACAGCGTGAACTTTTCAAGTGGTTATTGGAGGAGAAGAGGAAGGTCAAGGCAAAAGATCCTGAAGAGAAGAAGCGGATTGACGAAGAGAAAGCCCTTCTCAAACAATTCATTCGAGGCAAATCCATTCCAAGTTTGTGATTGTTAAACATATGAGGTAGAGAACTGTACAGTTGAATCTGTTTCTCCTGCACACCCTTTAGGAGTGTGAAGTCTGAAATATCCTTTTGATCAAATCACTTGATATACTTTTCCTTGATCATTTAACTTCAAACTGTGAAATTCCAGATTGGCTTTAGCTGTTTGTTGAATTTGGTTGATTGAAATTATTAAGAGAACTATTTCTGGAGTCTAGTCACTTGGTGACTGTTGTTATTCGCCTTCTGGGGAAATTACCAGTCATACATTCATCTACTATTAGTCGCTAGCAAGCTGTTATTTTCTGGTCTTCACGATACAGTTATGGTAAGATCTAAAGATGGACTAGCCGGTAGTGCAATTCATCTACCTGGTAGGGCAATTCAATGTTTAACAGTTTATGCGTAAAGACTGAGCATATAAATGTATAATTTATCCATTTACAAAAAAAAAAACATAATGCATACATTAGAATAAATATTACTTCAATATTTTTAAAAATATTCATGCATTGCAAGGGTGTTTCGGTTGGGTGGGAGATTCTGCGGCGTGGGTGGGAGATTCCGTGGCGTGTTTCGATTGGGTGGGAGATTCCGGTGAGGAGAAAGCAAAGAAAGAAGGGGGACTGGGGAAGGGGGGGTAAGGATGGGGGTGGTGAAACAAAGGGAGGTGATGATGGAAGATGTGTTGGAACTCGTCGACTTTCACATGAATGCACGAGACAATCATGGTAGTAGGGACAACGTATAATAGAAGAAGTATAATACTATATGCATACCCCATTGCTTAGTTTATTTCATTTCTGCAAACAAGCTCCACCTCCTTGGCAGTTTCATCATGCAACAATCCCCCTAAATTTCCATCCTTTACATACTCCCTTTGTCTCTTTTTATTTATCTGATTTCAAATGTCGGGATTGTTCATAACATGAGATAAATTACTAATTTACGTTTAATCTATAAGATCAAATATAGTCATGAGTGATCTTGTTGTATTCGTATTTATGAGTACATTAATACAGTGAAGTTTTTATATTTAAAACTAATACGAAATTGAAGATATTAACGATTAAAAGTGTGTGTGTTGGCAAATGTGTCCAGTCAAAACAGGAATGATATTTAGAGACGGAGGGAGTATTAAATAAACTACTACCATTCAAGTTTTGAAGGACTCGTCATCTTGATATGTTAATGAGTGTTCTTTCGGGAACGCGCATAAATAAATAATCATATACTTGAAGAATGATTATTTCTAATTTAAAAAGAACGAACTTCTTATTTCACAAAAATGATTTGTTAATACAAACACTAATACTCGAAATTAAGATTTTGTTAACCGAATTTATTAACCATGAATTAAACGCTCATCTAGTATATCTTTTCTCTCTTTAATGGATCTTCATTTGACTTGAACAACCATAATGATAAAATTAGCAGGGACATGCATCTAAAACAGAATGGGGGTCATAGCATAGCACAGATACAGCTTCTTCTTCTCTAATCATCAAATCTAAGCACAACATAGCTAAGCAATGATGCAGATAGGTCATGGACCTTATAATAAATCTTATTTGCATGCGGCTCATTTAACTACTCCTTTGTTAATTCCAGTCAACAAAGGTCTTGATTTCTTCATTCTTGTATACTATAATAATATGTACAAGACCCTCACTTTCTTTTGCAGGAATCTTAATCGAGCAAGTTGATAATTTTTAATTCTTGGTTTACTCGATTAATGAACATAATTAAAGTATATCTGGAATAGAAGAAGCAAAATTTCTAATAATAATATGATGTGTCCCAAAATTTCCCCCAAAAATTGATGTGTCACATGAATAAATGATAACTTTCCTAATAATAATATGAGGCCCCTCATTATGCTCTCACAAATGAAAACTCGTCACTTATCATGCCATGTGTTTGGTAAAATATTTGGAGATTTTTTTGGGAAATCTAGCACTACTCGAACATTAATAACAAAAAAAAGTCCCTGATAACAAGAAATCCAAAAAAGAATCTTTCACGATCTAAATCCAATACAAACTCCAAGCTTCTATATTTTACAAAACTTTTGTACCATCGATAGCTTCTATACAAACATATATTCTGTCTTTAAATTCGCATGGTACACAAGCATAATATTCCAAAATATTCATTACAATATTCTCTGTATCCAATCTGTGTGCACGAGTGCATTTTCATATCACATTATATCCTCTCTCTCTCTCTCTCAATCTCTCTCGTAAAAAAACACAAACAGTTAAACCAATCATATTCTATATAAAGGCACATACAAGTTGGTATCTAGTATTGATATCTGCCTATATAAGCACTGAGTGAAGCTAAACAATTTATAAATATCAAGACATTTTTAAGAAAATGGAGGATTCTTGTATTATGGTTGTCATGGCAATCTTGTTCTTGTCCTTTATTTCAGTTTTGTACAAATATTCTAAAAGCAGCAGAAACAACGGCTCAAAGGGCCGAAAAAATGAGTCCTCACTTCCCTTGGGAACTTTGGGATGGCCTTTAGTTGGAGAAACCATGGAGTTCATCTCTTATGCTTACACAGACCAACCAGAGACTTTCATGGACAAGCGTCGTCGCATGTAAGTTATAAAATGTGTGTGTGCACGTGTGTTTGTTTGTTTCGAGTTCAGTAGCTTGATCATTTCTTTTTACTTAAGAACTTCTCTGGTATATTCCTGTTTTGAGTAATTTTTCGAGATATAGTCCTAACTTTGTCTATGTTCTGATTGCCATAGAGTCTGAAATTTGTAGTAGCACACAACTAAATGACATCTGAAGTATGTATCGATCATTTTGCTATGTACTGTAAATTTAGTTTATTTAGTACTGAAAACAGAGGATTAGTTAGTTAATTTCAATGTAATGCAGTTCATTAAATTTATTCATGTTCTAGTAATTAACATAATGCTTTGAATATGGCTGTATATAGGTATGGAAAGGTGTTCAAGTCACACATATTTGGAAGTCCTACAATTGTTTCTACAGATGAAGAAGTTAGCAGAACTATTTTACAGGGTGATTCCAACACTTTTGTGCCTTCTTACCCGAAATCTCTTACTATTTTGATGGGAGAATCTTCGATTTTGCTTATCAATGGATACTTGCAAAGAAGAATTCATGGACTCATAGGCTCCTTCCTCAAATCCCCGAATCTCAAAGCTCAAATTACTCGCGAAATGCAGAAATTTGTTCAAGAATCAATGGAGAGTTGGGACGAGGATCGTCTCATTTACATCCAAGACGAAACCAAAAAGGTGAACACTCTTCCTTCTTTCCTTTTGTTATTTCGTTTAAGATTCTAGATCATTGTTAGAAACACCGAGCTTGAGCGTACGTAACATGCCATGTCTTTTCATTTCATTAACACTAAAAGAACTTGAGTCATTCTTGAAATTACTGTTGACATTTCAAACAACTGCATTATCTAGTGGCCATGTCTGTCTGTTTGTTTTAACTTTTAGGAATTACTTTGTATAAGATAGTCATTAGTGACTTGATTAAGGGCTTTCATAATTTTTATTGTCTGGTAAGTTTTCAAACACATCAATAATTGTGATTCCTAACCCTTTCTTCAATGCACTAATTTAGTTCCCCACTAATCTGCTTTAATTTTCAACAGATTGCGTTTCAAGTACTAGTGAAAGCTCTGATAAGTTTGGATCCAGGTCGAGAAATGGAGTTCTTAAGAAAGCAATTTCAAGAATTTATCGCGGGGCTCATGTCTTTACCTTTAAATATACCTGGGACTAGACTCTACAGATCATTACAGGTATAATACTCACCTCATCAAGAACTCAATAATTAAGTTTAATATATTAATCAAGCCTGCAATTCTGGTTACAGGCAAAGAAAAAAATGGTAAAGTTAATGCATACGATCATTGAAGCTAAAAAGAAAGACGGGTCTTGTAAAGTGCCAAAAGATGTAGCTGAAGTTCTGTTAAGTGAAAATATAGCAGATGATATTATATCTGATAATATGATTGACTTGATGATACCGGGAGAAGATTCAGTGCCTGTCCTTATCACTCTTGCTATAAAATACCTTTCAGATTGTCCTGCTGCTCTCCAACAGTTGTCGGTAATAACTGCTTCTTTGGTTTCTAATCATGTATTATTAAACCTTTGTTTATTTCTTTTTACAATAAAGTTAGTTGCTGATGAATCTCAGGAGGAGAATACGGAGTTGAAAAAACTAAAAGAACAGACAGGCCAGGAGTTGATATGGAGCGATTACTTGTCATTGCCATTCACACAAAATGTAAGTCAGTTTTGAAATGTTACATTGCACATTCTTTCATGAAATTATCGAAATTAACTAATGTTATGCTAATGCTACAAACAACGATGTTACTTTACATGCGCAGGTAATAACAGAAACTTTAAGACTAGGAAATATCATCAATGGAGTGATGAGAAAAGCGATGAAAGATGTGCAGATAAAAGGGGGTTATGTTATACCTAAAGGATGGTGTGTTTACACATATTTCAGATCAGTTCACTTGGATGAAAATCTTTATGACTCTCCTCACAAGTTCAATCCATGGAGATGGCAAGTAAGTGGATCATTATATCTTAAGAAACTAGTAGTAGTATGTATTTAACCATTTACATGTTGTTACTTCTTAAGCTTCCAACAAGTTATTCACTGAATTAGCTGACTAATAATTAACTCACTGATCATTTTTACAGGATAGAGACACAAGTGGTTGTAGCTTCACTCCTTTTGGAGGTGGACAAAGGCTATGTCCTGGCCTTGATCTTGCCAGACTGGAAGCTTCTATCTTCATTCACCATTTTGTCACTCAATTCAAGTAATTCCAAATTTCATCGAAATAATGCATACACATTCACACATGCACACGAATCTTGTCCACGAGACTTCTAGCGTAACCAGTTTCATGTTAAGTTATTAACAACTCTCCGAAAAACTTAAGGTGTTTAATTGGATCATATATTTTAACAGTGCCAAAATATCCTGTTCTTAATGTTCACATTATAAGCATGCAGCATTAAGCACATTGTTAGTGTCACATTATTGCTTAATTTCTGTACATAATTATTAATTTTCTTGATTTAAATGAAGGTGGACAGCTGAAGATGATTCGATCATAAACTTCCCAACTGTGAGAATGAAGAATAAATTGCCAATGTGGGTCAAAAGAAGAAGCAACCAACATGCTTTTAGCCTAAAAAGCACTCAAATTTGAAGGATCTTTCGAACAATGATGCAGAAACAGATGATCAATTTGGCATTTGCAAAGACAACAAAAAAGGATATAGTATGAAACATTTTAAAGTTGGCTGCAGTTCACACGTGTGGAGGGGCATCAGATTGTGACACATTTGTCCTGCTTAAAATCTATAATATTGCAGAAAACTAGCCTATCTGTAGAGACATATAATATAGGAATATACTTATATATTTGTGGAATCCAAGTCCAACAATTTTTCTTGTTCATTTTTCTGATTATGGCAACCATTGATCTGTCAACATGTTATGAACCATTTGAATATACAGTGGCGGAACCAGAACCCCGAAAGATCAAAACCATATAAATATTAGCGTAACCGGAACCTTAAAAGATCCGGGGCTAAACTGATAAACTAATTTTGAAAGAATGAAATCATTGTTGTATGGGCCTATATATGGTCCCAAGGATAATTGGCTTTAAGTTAAGTGCCTCAATTATATGGGAAATTACTTAAGTAAATCATATCTTAGATAGGGATGAGTTTGGTAGTGAAAATTTGCAAGTGTGACCCACCAGCAATGTCCATGGAGCTTCCCCATATCTGGACTGGACCACGTTACAGTAGCAATTTTGTTTATACAAATGTCCATAGATTTGTTTATACAGTAGCAATCATGTCCTGAGTTACTTTCTTCTTTTTCATAAATTCTGTCATTTGACAAAAGAATTTAATCTGGTACAGTAACAAACAAACAATGGTGGTGAAATGATAATTGTGTTTGTAGTGTTCTTACTTTTACATAAGAATGTCACTTAAAAGTAAAACCTTGATTAATACAACTTGGACATAAAGAGAATTACAAATACTTTTCATAGCTATTCTAAACTTGGCAATCGTGTCTGTATTTTCGTGTTTCGTATTTTGTTACAGTAACAAGCATACAATGGTGGTGAAATGATAAGTGTGTTTTGGAGTTTTCTTACTTTTACATAACCATGTCACATAAAAGTAAAACCTTGATTAATACAACTTGGACATAAAGAGAAACAGAGTTACTTTGCATGTCCATTCATTTGTGTGTTTAGACTGAAAAAATTCACAAATGTAGCTTATATCAACTCAGTGCAAGTAAAGAAGTGGAAGATAATGATGAGATTAGAATACTAATCACTTAAAAAGATGACTAGTGGGACACTTTTGTTAGGTTTTCATTGATTATTAGCACGAAATGATTGACAAAGATTACTTAGTGTGATACTTAATTTTCCAAGATTAGCGAAACGTCTGCAGACCTGATGACGGGTAGTCTTGTCATCTTGTGCACTGCACTGATTAAGGGACCGCAACCATTTCTGAAGTGAAAGCCTTGGCGTTTAAGTAAGGAATCATGTCGACTTAATTTTAGTAAGGAAACATATACCTTCTGATTGCACCACAGGGCCACAGGCACTGTTAATACTCAAGTGTATGGAGCTGGTGTCCTAAGATGTAAAGTTAATAAAATCACAAATTATAGTATTCCTGAACTCTTCTAAGCAATTGTGTTACTGATACGTTCTCTGAAATATGCAATACGATAAATCCTTTCGACCTAGTCTTAAGGTATTGAGAGACAGTGTAACTAAATTTATGTCGGAGCTCGATAATATCAGAAGTCTTGACTTTGAATCCCAACTTCCAGTCCCACGTACCCCCAATATGCTCCAGACTAGAATAGAAAGAATGACAAAAATGCCCGGTTTTCTGAACAACTTGACAAAGAATAACCAGTTTTGAAAAGTTGGCCAAGTTTACCCGCTGGTTTACGCATTTTTCAATGGGGTATTCCATTTTACAAAGAATACGCATTCTGTGATGGAGTATTCATTTTTTTTTTTTTTGAGATACGCATTCACCAAATGCGTATCCTTTGTTAAAATGGATACCCATTGGTGAATGCGTAACCCATCGGGGATTTTTCTCAACTTTTTTAAAAGAGGTATTTTTGTAAGTTTTTCAAGGAAATCGGGTATTCTTGTCCATAGCCCACTAGAATATTCATGTGCATCGCCCACAAGTCTCTACAATATTCATTGCAATCAGAACTAGAAAGCTCCAGATATGCACTAGTGCTATTATTTGTTCTGAATTCTTGATTTGAGGTTGCAAATTCAAGTACCATACTGTGGCATGCCGATGAGCCTGTTGAGTTCTTATAGTTTACTGCAAGTGCAATAAATAAGAAAAGAAATAATTACTAAACTTAAAGGAACATTATTAGTTTGGAGATGTTTTGTGACTTAATAGTGTAATGAACGCTTCTCAACCAGACTAATTGAACTAGTTGAATCTATTTCTTGTTCGAATGGAGTACGAAAGATTGTTGTCACTCAATGGTATTCTGGTCTTAATAAACTTATATGATTAATCTGGGGACATATTCGATTCATTCATCTCTAAGCTTAAACTGATACCTGCAAATGTAAGCTTAAATTGATACATGCACAAGGAAGTGCAGTGATCAATCCCTGCGTTTCGTATCTCATTTTCAAGAACTGAAATTTATTCTGGAATATATTTTTTAACTATTGCCTTCTCTTTGGAATGATCTTTCCTTGATTAAAGGTTTCAAAAGCTCCAAGGCATCAAGCTTTATAAGATAAATCACAAATGCTACAATGGTTTTCTTTAAGCAACATTCCCCACAACAATGGTTCTGCTCATCAATATTAACATCTCCAAGACAGATTTTTTTTTGCAGGACATTGATGGAACCATGTTTGTTTATGAATTCATATTTATGGACATTTGCCTAACAAAAATGCTTCTATCATGTGGTCCAGATATAGTGAAGCTCCATGGACATTGTTGGGGGAACACATTTGAAGATTAACATATTACACTACCAAACTCACCTATCTAAGATTTTACTTATTTAACTAATTTATTAAGCCACTGAGCTTAAAGTCAATTTTTCTTAGGACCCATGTAAAGGCTCGAACTAAAATATTTCAATTCTAACAAAAAACATTTTTCATTGATCGCTAAATGTGCACAACAGGAAAGGATAATTACAAATATAGAACCTTGTTACATAATTGTCTCTGTCAATAGTGCAAACGACCCTACTGTACCATAGAACTGTATTCGAAATTCTATGGTATTCTCGAGTTTGCCATGTCTCTCAAGCTCTCTATTTAGAAATTCTTCGAAATACTTGCTTGAGCTCTTCATAGAGTTGCACCCTGCCTGCAACTTGCAACTTCAGAAGCATGTCTTATTGTCTATCACTAATATATTGTACAAAATTCGTGGTACATTTGCAACCATCTCAAACTTAAGACCTCATCCACTTAAGTTGAAGGAATATATAGCAACTGTGTTTGAAATCTCAATCCTAAGTTTTAGAATAACTGGAATGAAGCATATACATTTGAGTAATGGTAACGTCTCAAGTTAAGCATCAAAGTTAGGATTTCTCGATATAAAAAGGTTATCTGGTAAATCTGGGATTCAGATGATAATAAAGTTAGTTACTGGGAACCATGGTCATCTTTTGCTCTAAATAAACGTGAATCCAACACAGAGCATGTCGATGCATGAAAAAAATTCATATAACCAACCAACAACTGAAGTGCAAAGCATAACGTGTAATTGACTTAATCAGGGCTTATTAAATTTCGGGAAGGAGTTAAATGGACTAGCCATGCGCACAGTGGACACACACTGACGCACACAAACAATGAACTTACGATTAGATTGGTAAAATGGATAGAGGAACCACTATATTGAAGAAGAGTTTTCACCACTTCTGCAAAATAAAAAGAGTGTTGCACAGTTAAAAATGAGAAACAAGCTGCGTGTATGAGAATGTTTGGAACATATAGGATTACATGAAAAGTAACTTAACATGTGCTTCATATATCAATCTATAACAATGAGAACAACTACAGGCTGTGAGTAAGAAATTAACCAGAGCTGTATGACAACATGAAAGGTATTGCAACATGCATTTCATAAATAACCTGTTAAATATACTGGATGATAGCCCGTGAGAAACACGGGTGGAAATAATTTATTAAAATTGATAATTTTTATTAAGTTTTGTAAGAAATATTTTATTTATCATTAAAAAAATACTATAAAAATGATAAAAGTACAAAAGAAAATTACGATATTTATGGAACTCGGTAGTTTATAAAAAAAGAATTGTAATTACATCAAAATTCCAATATTTCTAGGAGACACAAATTTAGAAGTAAGTATCATTAAAATATGATTTCACTTAAAAATAAGATATTAGATGATAAGGGCCCGAGAAAATTTAATTAAATTGATCATTAATTTATTATAAAAAATTACGTTATTTACAAAGAATTTGCTTATTAATAAAGGTCATTTTATATATTATTTATTTAAGTTTATTTAAGAAAATCGAGAAAAAAACTAAATGATTCCGATATATACGTTAAAATGTACATGATTATGATAAATACGTTATTTGTGAACTGAATAGAGTTATAATAAAAATTACAATTATAATAGTATTAACAATTTATTATTTTAATAAAAAATAATATATAATCCTTGGAGAAATAGGAATCTTATGGGTGGAACCAATTTTTGGTACCGAAGTACCATTAAAAATGTATTTCGTTTGTTATAGATAAGCATGTCACCGTAGATTAACATTTGTATCCGTAGTCTTTTTTTTATTAAGTTGTAATAAAAAAAATTATAATTGTAATATAATTTATTTATTTATTTTATAAAATAACATAGAATTCTAGAGAAAATAGGAGTCTTGGGGTGAAACCAAAATATGGTACGAACCAATTTGGTATAAAATAGTACATTAAAAAGGGGTTTTGTTATTAATACACGTTATAGATATAGATTTATTTATTATTTATTTAAGATTATATTTTAAACAATCAAGAAAACATAACATACATGGTTCTGGTTCTAATATATACGTTATTTGTACAATTCAGTAATATTCTAGTAAAAGAATTATAATTATAAAAAAATTCCAAACAATTGTTTTAGAAAACAATATGAATTTTAGGGGAGTAGGAATCTGTGATGAAATAAGGATGAAACCAAATTTGTTACGAAAATATCATTAAACAGAAATTTATTAATAAAGGTTATAGATTCGTTAGTGTTTTATCAAATGTTATACGATCTGGTTACGTATTCGTTGGTGTTTTACCCTCTATTTGTTGGTGATTTTTGATCGTTGGTTTTTTCAAGTTAAAAAAATTATAAACAAAAGAATTATAATTATCATAAGAACTCTATTTTTAACTCTTTTTAAAAGAACATAGTTTTCTAGGGGAAATATGATTTTTTTTTTAAAAAATTATAAATAAAAGAATTATAATTATAATAAGATAAAAATTACAAAAAGAATTATAATTATAATAGGATTTCTATTTTTATTCTATTTTTTTTAAAAAAAACAACATAGTATTCTAGGGAAAATAGGATTTTAGGGGTGAAACCAAAATATAGTTCGAACCAAAATGGGTGAAACCAAAATATAGTGCGAACCAAACTTTAGGTACCTTTAAAAGAGGGTTTCGCTTATTAATAAATGTTATAGATGTTATAGATGAGTCAACAAGTAGCATCGAAGTCAAGCAACTCAGGCTCAAGTCAAGAAGCGAGTGAAGAATCTCAGTCATGTTCCACGTCAGCACTGTTGAAGCCAATTTTCGTCACGAACTAAGCTTCAATATTAGATTTATAATCGGGTATTCGTATAGAGCTATAAAATTAGGGATTTGATATCCATGGCAATTTAGGGAAAGAATTAGGGTTTGTAAGAATTTTGGGGTTGCGCTTGAGAGAGTTAATTCTAAGAGGTAATAGAATTTCGGGGATCCCTTCTCAAGATGCCTACGTATCCTTTTATAAGAAATCAAGTCCACGTAGTTCTTTTCGATATCGGATCTAGTTTAGGCCCATACTCCTATTCTTTAGGAGCAAGTCACCTATAGATGTTAAGTTTCCTCGTTTATTATATTCCCAATTATATTGGGTTTAGTCGAATATCCATTCAGGATCGGGTCCATATTTTGTATCAACAAGTCCCCAGTGTTTATTGGAGGTTTTTCCTTTGGTGAACACTTTCTTTGTTTATTGTCCGGAGCAAACCTCTTGTGACCAGTCACCAATATATTTGTGTCTTCGAGCATGAATAAGGATATATCTTAAATTTTAGCTATATTTTTTATCTGCCATAATGTTAACTTTTGTGTGTTTGACACTTTGTTTTTGTCTATGTGGTTCCAAGCATCAAGCAATTTGATTCATCATTGCTAGATTTTGCTTGCATAGAATATGTTTCCAAGCGTCAAGTAATTTGATTTATATAAAACAAAATCTTGCTTGACTTTGCTTGCTTTTGATGAGAGGTCATCCGTAAGCCACAAAATTGTCCAAATACTTTGCTTACCAATTCTCATCTCTCGGTACAAAGTCCCCAGCATATGAACCATCATAGCATTAAACGCAATTTTTCGGTTCATTTTTGTGCTTCTAACCCTCATGTGAGTGTCGACGGACCATAATTCTAGGATTTGATCAATTTGTTGTCCCCAAATGATCGTCGATAGGTCACAAGTCTAGGTTTAGAATTTTTATTCCCCCAAGTATTTGACGATGGTTCACTAGTCTAGGACATAACAAATTCGTTGCCCCCAAGTGACCTTCGTTGAACACTCGTTTAGGTTGGATTTTTGTTTGGCCGAACCATCATAGCATAAATGGTAGTTTTTCGATTCAGCTTCTGCTTCCAATCCTCAAAAGTAAATTTAATCACCTTTGGTTCAGATTGTGCAGCGATGAGATATATTCTGTGATCTATAAAATGTTAAATCTAAAAAACTGTAGATCACCACTTTCTCATCTCCCAACTTTAAAAGTTGGCGGGTTGACCATCATAGCTTCGTACTGAAGCGTACATCCGGCCAGATCTATCCTCGGCCCCCTAGTGATTTATTGCTTCAATTTTGAAGGGATATATCACTAGTGTAGGAAGGAAGATTCTCTTGTCCCCAAGTGAGTGTCGACAAATCAAAGTTGGATTAATTTTGATATTTGTCCCCAATTGACTGTCGGTAGGTCACGAGTCTTGTGAGTGTCGATAAATCATAAGTCGGGACTTGGTCTAAATTTTTGCCCTCAGTTGATTATCGATTGGTCACAAGTGTAGGATTAGAGCAGTTTGATCCCCCCAGGTGTTTGACGATGGGTCACTTGTCCAGGACTGAAACAAAATTTTGCCCCCAAGTGACCCTTGGTGAACACTTGTTTGGGTTGGAGTAATTTTTCTTCCATAATATATTTGATTTTTTCACGACATGAAATAGGTGAATACTAAAGAAAAATATCACTTATCTTGATTTTGACGAGTAGATTTAGCTTCAATCGGAAACATGGTAGGGCTCTGTAGAAGCATTGTTGATTCTAGCTCGTATTGCTTCGATTCTCATCACTGCCGTCTCTGAGACTCTTGTGTAATGACATTTTTTGATCACTTATTCTATTGTTAATTTTTCCACAATTAGTATTTCATTGGGAGTAGACTAGTGAGTAATCTGTGAAATGTTTTGCCTAAGATAGCCTTGCTGCGTTTCCTCTATTTCAGAATAAGTCTTCAGTCGTGATCTGGTGATTTAGCTAGCTAAGCTTGTGTTGCTTTAGACTGCAGCCGCTTGGTTTTATTATTACTCGAATTACTCTGCTACTTTTTGTTTCCGCAGACTCAAATTTTACACCAGTATATCTGTTGACCGCTTTATTCAATCTTCATTTTTCTGCACCACAAAATGAGGAAGTTTGATAGATGCTTCCACTAGCTTTCCGGTCCACTGGCTTTCCTGGTCCATTATTTGTTGTAGTTTCTGAGATAAGCTTTTGATTTTGATGTAGAAGATTTTTTGTTCTAGTGTCACTGATGTCTTCTTTTTAATACATGTACGTGTTTAACGTGTTTTGCACGAGTACTTCTGCTCGTCGTATGCACAACATGAATTACCCAAGTGCTAAAAGAAAATAACACTTATCTTGGTTTTGTAGAGCTGATTATGATTATGAATTGCAGGCCTCGATCATAACTATGTATCTCACGGTGTGGCCTGCTAGTAATGTTTCTCTCAAATAAGCTTATGAAGTGAAATTCTATACGCTTGTTGTCTATACAATGTCCTGGACAAGATCCAATGCAAGCATGTGATATGAACTAGTGTTGATGAGCAGTGCAGACTTTGGCATCAGTATTTGAAGGAATACTACTTTCTTTAAACGAGCTGACATCCTCCAAAAGGTTTATTAGAATTTAACCTGGTCGCACATATTGTTAAGATGGCTTACTCGGACTAGCTGCTGCTCTGTTGATTTGTAGTAGTTTTTTTTTCCATTAAGACACCAAATTGCCTTGATATAATGCACATCAAATGCCCTGAACGGATAGGTCTCGATTCGATTGATGTTGAAAAGAAAACAAACTGCATCTATAAATTGATAGTTGATCTGGTCACTCCTTGCATATTTTTTTTGTAGCTACTGTAAGATCTTTCCAGTATTAAGCTTCATTGTTGTATATAGTACTACAACGCTTAATTGCAGAACATAAATGCTCGTTTAGTGGTAAATTATGTAAACCATTGAGTTTTAGAGTGGCTGCTTCACTGAACAACAGAAATTAATCATCATTGTTGATATTAATTTTGCCTTGTCGAATATGGTGCCACTTGATCAAGGTGCCTTGCAGAATAGTTAATACATTGGACTCATAGGCTGTTGTACTGTAATTTGTAATAGTTTGTTGCAATACTTGGAGTTTGAGTCCGCGATATTGAAGTCAGCTACTAGATGTGTTTATCTGCACATATACTGGTGTAGAATGCCTTGAACTTCTGCGTAAGTTACACTCCTTTTGCAAGATGAATTGCTAATACTCTTCACAAGTTGGCATAATTATACATAAGACTTGAATCAATGGTTATAGTTTGCCGTGATTCGAATTTTTAAAGCAGCTCGCACAATGCTTTGTGTAACTCTGGGACTACATATAAAAGCCTCATTCATCTTCTTTTTTCTTTTCTTTGCGTTTTGCTGCTGTGAATATGTCTCTGCTTTGTTCACTATTTTAAATGCCTTTGATTTGTTCAATTGCATTTTTTTTGTGGACATCCTCCTCCTGTGTCCCTGCAATTTTTCTTCTTTTTTGTGCTGCATGCTTTGAGATTCCATAGTTGGAGATTCCTTCTTTTTTAATCAAGTTGTTCCTGCTTTCATTTTCAGAGAAATATGGAAAGTTGTTGTGGATGCTTTTCATTTTCAGAGAAATATGGAAAGTTGTTGTGGATGCTTTCGGGTTCGGGTTTGGCAAAACCCGAACCGCCCGACCCGATTGCCATCCCTAGTTGTTCCTGCTTTTTATTACAAATGAGGGTTTCATTGATCTATCAAACAATATACAAAGTTGTTGTGGAAATTTTGTATGGGTCGAAATTATATCTTTATATAAATTTTTTTCTCAAATATGATTATTTTTTCTATAAATCTTTCAAATTTAGGAGTTTTTATATTTTTTTTAAAAAAATTGAAATTTATATAATAAAAATCAAATTCAATATAAATAAATTTTAATAAATATAAATATTAAGAATGTTTAATAATATAATTTATATAATTATAAATATTAGAAAAAAAACTGTGCTATTGCACGGGTTATATATAAGCTAGTATGCATATAATAAATCTTTTATCATCAACTTCAAACTCTCACATTTAATTTGACTAAAAATATTGTGTTATTTTTATGAATAATGCTAGGGACACCAAAATTGGTTCCCAAAACTTTCCCCAAATACACATGGCACATTCTGATTTGTTGTAATAATAAATGGGCCCCCTGTATTCACAACAATAAAACCAATCAAAAATACCCATACTGCCACATCAACCATGCCATGTCATTTGGTGGCAATTTTTTGTACCAAATTTTGGTGCCTCTAGCATAGTGATCAAAAATTGAATACAAATAATAATTAAGAAAAATGTGGGTTTTGGCCAACAATACCACTTTTTCTAAAAATTTTGACGAGAATACCATTTTTTGAAAAAGTGGCCAAAAATACCACTCTATTACGCATTTGGGATGAGGGTAATAGGTTTTGTATTAGTTACGCATTTTAAAAAGGGGTAATAGGTGAAACAGTACTTCCTATTAGAGCATCTCCAAGGTTATTATGTAAAATGATTAGCTATATTGATTAGCTATCTTGATATTGTAAAATTTTTGCTAAGGGTGAGGATGAACACTCCAATGCTATTATCTATAATTATGATATGTAAAATTATACATAAAGGGCTTATTGGTTCAACAAATATAGCAAATCAAAAATGATTATCTATAATTTTTTGCTAAAGGTTTGATGGTTGGAGTACTCATACTTTTACATATTGTCTAAATAGTGCCATTAGATGCCACCTAGGTGCCACATGGATAATTATAGCTAAGGGTTTTGTACCCTTGGAGATGCTCTTACGCATTTGGACCCTTGGAGATGCTCTTACGCATTTGGAGAATGGGTAATAGCTATTACGCATTACGCATTCTCCAAAGGGGTAACAGGAAAAAAATTTATACTTATTACCGAGATGACAAATGGGTAACATAAAGTTTTAGAATTTTTTTTTATTACCCCACTGGTAAATGCGTAACAGGCTGGTATTATTGGCCACCAAACCCAAAAAGTATTATTTTGGTTAAGTTTTAGAAAAAATGTGGTATTTATGTCATTATTTCGAAAAATGTATCTTAGCAGTATCTTAGGGGGCAGGTGAGGGAAGTTTGAACCCTGAAAAGGGATTTAAAAAAAAGTAGACACTGATCAATGATCATCGTCCACGGTGGCTATGACCATCACACACTCACACCTCAACTCAGTCGCATGATCAGCAAGAGTAATGGAGGTTTTAGCTTTGCCTGCGTCTTCTTTTCTAGGAGAAAACTAGTTTCTTTTGTTAATATTATTCCTTCATTTTTTCCTAATCAGTATCATATTAATTATATCCAATTTTCTTCGAAACTAAGAACTGTTCCATTTAGTCTAGTTACCAATGTACCTAGTAGTAACCGATTTTCTTTATCTTCGTACACGTATAATTACTTTACAAGTTCAGTGGAAGAAGAAGATTATGATAGTAATTATATTAAGAACAATGCTGATTTTTTTTGCTGACAAATTTACGATAATGAAGCCTAGTGCAGCTACAGATGTTGGTTGTAACAACAACTTTGTTAATATGCTGTCTAGAATCTTGGCATCCTTATTATCATATGGACTACTCTTCGCTTGTACTGTCACTGTGCATACCTTGTTTGCTAGAAATTCTGCGTTGGCAGCCTCATACGATAGAATGGGCGGATCATCATCATCATTATCATCATCTTTAACATCTAGCCCATCTGTCCACATAAATATGGTATCTCCACATTCGTTACAGTTAGGCCCTTCTCTGGCTATTATGATACTAGTCAATCTTTATAGCATAATAAAGCCGCTTCTGAACCAATTAATGATGTCTCAAAGACATGGAAGTCTGCTCTTCTTTCAGGTTTGATACAAATCTTGTCTGCAATTTCCCTTTCTTGTATAATAACGAATACATATCCATCGCATTATAGCCTATTGAGACAATATATGAGACCTCTCACCTTTAGTGACAAAAGGTCGAGTCTCAGTGGGGACACATGTGTGCTTTAGTAAGTTTTTACAATTTATATTTGTCTATGTCTGTTTTCTTTATTGCTGCTTGATCAAGGTTGCAGTTTCAGACAAGAAACGAGTATTACGAAGGAAGCTTACAAGAATAGCTAAATATCCAGATACATCCACCTTGAAGGGTCTGAACTACGTTTTGAAAGGTAGGCATATTGACAGAAACTTCTTTTCTCCCTTACTATTTCTAAGCTTGATGTTGCTTGCTTGTTATTTCCGAGGATGAAATCCAACATATTGACGGAAACTGAAAATGAAAAATTCTCTTAGTCTTATATGTTTCTAACCTATAAAAGTTGCATCTATCTATACAAAATAATTTTTTTCATATCTAACTCTAGTACATTTTAATTATTAACCTTAAAGTTTAAGACTTTCGCCATGCACCAAATTAATGAAAAACTTGAAGAAGCTAAATTTGTAATTCGTGCTAACAGGCATCAGCATGTATTTTTGTTGCTGCAACTTATGAGTCCATAACCTGCAGGGTAAAGAGGATGGTTGTTGAGGAAAACCTGTCATCTCTTGAATACATTTCTTACAATTGATAGTTAAAATTTTAACTACAAGTGAATTTCTAAATATCTGCTGGCTTCTAGTGTATGCAACTATTTACTAGCTAACATTAATTAGAAATATATAACAGACTTTCAAAGTTTCTAACCATTTCTCCCGACTATATGGGCTCCATTTGGTTGCTACAACTTGTGAATGAATTTGGATAAACAGGGTGTTTGTATCTGAAGTTCCGAACCTTAGCTGCAGTTTGAAGACACCTTAGCATCCTACTAGTTGTTCCATGTTAAAAATAAAGGTTGCAGATACTGTAATTAACTTCCAGTACATTTTATGTACATATGCTCTGATCATCAGTCATTCACTCAGCTTTGTGACCGTTTATTGTTATGAATGCATGTTTCAATACTTCACATGTTATCTGTTCTGCTTATTCTCTTACGCAGAACTTGTAATCCACATTTTTAATTAATTTTCATGTCATCATATGTGTTCCGATCAATCTTATACTCTCCTTTATGTTTAAATTTGTTACCCCTTTATTGTTTTGCAGAGGTGGTAAACGCTCTTCTTCAATGTAATGACTCCTCTTGCCATTTCACTAATCTACATGTAAGCTCATTTTAATCCTCATAGATGTGTGTGTAGCCCATTCATCTACCTAATGATTCTCTCCAACAATTTGAGGAGCCCTGGTTAATTCAGATACATGATATGTACTTGTTGTATGCATCCATATGCACTTGTTCGTTTCAGATGTAATATACATTGCAAGAGATGTGGGATAATCATTTCTATCTAAGTTGAAAACTTTGATTAGGTCTTAACTAGGGACAGAGAGTTTTGTTAATTTATTAATAATAGACAATATGACATGTATTTAAATTCACAAATTCTTGCAGACAAGGTATAACTCTATGGAGAGCTTAAGCAAGTATTTCCAAGAACATCTATATAGGGAGCTTAAGACACATGGCAAACACGAGGATCCGTTGGTGAATGTAGATGGCAATGTCAAACGTAAGAAGGGCAGTATGGTTAAAGCTAATAGCAGCATTGGAAATGAATATCCAGTGGTTACAGTCATAATGCTTGCTACTAGTAAACACTTGATTCCATCTTTCAAGGACAATGGAGAAAGTTACCTTGATTCCATTGAGGTGTTGCAAACAATTAAACGTATCCCAGAAAATGAAATACAGGTAACTGACTGAACAGTTTACGGTTTTTAAATTCACTGTCTTATAATTATATTGAGTTTTTTATGTCCAAACAGTCTGTTGAAGTAATGTGGTCGCCACGAAAAAAAAAGATGAGGTTTTGTTAGAGAATGAGCTTCTGAGATACTTCCACAGGCTGATACGAATAGAAAACGGACGCATCTATCGAAGGTAAAATTTGGTAATACTCTGAGGCCTGAGCTTTCAGGTAGTTGACAAAGAGGCAATATTGACAAGGTTTTAGAGTCGAGTTTACAGCTTTCAGATAATCATCAAGTTCTGTAGAATTTTCAGTGATAATATTTTGTTTCTGATATGGCCTGTTATTAGTTTACATGTTACTACTACATTACATAAAAAGAAGAAATAGAATCAACTAGTTCATTTAGTTTGGCTGGCAAGCGTTCATTACACGATTAAGTCACAAAACATCTCCAAACTCTGTCTCCCCTACTATACAAGGACACCTTATATTATATATATAGGACAAAGATATACTAGCCAAAAATAGAACCTCTTCACTAGAGATATAATTTTTTCAAAATAGAGAGCTTTCATTTAACAATAGAGAGCTTTCTTCTACATCCTCCGAGTGCATCTTTTAACAATCTAGGACTGAAGCGTTAGTGTCGTTGCTGTTGTTGCTGCTGCTGATTTAGGTAGAACCTTCCACTTCGATTGTTCACATCATGTCCAGGTGTTGACATGTGACTAGAGTCCATTATTGCATCTCCCTCAAGTATCCGGATCACCTTTAGCAAAGCACATTTAAGATACATGGTTTTAGCCATTTTATTTGTAAACAATCAAAATTTGAGGACGAATTAGGCTTAAAAAACCATTCTAACTAGCAAAGGGTCAAAAAGAAATTAAATTTTTGTGATATTATTCAAATCCATTAAGACATATGGAAACCAGCTAATCAAGCATTGCAGATTCATAGCTAAAGATTCTTACCTGAGACATGCGTGGCCGTGACTGCGGATCTCGACTGATGCACAAGGACGCAGCTTGCAACATGCAAAAGACCTCCTGTTCTGAATAATTGTCCATTAACCGTGGGTCCACCAACTCATCAATGGCATACTCCTCCAGAAGTGGTCGTGCCTTCAACACATTTGAAACATCAGTGATAAATACGGAATTACAGATGTGCAATTTTTCAGTTGATGAAATGATCTTGGTACTAAATCGGAATCGGGATTCGGGAGACAACTAGAATTTTCTTAGCTGCCACTTTGAACCAGATAACAGATAGATAAATAAATAGAAATAAAGATGCATACCAAATTAGACAATTACTCACCCATTCTGTGAGGCATTGCTGACCCTTTGGTCGGTTAAGATCCACTGCTTTCCTTCCAGTAACAAGCTCAACTAATACCACCCCTAAAGAATAAACATCAGCCTTTTCCGTAATCTGGCCACTTTGAGCATATTCCGGAGCCAAATATCTGATTGAAGCCAAATAAATTATTTTATGATAACATCTAGATGATTTGTAGAATATACCAAATATCAAAACATACCCAAATGTACCAATAACTCTGGTATCTACTCCAGTGTCCCCGTCAGGCTGCCACCTCGCTAGGCCAAAATCTCCAACCTTTCATACCGAGAATCAATGTATAAGTATCATAATCTAGACACTAAGATGGATAAAATTTTATTAGATGTTGTACTGTTTTATATGTTCACAATCCAAAACAACACAGGGGTTCAAACTTCACTTACAATAAAGTATCTACATTATGAAAGTGAATTTTACTGCAGCACATTACATTTTTAAATTTTTTTTCCGTTTTGGGGGTGGGGGCAGGCAGTTTATATGAATTTCGCTAAACTAGAAGTCAGCCACCAAGTAAGATGTTTCCATACCAATGGTTCAAAATCATGGGTGATCAAAATGTTGTTGGGCCGCATGTCACGATGTACAATGCAACCAACTCTGCATTCTTCATGCAGATACCGCAATCCTCGAGCAGCTCCCAAGGCAATCTTATATCGTGCTGACCACTTTAATGTATCTCGATGACGTCCTATATATACCATCAATCTTAGTAACTTTACAACTTACAATTAATCACAAAATTGCTTGGCTCAAATTCATTAGTAACACTATTGTAATACTGTGTTTCTGCTATGAAAATCAGGTAACGCATTATATACTTTCCAGCAAAAAGCAAGTTTATTGTTTAGCTATTTGTAAACAAGTTCTCAGTAACGGAAAAGGGCAAGGCAATGCTAAAAATTATAATTTTAAAAAAAAGAACTCATTTTCAGCAAACATTCTATCAGGCATACCTAGGAATCGTTTTCAGGGACCATAATGCAAGAATTATATTTTAAAACGATAATATAGACCCATTATGTCTAAGAGGAGATAACAAGAGGAATTGCATTGACCATGATAGGGTTGCATTTAACAAAAAGGTAAGCAATTTACCATAGAGATGCGAATCCAATGACCCATGACATATATATTCATATACAAGTAGCCTTCGACCATCCTCAATACAAAATCCAATTAACATTACAACATTTCGGTGTTGTGCGCAGCTAAGAACTTCCACTTCGGAGCAAAATTCTCGATCCCCTTGAGAACTTGCCAGTTTGTGCTGCTTGACAGCAACTGCCTGACCATCAGGAAGAACTCCTCGGTGAACCGACCCATAACCCCCTTCAGCCAAGAAATTTGCTTGAGAAAAACCTCCAGTAGCAAGCTCCAGTTCAGCAAAGGTGAACCATCTTGGTGGCTTCCCAAATGCAGGTGTCTTGTGCTGACATATCGAACATAATGGAGGCGGGCCAAGAGGTGCATTCCTGGATAAAGAAATTGCATCTCTAACATTTCCACTGAATACCATATCAGGTCTATGGTTTTCCATTCCATATCCAGTTTCTTGATCAAGTTTAGAGAACTTCTCGTTCAAGGCCTTCATAGTACTAGTTTGAATGCGGTATTTAGACCCCTGTGAACTTTCTTCACTGTGTGGGGATGAATGACGTTGAGAACTGCCAATGTCTGCCATCCATGGTTGGAACCTCGTACTTGAAGATATGGACATATTTTCGCTGTCTGAGTCTGAGCTTGATTCATCGAGACCACAGTTATACTTTTCAGCTAACTTCTCCTTCTTTAGGTGTTTATTCAGATCAGGAATGAAAAATGGAGAAGTACTTGGATCAGAACTTGAAACCGATGAACTTCCAGCTTCAGTAGCGGTAAAAACCTCAGGACTACTGGTTGGAGTAACTTGGGGTCCTTGGATTGAATCTAGAGACTCGTTCTTTTTCAGTTGCTTCTCAGACGTCTGATCCAGCTTGAGAGGTAAGTGACAACCATCTTCTGGTTCTTTTTTAGGTGATCCAACTAGATTTAGACGGAGGACTTTTGGTTGTGACTTCTTCATAATCACAATATTGCATTGTAGCTCTTCCATGCACCGTTTCTTTTCATGTTTAAGATGTCTGCAGGGAATGGAGGGCATATAAGTGACTTATACATATAGAACCTACTAAATTTAGTTGTTCCTTTAAAGTATAAAAGAACATTACTTGTCCAGTACAACCCAGCTAGCCTGAATTTTTTTTGCTTCTGCAGCTACTGACCCACATGGAGATCCAGAAACAAGTTTAATTTTCACATTTATCTGTAACAGAATAATTAAAAAGTATAACATGGTTACCACTGTAAGAAAAAGGATCATTACCAACTGGAGTAAATCTAGAGGCACACTCCAACACTCACCTTATTAGGATCATAAACATCATGTAGTTGTAAGATCATTTGAGAGCACGAATCAGTGATATCAATTTTTTGTTCTGAACTCGTTCCCAAGTTAGATCTTCGGTGGCCACTGGCACAATCTCCCGTAAATCTTGGGAAGCCCCATTTTCTCCCTGTATAAAAGGATCACTGTCAATAGTCACCTGCTAGGATAATCTTCCAGATCAATATTCACTACAAATCATTGTGAAATATGGATCGTATCGGAAACCTAGCTATTTACAGATTGGATTACAAGTACTACATACCCAATACATTCTTAACTATAACTAGGTACATACACAATAAAAAATTAAACACAAAAGTTGGATGCATGTCAGCCAAAAATTAATTCTAAAAAAAAAAGTTACTCTGCCAATTTTCCTACACTATAATGCTACATTTGCTAAGAGAAAAAAGGACTTAAACTTGAAGCAACTATGTTAACATATTATAACTAAACTACAGGCGAAGAGAATTGACCATTATCAGTAATATATGAAGACCGGAATAGATCCCTAGAATTAGCAAAATCACAAAACATATAAAGATGTGAACAACAACTACAAGCTTAATGTCAAGAGACCAGAACTAAACACAAGGAAAACATCAACCAAACACTGGAAGCAAGTAGGGAAATACCCTTCTCTAGGAATATTAAGAAGTAGAGGGCTGAGTCAAAGTGGAGGCATGGTGTATTTAAATTTTGGTAATTGACCAGTTAGCCAAAAAACAAGCAGGGGACAAGCGTAAAGAGCTGAAAGAATTGGAACATGAGCGCAACTAATAGTATCAGTTGTACAGAACTTGGTAAAGGAACTCAAAAACAGCATATAAATACTGATTCTTGTGACTGGAAGGCAATCCTTTGGGCTGAATTCCCAGGAAAATATTTATCACCAGGTTTTAATTACAAATTGTTTTAAAAATGAATACATTGTTACTCGGGCCACAATTTAAAGCAATGCAAGTCAAACAAAGCTACAAGCATACCTGAACTTTGTGAAGGGACAACCACAAGCAGTGTAATGCAGTCCCCAGGTTGAACAACATGAGTCAAAGCCCAAACAAGCGCTGTTTTGGGTACTTCCTTCAACGCCTTGACAGCCACAATAACCTTTGATACCACACTGGATCCCTTTTCTTGCCTTCCCAGCTTCGATTCCGGAGTCATTATCCAGAAAATAGTAACAGAAGTGCTTACAAATTTTCTATAAACAAAAGTATCAAGCCTCCATATGCATTCTAACTTTCAATCAAACCTTTACAAGGACAGAACTGAAACAAGTATATATGTCCAGAGTCCAGCTAAATGAAAGAAAATCTCAACATTATTTGGTTGCTATGTCCACTGCCCCACCATGAAATGAATACTACTCCTGCATGTACAGCCAACATGGTTACTGCTTCCACACAACAATTGGGCCACCATGTGACCCTGATTCCGCAGACTAGACCTTTTCAATCACAAACAGTATCATGTACATCTCAAACAAATCATGAAATTTAGGTAGCCATCTTTCCACAAATATTTCCCAATTAATCATAAAAAACATACTGTTACCTCAACAACAGATTGCAAACTTTGCATGAAACTAATATTCCAAAATCCAAATCCCAAAAAAGAAATCTTTGAAACAATAAAAGAAATCCCATATAAATCCAAAAAGATTACTTAAAAAAATGGGCCTCCCTCACTGACATTCAAAACAAAGAGTCAACTAGAACCATTGATAAATAAATGGAGGTGAACTAGTTAGTTCCCAGATCCAAAAATAAAATCTTCTTCCTTGGGCCTTATTTATATTTAAAAAATAAGATTTTAAAGAAGAAGATGACAAAACCACATTCTCCACCAATAATATCATCACACACCCTATCTCTATCTATTTCTTTAAACTTAAGTTGACATGACAAAAGAGAGAAGTTTTAGGAGGAAAAGATATGCAAGCAATCTTGATGGCCTTTTTAAACCTTAAAAGGTCATCTCTGACAAAAGACCATTTACAAGTACAACAATCAAGATGGCAAAATCCAAAAGTTCAACAGAGAATCAATATGAAAATAGAGAGATAGGATACAAAGATGCAAATGCAACAAAAATATAAAGTTAGATATGAAAGGAAAGCTCACTGCAAATCAAGAACTGGGTAGTTTAGTTCTGTAGTTTTTGTTTATATGGCCACTGCTTCATATCCCAACACTCAAAGAAACAAGATGAAATAAAAAAGAGTAGTGCTAGTAACCAAAATAAGGTATAAAAAATTGACAACAAATGACATGGCATGCTGATGTGGCAGTATGGGTTATTTTGATTGGTTTTGTTAGTGTGAATACAGGGATTCATTTATTATTATAGCAAATCAGAATCTGCCATATGTATTTGGGAAAAATTTTGGGAACCAATTTTGATGTCCCTAGCATTATTCAATAAAAAAAGGCACAGTGTATATGTAGTATATGCATGGTTCTAAAAATCCCCGATTTAGCCGATTAATCCCCGATTAATCCTCTGTAAGGTAACTAACCGATTCGATTTTTGAAATCCGATTAATCCTGTGAATTTATTTAAAATAATATGTTTAATTGTAAATTACACTAATATATTAAATATTATTATAATATCCGATTAGTACTCCGATTAATCCCCGATTACCCGATTAATCTTAAATCGGTACCTCAACCGATTTATACCGATTACCGATTTTTACATGAGTATATGTGATACTCTCTCTCCCTCTCTCTCCCTCTCTCCCTCTCTCCCTCTCTCACAAACAACTGTTGTAGTGTAGGTTAGTCAGTGACAGTAGTGTTGTGTTACTGTCTGAAATTAAAGACTTTTCTAACACTAGAGTAAAAGAGTAAGCATTATCACATACATAGAAGTGTGTGTATATATTACTTGTACATTGATTAACATGACCATGAAATTCTGGAAAGATTTACCTTTAATATTGTGCAATTCAAGATATGCCTGTAGAAACACTTGTGAATTGTGATGAAGCTTGTTAAACAGATCTGACCTTTCAAATTGCAATCCCTTTGCCAAAATTTAAAGACATATATACTACTCCACGCGTATATAATTCAAATATTTAAAATTGATATTTTTCGAAAAAAAATTCATATAAAAACACGAGTGTATTATTATTGTTTTAAAACATTATATTTAAATAAAAAAATTGTCACGCTACAAATTTCCGTAATTTCTGGTAACTTCCTTCGTTTCATCATATAGTCAATTTTTTTTAAGGGAAGCCTATGTTTAAGCATTAATTATTTTTAATATTTTCATGTTTAAACATTTAATATAATATTAACTTTCCAAAATAAGGATATTTGTTGTCATATTTTCAAGGAATGGATTATATTTATGGAAATGATTTTAAAGAAAAATGCATTTATGGAAATAAGGCTAGTATGTTTACGACAACTTGCAAGTAATTTTAGAAATTGTAATTTTTTAATCATACTTCGAAGTGCTGTTATTAAGGGGATCCTATTTTTAATACGACTTATTTTTTAATGTACCAGTCGAATTAAACACACGATTTTTATGCTAAATAAAATTTGAATTTGAATTAGATTATAGTGGGGGCACGGCAGAGAAAAGGCAAAGGCCTGGATTTGTGGCTTGTCTCTAGTACAGCAGATCTATTTATTTTTATTACAGCAGTACACCATAAAATAAGCTTCACCACGTTCCTACGTAGCATAATTAGCAAACAAAGCGCTGCAGCAGTCTTCAGCTGGTCTAGTCTTTTTCTGCAACTCAATGTTGATCACATACTTCCCTAACCAGATATATAGCCGGTAAAATTTTAAATTGTAACTACAACATTGTCTCCATTACGTTTGCGGAACCAGGATTTAAAAAAATCGATAATTTATGCACTACATAAAATGTACCTAAATTTTTATCGTAGTCGATCGATGACAGGGTTCGATATTTAACCTA
Organism: Kitagawia praeruptora; assembly: GCA_037693485.1. Lineage (NCBI taxonomy): Eukaryota > Viridiplantae > Streptophyta > Magnoliopsida > Apiales > Apiaceae > Kitagawia > Kitagawia praeruptora. The sequence goes on from CM075350.1 coordinate 5,646,642, forward strand.
CCATGCTTCCCTTAGTTCCTGACTTCCTTCCTAGTTCCTTGACGATTTTCTTTTTCTTTTTTTTTTTTTGCAGAAACTGATAAATAACGAGTTTGGAGCTCGAGTCAAAAAATTTGGCATTGTCCTTTTTCTACTACAGGCATCTCGTGACCGGTGAATGTTGCACATCAGGAAATTATTAACTGCATGCACACGTAAATATATTTGAAAGTTAAATTAGAACGTACAGGGTCTACTTCAGGTCCACCGGCACCCACACTCACATGTTCAGTTTTATGTTACCCTTCCCAGACGGGATACTCTCTCCCAATCTCTCTCTCTCTCTCTCCCAATCTCGCTGTAATATGAGTTTTCAGGGGACCCATAACCGTTATCCATCTTCGTTGATATTTAACCCCACACTCGTTGAGTTTAAATCATGACAACGAAATGATCTTCCCCGATATATCATTTCAATTCCCGATGCAAATTGCTATCTTTCCGTGGTCATGCCATCTCTAGACCACGACTTGGCCTCCTATCTCCATCTTTTTCTTTGTTATCTTCTCAGCTTTTAAGTCCACCCATCCCTTTCTACTATTAGCAACGTCAACGGGATTGGGACTTATATTTGTTACTACCTCTGACTATTTGGTTTTTTTACATTTTGACTTTGCACGGATACCAAAGCAACATGATAGAATGAATAAATTAATGGATCTTGTTAACAACAGTCATTAGGGCTATGTTTAAGGATTTGTCAAAAAAAAAAACATTATAATCGAAAGTTCATAGTCTTCAACTCTTCATTACAAAGTCGAATAGTCGAGTTCTCGTTGCTTGGTTCGCTGTTTTCACCGAGTCGAATTTTTTTGTGTCGATTTGAATTGTTGGCTTTTAGTGATTACTGGTTTTAGTGGGTTAATTGTCCGAGTTTGTTCGGAGTTGGGTCGTTGTTGGGAGCGTTTAGTAGTGTAGTTTGTCTCTTGTTCTTGAATTGCTGTTGCTTGAGCTCTTTGTAGTGTTTACTTGGTTTGTTCGATTAACTTTCTGAGTTATCAATTCGTTCTAATCTGCTCTCCTGGATGATGGGTTCGTATATTGTGCCGAGTCACCCAAGTTGTTTACTGAGTTGTGGTCACTGTTACGAGTTTGTGTTTCTTGCTGAGTTTTAAACATGGTCAAGTTTGTCGAATCTGTTAAACGTGTGCTGCGTTTTCAATTTTTTGTTTTAGTTTTCTGCGTTTCTGTTGAGTTTCCGGGTTGTCCTGATTTGCGTATTTTTTGTTCAAGTTCGAATTGTGTTTTGGTTCGCTTAATTTGCTCCTTAACGTATGTTGTAATTGTTTAATTTTGTCAGGTTTATTATTTTTAATTTGCTATTGATGATGATTGATTGTTATATTTAATTTTCAGTTACAAATATTTGATTGTTATTGATAGTGTGAAATTAGTGGTCAATTTGTGATTTTAATTTAACTATTTTAGCTGTGTAGTTTATATGATGTAATATTTTATTATTTTTAAATAGTGTCATTTATTATTAGCACTTTTTATTGTATTCGTAATAATGAGGTTGTTTAGCTTGATAATTAAGCTTTGTGGTTAGTTTTGTTGAGTAATTAATTTGCATCTATTATAACTGATTGATATTTATTTGTTTCAGTTTTATAATTGATTGATGATGGGTAGTGTTTTAATTAAAGGTTTTAGTTACCGGGTTTTTAGGAGCTAATTAAATTTTGTACCATTTTGGGTGGCCATGATTGGTGGCGTATATTTTTTTGAGCCTTTAAGAGGTTTCGTTCTGCCATTTATATGGTTTGTCTATTCCATAATTAATATTTAGATCTTAATTATTCAATTATGTTACTAATAATAAATATGTGTTTAATTGATAATTTTATAATTTTAAAATTTATTAGCTAAATTAAATTTTTATGTGTATATATATGGTCTTAAATAATAATTTTCATATTTTTTAAATTATTGATTATTATTTGAGATGTCTAACTTTGTAGGTGTCTTTGTCTAACCAAAGGTATTCCCTTTGGTTGGGACGTTAGTATAGTGTTAAGTTTACTTTTAGAGTTTTGATTAAAGTTTGTGTCGAACAGATATTAAAAATTGTTAGTTTTTAAATTTCAGGAAAGAGTTTGCTTTAGCCAAATGATGGAGGATGGACAGAAATCCAGGTTTTTAGAAGAAAAGCTGTAGCCAAATGATGGTTTGAGTTGTGTTTCGATGATCTTGGGTCTTATGGAGGGCACTCTTTTCCCACTTGTGTTTTTTTCCCAAAGGGTTTTGCTCTTGTGGGTTTTTAACGAGGCCTTCCTTTGTTTCCCTTTGTGTCCCTATTGATTGGGGTTGAAGAGCAGAAATGCAGATTTTCATAGTGGGCTGGTGACAAATTATGGTTAAGTTGGGACTTTGGTGACTTGGATTTTGAGACTTTTTGAAGATCGGCCAAGATACATATTTTTTGGAGTGTTGGACTTGTATTTTTATTTTCCCTTTTCCTCTAATTTTTCGTTTTTATGTGTACAGTTCTTACCAATTGGGTTGTCTCTTCTCAGACGTTAAAGTTCTATTGTCTAAGCGTCCAGTGACAACATGCGTGTCTCTGGTTAGATGATAAACTTTCTTGAATGAAAGAACACCTTACGAATATTGTATTCGGTGCAATCCATCTATGGAATATATTCCCTTTGACAAAAAAAAAAAAAAAAAATTTTGCCATGTGGTGGATTTTTATTGGATGATTTATGTGAATGCATGGGGGCACATACTTTTTTGCAAGTGGGGTACAACCTTGAGCCAATTAAAAACTACCATAAAACACCTTAACCATAACCCTAAGGGTTGTGGTTAACATTTTCCTAAATTAATTAAGGATAGTGGGTGTAATATTGTTAAAATAAATGAAGTATTGGGTGTAATAGTGATTTTTTGTTAAAATAAGTGTAGTAATGGGTATAATAGTGTAAAGTGTTGAAAAAGTGGAGTGAAGTAGTGGATGTAATAAAGCATTTTATTGTTAAAAGTTACTATTTTGGATAATGTAAAGAAATGGAATGGACGACCCAAAAAAGAAAGTGTAAAGAAATGAAATGGACGGAGGGAGTATAAAAAATCTCAGGATACCCAGAATCAAAACCAAAAGCTGAGATACGGAGTATAAATTATTGTCATTTAAATTATCTTTTTTTTTTTTTTTTTTACGTCGATTTTATTTATCAATCATCATTCACATATTACATTAGAAAATAGTAAAATACTAGAGTTCCTAAAAAGGTTCCCAAAATCATTTTCGAGTAATAAGTTGTCATTGTATATTTGTATAATTGACTATGGCTTAAATTGATGAGATACATATGAATTTACGAATTTATATCTATACTATCTATACTATATTATAATATAATAAGTGAATAAGCAAAAGGATACAATTTGTACATGGAATTGGCTATAATATAAATAATAGTTGGCTAAAATTTGTTGAACAGGTAAGGTATTGGGCTTCAGTGGAGGTTGGTTATAATGATTGGTTATATTTTGAAAGTAATATTTTATTATTATTTTGAATACTTTTTAAATTCAAATTTACTTTAAAATATTAATATTAACACTAATTAATAATTTTAAATGAAATTATATTGATGAATTAGCAATAAAAAAAGGAAATTATATTGCTATTAACTTACATTTTTTTTCATTGCAATAAAAAAGGAAATTATATTGCTAAAAAAAATATTAACATTAATTGATATTAACTCCATTTTTTTCAAAAAAAAAATGTGATCATATTTTATAAGATTTTTAAATAGAAATTTTATTAAATATTAAATAGCATAACTGGAATCTAGCTTTTTATATTATACTTTCGAATATAATATCTCCGTTCATATTTTAAGAGAGAATGAAAATTGGTAGTTTGCTTGCAAATCAAATAGAGAGAAAATAAAATAGTGGAAAAGATGATGTGGAAACTCGTACATATATGTAAGACTTCACTATGGGGGCGTTTGGGGGAACTTTTTTCCAGAATAAGTCAACTTATTTTAAGACAAAGTTAGAGATTCCTAACATTCCAACTTATTTTCCAACTTATTGAATCTTAAGGATACATGGCTGTGCTCCCGAGTTTTTTAAGGGAAGAAGAGAAAAGAAGGGAAGAGAAGAGAAAGGAGTGGAAGAGAAGGGTGGTTATTTAATTTTCTTTAACTTGCTCCCAAGTTTTTCATGGAAAGAAAAGAAAGTTTGGATATAAAAGTAATTAAAGTAATTGTTTTGTGAGATAATCCCTCACAATCATCCCAAAAATGGAAAGAAAGTTTTGGAAGGAAGTTATGAAGAATTTTCTCTCCAAATCTTTTCCATTCTCTTCTAAAAAAACTCGGGAGCACGCTTACGAAAGAAATTTTCAAATATTTCTTTTCTCTTCTTTTCTTTTCTCCTCCATTTACTACTCGGGAGCACAGTGTAAACATTTGCATTAAAAAACATTATCAAAATATAAAATTTTTACCCGAATATAAAATTTGAACTTGAACTTGGGATTCCTTCTGAACCTGAAGTTACTGAACTGCCTTACCATCATAGCCATTGACTCATCTTCCAACTGATCCAGCTCTTCCAAAGAGTAGAAATCTCCACCATCCTGACTAACAGGTGTATGACCAATCTCAACTTCAATCTGTTCCTTGTCAGCGCTGCAAGGTTGAACAACCTTAGCTTCCACTTCCTTTGGAGTCTCAACCACTAGAGCTGTAGAAGAACTTGGAACCCTACCTTCACCATGAATTTCTTTCTGTTGAACTTGTTCCAACTCATAGGTTTTTAAAATGCCGAAGAGCCTTTCAAGAGTAATTTGATTCATGTCTCTGGCTTCTCTAATGGCAGTTATCCTATGTTCTAGGTGAGTAGGCATGGTCAGTAAGAACTTCATGTTAACCTCCTTTTGTGTATAGTGCTTGCCATGAACTTGCAAGTTGTTGATTATTTTGTTGTACCTTTCAAACACTTCCTGAATACCTTCATTAGGGCCAGCTCTAAAGTGTTCATATTCAGAGATTAAAATTTGAAGTCTATTTTCCTTGACTTCATCAGTTCCTTCATTGATGGTCTGAATAGTTTCCCATATATGCTTAGCAGTTTTACAATTCATCACATGGCTATACATCACAGCATCCAGGGAATCTATTAGAATGAGTCTCAGATTTTTGTCCAATCCAGCATTCTCCTTTTCATCATCAGAATATAGCTTAGGATCCTTTTCATAGGTTCTAGCAGGAGTTGTAACAACTCCATCAGTAACAATTTGTTCTTCATGAACCATAGGAATTTTTGGTCCATTTTTCAAAACCCACAAATATTTTGGATTTGTAACATCAAGAAACAACTCCATTTTATTTTTCCACATATCATAATTATCCTTATTAAATATGGGAATCTTAACAATGGTTTTTGAAGACATGATGAATTTTTAAGAGAGTTAAAAATTCGAGCTTGATTTTTGATTGAGTAAAAATAGGATCTTGATTTGTGTATCAATCAATAGGCTCTGATACCAATTGTTAGGTCCGATAAGATTATAGAAGGGGGGGGGTTGAATACAATCTATACCATTTTCTCTAAATTTGTCCTTTGAATAAATTTTGACTTAGACAAATTTTGTGCGGAATAAATTGAAACAAATTTTCAAGTTGAATATAACAATATATTAACTTGATGGGTGTTACAATTTCAATACAAATGATTATCAAGTAATTAATAACTAATTAGAAAATTCGACATGAACTTTTCTAATTTAGTTAATAAAAATCAAGATATCAAGTTATGAACTAGGAAAATTAATTCGCTAGTAGTACAAGAATCACAAATAATTAAGTTCCAATGGATACAATTTTTGATACAAAGAACTCAAGAATTTATGGCATTTAAATTGCTTGAAGATGAAAGAGATGAGATGCTTTGTTCTTCTTTTTCTTTTTGTAAGTGTGTCCGTGTATGTCTCTGTGTTGTTTTTTGCCTTCTGACTGTTTTTCTTTTTATAGCCAAGTTGATCTTTTGTTGTCACCATGACATAAACTGCTCCATGACATAATCTGTTGGGCTCGGTATGACATAAACTGTGTCATGACATAATCTGAAAAACTCGGTATGACATAATCTGTGTCATGACATAATCTGAAAAACTCGGTATGACATAATCTGTGTCATGACATAACCTGTTAAGCTCGGTATGACATAATCTGAACATGACATAATCTGAACAGCTCGGTATGACATAATCTGAACATGACATAATCTGAACATGACATAATCTTGTCTTCAATTCAGTATGACATAATTCAGCTGTTCTCCTTCAATATGACATAATTCAGCTGTTCTCTTTCAATATGACATAATTCAGCTGTTCTCTTTCAATATGACATAATTCAGCTGTTCTCTTTCAATATGACATAACTCAGCTGTTCTCTTTCAATATGACATAATTCAGCTTTGTTAAATCGTTCTTTTAAGTCATATAAACCATATTAACTATCTAATGATAAATTAATTAATTCAGACTTAATTGATACAATAAGTAATTTAATAAATAAATTAATTCTTTTAGAATAAATTTATTAATTAAATAAACTATAATGATTTATATCAATTAAAGGTGAACTAATTAAAATCAATAAATACTTAATTTACCTCAATGAACCACTGTAAGTAGTGAAAAATTTCCACTGGATAATTGTTGACGTTCGATGTACTGTCTAGTTCATGAACGACTAACTCCAATCTCTGTTCTTCACTTTGACTCTCAGTTGTGATCCATGTACTTTCTTAACACTCTTTAATTCTTCTTGTACTGATGCTGTCTCAATAATAATCTCCGTCACTCTAAATGAATCCAATTGCTTCAATGCTGAACTGGGGCATGATCAGTAAACTGAATCTTCTTCCAGTGTAGGATATCAAAACTATAGATTGACTTTCTTCTTTCTTCTGACAGATAATACTTTCTGAGATTCCTTGTGACAGTCTATATACTATTTACTAATACAATCTTGTTTAAGTTGAGTTGTATCCTCGAAATACAAATAGGCTACATCATATGCCTTTCAATCTCCCCCTATTTGTTTGTTAGACAATAACAAGCAAATACCTAGAGGATAACTCAACTAACTCACTTAAACAAGAAAAAGATTATGCATTTAAGAGCTTAGTAAATAGTACATAAAAAAAATTTCTCTGGTTTAAATATAACATTTCCAGAATCCTCAGTTGATGAAATGATAGATGATTGTTCCTCTAGCACTGAACTGATCTTCAATAGATAACTCATCTTCATTTCTGATTCTTCATATCTCTGCCTGATAATCCTTCACATCTTACATTTGTGATTATCAGCAGTTCTTGATTTACAATCACTTCCCTTTTCTGACACAACTTTTCTCACTAAGGAAAAACATTTGTTCCTACTATGTAGTCAATGGTGAATCGATACCATTTCTATAACTTCTTGGAAATCTACTACTCATCCACTTAGCCTTTAAACATAGTACATTGAAAGACTGATCGAATAGTATTGTGATGTAATCTTCTCCTTATATCTCCCCTTTCTTCTCAACTGAATCTCCTTATTGTGATGTACTCATCCTTATATCTCCACTTTCATCTCAACTGAAAGTCCCCTTACATCTCCATCTAAATCTCCCCCTTTGTAACTTGACTTGCTTCTCCTCCTAAGCACAGTCTGAAATGCTCCCCCTTTCTAACCTATTCTCCTTTTTCTTGTACCCCCTTTACTTCTCCCTCTTAGTTGAGGAATCCTCCAATCAACTAGTTGACAAAGTAGTTGTACCAATTATAGAGTTCTTTGTTAGAAAGGAAGTTTCATTTTCTTCCTCACTGTGAGTGTGTGATAGTGTTTAGTGTACCTCACAAGTGTTTCACTCTTCTCTCCACTCATTTGTGTTGAGTATCTCACTTCTCTCTGTGTTTACACTCTTGCTCACTGGTGTATCACTCATATCACTCATAGCTCCAACATCCATTAGTGTACCTGCAAGGAAAAATCACCCTAGCCCGTTCAATAGAAGTCAGTGGTGGTGCAATAGGAGTTCACAAATCCCAAATCCTCGTTGGACTCGTCAGACGAATCTGAGTCATAATCTACAAGTTGCTAATTTTCCCTTTATAGGGTTCCAGATTTGAATTCTTTGTAGGTAAACAATGATCTATAAATTTAGCATTGAGATCAAGATTTCCTTCTAATGTCTGTGAAGACACTTGGTTCATTAAAGAAAAACCTTTAACTTATAATCCTAACCATCAAATGGTTGGATTACAGGTTTCCGTCAATTCATCCTTAGTGTGTGCAATCTCACTTTGTGCATATGAAATATTTTGGATAGTGTATAAGATAGTGACTCTCCAACTGAATATCCCACACATCCTTATTTGTTGCATCATGTGCAGTTACTCCCTGGTGACCTTTAGTCTGATAGGTTACTTCTTTTTAGGGGGTAAGTCAGAATGTGTTTAAGTTTGACTGTAGTCTGGGATAAAAGTTGTTGGGTTTACAACCTCATGACTAAACATGTGAGAATACAAAACTCCATTTAGATGAACCTGCATCACAGAATATGAGCAATAGAGATAGAATGATATACAGTTGTGATTTCAAAAGATTTACAATGTAAGCAATCACAACTATAGAAAGAGATTTTGAGTTATGAAATATAAAGATCTTGAGCCGGTTTTACTAAACAAAAACATAAACAAAAATCCAATTAACAATGAATATTAATCAAATTAATGAATGTTAATGTTTAAACCAATACAAACAAAACTATTTTATCATGTTTTAGATCATGTATGTTAGATACCAACTGTTACCACTTGTTAACACTTATTAGGTCTTGTCTTCCAATTGTTAGATCCTGAAAATCAAACGTTAGTTCCTAAACAATTGAATTGACATATACCAATTTGATACTAATAATGGTCCTATATAAGAAAGTCTGTCAACAACAACAACACAACAAAGAAATTGAATTAAAACTGCAGGTTATGTGTGTGTTAAACAGAAGAACAGTAAAAGAACCAAGTACAGGGACCTGTTTGTAAGTTTTGAAAGTATAGTGACTAAACTGTAAAAACTATACAACCGGTTTATATACACATGAAAAGAATATACAAAAATAAGAAATAATATACATAATAATTATACAAAATAAAAACTAAAAAGAAAAGAAAATTTCGAATTAATTTTTTTTTATTTATTAGAAATAAAAGAAAATAATTTACAAAAATATTTACAACAATATAACTACTTAAAAATAGCTAAATAGAAAATACTAAAAATACCATAGTTATCATTTTTACGAAATCAAACATTAGTAACAAAAGGACAAACACTACAAACCATTTAATATAATATTATATATATTTACAAGAAATATTTATAGTAAATTAATAACTCATTATATTTTCTAATAAATAACTTTCTATTAGAAAATTATTTAAAGAGAAAATATGAATTATTAAAATAATACAAATATTGAAAAGTGACTTTTAAAATAATGAAATTTTCAACAAAAATTGTTTCCTAAAAATTCTAACTTGAGAATTAGAGAAAAATATTTTTAGAGCAAATTTATCATTCTAAATTACAGAGCCATGGAGTATAACAATAGAATGACTGTGACAATTCTTTTGAAAAAATAACAAGTAAGAATTTAGAAAGAATGTCATACCCTTTACTTGGTGCTTAGATCTTGGTACCAGCTTCCATGCTTCTTGTTGTTCAGGATAAGCAAGTGCTATCTCAGATTCCTTAGATTCTATACCTTGATTCTGAGAAGCCCTTCTAGTTCTTATTCCAACATCTGGATCACCAATGATCAGCTCTATTCCAAATAGACTGTCCGAAAAAGTTAGATCTTGATGAATCGGCTTGTTCTTCATTGTGATGTTGTGTTTGACTAGTTGATCCTTTGTTTACTTCCCTCGAGTTATTGCCAGATCGACTTGATGATTCTTTTCCAGTGATATGGGTATCTCCAATATTAAAATTGTTTCCACCACTATCACTTGGATAATTATCATCATTAACATTTTAAACTTATGACTACAAGGCAACTCCTCGATAACAACAATTGTTAACTCCTAACAACTAATTGTTGGTAGACAACCTTGGTTCTATAGATAAGATTTAATTACCAAAGTTGTCTTGTCTGCAATCTTAGAAATGATATTCTAAGTCCAACACACCTTGATCCATTGTATACAACATTCATTATCAAAGTGATTAGTAGCTTGCAAATAAGCATAAAAATTATTCGAAGTAACTGAACTATGGTAACTTTAGATATTACAATAACCATAGTTCTACTTAGATAATTTTCACACCTTGTATAGTAGAAAGAGTGAATTTCAAAAGATAAGACAATGATTACTTAGAGGAGTTCTAAGTAATTTCACTTAAACCAATACATCTCACAATTAGTTTGTAAATAGAATTCTATCTAAATATCATTAACTGATATAAGTCAAAACTTCAATACAACCAATCGTTATAACCATGATATTAATTATAGTGAATTTCTGACAATGATGTATTAGTAAGTTCACTAGAATTAACATCTCACAACTAATTGAAGACCACGACAGATAGGTCCAAATTAGTTATGATTCAAATTTATTTTGATAAATGAGGTATAGAGCAAATACTAACTTGAATTACTTTAGGCTCTATAACTCATATTTAATCAAAATAAACAATTAAATAATTAAATACTAAATCTCTATGAGTTAGATTTTAGCATTTAAATATTTAAATTATCCTTAAATAATCACCATTGAAATATATTACAATTATACACATGGCAATCATTCAACAGATAATTTCCAGCTTGAGGTCTGGATGTAAATAAGTTCACAAGTCCTTTCAATATTGACAATTGAACACTTGTGAGCTTACTAGATGGGATTTACAAATCACATAGCATTAATAAAATCCCAAATTTACAAACCAATCTTGAAAAATTAATTTCATCAAGTGATTTAGCAAACGTGTCTGCAAGTCATTCTTAACTAAAGACATGTTCTCGAAAGAATTGATACCTTATGCAAATTGCTTAGTCTTGAAAGTTCCACAGAGTTGTTGAAGATGAATTTGTTTCCTTGTGTTCTCCAGCTTTTGTACAACTCATTTGATCTGTCTCTGTAGAGATCTTCAATTATCTCAACAACCAGGAGTGCACTTGTTCACATTCCTCTAGCATCCAGATTTAGTAGGTCCAGATGTCCATTATGATCATGAATGTGTAGCAGGTGCCTGATATCCTCAAGTCTTGTCACTGGTGCTTCTTTTCAGGTATACTGTTTTATCAGCTTGTAACCTTGCATCTAGTTTGGCTTTGTCCCTCATAACAATGCCTTGACATCATCCAGTTTGACTTCTGGTTATCCTTGTACCAAATACAACTTTGTTCTTTGGTCTGGATACCAGCATCCCTACAATCTGCCTTTTGTACTGATCGAGATCATATTGCATTGCAATCACTCAATCTGGATCATTCAGAGCTTTTGTAGCTTTATTAGTTTCTTCTGAAAGAAAACTAATGAAATAATCATTGGTACTTGAAGCTCTTCTAGTCTTTTACTTCCACCATTAGGAACACTAAGAACTAGGACAAAGAATTAATTGAGTCAACACTCTTTGTCTTGGCAGACATGTTCTCATAGTGTCCTTTGATTTTCAATGTGATGTAGATTTGGCTAGTTGATCCTTCTGCTGCTCCCCCTAAGCTGTTGCTGGGTTTACATGAAGATTCTCCATGTTTAACATTCATTGGATCTGAATCACCATAACTATTGACAGCTGGGAGCTAGAAGTTATTGAATATCAATAAGACTTTCAATCACCTTCTGTTGTGTCTTGTCTTCAGATTGTCTGAACAACAACTTGTTTGTTGAGAGAAGTCATCAGTCATCACCACTAAAATATATTTTTCTTTGATGTAGAACTTATGTGTGATGCTTCTTTGACTTCCCATTATGACATGCCTCGTGATTTCATTTTACTTTAATTTCATATGAGGTAGTCTCCTTTACTGATTCGATTTTCGGGAAAGAATCTCTTGATTAGACATTCAGGTGTGAGAGCTCCGTATATCATAGCTGAACTCTTGTCTGATGAAGCTTTAGATTAGACCTTATTGACTTCACCTTTGACTGAGATTCCATGTCAGCTACAAATAAGTTCTCTTTCCTTAATCCTCGACCACTAGGCTCTTCATCTTATAAAAGATGCTTTATTACTGACAATATTCTTAGCTATTGAATAGCCTTGACCCTGGGTCATACCCTTGTTGTTATCTCCAAGGGATACCACTTGGCCAGATACCTTCACCACTCTTGACAGCAGGGCTCTATCTTCGGTCATATGCCTTGAACATCCATTGTCCAAAATTCACATAACACGATCTACCTGTTACACACCCTGCAATGCCAAAACGGTTAAACTTTCTTCGGGACCCAAGCTTGGTTGGGTCCAGAGTAAAGAATTGGCCTTTGTCAGGCAAAACAACATTTTTAACCTTGACACCATCAGTCAATAAACATTTGACCCTATAAACAGATTTGATAATCTTTTGTTTCATTTTAGGTATCCATGTTTGTTTAGCAGCAAGAACACTCTTTTCAGTGACTGGACATTTGACTTTGTAAACAGCCTTAGTAAAACTTTGGTTTAGGCTTTGGTACAAATGTCTCTCTCCTAACATGAGGAGGACTAGCAGTCTTTGATCTAACATGCTTGTTTCTATTTATATGTTGTCGAGGAGCAGTCTTATTATCACATGCATGATTACCATTAAAGTAAGCAGACATCACATTAAATGCACAAGACATGCAATTCACAACACCACATGCTTTATGGGAAGAATCAATAATAGGCATGATATGCATGTTGTAATAACCCGAATTTCCGGTAGAATTAAAACTTTTTCTAACCGTGAATAAGTGCACTAGTGAATGGATATTGCCATGGGTGATGACCCCGATTTATATACGTATCATCAGAATATAGTAATTCGAGGGTTGACGACATAGATAAGAATAATCTATCATCCAGAAAATGAGCTAATGAACCCTGAAAGGGGAGAGGAGGAGTGAATAAGCATCTTCGTACGTGCATAGTGTTTCCCATACGTGCATAGTGTTTCCCATACGTGCACAGTGTTTCCCGTACGTGCATAGTAATTTGGTGGATGAATAGTGATTTTGTAAGTTGAAAAACTTTTCATGCCACCCTATGTTCGGGATAGGATATGGATATTCCGGAGCCATATTAGTGATCAGCGGAGTAAATAAGTGTATGCAAAGACGATCGGAATTCAGAAATTCCAGATTCTATTTTTACGGAATATTTGACCGGGCAGTGAAGTATATATCAGTATTATCAAGAGATTGAGATATTAAAATTGAGGATTTGAGGATTTTATATTTTATTATTTTATTATATGTGATTTAAGAATGAAGAACGAAAACCCATGAGATAGCGGAACGAGCGTTCTAGAAACCGCTGAAGCGTTATAACGAGAGTAAGGAATAAAACGAACGAATCATGGATTATGGATTGAGTCCATATCGAGGTTAAATATCCTACATGATAATCAAGAGGATTATACCCCAGAATTATTAAGGTATTATTCGTATCGAGAAATTTCCCGGTAAACCCTAGCGGTAAAACTACTTAGTCATTCTTCGAACGATCAGCGAAATTGAGCAATAATCGGACAAAGAAACGTACCAGCAACCAAGGATGCATCCATTATAGGTATTGGGACATGACATAAGCACCTTTATGAAAATATCTTGCATCCAAATGTAATTTACCAAGGACTTAAGTGCAAGAATGCAAGAGATGAGTACCTAGTTGCATTTCTGAGGATAAGGCAATCTAGAAAGGACCCATGAGGGGTGGACAACACACCAAGGAAAATATGAGGTTGAATAAGATGATAGATATATGTATTATTGAAGGAAAATATCAAGAGAAATAAAAAACAAATGGATTAAAGAGGTGTGTGATCAAGAACAAGACAACAAGGCACCTTGTCATCACATTTCTACACACCACACAAGCTTGGCACATGGATTAAGAGGTGACATAGGCTTTCTAACAGCTGATACATATCACAAATATCACACAAAATCATTTACCAACTAGTCAAAGAAGATTGGAAGAGAGAAAAAGCAAGAACACCACCAAAACCACAAACTGTCCAGCAGAAACCAAAGGCAAAGAAAAATTCATATCTCCACTTCTATCCATTCTTAAATCACCAAATTTTAACCATAGCTTCCTCATTGTATGTAGAATACACGTTTAAAATTTCATGGTCATCAAAGGAGTGTAGCCTAGTCAAATCCATCCCCCAAGATGAAGAACCGAAACTGTCCAGATTTTCCCAGTTTCGACCTCTCACCTTAGAAAATCAATAAGTCGAGATTCAAGCATCCCCTAGTGATGAGCTATAGTTCAAAGGAAAGCCCTTGAAGATTAGAAGGTTTGATAAAAATTTGAGAACCAAACACTTATTTTTCGATTTTATATGAATTTTACAAGATGAGGAATGAATAGTAGGAATAGTGTTTTACTTAGTTTTTCATGTTTGTTTCTTAGTATTCAAGATTCCTAAGGTGCATCCAAGGCTAGAGGACCTCTTATCAAGCTTTTTTATTGTTCTTAGGACATCAAAGAAGGTAAAGGCCGAACCCTTGCTTGTCATATGTTGAATTTTTGATGAGTTTTAGTGTTATGATGCATGATTAGAGTACTAGAGATATGATTAAGCTTTGTTAAATGATAAAATAACTTGTGTGGCTCCAAGACCTATTTAGACAGTGAGGGAGATGATGAATAGTGTCCATGAGTGTTGGTGGTGGATTGGATGATTATTTGGAGGGTTTTGATTTTGGAAATATCCGAGTTATAGCCGTCGTAATGCCCGAATTTCATTAATCCTTAAGAACCGAGCATGACAGTAGATGTAAACCTTCTGAACAGTTGATTTTCTAACCTAAACTTGTAGATTTTGAATCATAGATCATTTTGGCGCAAGAATCGTAGCATTCTGAGTTACGATTTAGGAGGAATGACCAAAACCGTAAAAGTTGTTCGTAGATGTAAGTGTTGAGTTGGTGACTGGAATTGAGACCCTTAAAAATGGAATTAGAACATGATATTTTGAGGATAAATATTAAAGGTCATAATAAAGAGGTGGGAGAAGACGGTATGTCAAAAGAATGATTTTTCGATTTTATGAAAATGTTTCAGTCAAGGTTACGAGCGAGAGGACCTCTTAAGAGAGCACTTGGACTTAACTTTGAAAATGACTTTGTAAAGTGGTTGTTCGAGGTTCGATTTCACAACGAACTCTTGACTTAAGTGTTTGTCAGTTAACATGGACTTAGTACGAGTCTAGAGGGACCCCTAAGTGCCTTGTTTGAGGTTGGCTTAAGTGTTTAAACGTTGAGTTATGAATGGATCGTATAAGGGATTAATAGCGTGTTTTCTTGACTTTGTTTAGATTGTCGGACCCCGCTACAAGCCCTTACTACATCGGGAGTATCAGGCAAGTATACTTAACCTTACTCTATTGTTCAGAGTATATATTCAATGAATGGTGTATGTGGTTCAAATGTTTTCACTACGAGTTGCAAGTATTTCATCTAGTTAATTAAATACCGGATATTGATGCAATCGAATGCATGTATATATAGATGATTGTTCCGAAAGTTATCCGGATAGTATATAAATATAGTATTATGTATAAGAGCTATTGGTCCATCTAATTGGGACAAGTATCGATGTACATTGTTCGTACTCGAATAGTGTTATAATATTGTTGGAATATATATACGAGCTATTGGTCCATATGATTGGGACAAGTATCGATGTACATTGTTCGTACTCGAATAGTGTTATAATATTGTTAGAATATATATACGAGTTATTGGTCCATATGATTGGGACAAGTATCGAGGTACATTGTTTGTACTCGAAGGGAGATAAAATGTTTCTATAAAAGTATGTTGTAATTATGAGGAGTGATGTGAGATTTGATCTGGATCATTTTATTCGAATCCATGATCAAAGCAGTCGTTCTTATGTTTCCTCTTCTAATTTGGGAGGAAAGTGATTTATTGATGATAGTAATCGTTCGTTATTTCCGAACGATAACAGTATTATGAATAGAGGTGCACGTGGTATTATACGTGACATCGAAGATGATAAGTATGTTGAGGTGCACGTGGAATTATACGTGACATCGAAGATGTTAAGTATGTTGAGGTGTACGTGGAATTATACGTGACATCGAAGATGATGAGTATGTTGAGGTGCACGTGGAATTATACGTGACATCTAAGATGATAAGTATTGAAGGTGGTCAGGGATACTCTGGCACCTTATGTTCTGGACTGGAGATAATGCAAGAGCTTGGCGAGGTGGCCACTCAGCATAGATGTATAAAAGCCCGGATGCGGCTTAGGGTGAAGGCCGAGCAAGTCGACTCATCCTGGGGTGATCAAGGCCGAGCAAGTCGGCTCCCCCCTCTACCGGTAGTAAAAATATTTGACGTAAGGACTGATCATCCATTACAGCCCCGCGGATAAGAATCTCCTGAATATAGTCCATCAGCAGTATTTGATAAGTGTAATTAATACCACATATGGGTATTGATTGCAGTATGAATAGTATGTTCTTACTCAGTTTTTGCGAGTAAATTTCATTATGATGAGGAAAATATTTTCGAAATACTTTTAATAGTACATTATTGAAGTCCAATTCATGTCTTCGAATACATTTATATATGTGATTCTGGTGTATATAACTTGCTGGGCATTTTTGGCTCATTCTTGCTATTTTTAATATTATCAAACAGCGGCGATCAGAGCTGGCACTAGTACGTTGAACCGTGATAAAAGGAAGGGAAAGGTGACTGATTCAGCATGTTAGCCTTGTAGTACCTGAGGAAGGTGCAAGTTAGGAAGAAGTAGTTTAATACTTTATTATCTAGTACTTTGAAGTTGTAATGAGATTCTGGAGGATACTCTGAGGTGTAATAACTTTTGGGATTAGTAAGTACTTGTTCTAAGACTATAACCCGTGGAGTAGATTATGGAGTTTATTATGGATATTGTTGTAGATTATATTGTGAGCAGGTGATTGAATATTCCGCAAGAGGTGTGATGACCTGGATTCCCGGTAAGGAATTTGGGGCTGTTACAGAAATGGTATCAGAGACAGGTTATAAACCTTAGAACAAGAGTAGGAGGAGGAGTTATGACTATATAAGAGAGTTTAGAAGCCAGGAGACTGATATGGAAGTATATAGTAGAACCTCAAGGGGTAGTTAGGGTGGAGGCATGATGGCCAATACCAATAGTAGGATTGATTATGACGATAGTGTGTAACCATGATTATCGAAAGGATTGAATGAGCAGATAGTTGTATGGATCCGTAGATATATATATATATAGTTGCATATATATATATATATATATATATATATATATATATATATATATATATATATATATATATTTATGTGCATGCATATATACTATTTGGTGTGCATAAGTGAATATGTCATGAGTATGCAGTTTTAGTATGTGAAACATCTTGGGATAGGTTGAATCGAGTGAGGCTGAGTATGAACTGATTCAGGAGGATAGAGGTGAGAAGAAAGAGGTATATTTGAGGATTAGTAAAGAGGAGAATATGAGGAATTCTAAAGTATAGTTGAGAACTACTATCGAGGATAAGGTGTATTTTGAGGATAGAGACATGGGAAGGACAAATGAAGGAAATGAGTATAATGGATGAAAGATTTCAAGGTGTAATAGTTCCTAGTCGGGGAAGGCCAATGTGGTGGCTAATACCCTAAGTAGAAAAGAAAGATTAAAGATGTTAGTTGTTCAAAGGATTGATCTAGAAGGTGGGAATGAGTAAGACTTGAGGTAAAGATGTTGATGAGAATAGTAAAAGAGAATTATCGAGGCGGACTAGATATTACAGCAGAAGGAAATGAATGTGGATCATCAAGGTGTAAAGAGCGTATGGTGAATGATAGACATGTGGGAATATTGAATATATAGAAGTATGACTAGAAGTGTCTCGTGTAGAGGTACTGGTAGAAATGATTAACGGAAAAGAGGAGATGTTGAGAAATGATGCAATGGTACTAGAAAGAGTATTGTGGAGAAAAGTAGAAGGTTGAAGAGTCAAACTGAGAAGTAGAGTACGAGATGATTAACCTTAGTTGTTACTTACGTTGATCCCGAGGACGGAATCCTTTTAAGGAGGGAAGACTGTAATAACCCGAATTTCCGGTAGAATTAAAACTTTTTCTAACCGTGAATAAGTGCACTAGTGAATGGATATTGCCATGGGTGATGACCCCGATTTATATACGTATCATCAGAATATAGTAATTCGAGGGTTGACGACATAGATAAGAATAATCTATCATCCAGAAAATGAGCTAATGAACCCTGAAAGGGGAGAGGAGGAGTGAATAAGCATCTTCGTACGTGCATAGTGTTTCCCATACGTGCATAGTGTTTCCCATACGTGCACAGTGTTTCCCGTACGTGCATAGTAATTTGGTGGATGAATAGTGATTTTGTAAGTTGAAAAACTTTTCATGCCACCCTATGTTCGGGATAGGATATGGATATTCCGGAGCCATATTAGTGATCAGCGGAGTAAATAAGTGTATGCAAAGACGATCGGAATTCAGAAATTCCAGATTCTATTTTTACGGAATATTTGACCGGGCAGTGAAGTATATATCAGTATTATCAAGAGATTGAGATATTAAAATTGAGGATTTGAGGATTTTATATTTTATTATTTTATTATATGTGATTTAAGAATGAAGAACGAAAACCCATGAGATAGCGGAACGAGCGTTCTAGAAACCGCTGAAGCGTTATAACGAGAGTAAGGAATAAAACGAACGAATCATGGATTATGGATTGAGTCCATATCGAGGTTAAATATCCTACATGATAATCAAGAGGATTATACCCCAGAATTATTAAGGTATTATTCGTATCGAGAAATTTCCCGGTAAACCCTAGCGGTAAAACTACTTAGTCATTCTTCGAACGATCAGCGAAATTGAGCAATAATCGGACAAAGAAACGTACCAGCAACCAAGGATGCATCCATTATAGGTATTGGGACATGACATAAGCACCTTTATGAAAATATCTTGCATCCAAATGTAATTTACCAAGGACTTAAGTGCAAGAATGCAAGAGATGAGTACCTAGTTGCATTTCTGAGGATAAGGCAATCTAGAAAGGACCCATGAGGGGTGGACAACACACCAAGGAAAATATGAGGTTGAATAAGATGATAGATATATGTATTATTGAAGGAAAATATCAAGAGAAATAAAAAACAAATGGATTAAAGAGGTGTGTGATCAAGAACAAGACAACAAGGCACCTTGTCATCACATTTCTACACACCACACAAGCTTGGCACATGGATTAAGAGGTGACATAGGCTTTCTAACAGCTGATACATATCACAAATATCACACAAAATCATTTACCAACTAGTCAAAGAAGATTGGAAGAGAGAAAAAGCAAGAACACCACCAAAACCACAAACTGTCCAGCAGAAACCAAAGGCAAAGAAAAATTCATATCTCCACTTCTATCCATTCTTAAATCACCAAATTTTAACCATAGCTTCCTCATTGTATGTAGAATACACGTTTAAAATTTCATGGTCATCAAAGGAGTGTAGCCTAGTCAAATCCATCCCCCAAGATGAAGAACCGAAACTGTCCAGATTTTCCCAGTTTCGACCTCTCACCTTAGAAAATCAATAAGTCGAGATTCAAGCATCCCCTAGTGATGAGCTATAGTTCAAAGGAAAGCCCTTGAAGATTAGAAGGTTTGATAAAAATTTGAGAACCAAACACTTATTTTTCGATTTTATATGAATTTTACAAGATGAGGAATGAATAGTAGGAATAGTGTTTTACTTAGTTTTTCATGTTTGTTTCTTAGTATTCAAGATTCCTAAGGTGCATCCAAGGCTAGAGGACCTCTTATCAAGCTTTTTTATTGTTCTTAGGACATCAAAGAAGGTAAAGGCCGAACCCTTGCTTGTCATATGTTGAATTTTTGATGAGTTTTAGTGTTATGATGCATGATTAGAGTACTAGAGATATGATTAAGCTTTGTTAAATGATAAAATAACTTGTGTGGCTCCAAGACCTATTTAGACAGTGAGGGAGATGATGAATAGTGTCCATGAGTGTTGGTGGTGGATTGGATGATTATTTGGAGGGTTTTGATTTTGGAAATATCCGAGTTATAGCCGTCGTAATGCCCGAATTTCATTAATCCTTAAGAACCGAGCATGACAGTAGATGTAAACCTTCTGAACAGTTGATTTTCTAACCTAAACTTGTAGATTTTGAATCATAGATCATTTTGGCGCAAGAATCGTAGCATTCTGAGTTACGATTTAGGAGGAATGACCAAAACCGTAAAAGTTGTTCGTAGATGTAAGTGTTGAGTTGGTGACTGGAATTGAGACCCTTAAAAATGGAATTAGAACATGATATTTTGAGGATAAATATTAAAGGTCATAATAAAGAGGTGGGAGAAGACGGTATGTCAAAAGAATGATTTTTCGATTTTATGAAAATGTTTCAGTCAAGGTTACGAGCGAGAGGACCTCTTAAGAGAGCACTTGGACTTAACTTTGAAAATGACTTTGTAAAGTGGTTGTTCGAGGTTCGATTTCACAACGAACTCTTGACTTAAGTGTTTGTCAGTTAACATGGACTTAGTACGAGTCTAGAGGGACCCCTAAGTGCCTTGTTTGAGGTTGGCTTAAGTGTTTAAACGTTGAGTTATGAATGGATCGTATAAGGGATTAATAGCGTGTTTTCTTGACTTTGTTTAGATTGTCGGACCCCGCTACAAGCCCTTACTACATCGGGAGTATCAGGCAAGTATACTTAACCTTACTCTATTGTTCAGAGTATATATTCAATGAATGGTGTATGTGGTTCAAATGTTTTCACTACGAGTTGCAAGTATTTCATCTAGTTAATTAAATACCGGATATTGATGCAATCGAATGCATGTATATATAGATGATTGTTCCGAAAGTTATCCGGATAGTATATAAATATAGTATTATGTATAAGAGCTATTGGTCCATCTAATTGGGACAAGTATCGATGTACATTGTTCGTACTCGAATAGTGTTATAATATTGTTGGAATATATATACGAGCTATTGGTCCATATGATTGGGACAAGTATCGATGTACATTGTTCGTACTCGAATAGTGTTATAATATTGTTAGAATATATATACGAGTTATTGGTCCATATGATTGGGACAAGTATCGAGGTACATTGTTTGTACTCGAAGGGAGATAAAATGTTTCTATAAAAGTATGTTGTAATTATGAGGAGTGATGTGAGATTTGATCTGGATCATTTTATTCGAATCCATGATCAAAGCAGTCGTTCTTATGTTTCCTCTTCTAATTTGGGAGGAAAGTGATTTATTGATGATAGTAATCGTTCGTTATTTCCGAACGATAACAGTATTATGAATAGAGGTGCACGTGGTATTATACGTGACATCGAAGATGATAAGTATGTTGAGGTGCACGTGGAATTATACGTGACATCGAAGATGTTAAGTATGTTGAGGTGTACGTGGAATTATACGTGACATCGAAGATGATGAGTATGTTGAGGTGCACGTGGAATTATACGTGACATCTAAGATGATAAGTATTGAAGGTGGTCAGGGATACTCTGGCACCTTATGTTCTGGACTGGAGATAATGCAAGAGCTTGGCGAGGTGGCCACTCAGCATAGATGTATAAAAGCCCGGATGCGGCTTAGGGTGAAGGCCGAGCAAGTCGACTCATCCTGGGGTGATCAAGGCCGAGCAAGTCGGCTCCCCCCTCTACCGGTAGTAAAAATATTTGACGTAAGGACTGATCATCCATTACAGCCCCGCGGATAAGAATCTCCTGAATATAGTCCATCAGCAGTATTTGATAAGTGTAATTAATACCACATATGGGTATTGATTGCAGTATGAATAGTATGTTCTTACTCAGTTTTTGCGAGTAAATTTCATTATGATGAGGAAAATATTTTCGAAATACTTTTAATAGTACATTATTGAAGTCCAATTCATGTCTTCGAATACATTTATATATGTGATTCTGGTGTATATAACTTGCTGGGCATTTTTGGCTCATTCTTGCTATTTTTAATATTATCAAACAGCGGCGATCAGAGCTGGCACTAGTACGTTGAACCGTGATAAAAGGAAGGGAAAGGTGACTGATTCAGCATGTTAGCCTTGTAGTACCTGAGGAAGGTGCAAGTTAGGAAGAAGTAGTTTAATACTTTATTATCTAGTACTTTGAAGTTGTAATGAGATTCTGGAGGATACTCTGAGGTGTAATAACTTTTGGGATTAGTAAGTACTTGTTCTAAGACTATAACCCGTGGAGTAGATTATGGAGTTTATTATGGATATTGTTGTAGATTATATTGTGAGCAGGTGATTGAATATTCCGCAAGAGGTGTGATGACCTGGATTCCCGGTAAGGAATTTGGGGCTGTTACACATGTCAGACATGTTATTGTTCTGCTTCAACTTATTACCACCTAACCCAGTTTTAGACGAACTGGTTGACTCAACAAACTTAACTGGTTCTTTAGGAACAACCTTTTTAGATTTAACATTTTTGGTTATAGGTTCCTTAACAGATTTATCATTATCAAGGACTATGCCATTAGCACTGTCCTCATTTCTCATTTCTTCTTGAATCACAATAGAATACATGTTTGGTGGTTCAGAAACAGATTCTTTAAACATGGGTTTTTCAACATTCTTGAGAACGTGTGGTATACCTCTTTCTTTAGTAGGAATAGGATTAGCAGAATGGTTGCTCAAAGAACCAACAGCTTCTTTGTAACCAAACCCTATTCCTACAGTTCGTTCTCTAGCTTGTTTGTTGAAGTGTTCTTTAGAAACTTTAACAGAATTATAACAAGCTCTAATCTGTGTTTCAAGTTCTCTAATCCTGGTTTCTTGTTCATCAATCCTATCAACTTGTTTTACCATGTATTCTCCTAGCGACTTTTCTTTGTAGTTAAGTCTAGCTATTTCTTCTATATGCTGATCTTGATTAACATGCACCTTTTTTAACTCTAACACTTCATTTTCAAGTTTAGTGTTTAATAGAGTTATTCTTTCAATTGTTTTCTGTGCACAACCCATGGAACTATATAAGCTATGAATCAACTAAGCGTCAGTAAGAATTACCGATGTAGTATAACGAGTTGATGTTTCAGCATTTGCCACCAGCGCAAAATTACCAAACTCTTCATCATCACTGTCTGTGTCATCCCAGCTTTTGCCTTGTACCACATAGGCTTTGTCTGTGTTCTTCTTACCAGATGCATACTCTCTCCTTGCATCTTGTTGAGGTTGATGACATTCAGTTGCAAAGTGTCCAAGTTCATTACATTTAAAGCATATGATCTTGCTTCTATCAACAGTTCCAGTTTTGTATCCTCCCTTGTTACTAGAGGATGAAGAACCTCCTCTCTGGAATCTGTTGTAGTTAGATTTGAACTTGAACTTGGGATTCTTTCTGAACATGAAGTTACTGAACTGCCTTACCATCATAGCCATTGACTCATCTTCCAACAGATCCAGCTCTTCCAAAGAGTAGAAATCTCCACCATCCTGACTGACAGGTGTATGACCAATCTCAACTTCAATCTGTTCCTTGTCAGCGCTGCAAGGTTGAACAACCTTAGCTTCCACTTCCTTTGGAGTCTCAACCACTAGAGCTGTAGAAGAACTTGGAACCCTACCTTCACCATGAATTTCTTTCTGTTGAACTTGTTCCAACTCATAGGTTTTCAAAATGCCGAAGAGCCTTTCAAGAGTAATTTGATTCATGTCTCTGGCTTCTCTAATGGCAGTTATCCTATGTTCTAGGTGAGTAGGCATGGTCAGTAAGAACTTCATGTTAACCTCCTTTTGTGTATAGTGCTTGCCATGAACTTGCAAGTTGTTGATTATTTTGTTGTACCTTTCAAACACTTCCTGAATACCTTCATTAGGGCCAGCTCTAAAGTGTTCATATTCAGAGGTTAAAATTTGAAGTCTATTTTCCTTGACTTCATCAGTTCCTTCATTGATGGTCTGAATAGTTTCCCATATATGCTTAGCAGTTTTACAATTCATCACATGGCTATACATCACAGCATCCAGGGAATCTATTAGAATGAGTCTCAGATTTTTGTCCAATCCAGCATTCTCCTTTTCATCATCAGAATATAGCTAGGATCCTTTTCATAGGTTCTAGCAGGAGTTGTAACAACTCCATCAGTAACAATTTGTTCTTCATGAACCATAGGAATTTTTGGTCCATTTTTCAAAACCCACAAATATTTTGGATTTGTAACATCAAGAAACAACTCCATTTTATTTTTCCACATATCATAATTATCCTTATTAAATATGGGAATCTTAACAATGGTTTTTGAAGACATGATGAATTTTTAAGAGAGTTAAAAATTCGAGCTTGATTTTTGATTGAGTAAAAATAGGATCTTGATTTGTGTATCAATCAATAGGCTCTGATACCAATTGTTAGGTCCGATAAGATTGTAGAAGGGGGGGTTGAATACAATCTATACCATTTTCTCTAAATTTGTCCTTTGAATAAATTTTGACTTAGACAAATTTTGTGCGGAATAAATTGAAACAAATTTTCAAGTTGAATATAACAATATATTAACTTGATGGGTGTTACAATTTCAATACAAATGATTATCAAGTAATTAATAACTAATTAGAAAATTCGACATGAACTTTTCTAATTTAGTTAATAAAAATCAAGATATCAAGTTATGAACTAGGAAACTTAATTCGCTAGTAGTACAAGAATCACAAATAATTAAGTTCCAATGGATACAATTTTTGATACAAAGAACTCAAGAATTTATGGAAATTAAATTGCTTGAAGATGAAAGAGATGAGATGCTTTGTTCTTCTTTTTCTTTCTGTAAGTGTGTCCGTGTATGTCTCTGTGTTGTTTTTTGCCTTCTGATTGTTTTTCTTTTTATAGCCAAGTTGATCTTTTGTTGTCACCATGACATAAACTGCTCCATGACATAATCTGTTGGGCTCGGTATGACATAAACTGTGTCATGACATAATCTGAAAAACTCGGTATGACATAATCTGTGTCATGACATAATCTGAAAAAACTCGGTATGACATAATCTGTGTCATGACATAACCTGTTAAGCTCGGTATGACATAATCTGAACAGCTCGGTATGACATAATCTGAACATGACATAATCTGAACATGACATAATCTTGTCTTCAATTCAGTATGACATAATTCAGCTGTTCTCCTTCAATATGACATAATTCAGCTGTTCTCTTTCAATATGACATAATTCAGCTGTTCTCTTTCAATATGACATAATTCAGCTATTCTCTTTCAATATGACATAACTCAGCTGTTCTCTTTCAATATGACATAATTCAGCTTTGTTAAATCATTCTTTTAAGTCATATAAACCATATTAACTATCTAATAATTAATTAATTAATTAATTAATTCAGACTTAATTGATACAATAAGTAATTTAATAAATAAATTAATTCTTTTAGAATTAATTTATTAATTATATAAACTATAATGATTTATATCAATTAAAGGTGAACTAATTAAAATCAATAAATACTTAATTTACCTCAATGAACCACTATAAGTAGTGAAAAATTTCCACTGGATAATTGTTGACGTTCGATGTACTGTCTGGTTCATGAACGACTATCTCCAATCTCTGTTCTTCACTTTGACTCTCAGTTGTGATCCATGTACTTTCTTAACACTCTTTAATTCTTCTTGTACTGATGCTGTCTCAATAATAATCTCTGTCACTCTAAATGAATCCAATTGCTTCAATGCTGAACTGGGGAATGATCAGTAAACTGAATCTTCTTCCAGTGTAGGATATCAAAACTATAGATTGACTTTCTTCTTTCTTTTGACAGATAATACTTTCTGAGATTCCTTGTGACAGTCTATATACTATTTACTAATACAATCTTGTTTAAGTTGAGTTGTATCCTCGAAATACAAATAGGCTACATCATATGCCTTTCAGAATGAAGTATCATTGTCGGAAGTATCATTGTCTGAGGGCGTTTCTGATGGAGTGGAGCTATCTGTGGTGATAGGAGGTTGAGTAGGTGTTGGTGTTTGGGAGATTGAGAAAGTGTCATCAGCTATATCATAGGCTGGAGTTATAGGTATGGGAGTTGGTTGAATGTATTGATCTGCAGAGTTTGGGTGAAAGGGAAATACTTCTTCAACAAAGCTAACATCTCTAGATACAAACTCTTGTTTGTTTTGGAGATCAAGAAGTTTGTAACCTTTCTTGGTCACTGGATAACCAAGAAGCACACAGGGAACACCTCTGGCATTAAATTTGTCATTTGTGAAGTTGGGATTTTTAGCAAATGATAAGCAACCAAAAACTTTCAACATTGTGTAATCTGGTGGGGTGCGATATAAAGCTTCATAGGGAGTTTTGAAGTTAAGAACACTGTTGGGGAGTCTAGTTATGATATAGACTGCAGTAAGAACACAGTCTCCCCAATAGACAATGGGGAGATGAGATTGAAAACGGAGGGCTCGAGCTGTTTCAAGTATGTATCTGTGTTTACGCTCTACTCGAGCATTTTGTTGAGGGCGATAAACACAAGATGTTTGGTGCAGTATGCCATTAGAGGTGAAGAACTGCTTACACTGGAGCGAGGTGAATTCCAGTGCATTGTCAGAACGAATAGATTTTATAGAGGCATTATGTTGGTTTTTCACAAATATACAGAAGGATTGAAGAACTTTAAGGGAGTCTGATTTGAATGGTAGTAGGTACACCCATGTATACCTGGTGTTATCGTCCACTAATGTCAAAAAGAATCTGCAGTTGCCTTTAGTAGGTTCTTTATAGGGTCCCCATAGATCCATGTGAACTAGATCAAAAGGTTGTAGGGCATGTGATGAGCTAGGAGGTAGAGGCACTTTAGTGAGTCTGGCCATAGGGCAAGTCAAGCAAACTTTGGATAAAGGTTTATTGAGTGATGGTAGGTTTAGTATCATTTTGACTTTAGGGATAGGTGTGTGTCCTAATCATAGGTGCCACATTTCCAGAGTGGAATCACTAGGCAGTTGGGTGTTGTGTGCAGATGGGGTAGGTAGAGGCTGATCAGACAGATAATAGAGACCATTTCTAGCAAATTCATGTGCAATAACATGCTTCAAAGTAGTGTCCACAATGTAACAATGTGTAGGAGAGAACTTAACCTCACATTTATTATCCTTAACAAGCTTTTGCACAGATAAAAGGTTATGCTTGAAATATGGCACACACAATACTTTATCAAGAAACAAGTTATTTGACAAACGTGTGGTACCTATATGAGAAATTACAGCTGTATCTCCATTCGGTAGGTTTATAGAGGGCACTCTAACAACAGGAACAACATCAGTCAAGATGGACAAATGTGGTGTCATGTGATCTGAAGCACCAGAGTCAATTATCCAGTCTTGGCTTGAGACAGAGTTCTTAGTTGTTGACAACATCCCTGAGAAATGAAAGTCAAAGTCCTCCACAGGTTCTGATTCAGTTCCTTGATTGACCTGAAGTTGAGGCATTAATTGTGCTAGTTGTTCAAGTTGCTGAGGAGTAAAGAGAATGCCACTTGAGTCTTGAGTGTGTAACGAGGATTGGGCTGTAGCTGCCATTTTGGGTGCAGAGTATCTTTGTGTGGTGTATCTTTGATTGGCAGTCCATCTAGCATTTGGAGAAGTAGGTGAGACATTCTGAACTCGTGGTCGATTTGCATTGTTGTTGACATTACCAGGTCTGTACTTAGGATGCCAACTTGGGTAGCCAATGACTGTCCAGCACCTATCATTGGTGTGACCTCTTCCTTTGCAAGCACTGCAGAAAACAGCTCTTTCTTTACCTTCCATGTTTCTGCTGTACATTGCCATCAGTTCAGCATTATGTTTAGGTTGTAGGAGCTATCTCTGAGCCTCTTCCTGTTGCAGAGATGCAGAGGCTGTTTCAACATTAGGCAAGGGGATCGTCATCAATATTTGACTTCTCAGAGGACCATAGGCTTCATCTAGTCCATTCAAGAACTGAAACAGTCTGGCTTCTTCTTTCTGCAGGTGAATAGTTGCTAACAATTTTTTCACTTCATCAGATGGGTTAGCAACAGATGGGAGTTGATTCACAGCATCAAGCTCCTCCCACATGGATCTCATAGAGGTATAATATTCATTAACAGTAGAGGAATTTTGCTTGGTCTCATAGAGATCTTTGCAGAGTTTGTACTTACGAGAACCATTTGTCAAGGCAAATCGTTGTTCTAGATTAGTCCATATATCAGAAGCTTTAGACATATATATAATGGATTGGTGAATGGAAGGGGAAACATTAGAGGTGAGCCAAGCGATTACCATATGGTTGCAAGTCTCCCACATTTCTGCCTTGTTGTCATCATCTGTAGGTTTCTGGATTGTACCAGTAACAAAGCCTAGTTTTCTTTTTGAGGCCAGGTGAATCTCCATGGTTCTTGACCAAGATCTGTAGTCCCCTGAACCTTGTAATTTTTCCACTTGAATCGATGTGGCATTATCAGATGGGTGTAGAAAAAGAGGGTTTAGCATTTCTTGATACGTAACACGAGCTGGTGTGCCCATTGTGGTGAACAAAAGAGGTTAAAGATAAGGTTCTTGGAGGTGTCAAGAAGATTTGAAGAAGCAGATCTTCAGGTTTACAAGAAGACAAGAAGAAAACGGATCTTTAAGTCTGCAAGAAATCAAGAAGAAGGTTTAAGAAGGGAGGGTTTAAGGAAGAGAAGAGAGACTAACAAGATTCACAGTTCCCTTTTTGCACAACCTGGCTCTGATACCATAAACACTAACATTCAAGGATCATACAGGAAGCACAAAAAGAGAATGATAGAATGATAGAAGGAAGAAAGGCAGCAGATCTCATTTCATTGATAGAGAATGTTGTCTCATTCTGTGTCTCAATTATTACAAGCCCTTATCCTTATAAACCACAAAAGCCAACAAGACATAAAAGACATAAAACAGATTACATAAATGTCCTCACTAACAAACTTTGTCTTGTTGTATGAGTCGCACTACTATAGCCCTTCTATAACATCTTCTCAGAGTACATTGGGTATTTTGAGCACCGGAGAAATATGGAAGACATGGGAGCTGGAGTTATTGAGAAGTTTGCAACTCAGCATTGAATGACAGGGTTATTTATGAGTTACATGGGGAAGTAGACAGAGGAACCATTACATCTCATTCTTTCGGCCAAAGTGATAGCAAATTTAAGTCCTTCAAATGACTTCAAAGAAGCTCATGGAATTAAGCAGTGGTGGAAATCTGATCTTGATTTAGGTCACACAGACTATAGATTCAAGTAAATAAAGTATATAGTATTATTATCCATTCAAGCATCCATCCAATATTTTAATTAATTTCAATTAATAATTTAATTAATCTAATTATTTGATAAATTTGATCATTTAGTGAATAATTTTATTAATTAATTATTAGTTGATTTTAATTAATTTAATTAGGATTATTGAATTTTTAATTAATCAGTTTTCTGTTTTAAATATTTTTTAAAATATTTTGACTTAAAGTTTGTGAGTTTATTGTTGTTTTAACTGCTACTGGAAAAGACAGCAATACCCCCTAGGCATTTAATGCCGTTAAAGGAAATTAGACGGCAATACACAAATTTTAAGTAGTTAGCTTGTTTAGTATTGCCCGTGACAGATTTGAAAATATGGTATGCGAAGTGGTGTCTTCGCCAAAGTTCAGGTACACAAAGTGCACTTTACTCTTTTTTTTTGTTTGTTATTGATCATTCATAATAGTCAGATCTTCAACTCAAATAAATTATGATCATTAAATATAACAATACAAAAAATTATTATATATAGAAATCTAAGGTTCGATTCCCACCAACAAAATATTAATTTATATTAATACTAAAAATTATTATATATAAAGATTTAATATTCAAATTCTTCCACTAACATATTAAAATTAATACATATAATATTATATTGCACCATAAACAAATTATAAAAGATTAAAAGCAACTCGTGTTTTGCAGAGACTATAAGCTAGTAAAAATAAATCATGTATCACTCCAATACAAATTTGGGATCCATTTCGGATACTAATAGTATAATAGTATTGTTAGTTGCACTATAATAAAGTAAAAAAATTATTTTTTTTATTATATATTTACTATTCGTTCAATACTAAAATAAATTACCTGTATCCTGAATCCTGATACAGTGTACTTATCAGGATGCATCAATGACATGAAAATGAATGGTTACAGTTTCAGTAGCTGTGGACATTAATGCCTATGCCAGAACCATCAACTTAAAATTTTAAGTAATGTTGACAACATAGTTTTATCATTTATATTTTTCTTGTTTTTGTGAGACTTTAATATTTTAAATTTTATTATTTAAAAATGATATATTTACGATCTTTTCTAGTATTTTTTTTGGACCAAAACAATCTTTAAAGTGTATTTTATCAAAAAAAAAATTAAAGTGTATTTTTAATTTCACAGAGCACTGAACAACCTTAAATTATCCATTTTTAATTTTACGAACGCATTATAAAGTGTGCAGTCCATGATGGGCCCAACAGTGTGCTAGACCACAGTATCTTAGTATAGGTATGTAACAAGCCCATTAATCTGAAAATAGTAAATGCTGGGCTAGGATTGTCATTGTTATGGGCTATAGGGCCTGTGTTAATTGGACCAGGGAAAATATTTTGAACTTCAACTTCAGGCTCCGAGTAGTGTATATAATTATTTCCAAATTAATTGTCCTATTTAACTTTTTTAGTGATCAAATGGATCAAAATTTGACTGAAAATTACGAATATTATCTAACTGAAGAAAGTTATAAAAATATATCAATGAATAAATAATCGAATTTACTTCAAAATCTATATATTCATTCATATTGTAAGCTCAAATTTAAGCAATCCAGTAAGTCCTGACTTTCAGAAACTTCACTTCAATGGCTTTCTTCGAGCAAGAGACTGGCCCTGGTACTGTCTCAACTTTCCGTTTTGTCGTAAATAGTTCATGTCTTGTGTTATCCAAGTTGTTTTTGTTCATCCATATAAGGTGTAACATCATTTTGCAACTGCAATTTTGTTACGAAATCAAAATTTTCATCTTCTTATCCACAGAACTTAACAATTACAGTAGGATGCATTGCATGTTCATATTTCGGTGTACGTGGGACGAGTTTGAATTTTACCTATATCGTTAATATGTTGTTCTCATGATTGTTTGATTTGCTCAATAATAATTGTTACACATCAGGACAGTTCTAATATTCTCTGTGCTGCTGTTATGGTCTAACCCATGCAAGTGTCTTCTTCCTGTTTTATTCATAATGGAGGAATACTTTTATGATTTTTGTTGCTTAAAATCATTGTACTTGTAAATTGTGTTTATGTGTACTCTAGAAGAGACAATCCTTTTCTTCGGTTTAGGATTTATATGTATCATATCTTACTTATACATTATACCAGTAGCAATCATTGAATATGCCATTTTTATGCTTCTTGTTCTTTGGTCATATTTCTAATGTTGACATTTGATTTATATGCAGGTGGACTTTCTTTCTTTTGCCAAGAAAATTTTGATTTGGGCTCACCATGCATTTGAAAGATCTGGTTTGCATATCTTGAACCTACTGCTTGTCTGTATTTTATTCATTTTCTTGCTTTTGGGATTCATCAGTGGTCAGAACAAAATTAGCAAGAACTGGTCACGATCGTAGTTTCATTCTGTTGCGCTCTTATCAGCATTGCACATCTTAGTAATGCTGTCTGGGGGCTAGTACCTAAAAGTGGTGAAAGGTTTAGCTGGTTGTTAGTGCACTTCTTTGGAGCTTTAATATGGTTTACCTTGATAATATCAGTGCTAGTAAAAGGATCGAAAATTTTACAAGTTTTGGCTTCTTTTTGGTGGGGTTCATTCTTTCTTGCAGTTACAGCTAGAAACACAAATTATTGAGACTAATGCAGAGACGATAGAGCATGATAAATCAGCTAATGTGGCAATGCAGGTTGACAGGCTGGACATGAACATGCTGGCAGACTTGAGCACACTAGCAGACTTGAGTAACACACCACCACCTCACTTGTTACAAGCTAGCAACTAAGTTAGTTACATGTACAGAGATAGAAGATGTATATATAGATTTTCTATTAGATCTTAGCTTAGCTGTTAGCTCATGTATATAAAGCATTGTACAGATACATTTTACAATTTCAATGAAACAGTTTATCATTTTCACTTCATTTAGTCAATGCTTAAGTTCAGAGAAAGTTAAGATGGTATCAGAGCGAGTGTATACGTTCTTAATCTCCGGTGTAAACTCCGATGGTTAAACGTTGACGATCATATTTCTCTGATTTTTCTGGTGTTTGCTCCGATCATCTTTCAAAAGATCATTTCTCCGAATTCCGATGATCTATCTGAACTCAACGGTGAACTCGTTCTCTTTACATCGGTATTGATTCGTTTCTGTTTGATTCGTTTTCGTTTGATTCGTTAGTGTTTCTGTTTGTTCATCGATCATCTTTTCTAATTAATACAGATTACTTTGTTCTTGATCTGATTAGTACAAATTACTGTTTTGTTCTTGATCACTATATGTGTTTCTTGCTTGATTTCTGGAAATCATCACTTGATTCCGTTCTTTCTTGAACTCATTTTTTCTCGATCTTGATCTTTCTTTCGATCTTGATTTAGTTCATTCTGGAATTGTATCTGAATTTGCGTCTTTGATAATGTCAAATCAAGACGTTGCAAGTGTGTACTACATACATCCTTCTGATGCGATCACGAATCAATTAGTTTCTATCAAGTTTAATGGAACAGGATATACGAACTGGAAACGTTCTATGATGCTAACTCTGTCTGCTAAAAATAAGTTGGGATTTGTGAATGGAACAATTACTACTCCTAATGTTGATGATGAAGCATACTCTGCGTGGACTAGATGTAATGATCTAGTTACATCATGGATCTTGTTTAATCTGGATGAGAATATTGCTCGTAGTGTTTTGTTTCTCAAAACAGCTAGAGCAATCTGGAAAGACCTAGAAGATAGGTTTGGCTTTGTTTCTATGACTGAGATTTATTCTTTGGAACAGAAATTAGCTGAAATAACTCAAGGAAAACAGTCTGTTTCTGAGTTTTATACAAATATTAAGACTTTCTGGGATAGAATGGATGATGCAGATCCATTACTGAAATGTGATTGTGCAAATTGCACTTGTGAATTGAGTACTAAAGTTCAAAAGAAGGTGGATGAACGTCGTTTATTGCAGTTTCTGATGAAATTGGATGATTGTTACTCTGCTGTTAGAGGACATATTCTCATGATGATTCCTTCACCAACTGTTTCTCAAGCATACAGACTGATTGCACAGGAGGAAAATCACAAAGAGATGGCTAAGACTCATAATGATTCTATGGTTTTTCTGGCTAACAAAAGGTTTCAAGGTGCAGGGAATGGAAGGTTTCAGCATCAGCAGAATAATGCAACTTCTTTTACTGGTGGAACTAGAAAGCAAACTAAGCCTGGAGCAAATTATTATTGTACTCATTGCAAAGTACCAGGACACAGCATAGATCGATGTTTCAAGGTTCATGGATTTCCTGCAGGTTTTAAACCTAAAGATAAGAAGTTTGCAGCAGCTGTTTCTCATATAGCTGATGAAGATCATTCAGTTGTATCTCCTGATAACAGAATTGATGAAAATAATCATCACATTTCTACTGAACAATACAACAAGCTCATGACTCTTCTATCTGCACATCAAATTTCTAATACTGATGAGAATAATCAGGCACATTTGGCAGGTAAAATTTGTCTATTATCTGCACTTGGTACAGATTGGCTTCTTGATAGTGGTGCCACAGATCACATGACTCCTACCTTGGAAAGTTTCTTGTCATATGAAACTATCAATTCTACTATCACAATTCCAGATGGCACTAAGATTAAAGCTATGCATAAAGGATCAGTTGCTCTTAGAAATAACATCATACTAAAAGATGTTTTACATGTGCCAGATTTTAAGTTTAGATTTCAAGGATCTAAATTGAAGTCTGATTTTCTCTAATGATTCCTGTATGTTACAGGACCTTTCACAGAGTAAATGTCCAATTCTTCTTGGTAAACTGAAAGATGGACTCTATAGTGTTAATTCAGAAGCTGTTGCAAATCACAATATTGGAAAATTTGCTTTTGCTACTGTGACCAATGAAGTTCAGATTTGGCATCTTCGACTTGGACATATACCTTATCCACAGTTGAAGAAGATTTTTCCTTCTATCACTTCTAAAGATTCTCAGACAACAATTTGTACAGTATGTCCACTTGCAAAACAAGTTAGAGCTTCATTTCCTCATAGTAGTATTAAAAGTTCTGCTGTTTTACAGTTACTACATGTAGATTTGTGGGGACCTTATAAGGTCAAAACACATGCTGGTTGTTCTCAATTTGTCATTATTGTAGACGATTTTAGTAGGTATACCTGGGTTCAGCTCATCAAGTACAAATCTGATGCAGCATCTGTTATTGAGAATTTCATTTTGTATGCAGAAAAACAGTTTAAGTCTAATGTGATTTGTGTTCGTTCTGATAATGCACCTGAGTTGTGTGAAGGAAATTTAAAGAAATTTTTTCAGTCAAAAGGGATCATGCATCAAACTAGTTGTGCTTACACACCCCAACAAAATGGGGTTATTGAACTTAAACACATACATTTAATTGAAACTGCACGAGCTCTTTTATTTCAGTCCAGAGTTCCTGATAAATACTGGGGAGAATGTGTTCTTTGTGCTTGCTATCTGATTAATAGGATGCCCTTAGTGAGTATTCGAGATGCTACACCATATTCTTTGCTATACAGAGAGGATCCTGATTACAACAATCTCAAACCGTTTGGTTGTCTGTGCTATGTATCAACTCAAAAGGTACATCGAGCAAAAATGGATCCTAGAGCTTCAATGTGTGTTTTTATGGGATATTCACCTACGCAGAAAGGATATAAGGTACTTGATTTGTCCACACAGTCTTTGTTTATTTCCAGAGATATTATTTTCCATGAACTAAATTTTCCATATCATCATAAGACACAAAATTTAGAACCTAGCATTTTCTTGCCAGCTATTACTACATCATTATCAGTTTTTAGCACAGATCCTTTTTCACATGCTAATTCTGATAATTCATCTCATGATAATTCATCTCATGATAATACTGATAATTCATTTAGTTCCATACATTATCATTCTTCTGATAATTCTCAGTCTTCATCTGAATCCAATTCTCAATCACATTCTTCTGATCATTCTACTTCACACAATACACTTCGACAGTCTTCAAGAGTTAAAACTCAACCATCATATCTTCGAGATTTTTATTGTCACACAGCTGTTACTCCTCATCATACAGCTTTATTGTCTAAGTTGTCTGATATAACTGAACCTAAGAACTATAAAGAAGCATGTAAGCAGCCCCTTTGGCAAGAGGCTATGCAAAAGGAAATAAATGCACTGAATGAGAATCATACCTGGGATTTGGTTCCATTACCTCCTGGTAAGAAATCAATTGGCTGCAGATGGGTATATAAGGTCAAACTCAAAGCTGATGGTTCTCTTGAACATTGCAAAGCACGTTTAGTAGCTAAGGGATACAATCAACAGCTAGGAATAGATTACGAGGAAACGTTTTCACCAGTTGTCAAGATGAACACTGTCCGTTGTTTGATTGCATTAGCTGCTAGTAAAAATTGGTCACTTTACCAACTTGATGTGAATAACGCGTTTTTACACGGAGATTTATTTGAAGATGTGTACATGGATGTTCCTGAAGGCATTGCCAACCTGTTTAATTTGGTCTGTAAACTTCGAAAGTCTCTATATGGTCTACGACAAGCATCTCGTCAATGGTTTGATAAGCTTCTAACAGAGTTAATTGAGCAAGGTTTTACTCAATCGAAGAATGATTATAGCTTGTTCATAAAAAGGTCTGCAGATAAAATTACCATCATGGCTGTTTACGTAGACGACATCATCATCACTGGTACAGATAGTGCAGCTATTTCTCATATCAAAAATCATTTGAATGATACTTTTAGTATTAAGGATCTGGGCATATTGAATTACTTCTTAGGTCTTGAAGTGGATTATTTACCAAATGGTATTGCTCTTACTCAGTCCAAATTTACTAAGGAATTACTTCATGACTTACCATTTCCTTTGTTAAAGAAAGCTTCCACTCCTTTGCCACAGCATTTGAAGTTAACTGCAGAAACAGGTGATTTTATTCCTACTCCAGAGTTATATCGATCTTTAGTAGGGAAACTTAATTACCTAACAAACACTCGTCCAGATCTTAGTTATTCTGTACAAGTGTTGAGTCAGTTTATGCAAAAACCTAGAACTACACATTTAGATGCCTTGATTCATACTCTATCAGTCTATCCTATGTTTCTAATACTCCACATCAAGGCATCATTTTACGAGCTTCAGATCAACTTACATTACAAGCTTATTCAGACAGTGACTGGCCATGTCCAGATACTCGTAGGTCTATCACAGGTTACATCTTATTGTTTGTTAATTCACCCATTGCCTGGAAGTCGAAGAAACAAAATACTGTTTCAAGATCATCTTCTGAAAGTGAATACCGTGCAATGGCTTCTGCAGCATCTGAGGTAACTTGGACAATTCGTTTACTAGAAGAGCTTGGAGTTAGTAATCTCAAACCAGTGACTTTGCATTGTGATAATCAGTCTTCTATTTATATTGCTAAGAACCCTGTTTTTCATCAAAGAACGAAACACATCGAAATAGATTGTCATTTTACACGTGATAAAGTTCTTGAAGGTTTATTACAGTTAACGTATCTCCCTACTACAAATCATCTTGCTGATGTTTTCACAAAGATCCTACCTACACAGCAATTTAACAATCTTTTATCCAAGTTAGGAATGCTTTCCATGCCTTCCAACTTGAGGGGGGATATTGAGACTAATGCAGAGACGACAGAGCATGATAAATCAGCTAATGTGGCAATGCAGGTTGACAGGCTGGACATGAACACGCTGGCAGACTTGAGTAACACACCACCACCTCACTTGTTACAAGCTAGCAACTAAGTTAGTTACATGTATAGAGATAGAAGATGTATGTATAGATTTTCTGTTAGATCTTAGCTTAGTTGTTAGCTCATGTATATAAAGCATTGTACAGATACATTTTACAATTTCAATGAAACAGTTTATCATTTTCACTTCATTTAGTCAATGCTTAAGTTCAGAGAAAGTTAAGACAAATGTATTAAAATCTTGAAATCCTTGATGCAGTCACATGGCCGGTTAACTTCTTGCTTCTCTTATGTACATTGAGAAATATAAATCATTTTGTATATGATGATATGTTACGAAAGAGATTAACAGAACCTTTACTGGCTGAGGAATCTCAAGAAATTAAGGAGTAGCCAGTTAGGTCGGGCCAGCATTTTCAGCAAATTGGTGTTTTCTTGGGTGAGCCCTTTACTTTCCTTGGGTTCTGTAAAGCCACTGATTCCTGAAGACATTCCATATTTGACTACTGATGACCAGGCAATCGTAGCGAATGAGAAATTTGTGCATGCATGGGATTCACTTCTGGAAGAAAAAGGCTCAGACTGTAATAGAAATTTGGTTTTTTGGGCTATAGCAAGAAATTACTGGAAAGAAATGGTGTTTGTAGGGATCTGTTCTTTCCTAAGAACAGTATCCGTATCACTTTAATTTCTCCACACTACTAAAAATCTGTTAATAGACATCACCGTTTTTAACATCAATTAAAATAAAACCGATGTTAAAAGTCTTTTTAACATCAGTGAAAATAAAACCGATGTCTTTTAATCATTCAGACATCACTTCATTTGTCAACCGATGTCTAAACGTTTTCTTAAAAATATTTAGACATCACTTCATTTATGAACCGATGTCTAAATCTTTCAATTAAAAAATAAACGCGCGCTCTTTTCCCCCCTTAATTTTATTTTCCCCCTTTCTAAGTTTCATTTGCCCGGTCTTTGCCAAATCTATTCCCCCCTTAGCCAAAATTTTGTATTTCCCCCCCATCCCCCAATTCTATTACTACATTCAGACAAAATTAAACCAAAATAATTCATTAAAATTACTAAAAACAAAACCAATCTCTCTCTCTCGACAGACCTAATTAACCTCACCTCTCTCTCTCGACTCTCACCTCTCTCTCTCTCTCGCGACTCTCACCTCTCTCGACTCTCACCTTTCTCCACTCTCACCACTCTCTTTCGACTATCACCTCTCTCTCCACTCTCACTAGTTGTCTCTCCTCTCTCCCGACTCTCAGTTCGAAGCTCTGTCACTGCTCAAAGCTGCTCTCTCTCACACTCGAATCCGCTCTCTCTCACTGCACAAATCCGCTCGAAATCGATTTGTTCAAAGCTTGAATTAGTTCGATTTGTAAGTGGGTAAGATTGATTTTGTAATAAAATCTCGATTAGTTCAATTTCATTATAAATTGGGGGTTTTAAATCGAAACCCTAAGTTTTTAATTCATTTTTTTGTTTTAAATACAGGAGCATTAGATACAAGAAACATTTGTTTGGGTAAACATTAATTATTTTGATTAACTAATTTTTGATTTTGTTTTTTTTATAAAGGACCATTGTTTAAAGGAGCATTTTTTTGGGTAAGACATCTATGAAATGCATTGTTTAGTTCTTATATTACTTATTGATTGATTGTTTGGGTGTTTAATTATTTTTGACATTGTAAATTTCAGCCAAATGAATGTGTGTTATAGTGCAGAACAAGGTGTTAAACATTTATTAAGCATGTTAATAACACTGGTTTGGTGTCCTTTTACATGTTTGTGTTTAAGCTTGAGAGATACTTGATTATACATGTTTGCTTCTTGTACTTCTTTGGGTGATTTGAAGTCGACTTGATGGAATTTTTTTTTGTTACACATTGCAAATATTTAATTTGACAGTTTGCTATATTTTTC
Organism: Kitagawia praeruptora; assembly: GCA_037693485.1. NCBI lineage: Eukaryota > Viridiplantae > Streptophyta > Magnoliopsida > Apiales > Apiaceae > Kitagawia > Kitagawia praeruptora. The sequence continues at coordinate 5,685,960 of CM075350.1, forward strand.
TTTTGTTTAGGTTGATTTCTAGATGTGCAGCAATGAATTGTCCAGGACATTGTCTAATATTTGAAAACAGAGTACCTTCATACAGGGGTGAGATTTTTATTTCCTGTTGCTTTTTCTTGCAAATACGTTCGGGCTTTTATTTGTAATTTATAACTCTAGACGCCTTGCCAATATATAAATTTTAATGTACTTGTGTATGCTGCCACATGTCTATATGTTTTAATATTTAGAGGGTACTTTTGTATTTGGCTGTTTATAATTTTGCTTGGGTTCACCATTTATCCTTCTCCTCAGGTGCTTATTAGTTAGCTTCTGTTTAACAATACCGCTTTGATTATAAGCACATTAACTCTGTTCACTTGTGTTTGTGGTAGCCGCCATGGTCCTCTTTCTCGTTTCTTTTCCATTTATTTGTTTCTCAGTAATATGCTCCAGATCATTAGTCAATGCATAATGTGAAGCACCTGAAACCTCAAAAAGGCATAAAAACATTTATATTTATACATAAAGGATGCTAGTCCTTGTAAACTGCTAATGTATATGTAGTTGTATATGGCCAGCTTGTTTTTGAAATGTATTGGAAATTTAGTGGCATTTTCTATTCTTGTTTTTGGACCTCTCATTTCTTTTGAACTATCAAATTTTAATATTTTGGTCTGTAGTTGACAATGTCTTTTACCTAATACAAGTACAAAACTCAGTTCTATATACTATGCCTTGCCTTGACGATAGTGCGTATAGCAATTCATTTATTGTCTTCATTCGAGGTAAGTTACTTGAAATTCATGGCTTGTTTATGTTTATGTATATTAATTTAACCAGCCCAAAAGCTTAGATGTAATGTAGGTTGTTTATTTCTCTTTTGGTTTTGCACTTACTTGGAAGTTAATTGTGAGTTTAAATTATGCTTCAACTACAATACTGAAGTATACAAATTAAGTTATCAGGCAGTTGGGGATGTGGCTAGAAGCAAAGCTGATAATGATCCAAATATGTTTTCTCCGTTAATATATATTTTCTGGGCAGTTATATTTACTTTTTTGCTATGTTTATCAATGATTTTCTTTTCCTTCCTGCAGGGGGTACTTGAGCAAAAGCTTCAAAGTCACTTAAGTTCTTTTGGAATGACAGGGAATCTTGCCCTTCAGCCTATGTATACTTTATCAGGTACTCTACATTTTATATATTAATCTGTTTCGATCATTTAGAGAATAAGATATATTCTCTCTCTAGAATCTTCACTTAGGAATATAAGAAGCTATATGATACTTGCTGGAGTTCAGTTCATTGTGCACAAGGTTATCATTTTGATTGGGCACACTGATGAACCAGTTGGAGTATAATTTGCAGTACTGCTTACAGTATATGAATGCTGAGGTTTCTCATCCGGTGCGTCACTGGTGGTCAGAAGAGCAGGGTTGCATTTGCTAAGATAACCTTAAAAAAACCTCACATTATTTTGCTTGATGAGCCATCAAATCATCTTGTAAGTTCTATATTAGATGTTAATGTTACACGACTATCCTCGTTCTTTGAACATTAAACCTGTCAACTTTTGTATTTATTTAGGTATTACAGAATACAAATATTGATTTTCTCTACCTGTTCGCTCCTTCTTTAGTTCTTTGCTAACTTGTATTCGATGTACATATGTCTACTTCTCTGAATTAAATATTTCCTTTCTATAGCAGCTGCCATTGTCTTCCTTACAGGGAAAATTAATAAGCTATGCAAGTCTCTCGTCGATATAGGCCTACATACTTCACAATCTATCTCTGAGTAGGCAATAATTACTGATCATTCATCTCTAACTTGGTGATTCTATAATCTCTGATCTTTGTTTTGGCATGTAAATCTCTTCCTTGCCTCACCTTATCCCTTTGTAACACAAAATTATACACAAAATAAATACCTTATCACCTTATCCCTTTATAATCTCTGATCTTTGTTTTGGCTTCAGCAGTGCATTGAGATGGTCATGGTAGAGGTTTGTGATATAAGGTTTTGTTTCTGTATTTGCAAGGACATGGACTATAATTCTCAAAAAGTTGTTAATGCCTTCCAGTTATGCTTCATGCTAGATGCTTTCTGTTACATTTACATTTTAGTTGTAAGTAAGCTTTAAGGTATATGTATCCTAATAACCATCTCATTATTACTTGTTTATGCAGGTGGAGTGACTACTCTCAGTTGAACAAGGTTTGTTCCATTCACTTAAAATCTTTATATGCTCATGACAATGAAAATGACATCTTTATATGTAAGTGAAATTTATATGTTCCATTTATATGTAAATTCATGTGTTCTGATTTCCCATTTTAGTTGCATATGCGTTGCCCAATTGCTTCTGGCCGGGATATGGCAATTGGATCCTTTTTATGCTCGATGGTCCTTTTTATAAGTGCATTTTAACCAGTATTAAGTTTGGAACTCCTTCGGTTGACCTGTTTTATCAAATTGAGTGCTAACGATTAAAGGTAAACTTATCCTGCAGGTCACAAAAGAGTTTAAGAAGTTCTGTCCCGAGGCCATAATTTTTATACAAACATTACTTGTAGCAGCACTGGATGAAAAATCTGGAGCATACCAAGGAGAAATATTAGAGGATGGTTGTTGTGATCTTTGATTTGATTACCGCTAGAATTTTCTTCTAGATTTTTTTATTTATCATGGAAATACTTGGTTTTGATCAATCTTGATTATGTAACGTACAACTTTGTCATTTACCGAATTTAATTGTAGTCATTGATGTATATACTGAATTTTTTTATAATGATAATCAAGTTGTGGTTATTTTGATGCCTTATTTGAGTTTTAATTTATTTGAGTTTTCTTTGGTATAGATGAATGAATATAAATATATATATATATATATATATATATATATATATATATATGTATATATATATATATGCAAACATTGTCTAAAACCGATGTCTATGGGAGCTCAGACATCGGTTTTAAAAACAAGAAACCAATGTAATAGATATCTTTAACATTGTCTAAAATCGATGTCTAATGTGACATTATACATCCGTTTTCTTTATATTTATCGATGTTAATAAAAGATTAGACATCAATATTTGGGAAAAAACAGATGTCTATGTCGAATTATTCTATATGTGCTATATGTTAAATAACACCTAAGACCTCTAATATAACCATTCAAAAGCTAACCTCATGCAGTTAACCCAAGAAGAAGTTACCATAAACATCAGAAATATGTTTAAAACTGATGTATTATATGCTAATAGACATCGGCCAGAAACCGATGTCTAAACTTTCGACTTTAGACATCACCGACAAAGACATCGGTCAGGATTTTTCAAAGACATCGGCCAGAAACCGATGTCTATTAGCGTTTTTTTAGTAGTGCCATTATTACTATACGGGTTTGTTAATTACTCAAAATGCGAAACAAAATATACTAGATTGCATGCATGGTGCAATTTTAGTGGGGAGCATAGTTCTTTGCATGATTATTGAATCTTTTTCTCATAGGCACTTCTATTTCAGTTCAAGAAGGTTGGAATGAGGATGAGATCAGCTTTAATGGTAGCCGTTTGATCAAAAACTGTGAAGGCTTTCTAGTTTAGGAAAACGAAGACATTCCACTGGAGAGGTTGTGAATTACATTGCAGTTGAAGCTTATCGGATGGGGGAATTGTAGAGCTCGGAAACGTTTTACACAATTCTATATATAAGAGTTTTCAGAAAACTAACACACACATATGAGCCAAAGCTCGTTTTGTATTATATTGAAACTGCAAAGTACAATGTGAAATCACTCAATGATTAACATGAGTGTAGAAACAAAATAAATAGATAAACATTAAGTAGCGAACAAGAAACAACCTTCCTGTTTTATCTCGACTACTATAATTATTTCCTGATCAAAGGTAATCAATCATGATATGGTCTTGCTGTCTAAAAGATTTAGTCAGCAACTTTATTTAGGTAACTAATTAAATAAAGCAAGTTTAGATTATATTCCAACAAGCTCCCCCTAATCTAAACTTGGTTGCAAATTCTTCACACCTAGTAAGTCACGCATTCCTTCAAATTTTACTCTGGATAACGCCTTGGTTAAAACATCAGCTCGCTGCTCCCCTGAGTTGACATGTTTGAGAACAATTTCACCCCGTTCTACACATTGGCGTATGAAATGGTAGCGTATGTCTATATGCTTGCTCCTACCATGGAAAACTGGGTTCTTTGCCAAGTCTATTGCTGACTTGTTATCAACATAGAGTACCACTGGATCAGCCTTCAAATCTGTTATCTGTCTTAACAATTTATACAACCATATTCCCTGACACGCGGCTGCTGTTGCTGCCATAAACTCAGACTCACACGAAGACAATGCCACACACTTTTGTTTCTGTGAAACCCAAGTAACAAGATTTTCATTTAAATAGAATTCCATACCTCTTGTCGACTTCCTGTCATCTAGATTACCAGCTAGGTCGCTATCTGAAAAGCCTGTCAATAGATAGTTTCCTTCTCCTTTAGTGTAGACCAAACCATAATCAAGAGTTCCGTTAACATAACGCAGAATACGTTTTGCTGCAGTCAAATGTAGTTCTGTAGGTCTTTCCATGAACCTGCTTACTACTCCAACAGAGTAAGCAATGTCGGGCCTAGTAAAAACAAGATATCTGAGACCTCCCACTATGCTCTTAAACTGTGTTGCATTAACTGTTTTTCCTCGCTCATCTTTGTCAAGCTTCACCATGGGATCCATAGGGTACTTCACTGAATTACATCCCTTCATTCAAGACTTCTCCAATATTTTCTTAGCATATGCAGACTGCTTAATTTTAATGTATCCATCTCTTTGATCAACTTCCATGCCTAAGTAATATGACAACCTTCCCATGTCACTCATCTCAAACACACTGTTCATCTCTTTCTTAAACTTGCTTATGTTTAAGACACTAGTGCCAGTGATTAGCAAGTCATCGACATAAACTGCAACTACTAACACTTCTGCTCCCTCCCGCCTTGTATAAACCGCATGTTCATATGGACAGTTAACAAAACCCAGCTCCTCCAAACACTTACTGAGTCGAGCATACCAAGCTCTGGGTGCCTGTCGTAAACCATACAAAGCTTTATTTAGCTTATAAACCTTGTACTCCTGTCCTTTCTTGACAAATCCCTCCGGATGCACTACATAAACTTCCTCCTGTAGTTCTCCGTTCAAAAATGCAGACTTAACATCTAGATGATGTACTTCCCAGGCATTTTTAGCTGCAAGTGCAAGCAATAACCTCACAGTCTCGATTCTAGTAACAGGAGCAAACACTTCTTCATAATCAATGCCTCTTTGCTGCACATAACCCTTGGCGACCAAGCGTGCTTTATGCTTTATCACTCTACCATCAGCATCTTTCTTTAATTTATAGACCCACTTTAACCCAATTGCTTTACTCCCATGAGGCAACTCAGTTAACTCCCATGTATTGTTCTGTTCGATTGCCTTTACTTCTGTTTCCATTGCCTTCTTCCAATCGTCTTCTTCTGCAGCTTGTTTGTACGAAGTAGGTTCATCAACAATGGTTGCAAGCATGAGCTCTTCATCTAGCAATTCAATCTCAGAAGTGTCATCATACACATCACTTAACAATCTCATCTTCACAGGTGTGTATTCAGACCTTTTAGAGTTTTCAGACACTAAACTCGCAGTACTAGACTCTCCACATCTTGAGCTTCCACCCCCACCTTCAGTATGTGTTTGACTCTGTGAATGAGAATGATTACGGTGCACATGTGTAGGTGTTGACACAGGTGTTGACTCCGATTCTGAATACTCTCCCCCCGAATTCCTATCAGTTTCTATTGTTTCAAGTTCATCCATTGTCATACCCATCACAGTGAGTGTACTGGTCGTATTTACACCATTCTGTGGTTGCAGTTCCCAGGTCCAGCTTCTATTTTCTTCGAACACAACGTCCCGACTTACATGTACAGAATTGTTCTTTGGATCATACAAACGATGAGCCTTTGTGCCAGGCTCACTTCCCAAATAAATCACAATCTTACTCCGATTATCCAACTTCCTAGTATACACTCCAGGAAGTTTCATGTGAGCAACACACCCAAACACCTTGATATGCTGCACATTTGGCTTTCTTTTCTTCCAAGCTTCATAGGGAGTTCTTCCTGTAATTAATCGTGTAGGCAACATATTCAGTATATAGACGGAATGTCTCACAGCTTCTCCCCAAAAACTAGAAGGCAATTTCATTTCTTTAAGAAAACTTCTTGTCATAGCTACAACCGTTCTGTTTCTTCGCTCCACAACCCCATTCTACTGTGGCAAATATGGAGCTGTATAATGCCTCTGAACTCCAGTCTCTTCACAATATTTTTTGAAATCATTTGAACAGAATTCACCTCCTCGATCTGTTCTGAAAACTTTCACTTTCAACTCAGGACTAGTCTCAACTGATTTTACGAATTTTCTAAACACCTCAAGTGCCTCGTCCTTAGTTTTCAAGAAGTAAACCCACATATACCGACTATAATCGTCAACCAAAAGAAGAAAGTATTTGTTACCTGCAGGTGTTGGTGGGTTAAAAGGACCACAAATATCCCCATGTACTAACTCAAAAGTTGCTTTAGCACTGAAGTTTGATTGGTCTGGGAAAGGCTTCCTGACTTGTTTGGACATCAGACAGCCTTCGCAGACTTTCTTTGGTTGCTTTAGTAACGGCAATCCATGGGCCATTTCTTCCTTGGACATGAGAATTAATGCTGGAAAATTCACATGCCCAAGACGTGAATGCCATAAACATGTTGTTTCTTCCGTTTTTGTCAGCAAACACGTCCCCATTGTTCCTTCAATCTCAATCTTGTACAGCCGGTTTGTAGTGCGTTTCACTTTCATCAGTAACTTTCCCAGTTTATCATGAACCCACAGAAAATCTCCTTGTAGAACAACCTTGTTTCCCTCCTCTGATAGTTGTCCCAGGCTGATAATATTATTACAGAGGGACGGAATGTAGTATACTTCTTGTAAATATCTTACTTCACCATTCTTGCAGTTTAGGGGTATTGATCCTTTTCCCTTGATTATCACTGTAGAGCCGTCCCCAAACTTTACCTCTCCAGTCACACTTTCGTCCAATTTGTTAAACTTAGACCGTTGCCCTGTCATATGGTTACTCGCTCCATTATCGAGGTACCAAACGTTCGAGTCAGTATATCTCCCTTTGTTCTGTCTTAATTCTGGCACCACTATTCTCTCTTCGTTCAGCATCATACCCTTCTTATCATCTTCTTCACACTTAGCCAACAGAAGTGCAGGTTCTTCACTATCTTTGTCCATCTGTGCTAAGTTTACTTCTATTCCCTGTTTTGGTTTTCGACAATCCGCCATAAAATGACCAAACGCATGACAATTATAGCACTTCATGCGACTTTTGTCACGCCCCCAACGTCCACGTGAATTTGAAGGTCCATTTATTCCTCCCCTATTTGACGTCTCTGCCACTCCTCTCTAGTAAGTAAAAGCTTCATCTCATTCCCTTCCTTCTTCAACCATTCTTTCTTTGTCAGTAATAGTTGATCACTTTTAACCTCAGTCTGTCCTTTCAGCCGTTCCTCATGTGCTTTGAGTGAACCAATTGCCTCCTCTATAGTCATCGTCTCAAGATCTCCGAATTGCTCTATTGTAGATGCAATTTGTAAGAATTTTGATGGAACTGCACGAAGCAGTTTTTTCACAACGTAGGATTCACTCACTTTTTCTCCCAGGGCACGAATATTTGACACGATTCCATTCATTTTCATGTAGAAATCTTCGAGTGGATCACTGTTTTTCATACTCATCACTTCAAACTCTGCTTTCAAGGTTTGAATCCGGGCTTTCTTCACTTTGTCTGCGCCTTGACACAAAGTCTTAATCGCATCCCCTGCTTTCTTTGAAGTCTTTTTCTCAGCCAATGATAACAACACCTCCTCGGGTATCGCTTGATAGATCATGACAAGTGCCACCTTATCGATCTTGCCATCAACTACAGCCTTTGGATCGCTAGGTTCAATGGCATCCCACACACCATGTGCTTGCATAAACACCCTCATCTTCAGAGACCATGTAGTATATTTCTCTCTTGTCAATGTTGGATAACTCAAACCAACAGACCCCTTGAGTTTATTACCTTCCATCGTAACTGTCTTCAATATATCAAATCACGTATAAGCTTCAAAGCTCTGATACCAAATTGTAGAGCTCAGAAACGTTTTACACAATTCTATATATAAGAGTTTGCAGAAAACTAACACACACATATGAGCCAAAGCTCATTTTGTATTATATTGAAACTGCAAAGTACAATGTGAAATCACTCAATGATTAACATGAGTGTAGAAACAAAATAAATAGATAAACATTAAGTAGTGAGCAAGAAACAACCTTCCTTTTTTATCTCGACTACTATAATTATTTCCTGATCAAAGGTAATCAATCATGATATGGTCTTGCTGTCTAAAAGATTCAGTCAGCAACTTTATTTAGGTAACTAATTAAATAAAGCAAGTTTAGATTATATTCCAACAGGAATTTCCCATGCACGGCATGGTGTGCTGCAGTGCAATTACTTCTTGCAAGTGGTGTTCTTTTTGTAGTTGTGGGGACTAGAGTTCTTCCAAGTTTAGTCCCGTTATTCATCTGTGGAATTCTAAATGTGCCATTTGCAAAAATACTTCAAACCTATCATATGCAGTTTATGACCGTGCAAGACCAATGACTTAGGTCAACGTCTGAGATCCTAAATAATATGAAGATCATCAAGTTACAGTCATGGGAAGAGAAATTCAAAAACCTGGTTGAGTCTCGTCGAGATAATGAATTCAAATGGTTGTCTGAATCTCTGTTTCAAAAAGTTTATGGTACTGTACTGTAATTGATGTCTCCTACAATTGTATCTTCGGTCGTTTTCATTGGGTGTGTACTTTTCAAGAGTGCCCCCTTGAATGCAGGAACAATTTTCACAATTTAGCATGAGCTTTCGCCAAGAATATCCCAGAAAGCTATATCACATAACAAGAATACCTCAAATCACTGATGATGACCATAAATACCCGTCTATTACGCATTTCATATGAGAGTAATAGGGTTACGCATTTGATATTGAGGTAACTAGTATAGATTTTTTTTATCTATTATACATCTGGAGAATGGGTAATAGGGGTTACCCATTTTCCAAATGCGTAATAGGCTTCCCTGACAAGTATATTACCCCTCTTCCAAATGCGTAATATGTATAAAATCTATTACTGCTTTCCCGAATGCGTAATAGAGAGGTATTTATGGCCATCATCCATGATTTGCGTTATTCTCGTCAGTTTTATTAAAAAATGGGGTATTTATGTCATTCTTTCATTTAGCAGTCAGAACCCGTGAGAGTGATACTTGAGGCTCTTTCTGTAACACCCGAGAGATTTGGGACTTTAGTTCAGTTTATAAGGCAAAAGTACTACTACTAATTACACCAACAAATCATGATCTTTTGGGGGCCTATGGTGGGCTTGTGGACTATCCAAGTTGGTTGCAATTGGGCTAGTATGCTTTGACTTATTTCGGATTCGGAATCGGGACTCGACATGATTTTCGAAAAAGACTCGGGATTTGACCCGAGTTGTCACATATGGTAAATATATATTGAGTTAAAAAAATGTCTTCTTAGTAATTAAAGGAATGTGGTAGATCACTCGAATTTCGAGGACGAAATTCTATTAAGGAGGGAAGAATATAATACCCCGTAATTTTATGGGCTTAGTTATTCAATTTTGTTTTTTCTTATGTTAGTATATAAAATTTTGTTTTTATTTATTTGTTTTACAAATATACTCCCTCTTTTTCATCTATTTCTTTACATAAAAATTGCGTATTTGACACGTATTTTAATGTGCATTTTGAGAATAGTTCTATAACTTATTTTTGATATTTTCTTTTTTTGTATAAAAATAGGATTGTTCTATTTTTATACAAAAGAAAAAAGAAAATATCAAAAATAAGTTATAGAACCATCCTTAAAATGTACCTTAAAATCCATGCCGAAAACTGATTCGCAAATGTAAACTACTCAATGAGACGGAGGGAGTATGTGTTTGTTTAAGTGGATAAGTATTGTTGTGTTTAAGTTAATTAATGGATGGATTAGTGATCAACTTGAAGACCGTATTTTCAGGTAGGTTAGTTTTTAAATTAAATAATAGTTTTAGTATTGTTGTGTTTGAGTAATGCTAGGTACCCTAAATTGGTACCAAAATATTACTCCCAAATGATGTGGCAATGCTTACATGGCATGGTGGAAATTTTTGATTGGGTGGTTGGTGTGAATGCAGGCGGGTCCACTATTATTACAACCAATTAAATTGCTACACTTGGCATTTGGGAAAATTTTTCGGTACCAATTTGGGGTACCTAGCATTTTCCATAGTTTTATCTACATGGCCTTATATACAAACTAGTTGATAAAGCCGCGCTTCGCGGCGGCGTTACAATATTTTTTAAAAAATTCAATACATTTACGTTATAATATAATATTAATATTAAATTTAATAATTAAATAATCTGTTCTAATGAATCAATTTCTTTTTTAAATACGATTCTTTCGATTGAGCTGCTCTCTCGTTAAAATCAAAATTCCAACTTTAACATATATTATAAAGATTTATATAATATTTTTTATCCATAATATTGAACCGTAAAAATAAAAAAATTATGACTTGTGTATCAAATTCTAATAGCTAATACAATCTTTTATAGCGAGCCGTCTTCCCGTTAAATACGTTTAGACCCGCTCTTATTTGAAACCGAAATTCTAACTTCATTATATAAAGAGATTAAATTCCAATTTTTATATTCTTTAAACTTTCATAAAATATTTATGGAGTTTTAAAAGATGAAAATACATCTTATATTTTCTGTATATTATAGATATTCTTGTATTTATTTATAGTTTTCACATGGGAATGTCTTTATGTTATGTTAACATATCAAAAAAAAATTTATACGAAGACTTTTCGTTACGGGAATAATATTACAATTATGGATATATTTTTGTAATGCAAGTATAATTTAACTTGTATAATAAAGTTAAAATAAAGGACTTCTAGGGAAAAAGGTGTATAGTTTTAAAAAATCGTACAAGACGCCTCCACCGTCCTCATATTCTACTTTCAATAAAACATTTTATTTTATGTATTACTTATATATTTAAACATCTTTTATACGGTCTTATCTAATGAACCGTTTTCTTGTTAAACACGGTTATTACTATTAATCCTCTATTTCGTTAAAGACCAAAAACCTAACTTTTACAAATATTGTTTGTATGATAACGTTTATCCATAAATCAAATCCTAAAAATAAAATAAAATTTATAACATCAATATAATATTTTAATAGGTGGTACAATCTTTTATAGTGAGCCGTCTTCCCGTTAAACACGTTTCGAGCCGCTCTCGTTTGGGATTGAAATTTCAACTTCATTACATATTATTGATGATACTTATCTCACACAAATTTTTTTTTACCATAAAATCAAAACCTAAAAAATAGAATGAATTCCAATTTATACTTTCTCTAGACTTTCTAAAATTTTTGGAGTTTTAGAAATTCCAATAGAACTCATATTCAACTTCCAATAGAACTTTTAAAAATAGAATGAACTCCTATTCTACTTTCAATAGAACTTTTAATCGTACGCCTTATAAATACTTATTATACTTCCAATAGATTTTCTAATCATATGTATTTCCTATAAATTCGAACTTTTCTCCTCTATAAATTCGAACACATATTCTACTTCTAATATGTTAATTGATTTTTTTTATATTTATTAGTGTTTAAATTCTAAAATTCTAGAAAATTAGAAAAACATATTGAGATAATCTTAGAGCGCCACCTAAACTTCCGCTATCCTTTGGGATCGAAATTCCAACTTCATATTAGATGATACTTATCTCACACATATTTTTTTTCCATAAAATCAAAACCTAAAAAATAGAGTGAATTCCAATTTATACTTTCTCTAGACTTTCTAAAATTTTTGGAGTTTTAGAAATTCCAATAGAACTCATATTCTACTTCTAATAGAACTTTTAAAAATAGAGTGAACTCCTATTCTACTTTCAATAGAACTTTTAATCGTACGCCTTATAAATACTTATTATACTTACAATAGAACTTCTAATCATATGTCTTTTCTATAAATTCGAACTCTTCTGCTCTATAAATTCGAGCACCTATTCTAGTTCTAATATGTTAATTGATTTTTTTTATATTTATTAGTGTTTAAAATTCTAAAATTCTATAAAATTAGAAAAATATATTGAGACGATTTTAGAGCGCACTAGTAGAAAAAGGGCCTATAGCGTCGGTCAAAATATACTTTTAGCATCGGTCAAGTGGCGTAGTATATGCAGGCGACACTATAGGTATGGGTCTGTAGCGTCGGGTATTTAGGCGACGCTTAAAGTAGTCATAAGCACCGGTTAACTGAAATGCCGACACTTTAGGTGTAGTAATAAGCGTCGGTTAATTGAAATGCCGACACTAAAGGTATAGTCATAAGCGTCGGTTAACTGAAACGCCGATGCTATAGATATAGGCATAAGCATCGGTTACCTGAAACGCCGACGCTATAGGGATAGGCCTATTGTGTCGGTTAACAAAAATCACACATTAAATTAACTTGTAACTGCATTTCCTTAGTAATTCCTCCTTTTAAGTTCCCAAAATGAGCTTCACATAAAATATCATAATGCTCGAACATTACACTCTCAGCAATACTGAAGTTGCCCGTTTAAGGCAGATCCGTGCATTAAGAAGCTACATATTACAAGTCATCCCACATGCCCACACATACATATATTAAGCTAAATGCTGACAAATGGACAAATTAAAGAGTAAACAATGAAGCACATCAACCCTATGATATACATTATGACATAAAAACAGGGACTTCGTCAATATACATTATGACATCAGAAAAATAATTACACAAATCAAACAGGGCCTTCTTTGATTTACATTATGATATCATAAAATACAATATCGACTAAATTATTTTCTCAGACGCAAGGTATCAGACCTGGTAAACTAGCATTTGCGTGCTATGTCAAAAACATCATAAGATCGTCTCCAGTTGAATTGAAGTAATGATAGATAATAGAACTTAACAAAGTAACGAATTACAACTAAAGTCAGACTCGTATCTTCATTGTCTATACATTACAAAACAGATGGATAATTACAGTGAGAAACATTCATATGGGCAACCAAGCATTCACTAATTACCAAAACAAAATATAACACACAATTTAAAGTATCAGTTCCATATTTCTCACTAGTGCCATTGAGTTTGGTTAATAGAATAGTATTAGTCTAAACATACCACTACTTAAGAAATATTAGAAACCAGAAATAATGAGAATGAGTTTGAAAGAACTTACGACAGAATAAGATGATAGTAGAGAGCTAGAGGCAAGTACAACTAGAGTGAACAAGTTTTTTAGAATCAGAAATGCGTGAATAAGATGATATCCCCGAACTAATCGTCATCATCACATAATAGAAGAATGATTAAGACGATTGTGTAGAAAGTGTACTATGTAGTAGTGCGAGAGAGAGAGAGAGAGAAAGAGAGAGAGAGAGAGAGGGGGAAGGGGAAAGAGAGTACCTAAATCAAATTAAGATTAAGAATGAAGACGCTGTTTCTAATTAGAGGAACTTGTGTACTGAAGATGCTCAGTTTCGTTTTTTGTTGATTGAGTGAAGAGGTTGAGTAATTAGGGCTTGCACAACTCTGAAATTGGGGATCGGGTGATTTTACTGTAGGTGACTAATAAATAATTATTGAGTTGAAGTGTTTTTAATACTTTTTTTATGTGCCTTATGTAAAAAGATATGTAAAAAGATAAACGTGCATATTTGTCTGATGTATAAATTTATAATATTTATTAATTGATATAATACAAAATTTCAAATTTTTTAAAAACTTAGTTACATAAAAGTGTAATTTTTTAATAATATAATTAATATACTGAATCATGATCTAGATATAATTGTATCATAAATAATGGTTCAAGATATATAAGTAGAAATGAATACATATTATTTTTTTGTGTAATGAAAATATTTAAACACAACTATTTATAAAATGTTATTTGATTTGTATAAATTTTATTTCAATAATATTATTCAATTTAATTTTTTTAATAGAATGGTATAATATAAAATAACATATTATTTGTATAATTATTTGTATAAAAATATTATTTTTATATAATTTAGTTTTTTTAATTATTATACTTTTAGCGTCGGTTGAACAAAGATCGACGCAAAAGGGTTAGTTTTAGGTGTCGGTTGTTTATGACCGACATTAAAAGATCAGTTTTAGGCGTCGGTTGAGTAAGACCGATGCTAAAGGGTCGGTTTTAGGTGTCGGTTGAGTAATGACCGACGCTAAAGGGTCCGTTTTAGGCGTCGGTTGAGTAAAGACCGACGCTAAAAGGTTGGTTTTAGGCGTCGGTTGTTTATGACCGACGCTAAAGATCTGTTTTAGGCGTCGGTTAAGTAAAGACCGACGCTAAAAGTTCAGTTTTAGGCGTCGGTTGTTTCATGACCGACGCAAAAGGTCCAACACAAATGGCAATAAGCGTCGGTTAAGCTATCAACCAACGCCTAAAGTATGTATAGGCCACGGCTCTCTATTTAACCGACGCTAAAAGACAGTTCTGTACTAGTGGCGCCACCTAAGCGCCCGTGTATCCTCCTTTATATATATATATATATATATATATATATATATATATATTGATGATTGATTGATTGATGATGGTAGCTACGTGTTTCTTAAGTCGAACAGGTTAAGAATTAAGGAGTCCTGAGTCAAGTACAGTTTGTTGTTTCTTGTCATTGTATTGTTCAATTTTATATAACTAGCTTATAACCCGTGCAACGCACGGCTCCTTTTTTAATATCTATAATTATATTAAAATTTTAAATTTTATATGTTATTAATTTATATATCAATTTTTTGTTAAAAAATTGATACATATAAGATTTTATACGTTCGATTTAATATTTGTATTCTATCTTGAATTCTTAAAATTTGATTTGAACGATTTTACAGTCCATGTGAAATTAACAAAATAATGTTTAATTGATTGATGGTGTAATTATTATTTTCAAATCAAATCAACGCAGAATCAAACACAAGTTGAATTTATTCGATTTTTTGCGTTGAAAATTCTATTGAAAATTTTGTTGAATATTCAACCAAATTCTATTAGGCCTTAAAAGAATTTGACGATTTTTTGCGTTGAAAATTCTATTCGATTTAGAAAATTTACTTATATTTAGTTGAATTTATCAAAATCATTTTCAGTATTGAATATACTTCTACTAACAACCAAATACAGGTTTTAATATTAGAAAATAACGATTTCCATCTTTTGATTTTAAGACCTAACGATCTTTTTTATTTTGGTATATAATAGAAATTTAATGTTATTTACATAATAATTAAATTGGTCTCCTTATTAAGTTTTAACTTTTTTTATTTTAGACTTTTTTAAAATCCAGGTCTAATATAACTTCTTTTAACTTATAATCTTTTTATACAATAATTATTTTTTATATAGTATAATTTTGATCGTCTATTTTTTAAAAAAATTTATATCCAACGGTTGAGATTGTTTTGGCAACGACAAATTATCATAGTATCAAAATTTTGGATAAGATATCTTCTACAATTATTATATATATAAAAATTTTAATTAAAATATTGAAAATCATATAGATTTTGAGATAATCTAGAAGAATTTAATACTTATAAAAATGTTTATTAAAAATACTAATTAAATTTGATGAGTTAAAATATTTTAAAAAATATTAATTATGATGTGCTAAAAGCTTCTTAGTTTCCTTTGTTTTAGGCGTACACAGAGCCCCAAAAGGTCATATCTACGAACATAGAACATATTAATTAAAGCTGGAGTTAAATACTTTAATACTATAATAATTTTCTCATAATTAAGCGAGAGATTATACATTAATATTACATACTGTATTGGACTACTGGTGGGAATAGGAGGTAGGTCAATAAATACTCTTCTAGTATAGTTCTGACCTATGCTAATACCTATTATTATTTCTCTTACTCTTATTATATAATACTCCCTCCGTTCCTCATGGTTCTTTACATGGGGGATGGACACGGAGACCAAGAAAATGTGTAAAAAAAGAGTAAATTTAAATGAAAAGTGGGTAAAGTGGTGGGACCTATTAATTTTTAATTATAGATTTGAGATAGTGGAGGAAAGTAGTGGGTGTAATAGTGTTTTTTATTGTTAAATATATGAGATAGTGGGTGTAATAATGGGAGAAACTTACTATTTTTGGAATGTAAAGAAATGAGAGGGACACCCCAAAATAGTAACTGTAAAGAAATGAGAGGGACAGAGGGAGTAGGATATAATTTGTGCTCTATTTTGAATTATTAAAATTTGATTTTGATAATTTTATAGCATGCATGAAATTAACAAAATAATCTTTAATTTAGTGATAATTTAAAAATTATTTTCCAATTAAAAATTTAATATTAATAAAATAAAATAAATAAAATTTAATTGTGTCATTTTTTAATTATATCCTTTTCATATTATAATTTTTTTAAAAAAAATTCAATTCTATTACGACTTTGCTAGATTATATCCTTTTTAAATTATATTTCCTTTTTAATATGATATACACATATCATCAACAAAAAAACAGTGCACATCCTCCGAATTTATTGGCATAATGTATGTTTCTCTTCCATGGCTTCTTAAAATGTTACCGACTTCAGGATGGTGAGCCCTCGCAGAATGTTTCCCAGGGAGACAAACATATAAATCCTTCGGCTTTAGTTCATATATAGATTTTTGATAGAATAATGTAATTATAATTGTATTAGGATTTTTTTCCCCTTGTATTTATAGATTTTTGATAGAATAATGTAATTATTATTGTAATAGGATTTTTTTTCCAATTCATTGTAGACATCTTTTTTATTTGTCTATTTGTAATTGATTTTATTTGTTTATACATATTTTATTTGTTTACTAAATTAAAGATATTTTTAAATTATATTTATTTCTAATGATGAAGAAAAAAACAAATCGATGAAGAAATGGTATTATAGTAAATTAACAAAGTGAAAATTATGAATAAATATATAAGGATATAATTTATAATCCAATGAATGACTTTTAATCCAACGGATCATATGCTTTTGGTAGTACAGCGACGACGACCAAAACTTTGGATAAGATATCCCTTATGCTTATAGCTTATAACTAGGGCTGTAAATGAACCGATACACTCGTGAACGGTTCGGTGTTCGATTCAAAAAAAGTTCGGTTCGAGTTCGGTTCGATTCACAAACGAGTCGATCTTGAACATGATTTTAAGGATCGATTTATAAACGAGCTGAACTTGATCACGGTAAAGTTCGACTCGATAGCTCGCGAACAAGTTCGATTAACGTGCTCGTGAACATAGCTCGTGAACATGCTCGTAAACATAGCTCATGAACATGTTCGTGAATAAGTTCGATAATTGAGCTCGTTAACATGCTCGGTATACGAGTTCATTAGCGGTTCATAAACAAATTCGATAAATAATCTCCTATATGTTAGTGCAAGCTTCAAATTTTTAAATGATTAAGTTTTAATAACTAAAGTTTATTTATATCAAATAATTACATTTCTTTGCCCTTTATTTTTAAATCAAACTTTGTTTGTTTTTTGGAACTGGAGATGTGAGAATTTTATTGGTTGATGATTTATTATTATTTGTAGTGCTGAGACAAAATTTTAATTATTTAATTTTGGACTTTTTATTTTTTTAATATTAGATTTTTGTATACAAAAATAACGAAATAAACTTATGAGTTGTTCAAAAGTGAGCTCGTAAGCGTAAGTTCACCAACAATGTTTAAGATTTATTCGTGAGCATAATTACATGAACAAGCTTAATGAGTTGTTCGAAAGTAAAAGTTCGTGAGTAAACTCATGAGACATGTTCGTGAGCTGTTCGCGAACAACATTTTATCTTAACGAACCAAGCTCAAACACATTATTTGGCTCGATTCAAGTTCGAGCTCGAGTTCGAGTTCAATAATTTCTTAACAAACGAGCCATGAACATTTTAGAGTTCGGCTCGGCTCAGCTCATTTACACCCCTACTTATAACCCGTGCAATGCACGGTTCCTTTTTTAAATTTTAAAATAATTTTACTTTTTTTAATTTTATATGTTATTAATTTACATATAAAATTATTGTTAAAAAGTTGATAATACATAAGATTTTACACTTTCGATTTAATATTTGTACTCTATCTTGAATTATTAAAATTTGATTTGAAAGATTTTACAACCCACGTGAAATTTACAAAAAAAATCTTTAATTTAGTGATAGTTTAACAATTATTTTTCGATTAAACCTACTCAGAAACAAATAAGAAAAGAAATTGGCGCTTTTTTACATTGAAAATTCTATTCGATTTATGAATTATACTTATAATTCGTTTTGATTTTCAAAATACCCTTGTTATTATTTTAAGATAGTTCTACTAATAATAAAATACAATTTTAATAATAAGTGTATGAGAGATTTTGTCAAAAACTGTAATAACCGCGAATTTTCGATTAATATTTTTCTACTCGATATTTAAATTTTATTTAAGAGCGATGCACTAGTATATTTTAATTAGCGCATTTTTTTATTTTAAAATTTTATATATTATATGTAAGAATATATTATTATAATTATTTATTTATATTTATTTGGTATTTACAAAAATCAGGAAAATTTAGGAAAATAAGATTTTAATTTTTGGATCGAATTTATTTTAGAAAGCGAAATTAGAGTTCCGTTTTAATTGGCCCTCAACGGAGAAACAGAATGATACATGTTAGTGTTAATATTAACTGAGACGGGTGTGGAGCTCAAGGAGACAACAATTGCAGCGCACGCCATAGTCTTCTTTTCAGAAAACTTAATTTGTTCCATACCTCACTTTCTCAGCCCATACGTTTTTGTCTTTTTGGAATCAATAATTAGGGAACCCGACCTCCTTTTATATACAAATAAGAGGGATTTATATCACTCTCTAAAAACAACACCAATCATTTCCTTTTCCTGTCAAACCCGACTACTCCTCTTTAATCTAAAACCTCGACCTTATATTCATAAAAACCGAACAAAACCCAGGTAGTTTCATTTTTCTCTTCTTTCTATCTATCAAAACTGACTACTATCCTATCTCTTTTTAAATACCCGGTTTATATTTTCTTAACAAAGCAAAAATCACAAGTAGTGATCTCATTAAATTTTCGTTTTGTCTTGGTTGTCGATTCGCTGTTACGTTTGTATGTCAGTTTCGTGTTTAGCTTTCCGATTGGTAGGTTCGAATTGATAGTAGTGTTGAATGGTTAAATCAATTGTTGGGTTTTGGTGTTGTCGGAAAACGAGAGAGGGGGGGCGGTCGAGAGGAGTATAGTGAGAAGAAGAGAAGAGGTTATGGTGAGATTGAGAGACGGAGATGTTGAGAGGGGATGGGATATCGAGAGAGGTCGAGAGAGATTAAGAGATGGTGTTGTAGTCGATGGTGTGTGTTAGGTAGAGTCGAAGTGGTGGTGTTGGAGAGGGGGATAGTTTGTAGTTGGAGAGGGGGATAGTTTGTCGATGTTGAAGAAGGACAGGGGGAGAGATGATGGAGAGATATGGTGGAGAGATTAGAGTGAGGCGAGAGGGAGATGAGTGAAGAGAGGTTGAGACGAGAGAGATGGAAATCGGGAGAGAAGGGGAGGCGGAGAAAGAGATTGACGGTGAGAGAGAGTGGTGGAGGGAGAGATTGGCGCAGAGAGAGACGGAGAAGAGATACGAGGGATTGAGGGATGGAGAGTGTAGAGAGATTGATAGAGAGATTGGAGAGATAGGGAGAGAGAGACAGAGAGATTTGGAGAGATTTGCAGAGAGAGACGCCGGGTGTCGAGCGGTGGTGGTGCTAGTGTGGGACCCGTTCGGGTGGGAACCACGGTAGTTAAAATAATAATATAATAATGGCATATTGATAACTTAAATGAACGAACGGTTTAATCGGGAGTTATTATCTAATAATTGGATTCGCTAAAAATTGGTTATTTATTTAAAAAGGGATTTAATCGGTCCAGTTAAAATGGAATAATATTTAAATTGTGAGAAATAAATAATTAAAAATAGTAATGGGTTTATTAATTAAACAGAAACATTTGTGATTTATTGGACATAATTTTGAGATTTAATAATTAGTTGATAAAAGAGAGATTTAATTGTGAATAAAAAAATTGATTTTTTAATAGAGGTTATTATTATTAAGTTATTTAAGAGATTAAAATGAATTCTTGTATTGTTTTATTTCTGGAATAAAATAGGGTTTTATAATATTATTATTGCCCTAAAATGGATTTTTATTAAAATAGAGCTTTTATGTGAATTACAAAGTCTTGATATGATCCAATTAATTTAGAAGTATGCTTTAATTAATTAATTGTTAGCAAATAAGTAGAAATAAATTAGAGAATTCCTGTACGAGCGTTTAGAGCGGGATTTTCGGATATTAAAATATTACATTTCGAGATTTGATTTCTGAGTTCGAAAGAGAGTTTTTACCCGGGGATTTAATTTCCGTTAAGTACGTTGGAGATTTTCGGAAAATATTTTAGTATTTAAATATTATATTATCGGATCAGGAATATTCTATTTTGACGAATCGCTCACGTATTTCTGGTTACCATTTTTAGAGAATAATCTTCGAGCCGTAGATCGAAGCCGAGTTCACGGTAGAGTATAAATTTCATCCGCATTTACTTGCACTACGAGACCGAGGCAAGTTCATTCCTATCCTAACTCTCGGAAACTTGGTATTTCTGTTCGTTTTATTTCATTCCTTATTTATTTTCGAACTATTAATTATGAGATTTATTTGTTGTCCCTTATGATGCAATAATTTATTTTTGAGCCTTATTTTCTCGTTAAATATTACGTTACCGATAGAATTAGTTTACTTGCGAAATACATTCCCTATAAGCGTAGAAGCAATTCCGTTGTTATCGGGTCGATCTCATTATTTTGAGACGACTATTTATTTTGATTCAGTGAAACTATTCTCATTCGTTCGAGATAGTTAAATTCATTCTTCTCAGTCGGATTTATTGTTCAAATTCGACAATATTTATTGAGTATCTTTTAGTTGGTTCATCGTTCGAATCAACCAATAGGAGTTATATTATTAAAAATCGTTAGAGCTTTACTCGTTGATCAAGTGAAAGACATTCTATTTATCGTTCATCAATTTTGAGTATTTAAAATTATTCGAGTAGTACTACTTGTTCAGTACGACTCATTATTTTTCATTCTAAGACTATTCTCATTATTTCGAGATAGTTGCCTTTCTTGTCAAGGATTGGCACTTTGTTCGTGTCAATCAATTAAAACATATTTATTGAGAGTCACATCAGTCCATTGTTCGGATTGGTGGTCCATTGAGTAATACTGGCAGTCCGCCAGACCTATTAATTATTTTCCTATGAAGTTTATCTCAAGTATCTGTTCATCAAATATTCGGGAATTCTGTGTTCTACTGGTCAATTTGGGAAAGAGGCCCATTACAGAGAAAGAGAGACTTGTGTATCGTTATACGGACACGAGATTATTTTGGCATTTGTTGCCAGGATTGAAGTAATAACCCATTATGATGCTAGCATTCATACAAATATATTCGTTGATATCGTATTGTAGCCGTGATCGGGCGAAGTGCGGTGTCATTGGAGGACGGTATTCCCGGTGGGATAGTTGATCGCCCCACCGAGATACCGAGAGGTGGAAGACCAGTTCATTCTTAAAACATGAGTCATCAGAGTCATATTAATTGAGTCTTTCGAGTATTCTACTTTCAAGACGAGTCTTGAGTCAATTGTCAGATTTCTGAGATCTTAACTGTTTTCTTAAATTTCGAGTATTTCTTTCAATATATCTATTACTATATTTATGTACCGAGCAATGAAAGAATTTGCTGAGCACCATAGTTGCTCACTCTTGCTTTACAACATTTTTACTCAGCTATCAAGATGGAAAAAGGTGAGACGTCTATCCAGGGATCAAAAGGAAAAGGAAAAGCTCCTGGCTATACCGACAAGAACTAGAGGATCAAGCTGGAACCCTATCTTTCTACGTTTGTGAACTTATGTAATTTATTATCTGGAGATGTAATCAGTTGGATTGTACTATTTGTGTAAGATCGATCTTGGAACTGCGGAGTGGGACATTTATGCTCCGTTGTAATAAATATTTGGTTTTTGTTATTGCGTTATCGTGTGCTGTAGGATATTGAGACGAAGTGACGACCCGAGTCCCCGGTCAGGGTGGATTTGGGGGCGTTACAGCTTTGGTATCAGAGCCTTAGTTATATTTTTAGGAATCGTACGAGCCTAGAATTATAACACGACGTGAGATTTAGAGGTATAATACGATGTTGAGATTTTAGCACTAAGAGTCGTTCGCCATTACATAAGTATATCTATATAAGTATCTAATCGATTAGAATCTGTTGTGACCGAAGTTCCTTGTGCTTTTGTAGATGGCTACTTCAGGATTTGATGTTTTCCGCTCAGCTAGAGACAGATCTCCTACACCTTACCCTCAGGGACCCCTAGATCCCAGCTCAGGTTCAGACAGTGACCCGTCTGAAGAGACTGTACCGATGGACAGCGATTCAGAGGACTCTTCTATTCGGATTCTTACACCTTCTCCACCTCATGTGATAGATTTGGTATCTTCTCCTGACTAGATCATTGAGGTAGCTGATTCTCCTGTGCCAGTGATTGACTTAGAGGCACCTACTCCAGAGATTGAGCATCTAGCTCAGGTTCCAGTACCTACCGAGACTGCCGGGACTACTCTTCTGTATACTCCCGAGATGTTCCGATTTGAGACACCCGAGCCTATCACCTCTGAGCCGATTGGTGAGGGCCATGTTTCACCCGTCCGTACTGAGACCTTACCTAACCTATCTGCTCCAGTGACTAGATTGGATACGCCTACCAGAGTACCAGCTTTTGCTGAGATATTTACTGCTCCAGTTCAGGTGTATGTTGCAGCTCCGACAGTCCCTACGATCCCTGATTATATGTTTCCGCCTGTCAGTGCTACTCCGGCTTGTGATACTGCTCCATCTACACCTGCCATACCTGCACATGTATCTGTTCAGCCTCCAGTGGCTGCTACTACTGCTACTTTGCCACCTGCTCCCTCTGAGCATCCTGTAGTGGCTGGAGAGACGGTTCCATGGCACATCCACCAGACCTTGTTTCAGCACTATCGCTGGTTATGGTCTCGTTATGAGGAGATCTTTGCTACTCGGGAAGGTATTCTCCGACTCTTATCTGTTCCAGATCCCATTACCGTGCATCATGGAGGTAGTTTGTTGGTGAGAGACATACCTATGGAGATTATGCACCAGATAGCCCTGACTGTGTTGACTGGGCTTCAGACTGACTTAGCTGCCTTGCCATCGTCTAGTACCGGACAGATTGACCGCGCCAGAGCTTCTACCATGATCTCAGATATCATTGCAGAGTTCCACAGGAGGGTGGGCGAGATGTTTGCCCGTGATGGTTCAGCTTGACTTGCTGCTGCTGTTGACTTAGCATAGTCTTTTGTTTTAGGGAATGATATATATCTATGTGTGCACACTCCCATCTTTTGGTTAGCATGTGTATTATAGCTAGTGGTGACCAGCTTTTGTATGGCATCATGTTAGATCCTTCTGTATAGGGTGCACCTATTTTGTTGATCGATGTATCTATAGTCTGATGATGGGTTTGTATTACTATGATGATGTATCCGATATTAGGACTTGGACTGTACCAGTATGGTAGCTTGTGATATATATATATTATGATCTGCTAGTAGTACTGTTATCTTATCTTGTCTGTTGTAGAACTGTGTTATATTGGAAGAGTATGCTAGATATTTCCTTGATACTCCTGATAGCGTAAATTCTTTTTAGATACTGCGGCTTAAAATGAGTTTTCAAAAAAAAAAAAAAAATCGAAAACCAAGGATTAATACAACGATTGAGTTTTAGAACCTAAAGATTTCTATAAGAATTGCTAGTAAAACCTGAAATTGTTTCCTTATTTTTTCGAGCACCCTGAACCATTTTATAATAAGGAAAAGACTAACTGTTTTATAAAGAGACAAAAGAGAAAATCATGATTTTGAGTATGGTTTACCTTGAGAAACCAGAGATTTTGATCAAGTAAATAATTATGAATGCCTGTCATAACTATGGCAGCAATGGTGACATATAACTGCATACATGTGATCTAACATACCGTATTATTTCCGTTCTTATAGAAAAAGATGCCACGTAAAAGAGGAAGACCCCCAAGAAATCCTCGTCCTCAACCTGAAGTGAATCCAGAGAATGAGGTTCCACCTCGGAACCCAGTTCCCAACCCAGTTCCAAACCCGGAACCGGAACACGTTCAGAACGCAAACCAGAGCAATAACCCGATGAGCCTGCTTTTGGACTTTCTACTTCAACACGCCCAGAACCCTCAACCTCAGCAAAACCCTAACCCAGTGGGAGGAAATCCACCTCCAGCTCAGTTGACTCATACCACAGTGACGTTCAAATCATTCAAATCCCTGAACCCACCTGAGTTTAAAGGTACCACTAATCCCGTCGAGGCTAGAAATTGGTTACGAGAGATAGAGAAGACCTTTGAGATTGTGGGAGTAGATGAGGATAAGAAGACAGTGTTTGCAGCGTACATGTTGAAAGGTGAAGCTAATTATTGGTGGGAAGCAAAGAGAACTTTGGAAGGTAATGCGGTCATTCCATGGACCAGATTCACGACCTTGTTTTTGGAGAGATACTTTCCCAAGTATCTAGAAAATCAGATGGAAATCAAGTTTTTGGAGCTCAAGCAAGGAACGATGACTGTTGCGGACTACGAAGCCAAGTTTACAGAACTTTCAAGGTTTGTACCTTATCATGTGGACACTGAAGAGAAGAGAGCCAAGCATTTTCAGCAAGGGTTGAAGCCCTGGATCCAGAACCGAGTTGCCGTATTTGAGATCACCAACTATGCAACCTTAGTTCAGAAAGCGGCTATAGTGGAGAGTGGAAGTGAATTGTACCCGAAGGATCGGGATGGTAAGAAGAGAAAGTTTCAGAGTAGTGGAAGCAGTTTCGTGAAGAGATCTGACAAACGTAGTGACAAGAGGCCGTTTGTGAAGAAGGAGGATAAAAGCTCAGATGTTAGGAGGATTGGGAACCATGACACCAGAGGAAACAATCAGAGGACCAGACCTCAGCAGACAGTGAACGTGATGTAAGAAAGACCACCATTGCCAGAATGCAAGACATGTGGGAGGAAACACCCTGGACCTTGCCAGCAAGCTACTGTGAATTGCTACAACTGCGGACGGAAGGGTCATTATGCTTCTAGTTGCAAGGATAAATCTGTCACCTGCTTCAACTGTGGGAAGAAAGGTCATGTGTCACGAGAATGCCGACAGACTGCTAAGGAAAATCCAGTGCTTCGACTCACAGCACCTCCCAGCAACAAGCCGACAGCAAGAACTTTCAACATGACGGTGAAGGATGCGATTGATGACAGCGATGTGATAGCAGGTACGCTTCTAGTAAATTCTGAGGATGCGTGTGTTCTAGTTGATTCTGGAGCTACCAGATCTTTTATTTCTGAGAACTTCATGAATAAACTTAATCTCGAGTCTGTGCCCCTAGAGGGAATTCTGAGCATAGAAGTAGCGAATCAGGAAGTCATTCCAGTGAACCGTTTGTGCCCGAACTGTTCTATAGAAATTCAAGGTCAATGTTGTGACGCAGACCTCATTCCTTTTAAGTTAGGGGAATTCGACGTAATCCTAGGGATGGATTGGTTAGCACGTTACGATGCTCAAATCAATTGTCGATGCAAGTGGGTTAGTTTAAAGGGACCCAATGGCAAAAGAATACAATTTCACGGACGAAAACCTACTCGTAATTTTCTATCTATGGTTCAAGCGAAGAAACTACTACGGCAAGGATGTCAAAGCCTACTTAGCTCATGTAGTTGACAACGAGAAGCGAGCCCCTGCTTTTGACGAAATCCCTGTGGTGAATCAATTCGAGGATGTTTTTCCTGAAGAATTACCTGGATTGCCTCCTGACCGAGAAATAGAATTCAATATCGATCTTGCCCCGGGAACTGCACCAATTTCCAAAGCACCATACCGAATGGCTCCAGTTGAGATGAAGGAGTTGGCCACACAACTGCAAGAACTATTAGACAAGGGCGTAATCAGACCAAGTGTATCCCCGTGGGGAGCTCCAGTATTGTTCGTAAAGAAGAAGGACGGATCTATGCGACTATGTATTGATTACCGTGAACTAAACAAGATGACAATCAAGAACAAGTACCCTCTACCACGAATCGACGATCTGTTTGACCAACTTAAGGGAGCTATATATTTTTCTAAGATTGATTTGAGAATCGGCTATCATCAACTAAAGATCAAACCTGAGGATATTTCTAAGACTGCCTTTAGGACCCGATATGGACATTACGAATTCCTAGTTATGTCTTTTGGATTGACGAATGCTCCAGCTGCTTTTATGGACTTGATGAATCGTGTGTTCAAGAAGTACTTGGATAAGTTCGTGATTGTATTTATTGATGACATCTTGATATACTCGAAGTCTCCTGAGGAACATGCTGAACACCTCCGTTTAGTTCTGGAAGCGCTGAGAAAGGAAAAGTTATATGCTAAATTCTCGAAGTGTGAATTCTGGCTGAAAGAAGTTCAATTTTTAGGACATATTGTGAGCGGTGGAGGGATTTCTGTAGACCCCGCAAAGATAGAAGCCGTAGCAAATTGGGGGAGACCCAAGACTCCAACAGAGGTTAGAAGCTTCCTTGGATTGGCCGGACTATCGTAGATTTGTGAAGGATTTCTCAAAGATAGCTACGCCCCTGACTCGACTTACCAGAAAGAGTGAAAAGTTTGAATGGACCTCCAAATGCGAAGACAGCTTTCAAGAATTGAAGAAGAGATTGACTACTGCCCCAGTGTTGACCTTACCTGATGAAAAAGGCGATTTCGTGATTTTCAGCGATGCTTCTCACAAGGGTTTAGGATGTGTTCTGATGCAACATGGGAAAGTAATAGCTTACGCCTCTCGACAACTGAAGGAATATGAGTCCCGTTACCCTACTCACGATTTGGAACTTGCTGCTATTGTTTTTGCCCTAAAAATTTGGAGACATTACCTTTATGGAGAGAAATGCGAGATTTACACAGATCACAAGAGCTTAAAGTATATATTCACGCAGAAGGAATTAAACATGAGGCAGAGAAGATGGTTGGAATTGATCAAGGACTACGATTGCTCAATAAACTACCACCCAGGGAAGGCTAATGTTGTAGCTGATGCCTTAAGTAGAAAGGAAAGACTCAACTTGTTGACGACCTCAGAAGAATTGGTCAGAGAATTTGAGAAAATGGAATTCGAAGTTAAGGTCCCAGTCCAAAACAATGAAAGAATTTACATCATTCAGTTTCAACCAGAGTTACTCGAAAAGATTCGCCGTTGTCAGGAACAAGTAATGGAAGAAAGAAGATCAGAGTTGACCGGAGAAGAATTTCTAAGTTCAAAAGACGATAAGGGAATTAAGCGATTTGCATCGAGAATATGGGTTCCTAATGTTACAGAATTGAAAGAAGAAATTATGAGCGAAGCGCATAACTCGAGATATTCCATTCACCCAGGGAGCACAAAAATGTATCAAGACATCAAGCTGAATTATTGGTGGCCTAACATGAAGAGAGAGATTGCAGAATGGGTAAGCAAGTGTTTGACCTGTCAGAAAGTGAAAGCCGAACATCAACGACCTAGCGGACTTTTACAACCTTTAGAGATACCCGAGTGGAAATGGGAACATATTACCATGGATTTTGTCGTAGGATTGCCCCGAGCTAGAGCCAGCCATGATGCAATTTGGGTTATTGTTGACCGACTCACTAAATCTGCGCATTTTCTACCAATTAGTGATAAGTACTCCGTTGAGAGATTGGTGAACATATACCTAAGGGAAATTGTGGTTCGTCACGGAGTGCCTGTTTCAATTGTATCTGATAGAGATGCTCGTTTTACTTCTAGATTTTGGAAAAGTTTTCAGGAGTGTCTTGGCACGAAGTTAAATCTGAGTACTGCATATCATCCACAGACCGACGGACAAAGTGAGAGGACGATCCAAACAGTTGAGGATATGTTAAGAGCCTGTGCACTGGACTTCAAAGGAAGTTGGGATGAGCATTTGCCCCTAGTTGAGTTTGCTTACAACAATAGTTACCACTCCAGCATAGGTATGGCACCGTATGAAGCATTGTACGGAAGGAAGTGTAGATCACCTCTATACTGGGATGAGGTAGGAGAAAGAAAAATAATAGGACCAGAACTACTTCAACAAACTAAGCAAGCAACCGAAGTTATTCGAAGAAGGCTAGTTGCAGCCCAGGATCGACAGAGGAAGTACGCAAATCAGAAGAGAAAAGACAAAGCATTTGAAGCGGGAGATAAAGTGATGCTGAAAGTTTCACCTTGGAAGGGAGTTATGAGGTTCGGGAAGAAGGGCAAGTTAAGCCCCAGATACATAGGACCTTTTGAGATTCTCAAGAAGATAGGACCACTAGCTTATCAGTTGGCACTACCTCCAGACCTTCAGCATATCCATGATGT
The DNA here is from genome assembly GCA_037693485.1 of Kitagawia praeruptora. NCBI lineage: Eukaryota > Viridiplantae > Streptophyta > Magnoliopsida > Apiales > Apiaceae > Kitagawia > Kitagawia praeruptora. The sequence goes on from CM075350.1 coordinate 5,714,813, forward strand.
GTTTCATGTTTCTGCGTTAAGAGAGTATCATGCTGATTTCAGACACGTTATAACCTACGAACCAGTGGAAATCCGTCCTGATTTGACATACGAAGAGAAACCAGTAAAGATCCTAGATTACAAAGTGCAAGAGTTAAGAACTAAGAAAGTAAATTTGGTGAAAGTACTTTGGAGAAACCACCAAGTTGAGGAAGCTACGTGGGAATTAGAAAGCGAAATGCGGAATAATTACCCAGAATTGTTTAGTGCGTAGTTTTGATTCCGAGGTCGGAATCCTATAAGGGGGGAAGGCTGTAATAACCGCGAATTTTCGATTAATATTTTTCTACTCGATATTTAAATTTTATTTAAGAGCGATGCACTAGTATATTTTAATTAGCGCATTTTTTTTTATTTTAAAATTTTATATATTATATGTAAGAATATATTATTATAATTATTTATTTATATTTATTTGGTATTTACAAAAATCAGGAAAATTTAGGAAAATAAGATTTTAATTTTTGGATCGAATTTATTTTAGAAAGCGAAATTAGAGTTCCGTTTTAATTGGCCCTCAACGGAGAAACGGAATGATACATGTTAGTGTTAATATTAACTGAGATGGGTGTGGAGCTCAAGGAGACAACAATTGCAGCGCACGCCATAGTCTTCTTTTCAGAAAACTTAATTTGTTCCATACCTCACTTTCTCAGCCCATACGTTTTTGTCTTTTTGGAATCAATAATTAGGGAACCCGGCCTCCTTTTATATACAAATAAGAGGGATTTATATCACTCTCTAAAAACAACACCAATCATTTCCTTTTCCTGTCAAACCCGACTACTCCTCTTTAATCTAAAACCTCGACCTTATATTCATAAAAACCGAACAAAACCCAGGTAGTTTCATTTTTCTCTTCTTTCTATCTATCAAAACTGACTACTATCCTATCTCTTTTTAAATACCCGGTTTATATTTTCTTAACAAAGCAAAAATCACAAGTAGTGATCTCATTAAATTTTCGTTTTGTCTTGGTTGTCGATTCGCTGTTACGTTTGTATGTCAGTTTCATGTTTAGCTTTCCGATTGGTAGGTTCGAATTGATAGTAGTGTTGAATGGTTAAATCAATTGTTGGGTTTTGGTGTTGTCGGAAAACGAGAGAGGGGGGGCGGTCGAGAGGAGTATAGTGAGAAGAAGAGAAGAGGTTATGGTGAGATTGAGAGACGGAGATGTTGAGAGGGGATGGGATATCGAGAGAGGTCGAGAGAGATTAAGAGATGGTGTTGTAGTCGATGGTGTGTGTTAGGTAGAGTCGAAGTGGTGGTGTTGGAGAGGGGGATAGTTTGTAGTTGGAGAGGGGGATAGTTTGTCGATGTTGAAGAAGGACAGGGGGAGAGATGATGGAGAGATATGGTGGAGAGATTAGAGTGAGGCGAGAGGGAGATGAGTGAAGAGAGGTTGAGACGAGAGAGATGGAAATCGGGAGAGAAGGGGAGGCGGAGAAAGAGATTGACGGTGAGAGAGAGTGGTGGAGGGAGAGATTGGCGCAGAGAGAGACGGAGAAGAGATACGAGGGATTGAGGGATGGAGAGTGTAGAGAGATTGATAGAGAGATTGGAGAGATAGGGAGAGAGAGACAGAGAGATTTGGAGAGATTTGCAGAGAGAGACGCCGGGTGTCGAGCGGTGGTGGTGCTAGTGTGGGACCCGTTCGGGTGGGAACCACGGTAGTTAAAATAATAATATAATAATGGCATATTGATAACTTAAATGAACGAACGGTTTAATCGGGAGTTATTATCTAATAATTGGATTCGCTAAAAATTGGTTATTTATTTAAAAAGGGATTTAATCGGTCCAGTTAAAATGGAATAATATTTAAATTGTGAGAAATAAATAATTAAAAATAGTAATGGGTTTATTAATTAAACAGAAACATTTGTGATTTATTGGACATAATTTTGAGATTTAATAATTAGTTGATAAAAGAGAGATTTAATTGTGAATAAAAAAATTGATTTTTTAATAGAGGTTATTATTATTAAGTTATTTAAGAGATTAAAATGAATTCTTGTATTGTTTTATTTCTGGAATAAAATAGGGTTTTATAATATTATTATTGCCCTAAAATGGATTTTTATTAAAATAGAGCTTTTATGTGAATTACAAAGTCTTGATATGATCCAATTAATTTAGAAGTATGCTTTAATTAATTAATTGTTAGCAAATAAGTAGAAATAAATTAGAGAATTCCTGTACGAGCGTTTAGAGCGGGATTTTCGGATATTAAAATATTACATTTCGAGATTTGATTTCTGAGTTCGAAAGAGAGTTTTTACCCGGGGATTTAATTTCCGTTAAGTACGTTGGAGATTTTCGGAAAATATTTTAGTATTTAAATATTATATTATCGGATCAGGAATATTCTATTTTGACGAATCGCTCACGTATTTCTGGTTACCATTTTTAGAGAATAATCTTCGAGCCGTAGATCGAAGCCGAGTTCACGGTAGAGTATAAATTTCATCCGCATTTACTTGCACTACGAGACCGAGGCAAGTTCATTCCTATCCTAACTCTCGGAAACTTGGTATTTCTGTTCGTTTTATTTCATTCCTTATTTATTTTCGAACTATTAATTATGAGATTTATTTGTTGTCCCTTATGATGCAATAATTTATTTTTGAGCCTTATTTTCTCGTTAAATATTACGTTACCGATAGAATTAGTTTACTTGCGAAATACATTCCCTATAAGCGTAGAAGCAATTCCGTTGTTATCGGGTCGATCTCATTATTTTGAGACGACTATTTATTTTGATTCAGTGAAACTATTCTCATTCGTTCGAGATAGTTAAATTCATTCTTCTCAGTCGGATTTATTGTTCAAATTCGACAATATTTATTGAGTATCTTTTAGTTGGTTCATCGTTCGAATCAACCAATAGGAGTTATATTATTAAAAATCGTTAGAGCTTTACTCGTTGATCAAGTGAAAGACATTCTATTTATCGTTCATCAATTTTGAGTATTTAAAATTATTCGAGTAGTACTACTTGTTCAGTACGACTCATTATTTTTCATTCTAAGACTATTCTCATTATTTCGAGATAGTTGCCTTTCTTGTCAAGGATTGGCACTTTGTTCGTGTCAATCAATTAAAACATATTTATTGAGAGTCACATCAGTCCATTGTTCGGATTGGTGGTCCATTGAGTAATACTGGCAGTCCGCCAGACCTATTAATTATTTTCCTATGAAGTTTATCTCAAGTATCTGTTCATCAAATATTCGGGAATTCTGTGTTCTACTGGTCAATTTGGGAAAGAGGCCCATTACAGAGAAAGAGAGACTTGTGTATCGTTATACGGACACGAGATTATTTTGGCATTTGTTGCCAGGATTGAAGTAATAACCCATTATGATGCTAGCATTCATACAAATATATTCGTTGATATCGTATTGTAGCCGTGATCGGGCGAAGTGCGGTGTCATTGGAGGACGGTATTCCCGGTGGGATAGTTGATCGCCCCACCGAGATACCGAGAGGTGGAAGACCAGTTCATTCTTAAAACATGAGTCATCAGAGTCATATTAATTGAGTCTTTCGAGTATTCTACTTTCAAGACGAGTCTTGAGTCAATTGTCAGATTTCTGAGATCTTAACTGTTTTCTTAAATTTCGAGTATTTCTTTCAATATATCTATTACTATATTTATGTACCGAGCAATGAAAGAATTTGCTGAGCACCATAGTTGCTCACTCTTGCTTTACAACATTTTTACTCAGCTATCAAGATGGAAAAAGGTGAGACGTCTATCCAGGGATCAAAAGGAAAAGGAAAAGCTCCTGGCTATACCGACAAGAACTAGAGGATCAAGCTGGAACCCTATCTTTCTACGTTTGTGAACTTATGTAATTTATTATCTGGAGATGTAATCAGTTGGATTGTACTATTTGTGTAAGATCGATCTTGGAACTGCGGAGTGGGACATTTATGCTCCGTTGTAATAAATATTTGGTTTTTGTTATTGCGTTATCGTGTGCTGTAGGATATTGAGACGAAGTGACGACCCGAGTCCCCGGTCAGGGTGGATTTGGGGGCGTTACAGCTTTGGTATCAGAGCCTTAGTTATATTTTTAGGAATCGTACGAGCCTAGAATTATAACACGACGTGAGATTTAGAGGTATAATACGATGTTGAGATTTTAGCACTAAGAGCTGTTCGCCATTACATAAGTATATCTATATAAGTATCTAATCGATTAGAATCTGTTGTGACCGAAGTTCCTTGTGCTTTTGTAGATGGCTACTTCAGGATTTGATGTTTTCCGCTCAGCTAGAGACAGATCTCCTACACCTTACCCTCAGGGACCCCTAGATCCCAGCTCAGGTTCAGACAGTGACCCGTCTGAAGAGACTGTACCGATGGACAGCGATTCAGAGGACTCTTCTATTCGGATTCTTACACCTTCTCCACCTCATGTGATAGATTTGGTATCTTCTCCTGACTAGATCATTGAGGTAGCTGATTCTCCTGTGCCAGTGATTGACTTAGAGGCACCTACTCCAGAGATTGAGCATCTAGCTCAGGTTCCAGTACCTACCGAGACTGCCGGGACTACTCTTCTGTATACTCCCGAGATGTTCCGATTTGAGACACCCGAGCCTATCACCTCTGAGCCGATTGGTGAGGGCCATGTTTCACCCGTCCGTACTGAGACCTTACCTAACCTATCTGCTCCAGTGACTAGATTGGATACGCCTACCAGAGTACCAGCTTTTGCTGAGATATTTACTGCTCCAGTTCAGGTGTATGTTGCAGCTCCGACAGTCCCTACGATCCCTGATTATATGTTTCCGCCTGTCAGTGCTACTCCGGCTTGTGATACTGCTCCATCTACACCTGCCATACCTGCACATGTATCTGTTCAGCCTCCAGTGGCTGCTACTACTGCTACTTTGCCACCTGCTCCCTCTGAGCATCCTGTAGTGGCTGGAGAGACGGTTCCATGGCACATCCACCAGACCTTGTTTCAGCACTATCGCTGGTTATGGTCTCGTTATGAGGAGATCTTTGCTACTCGGGAAGGTATTCTCCGACTCTTATCTGTTCCAGATCCCATTACCGTGCATCATGGAGGTAGTTTGTTGGTGAGAGACATACCTATGGAGATTATGCACCAGATAGCCCTGACTGTGTTGACTGGGCTTCAGACTGACTTAGCTGCCTTGCCATCGTCTAGTACCGGACAGATTGACCGCGCCAGAGCTTCTACCATGATCTCAGATATCATTGCAGAGTTCCACAGGAGGGTGGGCGAGATGTTTGCCCGTGATGGTTCAGCTTGACTTGCTGCTGCTGTTGACTTAGCATAGTCTTTTGTTTTAGGGAATGATATATATCTATGTGTGCACACTCCCATCTTTTGGTTAGCATGTGTATTATAGCTAGTGGTGACCCGCTTTTGTATGGCATCATGTTAGATCCTTCTGTATAGGGTGCACCTATTTTGTTGATCGATGTATATATAGTCTGATGATGGGTTTGTATTACTATGATGATGTATCCGATATTAGGACTTGGACTGTACCAGTATGGTAGCTTGTGATATATATATATTATGATCTGCTAGTAGTACTGTTATCTTATCTTGTCTGTTGTAGAACTGTGTTATATTGGAAGAGTATGCTAGATATTTCCTTGATACTCCTGATAGCGTAAATTCTTTTTAGATACTGCGGCTTAAAATGAGTTTTCAAAAAAAAAAAAAAAAATCGAAAACCAAGGATTAAGACAACGATTGAGTTTTAGAACCTAAAGATTTCTATAAGAATTGCTAGTAAAACCTGAAATTGTTTCCTTATTTTTTCGAGCACCCTGAACCATTTTATAATAAGGAAAAGACTAACTGTTTTATAAAGAGACAAAAGAGAAAATCATGATTTTGAGTATGGTTTACCTTGAGAAACCAGAGATTTTGATCAAGTAAATAATTATGAATGCCTGTCATAACTATGGCAGCAATGGTGACATATAACTGCATACATGTGATCTAACATACCGTATTATTTCCGTTCTTATAGAAAAAGATGCCACGTAAAAGAGGAAGACCCCCAAGAAATCCTCGTCCTCAACCTGAAGTGAATCCAGAGAATGAGGTTCCACCTCGGAACCCAGTTCCCAACCCAGTTCCAAACCCGGAACCGGAACACGTTCAGAACGCAAACCAGAGCAATAACCCGATGAGCCTGCTTTTGGACTTTCTACTTCAACACGCCCAGAACCCTCAACCTCAGCAAAACCCTAACCCAGTGGGAGGAAATCCACCTCCAGCTCAGTTGACTCATACCACAGTGACGTTCAAATCATTCAAATCCCTGAACCCACCTGAGTTTAAAAGTACCACTAATCCCGTCGAGGCTAGAAATTGGTTACGAGAGATAGAGAAGACCTTTGAGATTGTGGGAGTAGATGAGGATAAGAAGACAGTGTTTGCAGCGTACATGTTGAAAGGTGAAGCTAATTATTGGTGGGAAGCAAAGAGAACTTTGGAAGGTAATGCGGTCATTCCATGGACCAGATTCACGACCTTGTTTTTGGAGAGATACTTTCCCAAGTATCTAGAAAATCAGATGGAAATCAAGTTTTTGGAGCTCAAGCAAGGAACGATGACTGTTGCGGACTACGAAGCCAAGTTTACAGAACTTTCAAGGTTTGTACCTTATCATGTGGACACTGAAGAGAAGAGAGCCAAGCATTTTCAGCAAGGGTTGAAGCCCTGGATCCAGAACCGAGTTGCCGTATTTGAGATCACCAACTATGCAACCTTAGTTCAGAAAGCGGCTATAGTGGAGAGTGGAAGTGAATTGTACCCGAAGGATCGGGATGGTAAGAAGAGAAAGTTTCAGAGTAGTGGAAGCAGTTTCGTGAAGAGATCTGACAAACGTAGTGACAAGAGGCCGTTTGTGAAGAAGGAGGATAAAAGCTCAGATGTTAGGAGGATTGGGAACCATGACACCAGAGGAAACAATCAGAGGACCAGACCTCAGCAGACAGTGAACGTGATGTAAGAAAGACCACCATTGCCAGAATGCAAGACATGTGGGAGGAAACACCCTGGACCTTGCCAGCAAGCTACTGTGAATTGCTACAACTGCGGACGGAAGGGTCATTATGCTTCTAGTTGCAAGGATAAATCTGTCACCTGCTTCAACTGTGGGAAGAAAGGTCATGTGTCACGAGAATGCCGACAGACTGCTAAGGAAAATCCAGTGCTTCGACTCACAGCACCTCCCAGCAACAAGCCGACAGCAAGAACTTTCAACATGACGGTGAAGGATGCGATTGATGACAGCGATGTGATAGCAGGTACGCTTCTAGTAAATTCTGAGGATGCGTGTGTTCTAGTTGATTCTGGAGCTACCAGATCTTTTATTTCTGAGAACTTCATGAATAAACTTAATCTCGAGTCTGTGCCCCTAGAGGGAATTCTGAGCATAGAAGTAGCGAATCAGGAAGTCATTCCAGTGAACCGTTTGTGCCCGAACTGTTCTATAGAAATTCAAGGTCAATGTTGTGACGCAGACCTCATTCCTTTTAAGTTAGGGGAATTCGACGTAATCCTAGGGATGGATTGGTTAGCACGTTACGATGCTCAAATCAATTGTCGACGCAAGTGGGTTAGTTTAAAGGGACCCAATGGCAAAAGAATACAATTTCACGGACGAAAACCTACTCGTAATTTTCTATCTATGGTTCAAGCGAAGAAACTACTACGGCAAGGATGTCAAGCCTACTTAGCTCATGTGGTTGACAACGAGAAGCGAGCCCCTGCTTTTGACGAAATCCCTGTGGTGAATCAATTCGAGGATGTTTTTCCTGAAGAATTACCTGGATTGCCTCCTGACCGAGAAATAGAATTCAATATCGATCTTGCCCCGGGAACTGCACCAATTTCCAAAGCACCATACCGAATGGCTCCAGTTGAGATGAAGGAGTTGGCCACACAACTGCAAGAACTATTAGACAAGGGCGTAATCAGACCAAGTGTATCCCCGTGGGGAGCTCCAGTATTGTTCGTAAAGAAGAAGGATGGATCTATGCGACTATGTATTGATTACCGTGAACTAAACAAGATGACAATCAAGAACAAGTACCCTCTACCACGAATCGACGATCTGTTTGACCAACTTAAGGGAGCTATATATTTTTCTAAGATTGATTTGAGAATCGGCTATCATCAACTAAAGATCAAACCTGAGGATATTTCTAAGACTGCCTTTAGGACCCGATATGGACATTACGAATTCCTAGTTATGTCTTTTGGATTGACGAATGCTCCAGCTGCTTTTATGGACTTGATGAATCGTGTGTTCAAGAAGTACTTGGATAAGTTCGTGATTGTATTTATTGATGACATCTTGATATACTCGAAGTCTCCTGAGGAACATGCTGAACACCTCCGTTTAGTTCTGGAAGCGCTGAGAAAGGAAAAGTTATATGCTAAATTCTCGAAGTGTGAATTCTGGCTGAAAGAAGTTCAATTTTTAGGACATATTGTGAGCGGCGGAGGGATTTCTGTAGACCCCGCAAAGATAGAAGCCGTAGCAAATTGGGGGAGACCCAAGACTCCAACAGAGGTTAGAAGCTTCCTTGGATTGGCCGGACTATCGTAGATTTGTGAAGGATTTCTCAAAGATAGCTACGCCCCTGACTCGACTTACCAGAAAGAGTGAAAAGTTTGAATGGACCTCCAAATGCGAAGACAGCTTTCAAGAATTGAAGAAGAGATTGACTACTGCCCCAGTGTTGACCTTACCTGATGAAAAAGGCGATTTCGTGATTTTCAGCGATGCTTCTCACAAGGGTTTAGGATGTGTTCTGATGCAACATGGGAAAGTAATAGCTTACGCCTCTCGACAACTGAAGGAATATGAGTCCCGTTACCCTACTCACGATTTGGAACTTGCTGCTATTGTTTTTGCCCTAAAAATTTGGAGACATTACCTTTATGGAGAGAAATGCGAGATTTACACAGATCACAAGAGCTTAAAGTATATATTCACGCAAAAGGAATTAAACATGAGGCAGAGAAGATGGTTGGAATTGATCAAGGACTACGATTGCTCAATAAACTACCACCCAGGGAAGGCTAATGTTGTAGCTGATGCCTTAAGTAGAAAGGAAAGACTCAACTTGTTGACGACCTCAGAAGAATTGGTCAGAGAATTTGAGAAAATGGAATTCGAAGTTAAGGTCCCAGTCCAAAACAATGAAAGAATTTACATCATTCAGTTTCAACCAGAGTTACTCGAAAAGATTCGCCGTTGTCAGGAACAAGTAATGGAAGAAAGAAGATCAGAGTTGACCGGAGAAGAATTTCTAAGTTCAAAAGACGATAAGGGAATTAAGCGATTTGCATCGAGAATATGGGTTCCTAATGTTACAGAATTGAAAGAAGAAATTATGAGCGAAGCGCATAACTCGAGATATTCCATTCACCCAGGGAGCACAAAAATGTATCAAGACATCAAGCTGAATTATTGGTGGCCTAACATGAAGAGAGAGATTGCAGAATGGGTAAGCAAGTGTTTGACCTGTCAGAAAGTGAAAGCCGAACATCAACGACCTAGCGGACTTTTACAACCTTTAGAGATACCCGAGTGGAAATGGGAACATATTACCATGGATTTTGTCGTAGGATTGCCCCGAGCTAGAGCCAGCCATGATGCAATTTGGGTTATTGTTGACCGACTCACTAAATCTGCGCATTTTCTACCAATTAGTGATAAGTACTCCGTTGAGAGATTGGTGAACATATACCTAAGGGAAATTGTGGTTCGTCACGGAGTGCCTGTTTCAATTGTATCTGATAGAGATGCTCGTTTTACTTCTAGATTTTGGAAAAGTTTTCAGGAGTGTCTTGGCACGAAGTTAAATCTGAGTACTGCATATCATCCACAGACCGACGGACAAAGTGAGAGGACGATCCAAACAGTTGAGGATATGTTAAGAGCCTGTGCACTGGACTTCAAAGGAAGTTGGGATGAGCATTTGCCCCTAGTTGAGTTTGCTTACAACAATAGTTACCACTCCAGCATAGGTATGGCACCGTATGAAGCATTGTACGGAAGGAAGTGTAGATCACCTCTATACTGGGATGAGGTAGGAGAAAGAAAAATAATAGGACCAGAACTACTTCAACAAACTAAGCAAGCAACCGAAGTTATTCGAAGAAGGCTAGTTGCAGCCCAGGATCGACAGAGGAAGTACGCAAATCAGAAGAGAAAAGACAAAGCATTTGAAGCGGGAGATAAAGTGATGCTGAAAGTTTCACCTTGGAAGGGAGTTATGAGGTTCGGGAAGAAGGGCAAGTTAAGCCCCAGATACATAGGACCTTTTGAGATTCTCAAGAAGATAGGACCACTAGCTTATCAGTTGGCACTACCTCCAGACCTTCAGCATATCCATGATGTGTTTCATGTTTCTGCGTTAAGAGAGTATCATGCTGATTTCAGACACGTTATAACCTACGAACCAGTGGAAATCCGTCCTGATTTGACATACGAAGAGAAACCAGTAAAGATCCTAGATTACTAAGTGCAAGAGTTAAGAACTAAGAAAGTAAATTTGGTGAAAGTACTTTGGAGAAACCACCAAGTTGAGGAAGCTACGTGGGAATTAGAAAGCGAAATGCGGAATAATTACCCAGAATTGTTTAGTGCGTAGTTTTGATTCCGAGGTCGGAATCCTATAAGGGGGGAAGGCTGTAATAACCGCGAATTTTCGATTAATATTTTTCTACTCGATATTTAAATTTTATTTAAGAGCGATGCACTAGTATATTTTAATTAGCACATTTTTTTTTATTTTAAAATTTTATATATTATATGTAAGAATATATTATTATAATTATTTATTTATATTTATTTGGTATTTACAAAAATCAGGAAAATTTAGGAAAATAAGATTTTAATTTTTGGATCGAATTTATTTTAGAAAGCGAAATTAGAGTTCCGTTTTAATTGGCCCTCAACGGAGAAACGGAATGATACATGTTAGTGTTAATATTAACTGAGATGGGTGTGGAGCTCAAGGAGACAACAATTGCAGCGCACGCCATAGTCTTCTTTTCAGAAAACTTAATTTGTTCCATACCTCACTTTCTCAGCCCATACGTTTTTGTCTTTTTGGAATCAATAATTAGGGAACCCGGCCTCCTTTTATATACAAATAAGAGGGATTTATATCACTCTCTAAAAACAACACCAATCATTTCCTTTTCCTGTCAAACCCGACTACTCCTCTTTAATCTAAAACCTCGACCTTATATTCATAAAAACCGAACAAAACCCAGGTAGTTTCATTTTTCTCTTCTTTCTATCTATCAAAACTGACTACTATCCTATCTCTTTTTAAATACCCGGTTTATATTTTCTTAACAAAGCAAAAATCACAAGTAGTGATCTCATTAAATTTTCGTTTTGTCTTGGTTGTCGATTCGCTGTTACGTTTGTATGTCAGTTTCGTGTTTAGCTTTCCGATTGGTAGGTTCGAATTGATAGTAGTGTTGAATGGTTAAATCAATTGTTGGGTTTTGGTGTTGTCGGAAAACGAGAGAGGGGGGGCGGTCGAGAGGAGTATAGTGAGAAGAAGAGAAGAGGTTATGGTGAGATTGAGAGACGGAGATGTTGAGAGGGGATGGGATATCGAGAGAGGTCGAGAGAGATTAAGAGATGGTGTTGTAGTCGATGGTGTGTGTTAGGTAGAGTCGAAGTGGTGGTGTTGGAGAGGGGGATAGTTTGTAGTTGGAGAGGGGGATAGTTTGTCGATGTTGAAGAAGGACAGGGGGAGAGATGATTGAGTCCGAGAGGGAGAGATGATGGAGAGATATGGTGGAGAGATTAGAGTGAGGCGAGAGGGAGATGAGTGAAGAGAGGTTGAGACGAGAGAGATGGAAATCGGGAGAGAAGGGGAGGCGGAGAAAGAGATTGACGGTGAGAGAGAGTGGTGGAGGGAGAGATTGGCGCAGAGAGAGACGGAGAGGAGATACGAGGGATTGAGGGATGGAGAGTGTAGAGAGATTGATAGAGAGATTGGAGAGATAGGGAGAGAGAGACAGAGAGATTTGGAGAGATTTGCAGAGAGAGACGCCGGGTGTCGAGCGGTGGTGGTGCTAGTGTGGGACCCGTTCGGGTGGGAACCACGGTAGTTAAAATAATAATATAATAATGGCGTATTGATAACTTAAATGAACGAATGGTTTAATCGGGAGTTATTATCTAATAATTGGATTCGCTAAAAATTGGTTATTTATTTAAAAAGGGATTTAATCGGTCCAGTTAAAATGGAATAATATTTAAATTGTGAGAAATAAATAATTAAAAATAGTAATGGGTTTATTAATTAAATAGAAACATTTGTGATTTATTGGACATAATTTTGAGATTTAATAATTAGTTGATAAAAGAGAGATTTAATTGTGAATAAAAAAATTGATTTTTTAATAGAGGTTATTATTATTAAGTTATTTAAGAGATTAAAATGAATTCTTGTATTGTTTTATTTCTGGAATAAAATAGGGTTTTATAATATTATTATTGCCCTAAAATGGATTTTTATTAAAATAGAGCTTTTATGTGAATTACAAAGTCTTGATATGATCCAATTAATTTAGAAGTATGCTTTAATTAATTAATTGTTAGCAAATAAGTAGAAATAAATTAGAGAATTCCTGTACGAGCGTTTAGAGCGGGATTTTCGGATATTAAAATATTACATTTCGAGATTTGATTTCTGAGTTCGAAAGAGAGTTTTTACCCGGGGATTTAATTTCCGTTAAGTACGTTGGAGATTTTCGGAAAATATTTTAGTATTTAAATATTATATTATCGGATCAGGAATATTCTATTTTGACGAATCGCTCACGTATTTCTGGTTGCCATTTTTATAGAATAATCTTCGAGCCGTAGATCGAAGCCGAGTTCACGGTAGAGTATAAATTTCATCCGCATTTACTTGCACTGCGAGACCGAGGCAAGTTCATTCCTATCCTAACTCTCGGAAACTTGGTATTTCTGTTCGTTTTATTTCATTCCTTATTTATTTTCGAACTATTAATTATGAGATTTATTTGTTGTCCCTTATAATGCAATAATTTATTTTTGAGCATTATTTTCTCGTTAAATATTACGTTACCGATAGAATTAGTTTACTTGCGAAATACATTCCCTATAAGCGTAGAAGCAATTCCGTTGTTATCGGGTCGATCTCATTATTTTGAGACGACTATTTATTTTGATTCAGTGAAACTATTCTCATTCGTTCGAGATAGTTAAATTCATTCTTCTCAGTCGGATTTATTGTTCAAATTCGACAATATTTATTGAGTATCTTTTAGTTGGTTCATCGTTCGAATCAACCAATAGGAGTTATATTATTAAAAATCGTTAGAGCTTTACTCGTTGATCAAGTGAAAGACATTCTATTTATCGTTCATCAATTTTGAGTATTTAAAATTATTCGAGTAGTACTACTTGTTCAGTACGACTCATTATTTTTCATTCTAAGACTATTCTCATTATTTCGAGATAGTTGCCTTTCTTGTCAAGGATTGGCACTTTGTTCGTGTCAATCAATTAAAACATATTTATTGAGAGTCACATCAGTCCATTGTTCGGATTGGTGGTCCATTGAGTAATACTGGCAGTCCGCCAGACCTATTAATTATTTTCCTATGAAGTTTATCTCAAGTATCTGTTAATCAAATATTCGGGAATTCTGTGTTCTACTGGTCAATTTGGGAAAGAGGCCCATTACAGAGAAAGAGAGACTTGTGTATCGTTATACGGACACGAGATTATTTTGGCATTTGTTGCCAGGATTGAAGTAATAACCCATTATGATGCTAGCATTCATACACATATATTCGTTGATATCGTATTGTAGCCGTGATCGGGCGAAGTGCGGTGTCATTGGAGGACGGTATTCCCGGTGGGATAGTTGATCGCCCCACCGAGATACCGAGAGGTGGAAGACCAGTTCATTCTTAAAACATGAGTCATCAGAGTCATATTAATTGAGTCTTTCGAGTATTCTACTTTCAAGACGAGTCTTGAGTCAATTGTCAGATTTCTGAGATCTTAACTGTTTTCTTAAATTTCGAGTATTTCTTTCAGTATATCTATTACTATATTTATGTACCGAGCAAGGAAAGAATTTGCTGAGCACCATAGTTGCTCACTCTTGCTTTACAACATTTTTACTCAGCTGTCAAGATGGAAAAAGGTGAGACGTCTATCCAGGGATCAAAAGGAAAAGGAAAAGCTCCTGGCTATACCGACAAGAACTAGAGGATCAAGCTGGAACCCTATCTTTCTACGTTTGTGAACTTATGTAATTTATTATCTGGAGATGTAATCAGTTGGATTGTACTATTTGTGTAAGATCAATCTTGGAACTGCGGAGTGGGACATTTATGCTCTGTTGTAATAAATATTTGGTTTTTGTTATTACGTTATCGTGTGTTGCAGGATATTGAGACGAAGTGACGACCCGAGTCCCCGGTCAGGGTGGATTTGGGGGCGTTACAAAAACTTTGATAATTGGTAGTATGGTCAAAATAAATAAGAACCGTTGAATATTAAAATAAATAGATAAAAACCGTTGGTGTTTCCATTTGAATAATAATTATTAAATCATCAATAAATTAAAGATAATTCTATAAGTTTCGCGTGAATTGTAAAATCATCCAAATCTGATTTATATATCTCAAGATAGAGCCCAAATAGTAAATATGAATATTTTTTAATAAATAAAATTTAATTCTAATGCAACTTTTTTTTTAATTATATCGTTTTAAATTATAATTTTATTTTTAAAATTCACTTATAAGGCAACATTTTCTAATCATATCCTTTTTAGATTTTAATTTTCTCTTTTAATATGATATAATCTTGATCGTCTATTTTTTAAAAAAATTGATTCCACGGTTGAGATTATTTTGGTAGTACAGTGACGAAAATTATGGATAAGATCTCTATTATGCTTATTATATATAAATAGCTTATAACCCGTGCAACGCACGACTCCTTTTTTAATATCTTTAATAACATTTTATATTTTTTAATTTTATAAGTTATTAATTTACATAACAATTTTTTATTAAAAATTGATATATATAAGTTTTAGGGTGATGGCCCAAAATATTCATATGGGAGCCATGCTGACCCTTTTTACTGACTGAAAACGCTACACCGTCTACCGTGATATGAGGGGTGTTGCGGAACACCGTGTTCCGTATCATGGATTGTTGCGGAACACCGTGTTCCGTATCATGGGGTGTTGCGGAACACCATGTTCCGTATCATGCACGGATACGGAACACCGTATTCCGTATCATGCTAACACGGAAGATGGTGTTCCGTATCATGCATAATACGGAACACGGTGTTCCGTATTATGCTAACACGGAGGACGATTCTCCGTATCCCGTCGGTATTTCGGGCCATTTTTTTCAAAATCAGTATTTTGGGCAAAAACTTGTGAAAAATAGGCATTTTGGTAATTCTCTCTAAGTTTTACACGCTCGATTTAATATTTGTACTCTATCTTGAATTCTTAAAATTTAATTAGGACGATTACCGCCCACGTAAAATTAACAAAATAATCTTTAATTTGGTGATGGCCGGTTTAATAAATTTTTTCTAATTAAATCTACGTAGAAGGAAAAAAGAGAAAAAATTGACGATTTTTTACGCTAAAAATTTTATTTGATTTATGAATTCTACTTATAATTCGTTTTGATTATCAAAATACCCTTATAATTATTTGAAGATGGTTTTACTAACAACCAAATACAATTTTAATAATAAGTGTAAGAGGAATTTTGTCCAAAACTTTGATAATCGGTAGTCTGGACCTCTATACGACAAATATCTTAAAATAAATAGATGAAAGCAGTTGGATCTAGCATAAAAAAATATTTAAATTTTAATATGTTATAAACTAAAAAGTGTATTTATATTGTAATACGAATATATATATATATATATGTCAATGATTTAAATCATATATAATTAGGTTTTCTACATTGAATAGCATTATCAATGTAGGAATTCTACGTTAAAGAGGATTAATGTAAAAACTCGTAATCATATTTCTCTTGAGATTCTTAGTTTTTCCAAGTTTTTCCATTTGAATAATAATTATTATATCATTACTAAATTAAAAATAATTTTATGAGTTTCGCGTGGATTGTAAAATCACCCAAATCTAATTTCTAGATCTCAAGATAAAGCCCAAGGAGTAGTAGATATGATTTTTTTAAATACTAATAAAAAATAAATAAAATATAATTCTAATTTAACCTTTTTTAATTATATCCTTTTCAAATTATAATTTTCTTTTAAAAATTCAATTTTAATACAACCCTTTCTAATTATATCCTTTTTAGAATATAATTTTTCTTTTTAAAATTCACTTCAAATGCAACATTTTCTAATTATATACTTTTTAGATTATAATTTTCTTTTTAATGCGATCTAATCTTGATTCCTTTTTAGATTATAATTTTCTTTTTAATGTGATCTAATCTTGATCGTCTATTTTTGATATAATCCTGATTCCTTTTTAGATTATAATTTTCTTTTTAATGTGATCTAATCTTGATCGTCTATTTTTAATCCAACGGATCATATGATTTTGATAGTACAGTGACGACGACCAAAAATCAGCGACGACGACCAAAAATTTGGATAGATCTCCCTTATGCTTATTATATATAAGGTATTAATTATATGTTAACCTGGTTTCTTTTCACGAACTACCTTGTCCTGCCTGCTCTGTTTCGCCTTCTATCGTCATCCTCTGTTAAATATTTACCAGGTACGAAACTTTTCTTATATTATTAATTAATACTTAATTTAAGTGTGTATACACATGTTGTTTGTTTTGTATATTTGAATAAAATATCATTCATCAATATTTAATTGTATTCATGTATACAATCGGTTTACAAATTACTAAGGATTTCAAAATCATGGTTTCATGCATTTGAAAGATGCAAATGTCGTAGAATTAATTTATTATTTATATCTAATTTAGATAATTTTATTGACTACTCTTTTAAAGAAATTTTCTTATATATATTAAATTATGATTTTATATAATTTTGGTATATAGTGTTTAGCATTAATTGGTTGTGATTTATTAATTGCATTTATACAATTTTGTTATGCTAGTTATGATGCTTTATATATGAATTAATGTTTAATTATTCATAACAATTACACAGAGATTTCTCGTACAACTTTAAAATATTTAACAGAGGATACCTTTTTTTTTTCTTTTTTTTTTTTGTCAGAGAAATACAATCTCGTAAGATGAATTGTACCGAAATACAATACCGCAAAAAAGGGATTTCTTTCATTCCATAAAGCTTATCATCTAACCGAAGGTCATACAAAGATGCCCCGGAAGTTTAGACAATAAAACCTTAAAGTCCGAAAAGAGCCCAAGAAACAAAAATGTCAGAAATAATGAAAAACTTATCTGAATCACGAGATTAGAAAGATCTATTGTACACCATTTTTGCCTTTGTAAACATATTCCATCCAACCAAGACGTCCAAATGCACCTACGAAAAAGAAAAAAGACAAAGAGAACATTAATCCACAAAATATAATTTCTCGACATTTTATAAATATTATCAACATAATATCTGAATAGATATATAATTCACACCAAACTTAAGAAAATCTTAACCAAAGGGGGGGTCCCTTTGGTTAGATTACTAATTTAAATGCATTTTTAATATGACTCATAATTATTAATATTGAATTATATATCAAATTAAGAATTATTCTTGGACAACTATCCAAATACAAGTATTTCATATAAAATCGACATCCTGATACAGATGCTTAACTCTCTATCTCCCAACTCTCTACCACCCTGACATCTAGTGTGGCCTGCATTTGATGTAAATTAGTTTCTCATGTAGCTTGTATTTGATAGTAAGACCAAAAAAACAAAAGATTCTCAAGAGACGATCTGCTTGCTTGAACAAGCTAAGCCATTTCATTTCTTCATATGTATAGTTAGTTACAGTATATACCTTTCTTATAATAACCAGACACCCATGTTTTAAAAGATCACAAGAACTAAATTAATTTTTTTTTAATTAATTAGCCTCAGAAAATGACAATGTCAAGCAGTGGAAGTTTCCCCTTTCCTTACTAACACAAAGTAAAAACTAATTTGAAATAAAGCTCCAGTTTCTTAGATTTAAAACTTTGGTTTTGGTTTCTGAAGTAGTGAAGCCATCATTGTTCTGATAGAGAATATACGACACTCGAGTCATATTGAATCTATTGTGAGAAGTGGCATTGGAACTACAGTTGGACGGAGGAATTCGGCGTTTATATCTTTTCATGCACACACAAGTTGTTTATTAAACTCAGCAAATGCGGATTCCTTTGAAGCATTGTGTTGCTTCATGTAACATTCCACAACAGAAGCTGCGTCTATTGTCTCCTTCTTGGCCTCTAATTCCACCATATCAACAAGAAGTCTACAAGCTAAGGATCCAGCCTTGATAAATAGAGGATTATTAGAGATCCAATCAAAGGATTCTTTAGTAACCAAGTCCCATGTTATCCCTACGAAGGAACTGGTCCCAAAATAAATTAAGGCTGCAGTTATAAGTGCATGCTTCATATATTCTTCTACTGTCGGAACATAACCTTTGTAAAAACATTTAGCCTCATAATGATATGATCTGGTTAATTATTTCATCTGGAAAATTTAAACTAAATTTCAAATTTATCAAATGGTAAATACATATCTCAAATATGATTTGAGAAGGTGATTAGCAACTCACCACTTTTTTCGCATAATCTACACGATATAAGGGTATGCCTGCCTTCTTCAAGTCTTCTTCAATTTCAGTAAAAGTATCCAAAAGGACTCCATAGAAATACCTCATATATTCTGGTAGCTGATCTGTGGCACTGATATCCCACCTGAACATACAATCTCCTATTAAATTACATACATGTAGATATACTAGTGAAAATATTAATGGGATGACTTGTTCTATAGGTTCATATATTAATTATAACCTCTCAATTGCATTCGTAAAAATTACGGATTCTTCAAACAGTACCATAGACATCATATATGTTATCGAGAGTTATCATGAATGCAAATATCTGATTTAGTATTTTTCTGGCTAGGGAGTGTTGAAGCTCGAAGTATAAGCCTAATACCCAAAAGTAGCATTCCACAATCCTGTCTCTTGCAAATGGCAATTTCCCCGTAAAGTTAATTTTTCCACCACCTATAATCAAAACACGTTCATATCAACTATAACATATACGAGAAGATTAACAATTGTGACAAGTGCATGATTTCTCCTAATGCTTTTAATTTCACACACATGAACATGACAGAGATATGCAGCTTTGTTATTGTATTGCAAATATGGGCATACTTGGTTATAGTGACTATCTCTCCTTGATAAAGTTTCTGCAATAGATTAAAAGTCTAAAACGGCGAATTTCAACAGTGTCTCATCGTGTGAATCTTCTTGAGCATACACATAAATGTAGCGCCTGGCCTCCACCCTATTTGCATTCCACCAGACAGGGGTCTCAATTGCATACATGACCTTTTTTCTTGGAGATTCTGCAACTGAGTTTTGAAATGTTGAAGATGAGAAGTGGTGAATGCAGTAACCATAACCAGTGACGGAGGCAGGGGGTCCAGGGGGTCCCTGCCCCCCCAGGACTTGGAATATTAACAGAGTAGTATTGATAATGTAGCATGTATTCTTGTAGATCAGCTGGTAAGACTATACATTAACCAACTTAAAAGCCCGGGTTCGAACCCTTTTAACATGTTTTTCAGTCAATTTTTCCTTTTCTCCCACCACTCTCTTCTACTTTTTAAATTTTTAGTTTTAATCTTTCATTTTTTTAACATGTTTTAATTTTTTAAAAAATATTTCAAACTTTAAATCTGTTAAATTTAATTGTTGATTACACAAATTTATTCTTTCTTGTTTTTCCAATTTGTTTTATATAAATATTAAAAAAAATTAAAAAGTTCTAAGTTTATAGTATAAATTCGGCCCCCCCTTAAAAAAGGTTCTGCCTCCGTCACTGACCATAACCAACCTGCTCATTGGATGACAAGTAATTGCTCTTCTACATTAAATTTCTGCTAATATCTACAACTCAAAAAATGATGTTACTTACACATTAATCTGTCATAGATCAACCAGCACTATAACATCAGTAAAAATTGAAATCCTCAAACTTAACCTCACTCAGTTTCCTCTTTAAACCAGTAACTACCAGGAACAATTAACATCAGTAAAAAGATTAAATAACAAAACACTTATATTATGCTAGTAAAAACTTAACAGTTTTGCATTAAGTAGCAGACATCACCATTCAAACAACACTTTAACAATCTTTTTTCAACACACATATTTAAATCCAAAAAAATTAAACTTCCCCGTGAAAACTTTTTATTTTGGGAGATGTAGCTAACAATGGTTCTCAGCATCTTGAGGAATTTCATCCACCCATGAGAGTTCGTCCTCTATTTCAATTGCCTGTTTGGACAAATTATGAGCCGTAACATTAAAATTACGACTGACATGGGAGATCGATACACCTGGGAAATCTGCCAATAGCATTCTAATGTCACCAAAAATGATGCCCAGTTCATTATGATACACACTTGTGCTATTCAAAGCTTGGACCAGAGACAAAGAGTCTGATAGTATATACTTTATTGGTAGACCCACATCCAGTGTCCATCGTAGACCAACCAGTATTGCCAGAGCTTCCGCATGAAATGCTGATAGCGAACCACTCAGAGGTTTTGAAAGAGCTGCCAGAACCTTTTTGTTAGCTGCAACAATTACAGCTCCTAGACCTATCATCTGTGTATTCGTACAGATTGCTGCATCCACGAACAGTGCAATACAACAGAGACATGTCCTTATATATTACAACAGAGGATAGGGATGGCAACGGGTTGGATCGGGTTGGATATTTGTGATATCCAAATCCAAACCCGAATCCTTAATCCAAATCCAAATCCAATCCAAATCCAAATGGATTTGGAAATTCAAAATCCAAACCCGATCCACCGGGTTTGGATCGGGTTCGGGTTTTATCCAAACCCAAAAATTTAATTCTTTGTAAAAAAGTAGTAATATTTTTTTAATATAAATTTCATAAAAATTAAAATTACAATAGCAAATAAATATCTAGATTTCATAGACATGAAAATAAATAAGTCCAAGTTACACCACTACTAATATCTAAAGACATAAAAATTAAAATACAATTGCAAATAAATATCCACATAGGCAGAGTGTAGACTAGAAGACTAGCAGTAGCACATCATGTGTATCAAAATTGCCTGAACAAAATTACCTAGTGTAACTAAGTAACGGGTATTTATTTTTAAGGAATAAATTATAATATATATATATATATTATAATTTATATATGTATATATATCGGGTTTTTTTCGGGTTTCGGGTTTGGATCGGGTTTGGATCGGGTTTTCGGGTTTCGGGTTTGGATCGGGTTGGATATAGCTAATATCCAAATCCAAATCCAAACTCTTTCGGGTTTAAAAATCAAATCCAAATCCAAATCCAAAAAATCGGGTTCGGTAAGATCCAATCAGGTCGAATTGGATCGGATATCCATCGGATCGGTTTTTTTTGCCATCCCTAGGAGTAACTAATTGTTGATTAATAGGACAATGAGGCATTAAACTGGAGTCATGTATATTAATGTCTCTATCTACGTGGGCTTTTGTTAATAAAATACATCATTTTAGTTTTGTTAGTTGTAGCAGCATTGATTAGATAAATATAGTTAATTAATTAATTTAGTATAATGATCAGTGATGGATTTATTTAATATGAATGCATGCATTTGTAATTCAATTGTACGTGTGGCCGTGTGGGTATATATCACAATTGCATATTCGTAAAAATATTGAGTATTAATTAAAGGATTTATTAGGCATGTCCTTATATATTACTCCCTCCGTCCTACAGTACAAGTCTTTTTTGATAGAATTTTTTTTCAATAATACATGTCCATTGAAAATTTTCAATGTAAACTAGTCGATAAAGCCGCGCTTCGCGGCGGCGGCGTCACAATATTTTTAAAAAAAAATCAATATATTTACGTTATATTATAATATTAATATTTATATTTTAATAATTAAATAATCTTCTCTAATGAATCGATTTCTTATTAAACACGATTCTTTTGATTGAGCCGCTCTCTCGTTAAAACCGAAATCCCAACTTTAACATATATTATAAAGACTTATATAATAATTTTATCCAAAAAAGCGAACCGTAAAAATTAAAATATATATATATATGACATCAGTATCAAATTCTAATAGTTAATACAATCTTTTCTAATGAGCCGTCTTCCCGTTAAATACGTTTCGAGCAGCTCTTATTTGGAACCGAAATTCTAACTTCATTATATAAAAAGAGTAAATTCCAATTTTTAAATTCTTTAAACTTTCTAATATTTTGGAGTTTTAAAAGATGAAAATACATCTTAGATTTTCCGTATATTATAGATATTCGTGTATTTATTTACAGCTTCCGCATGTGAATGTCTTTCTGTTATGTTAACATATCAAAAAATAAATAAATTAAATACAAAGACTTTTCGTGACGGGAACAATATAAAATTTATGGATACATTTTTCTAATGCAAGTATAATTAATATAAAAAAGTTAAAATAAAGGATTTCTAGGAAAAAAGATATATAATTTTAAAAAATTCGTATAAAACGTCTCCACCGTCCTCATATTCTACTTCCAATAGAACATTTTATTTTATGTATTCCTTATATATTCAAACATCTTTTATACGGTCTTCTCTAATGAGCCGCTTTCTCATTAAACACGGTTATTACTCTTGATCTGTTCTCTCGTTAAGACAAAAAACCTAACTTTTACATATATCACTTGTATGATAATATTTATCAATAAAAATTAAATCCTAAAAATAAATGAAATTTATAACATCAATATGATAATTTAATAGCTAATACAATCTTTTATAGTGAGCCGTCTTTCCGTTAACATTTCGAGCCGCTCTCGTTTGGGATCGAAATTTCAACTTCATTACATATTATTGATGATACTTATCTTACACAACGACTTTTTTCCTTAAAATCAAAACCTAAAAAATAGAGTGAATTCCAATTTATATTTTCTCTAGACTTACGAAAAATTTATGGAGTTTCATCCTATTTTCTCTTTATATTATAGATACTCCTGTATTTATTTAGGATTTCTCAGCATGAGAATGTTCTTTTATTATGTTAACACATTAATTCTTTTCTTTTTAAATATGATGACTTTTTTTTATGACAATAGTATTGGATTTATGAATAAATTTTCCTAATAGAAGTATAATTAACTAATATAAAAAGTATAATTTAAGAAGATCGTACTTTCTATAAAATATTTAATTATATGTCTGCTCCATATATTCAAATACCTATTTTAGTTCTAATAGAACTTTTATTTATATGTTTTTTCTATAAAATTGAACTCCTATTCTACTTCTAATAGAACTTTTAATCATATGTCTTACAAATACTTATTCTACTTTCAATAGAACTTCTAATCATATAATTTAAGAAGATCGTACTTTTTATAAAATATTTAATTATATGTCTGCTCTATCTATTCAAACACCTATTCTACTTCTAATAGAACTTTTATTTATATGTTTTTTCTATAAATTCGAACTCTTATTTTCTATAAATTCGAACTCCTATTCTACTTTCAATAGAACTTTTAATCACGTTATAAATACTTATTCTACTTCCAGTAGAACTTCTAATCATATGTCTTCTCTATAAACTCGAACTCTTTTTCTCTATAAATTCGAACACCTATTCTACTTCTAATATGTTAAATGATATTTTTATATTTATTAGTGTTTAAAATTCAAAAATTCTAGAAAATTAGAAAAATAAATTGAGACGATTTTAGAGCGCCACCTAAACTTCCGCGTATCCTCCTTTATATATATATATATATATATATTGATTTGTGATAATTTTCCTAAACTACCCTTTTTGAAAATTGAATATCAATTAATGAGGAATGACCAAGAGCATAAAATAGCTCATGCTTTTAAAAGTCAATGCATTTATAATGGGTATAAGAGGAATTGTATCATCTAATTAATGTTTTCTTAAGATGCGTAATTTTTTCAAAAGAGACTTGTATTGTGGGACGGAGGGAGTATGAATCTATTTGAATTAAATATGGTGCTAAATGTGTGTGCTGATACGTGTTTTTGGTTGAGTTAATTTACTTATAAATGACTTAGTAATTACTCTCTGGTACAATTCTGGTTGGTTATATGTTTGTCTTTCCAACACAAGGGGCAATATAAATTGCTTTTATTTTACATGCTTACATAGAATTATAAAAATAAAGTATATTTTGTTTAGATTTGTGCCGGGTCTTAGGCTTATATAGTTCACTTGGTTATAAATTTGGATCGTGAGGCGTAGCTGTAGTCTATTTTCCGGATTCATTTTTCTTTTATTCATTGCTTTAAATAAGTTACGAATTTTTTATTATTTTCTCTATCCATTTAAATTACAAATATTCATTAAATATATTGTTCGAGTCAAACTTATAAATTGTCACCTTTTTGTACTCTTCTTGATACGAATTATTTACTCTCTTTCTCATTATAAATTTTATTCTTTACTCGTTATATTTATTGTTGATTCAATTTTATAAAATTGTGACCCTTGTATCCTGTGTGTACTTTTTAGTGCACATTGGAACACATTGATTCCGCTCGTTCCCGTCCTTCGCTTCAGGGCCTGTCCCTCGGTGTGGTCAGTATTCCATAATGTCGGGCAACGAAGCTTACACTTGTTCACTAATTATGACGGTTCACCAGGGCCTCTTTCCTCCTCCCTTTTCTGCTCACTCGTAGGGGGCCGGACCCCCACAAAGGGGGAGGGAATCGATTGAACATCTCAGCCATTGGCGGGAATATCGTCCGCATCCGATCCTCAATTCTTGTTCACCCCGTAGGATCGTGTTGGGTGAATTGTGACCTCGTACGATCGTGTCGGGTGAGCAACGTACAGCCGCTTCGTCACAGTACATTATATCATTTTTTTCAAATGTTACCTCCAACTTCCATTATTTTTCGTTGGTTTCCTCCTTCCATTCCATTGCATTCACCACAACCAAATACAATATAAATGTACAATCATGTTCATCTTGAACTTTCGAGGGGTTATGTGTTAAGTATAAATTTTGGTCTCAATAATTGTGGTCTCAATAACATTACCATAACAATTACAGAAATGTCAAAATTGTGTAAATAATGTAATTATACGGATTGATAATATAGTAAATTTCTAAGCCATCGTAAAAGAAATATAAATTTTAGATCTATTCATTATTCAAAAGATTAACATATGTGTTGGTTCAGAAATTTCGGACCATTCAAATTTTGAAATTTTGTATTATAGAGTTTTTTGCATACCCTCGTAGCCGGTCCTCAGTGCACGTGATCAATAAGCTTCAAGAATCAATTCCCAAACTAACCTAGTTTCTTGTTCATTTTCCCAAACTAACCTAGTTTATTCAAACATTCCCAAACTAACCTACTTTACTATTTAAACTCAGTTTTTTGGGTTTTTTTTCTTTTAATAGTCAATTTTGCACTTAATACATCAAGTTTGCACGAATTTCAATATAATTATTTAGCATTTTGGAATGTTTTTATTAGTGTAAATTAATGTGAATACAGGAGGTTCACTATTATTAATGGGAAATTGATGTGAATACAAGGGGGTTATATATATCTTATAACATCAATTTAATTTCCCAAATAATAATAGTGAACCCCCTGTATTCATATTAATTTTTACTAATAATATTTTATATACATAAAATTAATAGTAAATGAATTAAGAAAACTATTAAAAGAAAAAAAAACCAAAAAACTGAGTTTAAATAGTAAAGTAGGTTAGTTTGGGAAAGTTTGAATAAACTAGGTTAGTTTGGGAAAAATGTGAATTTATTCAAGCTTCAATAGTCATCGTCGAGATATAACCGGAAACAAGCCATGTGCTTGGCTATATAATGCATAGTCTTCACTATTCATTTTCACTCCTTCAATGTCTCGATCTGTAATGGCATTGCCTAGAAATTTATTTTAACCAATCCACATTCTGTCTTTATTAACAAAGTTTTAAGCTAATTTTTCGTATATGATTACTTTTCCTACTACATGGGATATGATATAACGGTGAAAAGTATAATTCTAAAAAACTGAAACTTTTTTTATTTTGACAGGAAAAAAAAAGAGATAAACAATAAGGATCTTTTATACATCAAAGTATAATTCTTTTAACAAGAGTATTGTATATAGATATAATTTATTTTCGTAAAAATATCTCAACCACCGAAAAAGAAAAAACATTAAATTGCTACCAATTTATTTAAATTTTGATTATAGGTCCAGTACTGAATTATTGATAGAGCAAATTATAAATAATTTGGCTGGAGAATTAGGTGGTCGATAATAATTTGGGCCCTGCACTTTTTGCATTCATAGAGAAAAATGCAAAGAGCCGACAACATTAGACAAATGTCAATATGTAATAGTATTCTCTCCGTCACACATGGGTCATTTGAGTTTTCATGATCAAATTTTTTGAATTTTAATTAAAATATATATATATATATATTATAATTAAAAATAATTATGAAATATAATTTATTGGAAAAATTATTTAATTTATCTGAAAATATATATATCCGGCGGATTTTTAAAATTATAAATATATAAATTTTAATTATCATTTAAAATTAAATAAATTTGATTATTAAAAAATGCCAGGACGGAGAGAATATTACATCGTACGATTCTTGTAATTAGTTTCGTAATATACAGCACTGCAAAGCAATAATTGAATACTCTTGAGAGTTCAGTTTGGTCCCGGTAGTCCCGACCTACGACATTTAACTCTATTATTTAGCTCTATTATTTAGAGACCCATGCAGGTTTTAAATATGAATAAATGATTTTTTGTGAATTATGATGTAACATTTGGACCTAAAAATTTAACAAGTTTAAAAAACGAAACTTTATTTAATATATGTCAAACTATGAACATGTTATAATAGTATTGTTTAGTGAGTAATAACTGCTTCTCGGTACGTGTCTGTTTCCTCCATCTGCAATCTGCATTGTCCATTGAAAACGTGGGGAAAAAATCTACGGTGATGTCGTGGAGCTTTGGCATTCATTTATAGGTAGCGTTACTTCACAGTAGAATCAATCATTACTCATATTCAGAAAACCTGCAAAATCAGTGAACTACTTTCTATCTATGGCTTTCTTGGAGCCAGGTACTGTACCATCTCTGTTTTCTTAATTGCCTATTTATATCAATATCCATATTTCTTGTGCTTGCTATATATGGACTGTGATCATGTGTGTGACTGTACGACGCGCAAAATATTTATGTCGTAAGTTGGTCGTCGTAAATGTCCAAATATGTTGTAGTGATGCATGTTATAATGAGTAGTGTTGCTCAAGTCATTATAATTGCCATTGTGTTTGTGTAGTCTAGAAGACACAATTTCTTCAGTTTTATTTCTTAATGCAGGTATATCTTATTTCATATACAACACTAATAGCAATCTTTGATTGAATTCGGTCAATTTATTATTTCTTCTTGATTTTGGGTCAATATATATGGTGATTCTGGTGTTGCAATTTGGTGCATTTGCAACCCTTGCTTTCAGAATGGGATATCTTAAGCCTACTTGTCATTTTTTTTTCATGATCTTTTTGCTTTGTTGGTTCATGATCTTAAACTTGCTTGTCATCCAGTGCCGTACGGTTTATATAGTACTATATAGGAAAGAAAGCCAAATCTCCAGCTTTACAAGTTACAACAACCTTCCAGTGGTGATCAATGATTGTGTCTCAGCTATCCGTGTTTAACCATTTTAGGATATCTGAAAACTACTTGCGGGCCATCTTATATTATATAAAATTCCAATTAAGTAACCAATTACGTACTCATCTAAAACCAAACCAAAACAAACAAACCCAGTATATCCCGCATAAAGCAGGGTCTGGGGAGGGTAAGATTTATGCAGACCATGCCCCTACTTTTTACAGTAGGGAGGCTGTTTACGTACTCATCTAAAATTGTTAAAAATATGATCTGATCCCAACCGCTTTCATAACATCTCAAGATTTTAGAAGAATTGGTTATTTTAACATGTTATGGAGATCTCAAGATCGAATTCCTCATATCCCCAATATCCTCAATTATTAATGAAAATATTGATTTTGTACTTCAATGGATCCAAAAATGAGATCAAAAAAGGGACGAATTAACAATGAAGTAAGCCACTTTTCAAACCAAAAATTGGTTACCTAACAAAAACTTTAAGACGTTTGAGTTTGAGTAGCCTTACTCGGATCTTATACTATATCCTAACACTCCTCGAGTCCATTTTGCT
Source organism: Kitagawia praeruptora (assembly GCA_037693485.1). NCBI lineage: Eukaryota > Viridiplantae > Streptophyta > Magnoliopsida > Apiales > Apiaceae > Kitagawia > Kitagawia praeruptora. The sequence continues at coordinate 5,743,396 of CM075350.1, forward strand.
CGAAGGTGATGCTTCAAGTCATGTTTATGTGTTGTCGCTATTTCCCAAAAACAATTCCTTTGCAAAAAAATTTAAGGATATGGTTGCGTATGGAACATTGTGCACTGATCATGCACACTACTAATGATTAAAAGCAATTATTGTTTCTGGTTAGCTGTTTTAATTTTAATATTTTCTCCACCTGTATTGTTAATTAAGGTGTAAAGAGTTTATCAACGTCGTTATTGGATCAAACCTTCACACCTGCAATATATGTATATGTATATACTGTTTATCAAAGTAGACACACACACAAATATGCTCGCCAAACGACTTGCCTTTTATTGATAATGCAATACGATATATATAGATTACAATCTTCAACTAACAGCTAGAAATCAGTGACTAGAAATTAGGGACTGGACTCATGGCTTGACTGACTCCTTCCTAACTTCATTCTCCTAAACAAACGTTGCCTTCTAGAGGCTTATTCAAAGGCTAAACAATGCTAACAAGTATCACAAGATTGAAGATTAATTGCTAACATTTTCCCCCGTAATCTTTAATCTTGCTTGATGAGATCTTTGACACCTAGCAGTTTCCGCATCCTCTCGAATTTCACAGTGAACATTGCTTTGGTCAAGACATCAGCTTTCTGGTTCTCACTACAGACATGATTTATGATTATCTCGCCTCGTTCAATACATTCCCTGATGAAGTGGTATCGAATATCGATATGTTTGCTCCGTCCGTGAAACACTGGGTTCTTAGCCAAGTCGATTGCTGATTTGTTATCCACATAAATGACTATAGGGCCTATCTTTTCATCTGTTATCTGATTCATCAAATTCCTTAGCCATATCCCTTGGCAAGCTGTTGCAGTAGCTGCCATGAACTCTGCTTCACATGAAGAGAGAGCCATACATCTTTGCTTCTGAGAAACCCAAGTTATAATGTTGTCATTTAAGTAGAATACCATCCCTCATGTGCTTTTCCGATCATCAAGATTTCCAGCTAGGTCACTATCTGAGTATCCTGTTAACACGTTATTTCCTCCCTTCTCTGTGTATACCAAACCAAACTGCAGTGTTCCTTTTATGTAACGCAAGATTCTTTTTACAGCATTCTGGTGCATGACTGTTGGCCTCTCCATGTAGCGACTTACAACACCCACTGCATACGATATATCAGGCCTAGTGTGGACCAAGTAGCATAAACCTCCAATCATACTTTTGTACTGTGTAGCGTCCACAACTTTTCCTGTTTCATCTTTTGTAATGCACTCCTTTGGGTCCATGGGGTATTTCGTCGGGTTACAACCAGCCATGCCTGCCTTCTCAAGCACCTTACGAGCGTATCCAGACTGTCTGAGCTCTATATAGCCATCACCCTGCTCAACCTCAATTCCTAGATAGTATGATAGTCTCCCTAACTCACTCATCTCAAACTCAAGGCACATCTGTTTCTTGAACTCGTCTATGAGTGAAGTATTGGAACCAGTAACCAAGAGATCGTCAACATACACTGCAACAATCAAACTTTCATCTCCCATTCTCTTCGTATAGACAGCATGTTCATAAGGGCATCGCACAAAACCAAGTTTGATTAAGCAGATGTTGAGTTTCTTATACCACGCACGTGGGGCTTGTCGAAGCCCGTACAATGCCTTCAATAATTTGTAAACCATGTGTTCCTTGCCCTCTTTTACAAATCCTTCTGGTTGGACAACATACACTTCCTCAGTAATGTCACCATTCAAAAATGCGGTTTTTACATCCATATGATGTACCTCCCACTTGTTCTTTGCTGACAATGCCAATATCAATCTAACAGTCTCCAATCGTGTAACAGGTGCAAACACTTCCTTGAAGTCTATCCCCTGCTCCTGAACATACCCTTTCGCGACCAATCTTGCCTTGTACTTCACTATGTTTCCATTTGCATCTCGTTTGAGCTTATATACCCACTTTAAGCCAATAACCTTATGACCAAAGGGCGCCTCTGTCAGTTTCCAAGTCCCATTCTTTTCTATAGACTCGATTTCCCGTTGCATAGCCAACTTCCATTCTCGATCCTTTGCTGCACACTTGTAGTTCTCAGGTTTATCAATTCCTACAAACAACAATTCCTCCTCCATTTGCACTTCTTCTGTCTCAGCATATACTTCTTCGAGTTTTCTGAACCTCTTTGGCTCAGTACTACCATCGTAGTTATCAGGATTATAAGAAGGTATGTGAGTTTGCTGTGGAGTCACCACCTCTGAATATGAGCCACTTGAGTTGACAAAATGATTGTCAGTAAATGGACTATTCGAGCTACTCCTGTTTGAAGTATCTTGATCACCGTCATTTGTGTACATTGTATCTGCAACTCCCCCAGCTTCTGTGTTCACTTCTAACACTGAGAATGAATCAGTCGTGTCTATTTTTCTTGCAGACTGTGAGTTCCATGGCCATGGTTTATCTTCTTCAAACTTAACATCACGACTAACATAGACACATATTCCTTCTGGATCGTACAAACGATATGCTTTAGTACCTGCTTCCTTTCCCAGATTAATCACCATTATGCTTCGATCATCTAATTTCTTCTTTTGAGGCTCAGACACTCTCATGTGAGCCAAGCATCCGAATACAATTATGTGTGCAACATCAGGTTTTTTTTCAGACCAAGCTTCATAGGGAGTTACTCCACTTAGAGCACGTGTAGGCAGTCTGTTAAGAACATACACCGAGTGTCGAATAGTTTCTCCCCACAGGAACAAAGGAACCTGTTTTTCTTTCAAAAAACTCCTTGCCATTTCCACCACTATCCTGTTTCTGCGTTCCACAACGCCATTTTGCTGAGGCGTATATGGTGCAGTGTAGTGCCTAGTGATCCCAGCTTCATCACAATAAGTGTTGAATTCGTTTGACATGAATTCCCCACCTCTGTCCGTTCTAAGCACTTTCACCCTCCTGTCATTCCCACTTTCAACTTTTGCTCGGAATTTCTTGAAAGCACCAAGTGCCTCACTCTTGTTTCTCAGAAAGTACACCCACATGACCCTGCTAAAATCATCTACCAGGAGAAAAAAGTACTTATTCCCAGCTGAAGTCTCTGGTTGTATAGGCCCACACAGATCCCCATGAACTAGCTCAAGTAGTTTCTTTGCAGTGTACTCAGTCTTGGTTGGAAATGACCCCCTAACTTGCTTCGACATTAGACAGCCATGATAGATTTTCTTTGGTTGAATAATCTTGGGTATGCCTCGAGCCATTTGTTTTCTTGACATAAGTTCCAGAGCTTGAAAATTAACATGTCCCAAACGGGAGTGCCACAACCAAGAAATATCCTCCAACTTTGTAAACAAACACATAGGACTGTAGGTCTCAATGTTTAATTTATAGAGTCTGTTAGGTGATTTCTTGACCTTCATTAACAATCTCTTATTCTCATCATACACACGTAAAAATTCACCATTGATTACTACTTCTTTTCCCTCTTCTGTTAATTGACCCAAACTTAAGATGTTATTACAGAGAGATGGGATATAATATACCTCATTGACAGTTTGTTCTTCCCCATTTTTGCACTTGAAGCCAATCGAACCCTTTCCTTGTATTTGAACAGTCGAGCCATCACCAAACTTGACCTGTCCAGTGACTCCCTCATCCAGCCTTTTGAATTTTGATTTCTGACCAGTCATATGATTGCTTGCTCCATTATCTAGGTACCAAATGTCAGACTCCACTTGCTTCTTTTCAGTTGTAGGAGTGATCACTGGTGTTGCATTATGTTCATGCTGCAATTCCATGTCGTTCTTTCCCTTCTTGTGTTCAGCCAGAAGTAGGGCTAGTTCCTCATCACCTATCTCAGCCACATTCACTTCTTGTACTTGCCCCTTTGATCTTCGTGGTCTTTTGCACTCTGCTGCGTAATGGCCTAGAATATTGCAATTGTAGCACCTTATCGTCCTCTTATCTCGACCTCCATGTCCTCTTGTATTGGATGTCCCTTCAAAGTTGCCTCTTTTCTTCTCTTTCAACCACTCATCCTTGGTAAACAGCACCTTCATTTCTTCATTTTCTTTCTTCGACCATTCTTCTTTGGTTAACATCAGTTGTCCACCCCCACCTTGATTCTGACTCTGTCCTCGTAGACGTTCTTCATATGCTTTCAAGGATCCTATAGCCTCCTCAACAGTCATCTTTTCTAAGTCACCAAATTGTTCGATTGTCGATGTGATTTGCAAAAACTTCGACGGAACTGCCCTTAGTAATTTCCTCACCACATATGGTTCTGCCATGCTTTCACCCAGTGATCGAATTATTGTAACAATTCCATTCAGTTTCATATAGAACTCATCAATCTGCTTTGTTTCGCCCATGCTTAGTGACTCGAATTCTGACTTTAAGGTTTGAACCCTAGCCGCTTTCACACGATCTGCACCAAGACACATAGTCTTTAGTGATTCCCAGGCTTCTTTAGCCGTTCTCTTCTCTGAAATAGACAGCAACATCTCTTCTGGAATGCCTTGATAAATCATGGCCATTGCCACTTTTTCTTTCTTAACCTCGATCACTACTTTTTGATCGCTAGGTTCTATGGCTTCCCAGACCTCATGAGCCTGCATGAATACCCGCATCTTCAATGACCACGACGTGTAGTTACTCCTTGACAACATGGGATAACTCAGACCAAGGCTTCCTCCCTTACTCTTGCTTGTCTCCACATTCGTCATCATTGATATGAACCAGGCTCTGATACCAAAATATTGGATCAAACCTTCACACCTGCAATATATGTATATGTATAGACTGTTTATCAAAGTAGACACACACACAAATATGCTCGCCAAACGACTTGCCTTTTATTGATAATGCAATACGATATATATAGATTACAATCTTCAACTAACAGCTAGAAATCAGTGACTAGAAATTAGGGAATGGACTCATGGCTTGACTGACTCCTTCCTAACTTCATTCTCCTAAATAAACGTTGCCTTCTAGAGGCTTATTCAAAGGCTAAACAATGCCAACAAGTATCACAAGATTGAAGATTAATTGCTAACAGTCGTGCCATTGTAAAAAAAAAACCCCAAATGCCACAAATAAAAATGAATGGTCCTAAATGACATAAATCAAAATATTGGTCCTAAATGACATAACAAAACGAGATATCGTGTTGCGTTCTTACTTTTTTATCAAATTCAATAGACCTTGGAGTTCAGTGATGTGTGTAGTTGTGACTTATGTACATATGTGAATGTATATAAATAAATAATATTATAATAATAGAAGGGTGAACATGAGTCAAGTTCACAGGTAAGGACAGTAAAGTACTAGCCCCCAGGTGATTATTATGTCCGTGGGAGCATCTTATAATTGTAGATCACGTGCATAGTAATAATATACTCCCTCCGTCCGATTGATTAGTTAACAAGGACCAGTTTCCGACACTAGATTTTAAGGTGCATTTTAAGGATAGTTCTATTACTAATTTTGATATTTTTTTTGTATAAAAATAGAACAATCCTAATTTATACAAAAAAATATATAAAAAATAAGTTATAGAACTATCCTTAAAATGCACCTTAAAACGCGTGTCAGATGCACAGTTTTTTATGTTAAGAAATGGATGGGAGAGAGGGAGTATAGTACCGTCTATACATTTAATCTGTGTAACGCAAAATAATTTTACGTTTTCAAAGAAAGGATTGTTAAACTGACGTTTACGTGCATAAAACGCAAGTTTATAAAACGTTTTCACTTTAACTAAAACTAAAGTTGCATGTTCAATTTTTATTTTCCTTTTTTATTAAATAGAAAATGAAAAAAAAAAAAATCATACAAAACACCGCACGCCATGGCATTATCTAAACACAATTTTTAATTCACGTTTTTCTGTTGTATTAGGGGTCATATTTTCAATTTATGCTTTCTAGGACATTATTTTCTAAATTTGTAATATAGAGGACCAACGTCCTGTTATTTTGTACTTACTACCTTTGGCATTAATTCATGCTGTAACTTGTAAGCCTATAACCTTACCTTGGCAATCAGTAAACACCTCACATTCTGAAAGCTTGCGAAAAAACAGTGAAACTAATTCTTCTCGCAATGCCTTTCTCGGAGCCAGGTAATGGACTTGGTAGTTGGTACCTTGTGCCTAATTAACTACCGACTGTGTGCGTGAGTATGCTGAGATGTTGCCTCTGCTGTCTGTTAGGAATCTGCCCGATTCCCTGCAAATGCGGAAGCGATTTGGTAAATATATGCGCTTAGATCCCACAAATATACGTGATAGTAATGAAGCAACAAACCAGCAATACAGTAAAAGAGACAAGAGATTTAATGTGGTAGGTAAGAGTTTGGCAAAGAACCTAACAAAGGCTGATAGCTTGCTGCCTAACAATCTCCCTCTCTTTCCAAACTCACAGCTCTTTACTTGCACTCCATGCATGCGCCCTGTTGGCACAAGTCCAACTTTTCTTCGATCCGTATCATTCCCTACGACAAAACTCCCCCCGAGTCCAAGACCCCAAACTATACCCTAGTTTGCACATTCATTCTCGAATGCCCACTTGCTATACGCACAAGTGTACCATTGACCTCTATTTGTCCAACTACATACATGTGAGGCAATCTGTTGTATACACACATACTCACTTGATTCACGTCGGCCAATCCCATATGTAGTCCATCACACACGCAAGTGTGACCATCACACACACAAGTGTGACCATCACACACACAAGTGTGACCATCGATCTTTCATTTACTCCCCAACTGCATATCAAACAAATCAATTTGTTGCATGGTTCACTGCTCACTTGATTCGTGTTGATTGATGCCCATATGCAGCTGCAACACACCAACTACTAGTTGATGTCGTGGAAGCCCTTCGACCAAGCATCCATCCCAGCAGTCTTTGCACCATCGTCTAGACTGGAGGGCAATACAACCGCAGCAGTATCCTTCAAGTCACTCTTCCTTCGTGCACGAGATAACCAGATTTTCGAAGTTCCAGTACGTTCTGGCCACGTACTAATCAGACGATATATTCCCCCACGTAGCTCTCCCTTCATCCGAACCACACGGCCTCTTTTGATATTCATAGCTCCCCCTACTACAGAGCATCTGTAGCCTTCTGAAGCTAACCGACCGATAGATATTAGATTCTTCCTCAGCTTAGGCACATATCTTACCCCGTTCAAGCTGCGAACTATTCCATCGAACATTTTGATTTTCACAATTCCAATCCCCTTGATCTCACAAGTAGATCCATCAGCCAAAGAAACTGTTCCATTCTTTGTATCTTGGAATTTGTCAAAATGCCCCCTCTCGGAACATACATGGTAAGATGACCCTGAGTCTAATATCCATTCTCCTGGAAAACTAGTGCCTCGATTGAAGACGGTGCAAACATCTTCACAATCGAGAGTAACCACAGCCAATGATGCATCTGGATCCTTCTTATTAAGCGGACAATTCGGCCTAATATGACCCCCCTCCTTGCAACCAAAGCACTGCATGCCCTTTTCACTGTATCTGGATTTACCCCTGCTATTGGTAGATCCTCTCACAGCACCCCTTCCTCTATTATTTTGACTACGCAAAGCCAAAACTGTCATTCCGTCCTTGTCACCATCCTGGTTCTTCCTTCCAGCATTTGACAAAAGTGCTGACTGAACCTCCTCCATTTTTAACGTGTCCTTTCCGTACAAAATGGTTGTGACCAAATGATCGAATGACTCCGGAAGCGAAGTAAGAAGAATAAGGCCTTATCTTCTTCCTTCAATTTTACATCAACCTTTTCAAGTTGATCAACGATACCATTAAACACATTCATGTGCTCAACAACATTGCCTTGAGCTGCCATCTTCAGCTTGTATAACTCGCGCTTCAGATTTAACTTTGTAGTCAAGTTCTTCCCGAGATACAATGTCTCCAACTTTGACCATAATTCCTTCGGCGTGCTTTCGTCAACAACATTATTGATAATGTTATCGGCAATGCATAGTGTGATGGTACTCATGCATTGCGACTCAGCATCCTCCCAATCTTCATCGCTCATCTTTGTTGATTTTCCCTCCTTCCCCTTCAAAGCCCTTGCTAGCTTCTGTTGGGTTAGGATATCCTTTACCCTTCTCTGCCAAAGAGTAAAACTTCCTTTACCATCGTATGGAGTCACCTTGAATCCTCCAATACTTGCCATGATCTCCGTTTGCACACACAAACCAATCCAAACAACTAAATCAATTGGCCAGGTAAGTGTAAGAAACAATGGGAGCACTTCCGTCAAAACGGTGCCAAATTAAACAACCACTTTTCTTAACGACTTTCCTTCGACACCAATAATTTAGATACAACTAGCTCTGATGCCAACTGTTAGGAATCTGCCCGATTCCCTGCGAATGCGGAAGCGATTTGGTAAATATGTACGCTTAGATCCCACAAATATACGTGATAGTAATGAAGCAACAAACTAACAATACAATAAAAGAGACAAGAGATTTAACGTGGTAGGTAAGAGTTTGGCAAAGAACCTAACAAAGGCTGATAGCTTGCTGCCTAACACTGTCAATGTCCCTATACTTGTGTTAAATAATCGACTTTACATTCTATTGTTAACTTCTTATATAAACGATAGTGAAATTAGTGAGGGTAGTGCATGTTCAAGTTTTCGATGTGGGACGAGTTTTCGGACTCTAGCCATTATCTATTACTAGATGATAACCCGTATTTACGGGTTCAGGAATTTATATTAATTAATTATTAATTTTTTATTTAATTAAATATTATAAATTATATTATAAAATTATAAAAAGAACTATGTTATTTGCATAAAAAATTTATGCGATTAACATACTATAAACTTAGATTGTTTAATAGAAATGCATGGAAACACGTTTCAGTTGTTTTAGTTAAAAAATAATTAAAATAATTGATCGTAATCTTTTTTTATTCTAAGTTATAATAAAAAAATTGCTAATACAATATAAGAATTATAATAATAATAAGATTTCAATTTTATTATGTTTTTAAAAAAAATAACATATAATCGCAAGAAAGATTGTTCTAAGGTTCTCCTTGAAAAATCTTTCGGAGAATTGATCGTATTATTTTTGCTTCTAAATTATGATAAAAAAATTGTATTATAATTATAATAGGATTTCAATTTTATTATTTACTTCAAAAATAATATAGAACTAGTTGATAAAGCCGCGCTTCGCGGCGGCATTACAATATTTTTAAAAAAAATTCAATACATTTACGTTATATTATAATATTAATATTAAATTTTAATAATTAAATAATATTCTTTAATGAATCAAGAAAAAGTTCTTGTTAAACACAATTTTTTCGATTGAGCCGCTCTCTCGTTAAAACCGAAATCCCATCTTTAACATATATAGTATAAAGACTTATATAATAATTTTTATCCATAAAATCGAACCGTAAAAATAAAAAAATTATGACATAAGTATCAAATTCTAATGGCTAATATAATCTTTTCTAATGAGCCATCTTCCCGTTAAATACGTTTCGAGCCACTCTTATTTGGAACCGAAATTCTAACTTTATTATATGAAGAGAGTAAATTCCAATTTTTATATTCTTTAAACTTTCTAATATTTATGGAATTTTAAAATATAAAAATACATCTTTTATTTTCTGTATATTATAGATATTCTTGTATTTATTTACAACTTCCGTATGAAAATGTCTTTATGTTATGTTAATATATATATATATATATATATATATATATATATATATATATATATATATATATATATAAATACGAAGACTTTTCGTTACGGGAATAATATAAAATTTGTGGATATATTTTTATAATGCAAGTATAATTAACTTGTATAAAAAAGTTACAATAAAGGATTTCTAGGAAAAAAAATATAAAATTTTGAAAAATTGTATAAGACGTCTCAATCGTCCTCGTATTCTACTTCCAATAAAACATTTTATTTTATGTATTCCTTATATATTCAAACATTTTTATATGTTCTTCTCTAATAAACCGCTTTCTCATTAAACACAGTTATTATTATTGATCCGCTCTCTCGTTAAGATCAAAAATCTAACTTTTACATATATCACTTGTATGATAATATTTATCCATAAAAATCAAATCCTAAAAATAAAATAAAATTTATAACATCAATATACTATTTTAATAGTTTATACAATCTTTTATTGTAAGTCATCTTCCCGTTAAACACGTTTCAAGTCACTCTTATTTGGGATCAAAATTTCAACTTCATTACATATTATTGATAATACTTATCTTACACAATAACTTTTTTCTTGAAATCAAAATCTAAAAAATAGGGTGAATTCCAATTTATACTTTCGCTAAACTTTCTAAAATTTATGGAATTTTAAAAAATGAAAACACGTCTTATTTTCTCTTTGTATTATAGATACTCTTGTATTTATTTTATTCAAACATCTTATATACGGTCTTCTCTAATGAACCGCTTTTTCGTTAAACACGTACGGTTATTACTATTGATCTGCTATCTCGTTAAGACCAAACATCTAACTTTTACATATATCACTTGTATGATAATATTTATCCATAAAAATCAAATCCTAAAAGTAAAATAAAATTTATAACATTAATATGATATTTTAATAGCTAATACAATATTTTATAGTGAGCCGTTTTCCCGTTAAACACATTTCGAGCCGCTCTCGTTTGGGATCGAAATTCTAACTTCATTACATATTATTGATGATGCTCATCTTACATAACAACTTTTTTTCTTTAAAATCAAAACATAAAAAATAAAGTGAATTCCAATTTTTACTTTCTCTAGACTTTGTAAAATTTATGGAGTTTTAGAAAATGAAAACGCATCTTATTTTTTCTTTATATTGTAGATACTCCTGTATTAATTTAGGATTCCTGCATGAGAATGTTATTTTATTATATTAACACATCAATGATTTTAGATGATTTTTTTTATGACAATAGTATTGAATAAATTTTCTTAATAGAAGTATAATTAACTTATATGAAACGACATATTTTAAGAAGATCGTACTTTCTAAAAAATATTTATTTATATATCTTCACTATATATTCAAACACTTATTCTACTTCTAATAGAACTTTTATTTATATGTTTTTTTCTATAAATTCGAACTCTTATTCTCTATAAATTCGAACTTCTATTCTACTTCGAATAGAACTTTTAATCATATGTCTAATAAATACTTATTCTACTTCCAATAGAACTTCTAATCATATGTCTTCCTTATAAATTCGAACTTTTCTTCTCTATAAATTCGAACACCTATTCTACTTCTAATATGTTAAATGATATTTTTATATTTATTAGTGTTTAAATTCTAAAATTCTAGAAAATTAGAAAAATAGATTGAGACGATCTTAGAGCGCCACCTAAACTCCCGCGTACCCTCCTTTATATTGATATATTGATTATAACGGAAATATGATTGTAGGGGTGAAACTACTTTTTTTTATTTAAAATTGTAATAAAAGAATTATAATTATGATAGGATTTCTATTTTATTAAAAAAAACAACATACAAATAGAAGTATAGTAAAAATAGGATTACAAAAAGTGGTACCGTTAAAAGAGTGTTTAGTTTATTAATAAAGGTTATAGATTTAGTGTGTGTTCTAATGGTTTGCTTGAGATGCTTCATATAGTTGTCAGTTGTTACTCTTATCGATGTGCTGCTGATATGTTATAACTCGTGTCTGTGTCTTTTTCCTTTGTTCTTCATAATGGTCGAGTTACTTTTATGATTATATTTGCTTCATATATTACACTAAAAGCAATTACTGAATAAGTCTTTGTTATTTCTTCATGATTGTTTTTGGGTCATTTGGTGATTCTGATATTGAATTTGGTGCATATGCATGCATGCAGGAAGGCTTTCTTTCTTTTGCCAAGAAAACTTTGATTTGGCCTCGCCATGCATTCAAAGATCTGGATTGGATTTTATAAACCTACTGGTTCTCTTTATTTTCTTGATTATTTTGCTTTTAGGGTTCATCAAAGGTCAGAACAAAATCAACAAGAACCGGATCTCCCTGGTTCTTTCATTGTGTTGTGCTCTTATTAGCATTGCATATCTTTCTTATGGTGTACGAGGACTAGTTGGTAAAAATGGTGAAAATTTTAAATGGTTGCTAGTGCACTTCTCTAGAGCTTTAATATGGTTTACCTTGATATTAACTATCCTCGTAAAAGGATCGAAAACGCTACAAGTTTTGGTTTCTGTTTGGTGGATTTTATTCTTTCTAGCAGTTACAGCTATAAACACACATGAATTGCTGAAACAGCACCATCTTAAAATCCTGGATGCAGTAACATGGCCCGTGAACTTCTTGCTTCTCTTATGTGCTTTGATAAATATCAATCATTTTGTAAATGATGATATGCCTCCAAACAGATTATCAGAACCTTTGTTGGCCAAGGAATCTAAAGAAATGCTTAGCCCATTAGGCCAGGCCAACTTTTTTAGCAAATTGGTGTTCTCTTGGGTTAGTCCTTTACTTTCCTTGGGTTCTTTAAGGCCACTGATTCTTGAAGACATTCCATATCTAGCTACTGATGACCAAGCGATTACAGCGAATGAGAAATTTGTACAGGCATGGGATTCACTTCAGAGACGAAAGAAAGGCTCAAACAGTACTAGGAATTTGGTTTTTTGGGCCGTAGCACGAAATTACTGGAGAGAAATGGCGTTTGTAGGACTTTTAGCTTTCCTGAGGACAGTTTCCATTTCACTTTCACCGTTACTGCTTTACGGATTTGTTAATTACTCAAATCGCGGTACAGAGAGTACTGTATTTCATGGTGTTTTGTTAGTGGGGATCTTAGTTATTTGCAAGATTGTTGAATCTTTTTCTTATAGGCATTTCTATTTTAGTTCAAGAAGGTATGGCATGAGGATGAGATCAGCTTTAACGGTAGCTGTTTATCAAAAAATACTAAAGCTTTCTAGTTTAGGAAGGCGAAGGCATTCAACAGGAGAGGTCGTGAATTATATTTCAGTTGATGCCTATCGGATGGGGGAATTTCCCATGTGGTTTCACACTGCATTGTTTTCAGTAGTGCAAATATTTGTTGCAGTTGGGGTTCTTTTTGGAGTTGTGGGAGCTGGTGTTCTTTTAGGTTTAGTCCCTTTATTCGTTTGTGGAATTTTAAATGTGCCATTTGCAAAAATACTTCAAAAGTGTCAAATGCAGTTTATGATTGCGCAAGACCAGCGGCTTAGATCTACATCTGAGATCCTAAATAATATAAAGATCATCAAGTTGCAGTCATGGGAGGAGAAATTTAAGAACATGATTGAGTCTTATCGAGAAAATGAATTCAAATGGTTGGCTGAATCTCAGTTAAAAAAAGTTTATGGCACTGTTATATATTGGATGTCTCCATCTATTGTATCTTCGGTCGTTTTTATTGGATGTGCACTTTTCCACAGTGCTCCCTTTAATGCAGGAACAGTTTTTACAGTTCTGGCAGCTCTGCGCATTATGGGAGAACCTGTCAAATTGATACCTGAAGCTTTTTCTATGCTAATTCAGGTTAAGGTCTCATTTGAGAGGATTAATTCTTTTCTGCTTGACGATGAATTAATAAAGAATGAAAATGCAAGGAAATCACAGGACTCGGAAATCTGTGCAAAAATAAGGCATGGCAATTTCAGTTGGGACCCTGATTCAGGTATTTCCACACTTAAAAATATAAATCTTGAAGTGAAAAGAGGGAAGAAAGTTGCAGTTTGTGGTCCTGTTGGAGCCGGAAAATCATCACTTCTATATGCCCTACTCGGAGAAATAAGCAAGACTTCAGGAACTGTAGGTCAATGAGTCGCAGAATATATTTACGCGTTAAGTGCTGGTTTTTTTGCAAGTCAATAACTGGTTTAATGTTTCTACTGTATGTAGGTGGATGTTTTAGGTTCTGTTGCTTATGTTTCTCAAGGTGCTTGGATCCAAAGTGGAACAATTCGCGATAACATTCTCAGTGGACAACCAATGGAAAAACGTAAATATGAGGAAGCCATAAGAGTATGTGCTTTGGATAAGGATATTGATAGCTTTGACTACGGTGATCTCACAGAAATAGGTCAGAGAGGGCTTAACATGAGCGGAGGACAGAAGCAGAGGATTCAACTTTGCCGAGCTGTCTACAGTGATGCTGACATCTATCTTCTTGATGATCCATTTAGTGCAGTAGATGCACATACAGCTGCTACTCTTTTTAATGTAAGGTCAATTTTTGTTTAAAATTGAATTCATATCAATGTTATAAGCAGTAACTGACACTAATAATGCAATTGTAGGACTGTGTCATGGATGCTCTAGAGATGAAGACTGTCATTCTTGTGACTCATCAAGTAGAATTTCTTTCAGTGGTTGACAACATTTTGGTAAGAATACTACAGTAACTAACATGTTTGGATTGCAAGTATAGTATCTACAAATAATTTGATACTGTAAATATGTTCTTAAATTTATTTTGCGGTTTTTTCGTCTAAGGTTATGGAATCCGGACAAATTATTCAATCAGGAAACTACAAGGAACTACTACTGGCACGCACAGCATTTGATAAACTTGTAAATTCTCATAAAGATGCAGTAACAAAACTGGAACCTTCAACTCTTAAAACCAAATATTCTGAACATGAAATGGGGCATAAGGATGATATTCAAGAGTCTAGTTCAGCTTTCCTCAGTAAGGGAAACAGTGAGAGTGAGATATCAAGGGAATGTCTGCCAGGAGTACAATTGACAGAAGACGAACAGAAGGAGATTGGTAATGTTGGTTGGAAGCCATTTCTGGATTACATACGCATTTCAGAGGGAAAATTGTTTTTGTGTTATGCGATACTAAGTCAGATCGGATTCATTGGTCTCCAGGCTGCTGCGAGTATTTGGCTAGCATTTGGTGTTCAAGTACCTAATATCAGCATTGCCGTGTTAATAGGTGTATATACTGCAATTTCTACATTAAGTGCCTTATTTGTCTACCTCAGAACACTTTCCGCAGCCTTATTGGGATTGAAAGCCTCTAGAGCATTTTTTAGCGGTTTCACTGATTCTATTTTCAGTGCTCCCATGGTCTTCTTTGATTCTACCCCAGTGGGGCGGATTCTAACACGAGTAAGATTTATTTTAGCATGTGCAACAAAAGCATTCATTTTGCATAAACACTAATGTTTGGCTAAGCTAATATGCGCGAATCTGCCTATAAGCCGCAATCAGAAAAATTGATAAATGGGTACTATCTCTTTGCAGGTTTCATCAGATTTGAGTACACTAGATTTTGACATCCCTTTCTCCTTTTGCTTTGTGCTGTCCGGTATTGAACTATTAACAAGCATCTGTATTATGGCTTCAGTTACATGGCAAGTTCTTATAGTAGGCATCATTGCGACCATATCTTCAAAATATCTCCAGGTTGTAATTTCTTGTGACTGTTAAAAACAATTTTCCATCAGTAAGAAAATAGTTACGAACTTTGATATTTTCTTGTTAATTGAAGGGATATTATCAACCCTCAGCAAGAGAGCTAATGAGAATCAGTGGAACCACCAAAGCTCCAGTCATGAATTATGCGGCTGAGACAGCACTAGGGGTGACTACCATAAGAGCATTTAGAATGGAGGAAAGATTTTTCCAGAACTACTTGAAGCTTGTGGACACAGATGCAAGTACTTTTCTATATTCTAATGCCACAATGGAGTGGCTTATATTGAGAACTGAAGCACTTCAAAACATGACCTTATTCGCTGCTGCATTTCTTATTGTGTATCATCCCAGCGGTTATGTAGCTCCAGGTACTCATCGCTGCAGTTCATCAGAATAAAGCATGTGCAGTTTGATCACCTAAATTTTCCACTTATCACTAATAAGTGTCCTTTTTGTTTTTGTAACACAGGGCTTGTGGGGCTCTCAATTTCTTATGCTCTAGCATTGACAAGCACCCAGATTTTCTTGAGTCGATGGTACTGTAATTTATTAAATTGTATCACTTCAGTAGAACGGATCAAGCAGTTTATGACAATACCGCCAGAGCCTCCATTAATAATAGAGAACAACAGACCACCAACTTCTTGGCCTTCAAAGGGAGAGATTAAACTGCAAAAGCTAAAGGTAAAGATACTAACAAAGTTTTTGTGTTTAACTATTAAATTGACTTTTGGACAATCCCGTTAATTGATTGTATATGGTATTTACTGTTTATTTGATTCTTGTTAGTTAAGGTACCGTCCCAACTCTCCCTTGGTTCTTAAAGGGATTACATGCACTTTCAAAAAAGGGAGTAAAGTAGGCATCGTTGGACGTACTGGAAGTGGGAAAACTACAATAATAACTGCTATGTTTCGTCTAGTAGAGCCTTACAGTGGAAAGATTATAGTAGATGGGATTGACATCTGTTCTATAGGCCTCAAGGATTTAAGAATGAAACTCAGTGTCATCCCTCAGGAACCAACTCTTTTCAAAGGTAGCATCCGAACAAACTTGGACCCTTTAGGCCTTTATACCGACGATGATATATGGAAGGTAGTCTACACACACATCTTATGAAAGCTGGAATGATTCAATCAGAAGGCCTTTTAATTGGTCTCCACCAGTGTTCCTAAATGTAATTCCTGACCAGTATTTTTTATTTTTTAGGCAGTAGAGAAGTGCCAACTAAAGAAATTGATCAGTAGTCTTCCAAGCTTATTGGATTCTTCTGGTCAGTTTTATCTTCTTAATGCATTTATCTGATAAGATGCAGATTTGCTGTAGAAAAGGTGAAAAAATCTGCTATTATTTTTGTTATTTCTTTACAGTAACCGATGAAGGCGAGAATTGGAGTGCTGGACAGCGCCAACTCTTCTGTCTAGGAAGAGTACTTCTCAGAAGAAACAAAATACTAATTATGGATGAAGCAACTGCTTCTATAGACTCTACAACAGATGCAATTTTGCAGAAGATCATTCGGGAAGAATTCTCAAACTGCACGGTGATAACAGTGGCTCACAGGATTCCAACTGTTATAGATAGTGACATGGTTATGGTCCTCTCATTCGGTAAATTTCCATGCATTCTTTGGTAGTTTTCATTTCGATGTGTGGATAATAATATGTCGAAGAAAATAAGTGCTTGACAATAACAATCACTATACAGGGAAACTACTGGAGTATGAGGAACCAGCAAAGCTTATGAAGGATACTAATTCATCTTTTGCAAAGCTTGTAGCAGAATATTGGTCTAGTACTAGTACCAGAGAAGAGTATCTTTAAAGGTGCAATGTGGACATGTGGTTAATGAACTACTGGTTGACCGCAAGTTGGGCTGTCTCTCTTCTAAACCCTTGCCTCCATTAAAAATTTTTAAGTGGGCTTCCATCGGTTTTTACCGAACCCCAATCTCTTTATTTTTCGTTATCTTTGTTTAAAATTTTGTTTTCCTTCAATAAGTTTCCAATTTATTTGGATTTTGTTAGTATCTCCTTATGATAGTTTGGTTTTTTGTTTTGTTATGTTTTGGTGTTCTGCATGGCCGAGGTTATAGATCGGCATGATTTTCGTGTTTTGATTAAGGATGAAGATTATTATGGGATCACATCTATGGTCGATTGCCAGAGTCGGGTGAAACAAGTACATATATTCAAATTATCTTTAAATCACTTGATTGTCTCTCCATCCAATTTCAATTATATTTGTAGATGTCGTATGCCTTTTGATTAATGAATTGATTCTTTTTTTTCAAAAATAAAATAAAATAAAATGATTTCCAATATCATAATTCGAAAAAATGGCCTCAAATATCAAGCTCGAATTCTTTATCAAGCTCGAGCTAAAATAGAATTTTAAGCTCGATTAAAAACTCGAGTCGAGCCGAGTTTTTTTTTAGCTCAACTCGATAAGCTCGAACTCGGTTCAGTTCGAACTAGAACTCGATTACATTTTTATTATTTTTTATTAATATTTATATTTTTATTAATGTTTTTAATAAAAAAATTTAATATATATTTTTTAATAATATCATTTAGGCACCTATTTTTATTTAATTAAAAAACATTTTTTTAATTATGAATGATTTAATGTCTATTATGTACATTTGTTTAAAAAAGGTAATTAAATAAAAATTATTCCTCACTCCTAAATAAAAATAATAAGATTCACATATTATTATTGTTTTCGTATATTTAAGATATATAGTCTATAAAAATATTGAGTGTTTTCGACTTTTTGCAAAAGAAGTATGAACAAAAGATCAACTTATTTAGATTTGATTTGAAAAGTTAACTATCAATATTATTAACACTAGCTTAAAGCATGTGGAAAGTTATTTTTAATTTTTTTTTAATTTATTTATATTGTAATGTAATATTATAAATATTAATTTTAATATGTTATTGGAAAAATTTGAACCTTACATATTTGTATATAATAATTTTTAATATTAAATATAAATTAATATGATGTTGACGAAAATCGAACCTTAAACCTCTGTATATAACAACTTTTAGTATTGTTATATCTAACGATTATAGTCTATTTGAGTTGAAGATCTAACGTTTGTAAATAAGGGATAAGCAAAAATAGATGATAACCAGAAAAGGAATTAACCAAACTACAAATTATACCCATTTTGATTATTATAGTGTAGTATAGTATAGATAGTATAAATTAAATGACAAGTATAAGTGTACAATCAAATAATTATATTCGATTATTTGAATACAATAGAGTTATTTCACATGACATACATAAGTATGCTATTTTAAAATCACTAAGCTCAAGTGCTAAAGAGATTATCTCTTATCGTCTCAATCTTTGGTTCGTTCACCCAAAATTTAATGAGAACAGATTATCATTAAGCTCACTTAGGCCTGTTAACAGGTCGGATTTGGATCGGATTGACCTTAATCTATATTCGAATCTATTTAATTTTAGCGGATTCAGATCATATCGGAGCACAACTCAGGTCAATCCATATCCAATCCATTTAGTTTAATGTGTAAACATATCGGATTTCGTATATCCATTACTCCACTTATATTTAAAATATAACAAATTAATTATGTATGTATTATTTACCATTTAAAAAAAATTAGTAATACTTGAAAATTTACAAACTAGTATTTCAATGTGTAAATTTTTAGTAGCAATCCAAATTCCAAACTATTTCAATAATTCTATTATTCTAGCACGAATAAAAACTTAAATTAGAAGTTCAAGTCGAACAAAAATAATATGTCAAATCAAGTATTTCAAATTCATAACACGACTATCTAACTGTATTTTTTCCAATTTTATAGCTAAATCCATATTTTGATCTCCTAAACAATTGCATATATAAGATTAACTTTGATGATAAGTATGTAAATAAAAGATTAGGTATTAGATTTAGAGTTTTCACCTAAATTAACTTATTATAATATGAAATACTTTATATATATATATATATATATATATATATATATATATATATATATATATATATATATATATATATATATATATATATATAGGCAAATGATCAAAAAAGAACTCTTTTTTTGAAGAAAACTAAGGTACTAATCCTAACCATTGGATGTATTATAATCAATGGCCCCGCCAGGGGCACCCACACACTAATCAAATACACCCTCACACACACAATCCCACCTAATCCCCTCCGTTTTTAATTTGATTTTTCCCGTCAATTACTGAATTTTTTTTGAAATCTGACTTCACTGTATCGCCTGACACTGACACTGTAGGAAACTTTTCTACAGTATCGCCTTAAATTAAATCTGGGCCATAGATTAATCTAATTCAATGGCCCCGCTAGGGGCACCACACACAAATCGAATACACCCTCACACACACAATCCCACCAAATTTCCTACATTTTTAATTTGATTTTTCCCGTCAATTACTGAATTTTTTTTGAAATCTGACTTCACTGTATTTTTCTCCATCTCTCAACGATCAGTTTGCATATCATATGTGCAGCAAAATCGTGATTTTAAGCCGACACTATAGAAAAGTTTCTTACAGTGTCAAGTAGAAACTCTTTACCCATATATATATCTATATATATATATGATCATTCTCTATCAGTAACTAGCATAAATGGGTAATTTAGGAACTAAAATCTTTACCCTACATGTAATAAACAGAAGGATGATCGGATGGATTAGCTTTTTATACGGGAGATCACCCACGTGATAGGGCAAATGAAAAAAAGAATTACATTAAAAAAGTGCACAACAAGAGGAAATAATTAATTTATTTTATGTACAATTTTGTAAATTTCATAATCTTTTATTTAATTATTTTTTAGATTTTATTTTATCATGTATTGTTTTTGTGTGCTCTTAATTTTTTTTAGTTATGTACATTTGTTAAGTGGGTGAAAAACCAAAATACCCACTATTTAATTCCTTCTTCCCAAAATACCTACCGGCAGAATTCTCCGCCCTTTTTACCCACGGACCACGCATCACACACATGCGTGGTCTGTATACGCATTCTTAATATGCGTACAGAGTGTATACGCAAGCAACTACTGCGTGGCCTTCGTTAATTTTCTTTCTGTGGGCAGGTAACAGGACTCCATATGCGCATGTAAAACTTGCGTAATACCGTATACGCATGTTCAACATGCGTATATGGAGTACTGTTCACTGTCTTCAACCAGTCGCCGGAGACGAAGTTTCAGTTGAAATTTCGACGAATTAGTTCAGCCATTTACAGCACTCGTACACTATCATTCTATACATCAAATTACTCGCCAGCTCACGATCTAAAATCCTGTACCACTCACGTTTCATTTCATTTCCCGGATTTAAAAGTCCCAAATTCGAACATCTTTTTCCGATGAACTTTACGGTTGGTTTGTGCACGCCCCTGCGGGGCCGGAATACAACAAATTAACGAGAATAAAGGCAGATCCAGGTATGGCCTTTCTTTTGGTGCCATCAGTAGTAGTCGACGTAGCCGGAGCTTTGCAAACGAAGTAGGCGACCAGATAGCCGATATGGAGCTTCACGGAGAGGCTGGAATGGTTAGTGCAATAATGATGTCATCTGACGTCAATGCGTCAATGCGTATCTGGGAGATGCGCAACCCCAGATGCGCATTTGCAGAATGCGTGTCTTAGTGTACGCATGATACACATGCGTAGACCGTGTTTAAAAAAGGCGGATGCTCGCGCAGAATGGTATTTTGGTGTGAGAGAGTGGGTTTTTGTGGTAGTTTGGGCAATTTCTCTTGTTAAGTTCAGTGTTTAGTATTTTTTTCATGTTCCATATATGTATTATATATTTTGTAAATTATATTGTAATTTGTTTTTCACATTAAGTGTGTTTTTTTTCTAATTTTTATGTTTTTAAGCTTTTTTGGTGTTTGATAACATTTCCTGTAAATTTTTTAAGTTAAATATTTTACTTTTACTAGTTTATGTTATGTATTTTTCATTCATGTTCTGTACTTGTATTTTTGTATTTTGGATTCTGTATTTTTTTTATGTTTTCTATTAAATTTGTATTATATATTTTTACATGTTTTGTAATTTTAATTTTATATATTATAAAATTATTTTGTGTTCTGTATTTTTTGCTAAATCTTATATTTCATGTTTTATAAAATTTGAGTTCAAATGTTGTTTGAAAAAATATAGAACATGTGTGATGTATTATTTGATTAGCTATTTTTTTTTGTAAATTTTTTTTTTGTATTATTCTTATGTCCTGTAGATAAATACTAAATAAAAAAATATGTTTTCTCTTAAAAATACTAAATGAATAAAAATATGTTCCATATATGTATTATATATTTTATAAGTTATATTGTTATTTGTTTTTCATATTAAGTGTGTTTTTTTCTTCTAATTTTTATGTTTTTAAGCTTTTTTGGTGTTTCATAACATTTTCTGTAAATTTTTTAAGTAGAATATTTTACTTTTACTAGTTTATGTTATATATTTTTCATTCATGTTCTTCACTTGTATTTTTGTGTTGTGTTCTGTATTTTTGTATTTTGGTTCTGTATTTTTTTATGTTTTCTATTAAATTTGTATTATATATTTTTACATGTTTTGTAATTTTAATTTTATATATTATAAATTATTTTGTGTTCTATATTTTTTGCTAAATCTTGTATTTCATGTTTTATAAAATTTGAATTCAAATGTTGTGTGAGAACATACAGAAGACGTATTATTTGATTAGCTAATTTTTTTGTAAAATTTTGTATTTCGTATTATTCTTATGTCCTATAAATAAAGACTAAATAAAAAAATATTTTTTCTCTTAAAAATATTAAATGAATAAAAATACTAAATGGAAAAGAGTGGTTCTTATTTCGTATTTTCTGGGATCTTAATTTGTATTAATTTGTCTCGCCTTTTCCTCTAAATTTATAAAAAATTTGGATGTTAGGGTTTATTTCATCTTAAAAATTTGTATGTGTGTATTTAAACTTTTTTACATGTTCTGTATTTTTTAAATTAATTCTTTTTGTGTTCTATATTTTCGGTTAAGTGTTGTATATATTTATTGAATTGCTACAATAACAATTTTAAGAAATTAATATTAATTGGGAGTGTATGATTGTTTGATAGAGTAAAATAATATTAATAATGAGTGAGTTATTTATGTACGAGTAAATTATTCCTGACAAAAAAAAAATGAGTGAGTTATGTGTTTAGAATTTGGAGTCAGTTGTGTTGTCAGTTGTTTAAACATGAGACGCCTATAGCACGAGCACGTGATATCTATTTGAAATCCACCAATCATCATGATTTACTTAGTTACCCAAATAAGAGTCAAGTTCTATGGAGTACAGTTTAATTGGAGTACGTTGGAGTACATATACGTTCTGCACTCAAAATATTTTAAAATTTATTGTTTTGCAAACCTTGTTATATGAATATCATAATTTCATTGATAATTTTGAAAATCATGTATATTTTGCAATATGTTCATCTTGAAAATCCTTTATGTTTTGCAATCAGAACATATATGTTTTGCAACCCAAATGTGTTTTGCAGAACAATTCATTTTTCAATATTTTGTTAGCAAAACATACAAATTTTCAAGATTCTCGATGAAATAATGATGTTCATGTAATAAGATTTGCAAAATAATAAATTTTAAAATATTTTGAGTGCAGAACGTATGTGTACTCCAACATACTCCAATTAAACTGTACTCCATAGAACTTTTCTCTCTCTCTATATATATATATAATGTTATATGTAAAAAATATTTTATATATTATATAACATATTATTATATATTATATAATTAACCAAATCGGGTCATGTATAATCGGATCAGATCAACCTAAATCCATATCCAATCCATTAATTATTCGGATAGTTCTTAAAGAATTAAGTGTCAAATCGAATTTTTTTCAGGTCAATCCATATATATTTAAAACATTACGGATCTCTGACAAAAAAAAACCAGTACGGATCAGATCGGATATTCAATCCATTGACAGACCTAAACCCACTTATTCAAAAAAGGTAACAAGTACATCCAATTTATATTTGAATTTATCAGAGTTATTTCACCTAACATTACAATATATAAATGTGTTATTTTCAAATTTTCTTTATCATTTTTAATAGGGGTAAAATATAATAATGGAATAATTTTTCTGAAAATCAAGTTAAAACTCGATATGCTCGACAAAGCTCGATAAGAATCTGATAGGTTTGATAAGCTCGAAAACTCGTAAAGCTCGAAAGCTCGTCAAAAAACTTGTTAAACTCGAAAACTCGTTAACAACTTGAACTTGATTTGATTAATTCACGAGCCGAAGTCAAACACACTTTTCAGGATTGATTATTAATAGGCTTGGCTCGACTGGACAAATAAAAGCTCAAGCTTGATTATGAAAAACTCGAACTCGGCTTAGCTCGACTCGGCTCAAATTACAGCTTTATATGAAAAGAAAAAACTGGGTCTGAGGTTGTTCTCAGAATCTCTCCTAAGGTAGAACCATGAGAATGAGATCATCTTCAAGCACATGAATCTCATATTTTCATATGACAAAATAATTATCAGTTTATATAATGCGTGCCCATAAAAACTTAATTACCATCTTTGATTAGTTTTATTTTCATTTATAATAATAAATTCCACAAAAATTTCCATCAATTAAAATTAATCAATTCATAAAATAGTTGTTACTCCTACTTAAAAGACCCCATAATCATTAACACAGACTAGTGAATAGAAAACAAATGCACCTAATCATTTGTTATCAGTACTAATGCACCTAATCAATTGTTATCAGTTGATTAGTATATCCATCGTCCTATTTGTTTTATGCGGGCTGGTTTGGTGATCTTTTTTTTTTTTTTTTTAATATTTAAATAATAAAACTTGTCATAGGGTTGAGTTTCAGTAATATTTTTTTTAAATATAAATTTACAAATTTTTCTTATTCAACACATATATAATTTTAGTTCAATATTGTTTGTAAAATAATAATTAAGATTTTATTAAATACATATAATTGAAATCAGAAACATATATATAACATTTTATAATTTATTAAAAATTATTTACAATATTTTTTACGAAAAATTGAAATTCTTTAATAAAGGATGTTCAACAAAAATTTGAGTTCAACATCATCTGTTGAACAATAGTTATAATTGTGTTGAATCCAAATATATTAAATAATTTTAAATAGATATAATTAAGAAAATTGTATTAAATTAATAATATTTCATATTTCTATACCTTTATTGGATATTGATGAACCCGGAAGGATAGTTGAGAATTTTGTAATATCTGTTCAACAAATTTTGAACTACGGCTCAATACATCCTATTAAACAAATAAAATTTCATATTTCTATACCCTATTTTGATATTGGTGAACCTTAAAAGAATTTTGAATAATCAAATTATATGTATTCAATAAAATTTTAATTATTATTTGATAAATGATGTTGAACAAAAAAAGTTTGTAAGTTTGTATTTAAGAAAATTTTGTATTTATTTAGATTATCTCCAATCATACATATCCCTTAGTTAAAAGTGTATGAGATATATCATAAATAAAAATAATGAAGAATGTCTAAAAATATTTTATTAGCTAAAATTTTAGATAATTTCATCATATTTTCTATATTTATCGAACATTTAACCTTTAGAGACTTGTAGTGAAATTGCACATAATCAATTACCTTAATATAATAATATATTCTCTATACCATTTTTAAATTATAACCAACTAATATAGCCAAATTTCAATAAAGTAATTCAAAAAAAATTACATGCATTATTATTATTTTATATTATTTTAACCAATTATTTTAGCAAATATTATGACTATTTGCATTTTAAGCCAGAACGCTTTGAGGACATGGCTGTACGTGCAGGTGCTTGTCTGTTTTATATTCTGTAATTGTCAAGAGCAAAATTCAAAACAAGGTCCTTCAAATTTATTTTATTAAAATTGAAATGTTAAAAATTGGATTGATGATCAGTAAATTAGTATGTACGGGTAGTATTGAAAAATTACCATAAATATTATTTTTATTTATTTTATTTTTTACAAATTTACTATTTTCTAAAAATTATTTGTAAAATTACTATTTGCGAAAAAAAAAACTAGTAAATGCAACTTTCTTTTACGTCTTTCTAGAAAATAATTGAAATCATCTAAAAGTTTTTAAAAAAAAATCAAGAAAGCACAACAAACATGTTTCCAACGGATACGTTATCTGTGCAAATCAACATATTTATAATAAAACATTACAAATATAATTGATTCTAAAATTTTCTTAAAAGATGATTAAATATTTTATTAAAATTTTCTTTGATAACAAATTCGAAGAATTTCAGCATGTCTCTAAAAATAATTCAACTCCTGTTGCCCAGCAAAATCGTAAAATACACAACAATTAAGTGTCTCGTGTATTGACTTTGCATATAAAACAAAAAAGAAATAGTTACTCCCTCCGTTCCAATTATATTGTTCATTATTTTCTATTTTTTTTATCCCAAAATTATTGTCTATATTTAGTTAATAAGGTAAATTATGTATTAATTATGTTAATTTTTATGAAAAATAATATAATTATTTGATGACTTAAATATATTTGTCATGATTAAATAAAAGATGAATTTTGATAAATCGATAATAAAAATGGAACGGAGTAGTATTAAAATAGAATAATATGTTGATATTGTACTATGTTTAGGAGTAAATTTAACGGGCCCTTGAAGCTCATACAAATGTTCAAATATCATCAACTAATAAAATAGTGTGGGGGCGATGAAATGGAAAGATATAAAATGTTTCTTTAAAATCGATGTACCCGACCAATTTATGTTGTGATGGAACCTTTGAGGGTTTTACTAGGTTTGTACTTTGATGATTTCGTCGTTTCTACTAAGTGGTTTGAAGCTGACTAATTTATAATTCGTGCAAAATTTGAATTATTTTTAATTTTTAATAATTTATTTATAATGTAATATAATATTATAAATATTAATTTTAATATGTCATTGGAAGAATATGAATCTTAAATTTTTGTATATAATAATTTTTAGTATTAAATATAAATTAATATGTTGTTGCCGAGAATCGAACCTTATATCTTTGTATATAACAACTTTTAGTATTGTTGTATTTAACGGTTATGATCTATTTGAGTTGAAGATCTAACGATTATGAATGAGTTATAACAAAAAATGTGGGAATAATCAAAAATAGGGGTTAACCAAACTACGAATTATACCCCCTTTCATTTATTATAATATAGTATAGATATAGATACAGATTTGTAAATATCCCCTTCAATTTAAATTAGTAATCCGCTTTCAAGAAATTACGTATATTAAAAAACTTAAAAATATTCCTCAGCCCAAGCTAGCCACAGACTTTAGACCTATCAGTCTCATTAATTGTTCCCTGAAAATCTTGACAAAAGTCTTGGCAAATAGATTATCAACAGTGATTGGGAAAATCATAGGAGAGACTCAATCTGGTTTCATTAAAGGAAGGAACATCTCAGAGGGCATCATGATCACTAACGAAATTACACACTCACTCAAAAGCGGTTTATCGAGTGGAATAATGATTAAGTTGGATTTTGAAAAGGCATTTGACTCAGTGGATTGGGATTGCTTACTAAGGGTTCTGAACTTATTAGGCTTTGGAGATAAATGGTGTAGCTGGATAAAAAACATCTTCATCTCAATGAGAGCATCAGTCCTAGTTAATGGTTCTCCCTCAGATGAATTCAAGTTTGGAAGAGGTTTGAGACAGGGGGATCCATTATCTCCATCACTGTTCAACATAATTGGAGAAGTGTTCAGTGCTATGATGAAAAAAGCAGAATCTTTAGGCATGCTGAAAGGGATCAAGATAGGACATAGAGCAAAGAACCTCTCACATCTGCAATTTGCAGATGATACCATTATATTCCTCCAACCAAGTGTTGCAAGTATCCTAAATCTCAGAAGAATCTTAAATTGTTTTCAATTGACAACAGGACTGAAGATAAATTTCAATAAAAGTTTCTTGTATTCATGGGAAAAGGATGCAGTAGAGAAAGCACATTGGGCAAATTTATTGGGTTGTAAAGTAGGAGAAACTCCCTTCACTTATCTGGGTGCACCTATAGGCTCAGATCCAAAGAAAAAGGAATTCTGGTCTCCTCTATTGCAGAAAATGGATCTCAAATTAGCCTCCTGGAAATGCAAATCTCTTAATGAAGCAGGAAGAAGCACCTTGATCAAAGATACTTTAAACTCTTTACCAGTTTACTGGTTTAGCCTATTCAAAATCCCCAAAGGCATTTGCATGGAATTAGAGAAGAAGAGAAGAGCTTTCTACTGGAAGGAATTAATAGAAGACAATGGAGGAAACAGAAGACTCCACTCATTAAACTGAAAAACACTTTGTCAACCCAAAACAAAAGGGGGTTTAGGGTTAGGAATCCTACAAGCAAAAAACTCGGCTATGTTGAGTAAATGGTGGTGGAGGTGGTTGGTGGAAAGAAACAAACCATGGTGGAAGGTGATCAGAGATAAATATAATCTAAAAGAATACCTCAATCTTGATAGTGTAGAAATTTGAGGGAAGTCTCTTCAGTTTTAAAGAGCATTTCACAACCACGTGGAGATTATGATTGGAGTGTACTATTTAGCAGAAATAATTATTACTGGAAAATTGGTGATGGAAAGGATGTTTTATTCTGGGAAGATATTTGGCATGGTGAGTCCTCATTGGCAGAGTCATATGGTAGACTGTACTCTCTTTCAAATTGCAAATCTCTACCCATTGAAACAGTTAAAGAAATTTGGTTGGGGCACATGGGAAGTTTTTCATGGTGGAAAAGACAATTGAGATCATGGGAACTAACTCAAGCAGACGAGGTTCTTCACTTACTTAATGATCTGCAACTAAATTCCTCAAGAGATTCAGTCATTTGGAAAATAAATAGAGGTATTTTTTCATCTAAATCCTGTTACAATTCCATACTACATCTAAATGATAGATCTGAAGGGAATTGGAATAGAATTTGGAAAATCAAAGTTCCACCAAAAATACAATTTTTTATTTGGAAAGTGGAACATGGAATTATACCATCATCTTCATTTCTACACATTAGATTGGGCAGCATCATCAACCCAAATTGTAAAAGATGCAGAGCAGTCATTGAAAACCAGCATCATATCTTCTGGGAATGTTCAATAGCCAAACAAGTGTGGAAGTTGGTTATAAATTGGTGGAGTTTGAGCAGGAGTCAAGCAAATATGTTAAGCACATCCTTTGGACAAACTCTAAAAATATTCTCAGGGTACAAAATCAGTGCAGTATGGGCTCAGGTGGTTTGTTCAACTCTTTGGTCTCTCTGGCTAAGTAGAAATAATTCAACCTTTAACAATGTTTTGGACAGTCCCCAAGAGATTACAAACCTCCTTGTCTTTAGAGCTTATAAGTGGTGCCTAGCTACAGATTGGATAAGTAAAGATTTATTTGATCTGTGAAAAGTTAATCCAGTAGGGGCAATACTTTTATGCAGCAAATTTCCACATGAAAAGGAAGGGCTAGGGTGGAATCCGGAATACTTTGCATATACAGATGGATCTTGGGTGGAACTTAAAAGTGGTGCTATCTGCAGTGGCATTGGTGGCCTTATGCTAGATATGGAAAAAAGAACAAAATTCTTGTTCTCAGGTCCTATTTTTGCTAACACTCCTATGGAAGCAGAAAAACTGGCAATCCTATTCCTCTATGATAAAGTTAAGAATCTACTCTCTATCAATAGCAGACTGCTGGTTTATACAGATAGTTTAACCTTAGTAAATCAATTTCATCAAGTCAGAGCTGGTAATTGTGGAATAGAAGGGGATGAAGATTGGAAAGAGTTGATAGATTCACCATTTGTCAAACTGCATTTTACTCAAAGAGAAGATCTACTAGGAGCAGATGAGCTGGCAAAAAAAGGGAAAGAAAGAAGTTTTATTCATTTTTCTTGGACTTAATTAAAGTGCAGGTAATTGGTCTTTGTGAGTTAAGTGGGCTAGCCCAAACACTTGTCTTTGATCCCAGGTCTCATTAAACCACTGTCAGATATTAATTCTCTTATATTCTCCTACTAAGAGTAATTAATTTAGTTAGTGGGATTTTATGGGAAAATAACCAAAAGCCACCATAGTATTGGTGTTGGAAATACCAATGCATTGGAAAGGATGGTAGATGGTTCAGCTGATCAGTTGGGAAGATGAACAATCAATAAACCTGGTTAAATACAATGATCCACTAGAGTCATTCTCATCTCACATCTCTTCTATCCAGTTTCTAATGGAGCGAACATGGGTCTTTCCTAAACGTTCCTTCATCAAAATCAACATTTATGCAGTCCATTACCCTGAACGCTTTCCAAATGGCAACAACTCAGGACTGGGGATAGTGATTAGAGATCACAGGGGCACGATAATCTTAATGGTATCTGGCACCATTAGAGGCGTCACAGCCAGGGCAAATGAACTTTGGGCCATGCTTATCGGTCTGCGTGCTGCTTTTTATGAGCAAGAATACAAGGTGCAGATAGAAACCGATAATGAGGAGGCGGTAAGAGAATGGAAAGACTGGAGATGGTGGATAGACCCGAATCACGCAGGGGTTATTCAACAACTCTTGCAGAGGAGCTCAGACCCAAACCTAACTCTATATGAGGCTGAGGTAATAAGGGGCAGTCAAAATATGTTGGCAAGGTTCTTAGCAGAGGATGGTGCTCGTAATCGAAACAGATTGGTTGCGTTTCGAAGACCTTTTGGGAGAGTCAGGGAACTCTGGCGCCTTGAAATGGGGTTAGGTCCAGTGGAAGCTCGTTTCATGATCGTTGATGAGGAACAATACTTGGGAGAGATTGCTGATGAAGAGGAAGTTCAGGGTTTGGGTGATCTGCTGGTAGAAGACGCTGGCTCAGCTAGCATGGGAATCCAGAACGTGGATTAAGTCCTCCCGGAGCTAAGAATCAAGAAGCTGTTAGGGCATGTTTTCATATCATTTAAGTTTTAGTTATTTAAGTTTTAAGTATTATGTTTGGTCTGTTGCTATTCCTTTCATGGATTTTCCAATGCCATGTCTGGTCTAAATTTTTCAGGATTCTTCTCTGGATAGTATTGGTTAAGGTGTTAACCTTATTTTACTATCAACAATTGTAATGGCCTTCGGGCTTTTATGATAATGAATACTAAATGCTTATCAAAAAAAAAACTTAAAAATATATGAACTAATTTCACATGGACCCATATTTATTGTCATAGTTAAAATATAAGTATATAGGATTGTAGAGGGGAAGAAGACGAGTCCAATAGTGTCCTAGTGTGTTCCTTATAAATATTATAAAATAATAATTCCTAGTGATTTAGGACATATTTTTGTATTTGAACTCCAACAATAATCCTTATACTCATTCCTTATTATTATTAAAATAATAAATTTGGAAATAGAAGGACAAAAAGTGTAAGGAAAAAGGACAAAAAGTGTAGTGATTACCTAAGAATAAGGTATAGGATGGATGTCCTAGTGATTTAAGGAATCACTAGAACACTGTTGGTGTGTCATTTTATAACATATTCCTTATATTTAAAGTTAGGACATCATATAAGGGAGCTGTTGGACTTGCTATAACCCAGGTACTGTTCACAATATGCAGATTTCTTATATGCAAATTCCACGCATGAGGATAATGTGTATACGAGCTCCACGCATTTCTCAAATGCTTACCCCCTATACGCATGTGTGAAATGCGTGCTCCATGGGCAGAAAGGGCGGAGATCAGCGTCGGTAGGCATTCTGGGTACGTGCAATTAAATATTGGGTATTTTGATTTTTCATCCAGAAAAGAATTTGTTCAAAATTATATGTTTCTTTTTTCTTTAAATGTAAATTTAAGGGTAATTTTCTAAAATTGTCCCTACATTTGTTATGTTTAAAATTTGATTTTTTTTTTCAAATTTAACATTATTCACATTTATCAATGCATTAATTAATTAAGGATATTAATTGGAAAATTTTATTCAACTAACCTTTTTTTAATATATGTAATTTATACAGAAGAAATTTATAAAATGAGACGGAGGAAGTACGTTACAGATAACTCAACTAATAACTATAGTTGTCATAAGATATTACTCCCTCCGTCCCAATTTACATGTCCCTTTTGAAAAAAAATACGCATATTAAGAAAAAGGTTGGTTGGATAAGGTTTTTCAATAAATAACCTTAATAAATGCATTAAAAATGAGAATAGAGTTAAATTTTAAAGAAGTCAAGCATTGAAAATACAAATATAGGGGTACTTTTGGAAAATTAGACTTAAATTTGTATAGATAGAAGAGATATTTGTATAGGAAGAAGAGGGGGACATGTAATTTGGGATAAATTTTTTTTGCAAAAGGGACATGTATTTTGGGACGGGGGGAGTATCACACTTAGCATCTTTAATGGTATTGGTTAAAATGATATAAAATATTAATTATGTAAAATTTGTTGAACTTGTAGGGATTAATTATAATGGTTAACTATATTTTAAAAATAGTATATTATTACTATTTCGAGTTGTTATAAATAGAATATATTATAATTAATATAGTAACTGATGATGTATTATTTCTCTACAGATTACTATAAATTCAATAAATATAACCAACATAATCGTGTTGGTTAAATTATAAATAAGAGAAATATACCAACACGATTATGTTGGTTAAATTAAAAAAGGATATAATCATGATTGAACGTGTAAAATCTAATATATATCAATTTTTAACAACAATTTGATATGTAATAACATATAAATATTAAAAAATTAATAAATTTAATAGATATTAAAAAAAGCCCGTGGAGTTGTAAGTGAAAAATAGATAGCTGTCATGTCCATCAGCAGATGACAACAAAACAGAACAACGCTAGATTAGATCCAAATTAAATTCATATATAATTATTAATATATCCGAATATTGATATTCAACTCTAACCACATATACCATGTATAGCTACTATAGTGAAATATGCACAAACAACTAAAATCAATAATAAATAAACAAATAAAAAAATTCTCTATAATGAATTGGGAAAAAATCCTAATACAATCATAGATAGAATTATAATTACATAATTCTATCAAATAGAAATCTATATATACAAGATCATTAGTTACAAATGAAAAACAAAAAATTGAATGTAACAAGAGACATCGTGAACGGTACGTAGAAGTTACAGAAGAAGAACGGAGCCCAAGGAAAAAAAAATGTGAAGTAAATAATGAAAAGAATATTTTAAAGAAAATTGATTACTTATATTGGTTTAACATCACAATGATTTTTATAAAATTTGAAATCCTTAACTTAACATTGATAAAAAATATATATATAATTATTCAAGGAATTATCTTTGTAAAATATTATTTATAAAATTTAAAATTGTGTTGTAAACTATTTAAAAATTTACTCTCAAATGTATTGAAATAATTTTGATGACGCTATACATAAAAATAACAATTTTCAAAATAAAACACACAAAAATTAATTTATTAAATAAAAAATTAAAAAAAACCGTACATCGCATGGATTATAAGCTAATACTTTATAATAGCCTTAAAATACGTGCCGAGTCCTCTATCCCAAACGTAAACAATTCGTTGGGACAGAGGGAGTATTAATCAAGTAACTAGCTTCATTACCCGTGCAAGGCACGGGGATATTCTAGGTTTATTACGAGTTTGTAATGTTGCATAAATATAGATGAACTTACTTTCTTTTCAATTGTTCTCACTTTCTAACCAGTTGTGTTCAAAAAATTCTAATATCCAATCACTTAGTCATCTAGTTCAATGATTTTAGTTATAAATTTAAATTCAGTATATCTCTAGAACTGAGATGTCACAATTTCGATTCTGGACAATGTGAAGATTAACGAACGTTTTCATATCATTTGACTTTGGGGAGTTCTAGAGGAAAATCATAGAAAATTAGAAGGTCTAAATGTGAAATAATATTAAAAAATGTGAGATATTATGATATTTTGGCTTTTAGTAGTTCATCTTTGATTATGAACACCTTTCAATTTGTAGCGGTGTTACCTAAATAAAGTGTAGCAAACTCCCTTCTCGAGAGCTTCATTTTCAACATGATATGTATAAGATTTATAATATCTACTAAGATTGCTTTCTCCTTAAGAGTTTTACTCTCTGCTGCCTCATTTGCACTATGCATCGGCTCTACCTCTCTCTCCCCAGACCTCGGTGAACTCCCGTTAATATGTCTTTGTGGAGCCCTCTTCCTTTCCCAACTAACATAAATTCGTTTGTCCTTGATGATGAGGCCATTAAGCTTAAAGATTAATCTCTCCAATATTCTTTCATCGAAAAACTTAACAAACCCATCACGATTATTATTTTTATCACTTTTTTGAGGCAAAACAATGTCCTTGATCCTTCCTTCCTTTTTGAATTTTAGCTGAATAGAGTTCGGGAGATTGGTGATGAATCATGTATTCTTTTCTCTATCCGTTTTGAATGACTCATGAGGGTTTCTTTCCATCCTTTTTTTCTCATGTCTTGAATAATGATTCTCGATTTTGCTCTTTGGATATTTGGTTTTATTTCAGCAGGGCTTCCTTGTAATCTAGCTTTGAATTCTCTTTATGAATTCCTAGACTCCTAACGTGAATTTGGTGCAGTGGCTTTGTAATTGCAAGATTATCACCCCCTACAAGCTTTAACTGCAACTTCATCCTCTACCCATTTTCTTTTAGCTTCTATAAAATTTCGAATATCTTCCTCCATTCTTTGTGGTTTTGCTTCCCCATTATTCAACTCTTTCTTCATTAATAGTATGTTTCTCAGCAATTTTTCCTCTTTACGATCATTCCAATATGATTCATCTTTGAATCTCATCCTTACTTCTCCTTTTGAGTTGTAATCTATTACCCTCTCTCTCAATTGGTTCTCTTAGTGTTGATCTCCTGGGCCGTAATTGTTAATCGTCTTATCTCTCCAATTTCTGAATTTCTTCTTCCATATCTTTTTGCTTTCATCCACTGTCTTGAAGCGACTATTCCACCAGTTTTCATGGATATAGAAAGCCTTAGATCCACTTTTATAATCCTGACTCCCTTCTTCATTGTCATCTTCATCCCTTAATCTAAACATGTTTGGATCTGAATTTTGTGAAGGATGAAATTTTGTCTCTCCATCTATTTAACTTTGTTAATATATAGTATTTTATATGCAAATTTAGGGTTTTAATCAACTCATTTCAGAATTTTAATTTTTTTTTCATCTCTAATTATACACTCCATCTTTCACTATGTTATGAACAATTTTTATTTGAATCAAGTTTAAATTCAAATTAAAGTGATGAACATGTGTGTGCATGTATATATATATACATATATATATATATATATATATATATACACACACACATACAAATATAAAATGAATTCAATTTGAATAATGATATGAAATATATATGTGCATGCGTATTATGTAACACCCCGGTCCCATATCAAATAGATAAGGGATTTTAGTTTAGTTTATAAGGCAAAGTTTTAGAGTGCACCAAAAAATCATGATCTTAAAAATTTGGTACAAATTTTAATACAAGCATACATCAAATATGCAACACATAACACTCTAGAGAAATGAGTTCATACCTTAGTTTTTCTTAGGTGGGTGTTGGCACACTCGTCCATAACTTGGTCC
This sequence comes from Kitagawia praeruptora, assembly GCA_037693485.1. Lineage (NCBI taxonomy): Eukaryota > Viridiplantae > Streptophyta > Magnoliopsida > Apiales > Apiaceae > Kitagawia > Kitagawia praeruptora. Next base: position 5,778,612 of record CM075350.1, read on the forward strand.
AATGAGAGTTGCCAGAGTGCCCTGAATTGCATTACAATGTTCTAAAACTTTTTGAAATTTTGAGAAATTTCCAATTAATTTTTAAAAAATAATTTACTCACTATGAATTATTTTTGAATAGTAAATTTATTAGAAATAAAAATAAGATACTATTATAATATTAAAATATGTTTGATTATTACTTTGGTTAATTTTCAATTTGCCGCTTGACCCATATCAAGAATTTAATTGATTAGACCCGATTATCGAAGAGAAAATGACCAAAATATACACTACTTTTTGGAACTCATGGTCCAAAATACCTATAGGCGGTATGAGTAGACCAAAATACCTTTCGAACACGCATTTGGGACATGCGTATTCATGTTTCCCGGATTTTTTTAAGGCCACGCATGATGAACTTGCGCATAGGTTATAATTTTTTTTAAAAAAAATATAATACACGCATCCTATAGATGCGTATTCCACTTAAAAGCTGGACCGCAAGGGTACATGTATAATTGTATTAGCTTTAAAAAGCAAACATGTTTTGGGGGCACGCATCCTAAAGATGCGTGTAGTTGTTTAAAGAAAATCTATACGCATGTAAATCTTGCGTATTCTTCAGAAGTTTTTACAAGAACGTATACGTATGTTCCAAATGCGCATTGCACAGGTATTTTGGGCCATCCATATCGTCAACAGGTATTTTGGACACGGATACTTGAAAAAAAGGTATTTTCGTATTTCACCCATTATCGAATTTTACGAATATTTTTATATAATTATTATTTATATTTTGTTACAAACACGTCAAATAATTTTATTTCTAAAATAAATATGATTATTTTCTGGCTAATTCTTAATTTCTGTTTATATTCTTAATCGAGAACCTAATAGATTAGTCCCTATTCTCAAATTTTATGAGTATTGATATCATTATTATACATATTTTAGTATACTCATATACTAATTTATCAAAAAACTTTAATCTAAATATATGCACATATATAAAATTATAAATTGCAAAATTTAATGTCACATTTTTTCGCAAATGACGTTTAGGTTGTCCGACTTCCTAGATTCTCATTTTTGTAATAGATTTTGGGTGAACCATTTTATTAAATATTCTCAATCAAAAAATTCCGCAATTACTTAGAATCAAGTATTTTATTGTATTTGATATTGCTGAATAATCATGAATAATCAGTACTTGGACTAAGACACAAGAGTTAAGAGAATATGTGAAATTTTAAGCATTTTATATGAAATAAAATAACAAGTTATTAATAGAGTAGACAAGTAAATTTATGCATATAAATAGAAATAAATTAACAAAAGTAAGAATAGCATGAGAAGTGAAACATTCATTACATCTTGAATAAAAAAAAATCTAATTAATGAATAAAATATTGATGAATATAAATAATGAATTTTACTATTTAACCAAAAATATGTGTAGCTCAAATGGTTGGTTATAGATGACAACATAATGGCATATGAATTGACATGTCATGGGTTCAATTCTTAGCAAAATCTATGTATTCTAATTTTTTTTCATAAAATATTAATAAGGGGCATAAATATAATTTACTTTAAATAAAATGTGACAGATTGTACCGATCGGAGATGCTCTAGCTTTGACAAATGACAAATCAGTGGTCGACTATGGCCAGAAAGGCCTTCCTATACATTAGAGTAGCGCGCACGAGCCACCAAATTTTGGACACGTATAATCATCAGCCATGTATTTCGTCCCAACATCGTATATATTTATTGATGCTTTTTATCTTTAATTTTTTATCATTTTGCATTGATTATTCTCTTTTTCAATCTAATTTACATCTTCTGTCGTATTTTTACAAGTTGCATAGAGTATTCTTCTATTTGATGCATTTGGAAATTTTTACGGTTTTGCATCTTCTCGTAATCTCAATCTCAATCTATTTAAAAATAAGTTATTATGAACTTATTTTCAGATAAAAATTACATATTTTGACATTTTTTTTATACAATTATTTAATATATATTTAAGATTCCATAAATTGAAAAAAAAAATTAGGAATTTTTAATTTATCTTAAAATAAATTAACTTATTATGAAAAAGAAGTTATTCCAAACACTACTCAAATATTTAAGTAGTTGTAGGTGTTATCTACATCATATAAAAATAGGGACACTATTTAAAAGTTCGTCCAAGACATCAAATTTTTAGGACTTGATCCTACATCGAAATTCAAAAAAAAATCTAAAAAAATTAATATCGATTATACTTCAGCAGTTTACATAATATAGATGGCGTCATGGCGATAATAAATTTGTGTGTTCAATCTGAGTTTCGGTCACTTCAAAGATAAAAAAAATCTGAGTTTGGGTGGTGGCTGATACAGTTCCAACTAGTCAACTACTGTGACTTCAGACTTAGCCAAGGACAAAACTGTCAATAATTGTCTTTCCTTTTCAACTTGGCTTCTTCTTCTTGTTTTTTTATTTATTTTTTCTCAGCATGTATCACTTTAAATGATGGACTGAAACCTAAAGAAAATATACTAATGTAACAGTCTGACATCTAGTCATATTGTAAGATTATTCTGAGAAGCTTGCAGTATGCAGGAAATAACTTCTCCTCATGGCTTCCTTGGATTCAGGGACAGAGTATAGTCAACTTTGACATCCATTCATTAACTTGCTAAATACAGTAGAAAGATATCAATGGCTTTCTTGCAGCCTGGGACTGTACTTGGTACTTACTCAACTTTGTTTTTCATTCTTTATTTCCTGGTTAAACACACTCGCACACCCATCCTATCTTTGACAAGGTTCGAACTCTCCACGTCCCGTAAACGGAGAGGGAGATATTCATGTACAGTGCTTGTTGATGTACATATACTAGGAGTAATAGTAAAGATGATGCTGCATGTTCATGTTTTCGATGTAGGGTGAATTCGAACACAGACCATATCTTTAATTTGTTTTAATAATTGTTTGAGAATTGAGGTATATACTTTTACTAGGTGTTCGTGTTACACATTATGAGGACAGTATGTTGCTCATATGCTTTATTGCTTTAACCCGTGTCTGTCAGAGCATCTCCAAGGCTATTTTCTATAATGGTTAGCCAAAGTAATATATAATAATCATTTTGTAAATTATAGAGATTCAAAAAGATGTTTTACTCCAATGCTATTCTCTATAATGATTAGCTATAATTAAAAATCATTATTTTTTGTGAATAGAATTTTTTGATAGCTTTAAAAGAAAGTGGAAAATCTATGTGGAGTCTATGTGGCAATTTTAGAGAATGAGATTGACTAGCAAATTTGGAGAAGGAGAATGGAGAAATGTAAAATTTTACATAATGGGTTGCTGTCCTTGGAGTGTGCATATTTGCTCCCATTCTCTAAATTTAACTTGCCACATCATTTTTAAACAAGGGTTAGAAGGGTTGGAGATGCTCTCATCTTCTTCCTTTTTCTTTCATAATGGTGAAGTTATGATTATTTCTACGTTGACTTAATTACCATATGCAGAATATCGTACTCCCTCCGTCCCAATGAATTCTTAATATTTGCTTTTTGCACAGAAACTAAGATAGTGAATGTAATATTATTAAAATAAATGAAGTAACGGATGTAATAATGATTTTATTGTTAAAATAAGTTAAGTAGTGGGTGTAATAGTGTAAAGTATTGTTAAAATAAGTGAAGTAGTGGGTGTAATAGTGTTAAAATTTACTATTTTAGGAAATATTAAGAATCTATTGAGACATCCCAAAATAGAAAGTGTTAAGAATCAAAAGGGACGGAGGAAGTATATTTCAGTAGTAGCAATTTCTAAATATGACATATTCAATGCTTCTTGGATTTCAAATCATATGGTGATTTTAATGTCGAAATTTGATTTATGTACAGGGGGACTTTCTTTTTTATGCCAAGAAAATTTTGATTTGGGCTCACCATGCATTCAAAGATCTGGTTTGGATATCTTAAACCTACTAATTGTCTTTGTTTTCTTGATCTTTTTGTTTTTGGGGTTCATCAGTGGTCAGAACAGAATCAACAAGAACTGGATCCCTTTGGTCGTTTCAGTCTGTTGTGCTCTGGTTAGCATTGCATATCTTACTAAGGGTGTCCTAATTGCTAAAAATGGTGAAAATTTTAACTGGCTGTTAGTGCATTTCCTTCGAGCTATAATATGGTTTACCTTGATTGTATCTTTGCTTGTAAAAGGATCGAAAAGTCTACAACTTTTGGCTTCTGTTTGGTGGGTTTTATTCTTTCTTGCAATTACAGCTATAAACACAAATGTTTTGCTGAAAAAAGACAATCTTGAAATCCTGGATGCAATAACATGGCCTGTCAACTTCTTTCTTTTCATATGTGCTTGGAGAAATATTAGTCGTTTTGTATATGCTGATATGCCACACCAGAGATTAACAGAACCTTTATTAGCCGAGAAATCTCAAGAAAGGCTTAGCCAATTAGGCCAGGCCAACTGTTTTAGCAAATTGGTGTTCTCTTGGGTTAGCCCTTTACTCTCCTTGGGTTCTTCAAAGCCACTGGTTCTTGATGACATTCCGTATCTAGCAACTGATGACCAAGCGATTGTAGCAAGTCAGAAATTTGTGCAGGCATGGGATTCACTGCTAAAAGAGAAAGCTGGCTCAAACAGTACTACAAATTTGGTATTTTGGGCCATAGCAAGAACTTACTGGTGGGAAATGATGTTTGTAGGAATTTGTCTTTTCCTGAGAACAGCTTCTTTTTCTCTTTCTCCGTTGTTGCTATATGGCTTTGTTAATTACTCAAATCGCGAAACAGGAAATACAAAATTGGATGGTGTTTTGTTGGTTGGGAGCTTAATTATTGCCAAGAATGTTGAATCGTTTTCTCAACGACATTTCTATTTCAGTTCAAGAAGGTATGGCATGAGGATGAGATCAGCTTTAATGGCAGCTGTTTATCAAAAGCTCTTAAGGCTTTCTAGTTTAGGAAGACGAAGGCATTCAACCGGAGAGGTAGTGAATTACATTGCTGTTGATGCTTATCGGATGGGGGAATTTCCCATGTGGTTTCACACTGCATTGTTTTCTGTAGTGCAATTATTTCTTGCGATTGGAGTTCTTTTTGGAGTTGTTGGAGCCGGTGTTCTTCCTGGTTTAGTCCCTTTATTCATCTGTGGAATCCTAAATGTGCCTTTTGCAAAAATACTTCAAAAGTGTCAGATGCAATTCATGGATGCGCAAGACCAGCGACTTAGATCTACATCTGAGATCCTAAATAACATGAAAATTATCAAGTTACAGTCGTGGGAAGTAAAATTCAAGAACTTGATCGAGTCTTATCGAGATAATGAGTTCAAATGGCTGTCTGAATCTCAGTTGAAAAAAGTTTATGGCACTGTTTTATATTGGATGTCTCCGACCATTGTATCTTCTGTCGTTTTTATTAGTTGTGCATTTTTCAAGAGTGCCCCCTTTAATGCAGGAACAGTTTTCACAATTTTGGCCGTCCTGCGTACTATGTCAGATCCCGTGCGAATGATACCTGAGGCTCTTTCTATGTTAATCCAGATCAAGGTCTCATTTGATAGAATCAATTCTTTTTTGCTTGACGATGAACTAATAAGAAATGAAAATGCAAGGAAATCATGGGACTCAGAATTTTCAACTAGAATATTGAATGGTGATTTTAGTTGGGACCCTGAATCAGGTATTCCCGCACTTAAAGATATAAATTTTGAAGTGGAACGGGAAAAGAAGTGTGCAGTCTGTGGTCCTGTTGGGGCTGGAAAATCATCACTTCTATGTGCCCTACTTGGAGAAATAAGCAAGATTTCAGGAAAGGTATGATATCAAGTCATTGTGTATAATTAGTGTTAGTTTTCTGTTGAGCTGATCAATATCTGTTTTATTGTTCCTACTGTTTCAGGTGGATGTCATTGGTTCTGTTGCTTATGTTTCTCAAGGTGCTTGGATCCAAAGCGGAACAATTCGCGATAATATTCTCAATGGACGACCAATGGTGAAAACTAAATATGAGGAAGCCATAAGAGTATGTGCTTTGGATAAGGATATTAATAGCTTTGACTATGGCGATCTTACAGAAATAGGTCAGAGAGGGCTTAACATGAGCGGAGGACAGAAGCAGAGAATTCAACTTTGTCGAGCAGTATATAGTGATGCTGACATCTATCTTCTTGATGATCCATTTAGTGCTGTAGATGCACATACAGCAGCTACTCTTTTTAGTGTAAGGTCAAGTTTCAATTAACATTGAACTTTTAAATGTGGCACTACGTTGTAGCTAATATAGTTATGCAATGGTAGGACTGTGTCATGGCTGCCCTAGAGAAGAAGACTGTCATTCTTGTGACACATCAAGTAGAATTTCTTTCGGTGGTTGACCACATTCTGGTAAAAGGGGATATATTAGTAACTAACATCTTTAAAGTATAAACTGCAAGTATATCATATATATTCATAACTTTTGTTAGCATCTCTTTTTTTACTCTTTCCAAGGTTATGGAATGCGGGAGAATCACTCAATCAGGAAACTACAAGGAACTACTGATGGCAGGCACAGCATTTGAACAACTTGTAAATGCTCATAAAAATGCAATTACGGGACTGGGACCTTCAGATCGTCAAAATAAAAATTTTGAACTTGGTATGGGACATATGGATGGTCTAAAAGAATCTGATTCGGGTTACCTCAGCAAGGGAAACAGTGAGGCTGAGATTTCAATGAAGTGTTTACCAGGAGTTCAGTTGACAAAAGACGAAGAGAAGGAAATTGGAAATGTTGGCTGGAAGCCATTTATGGATTATATACTTATTTCGAAGGGAACTTTGTTTACGTGTTATGCGATACTTAGTCAGTTAGGTTTTACTGGTCTCCAGGCTGCTGCTAGTATTTGGCTAGCATATGGTGTTCAAGTACCTAAAATCAGCATATTCATGTTAATCGGTGTTTTTACCCTGCTGTCTACATTAAGTTCTTTCTTTGTCTACCTAAGATCTCTATTTCCAGCTTTATTGGGATTAAAAGCCTCAAAAGCATTTTTCTCTGGTTTCACTGATTCTATATTCAGTGCTCCCATGCTGTTCTTTGATTCTACCCCAGTTGGGCGGATTCTAACACGTGTAAGCAAACTTTCTTCTTTTTAGCGTGCTCAACAATCATTCAGTTTTCAGAAACAGTAAGCGATGACTATCTCCTTGCAGGCTTCATCAGATCTGAGTACACTAGATTTCGACATCTCTTTCTCTTTTTGCTTTGTATTGGCTGGTGGAATCGATCTAATCACTACAATTGGCATTATGGCTTCAGTAACATGGCAAGTTCTTATTGTAGGTATTGTAGCTACCGTATCTACAAAATACCTCCAGGTTTTTACTCCTTGCGACTCTTTACTGCAATAATTTCATCAATGAGGAATGTGCTACCTAATTAAATACTTCTTTGGTGGTTGAAGGGATATTATCAACCCTCTGCAAGAGAGCTAATGAGAATCAATGGAACAACAAAAGCTCCAGTCATGAGTTATGCGGGTGAGACAGCACTTGGGGTGGCTACTATAAGAGCATTTAACATGGAGGAAAGATTTTTTCATAACTACTTAAAGCTTGTGGACACAGATGCAAGTACTTTCTTATATTCTAATGCCACACTGGAGTGGCTTATATTGAGAACAGAAGCACTTCAAAATATGACCTTATTCACTGCTGCTTTTCTGATTGTGTATCTTCCCACTGGTTATGTAGCTCCAGGTACTCATTGATATCATTCTTCATAATAAAATATGCGCTTTGATCACTTAAGTACTCTACTAATAGACTAATATGTGACTTTCTTTTTTAATTTACAGGACTTGTAGGGCTATCTCTTTCTTATGCTCTAGCTTTAACAAGCAACCAAGTTTTCTTGATTCGATGGTATTGTAATTTATCAAACTATATAATTTCAGTAGAACGAATAAAGCAGTTTATGAATATACAATCAGAACCTCCGGCAATAATAGAGAATAATAGACCGCCAGATTCTTGGCCTTCAAAGGGTGAGATTAAACTGCAAGAGCTAAAGGTGAGGGTACTAACAAAGTTTGTGTCTTTAACCAGTAGAATGAGTTTGAACATATCTTTAAATTAATCGTGTATGGAAATTAATGTTGATTCATTCTTTTCAGATAAAATACCGTCCCAACTCTCCTCTAGTTCTTAAAGGGATCACATGTACTTTCAAAGAAGGAACTAGAGTAGGCATAGTTGGACGGACTGGAAGCGGAAAAACTACATTAATTACTGCTTTGTTTCGTCTGGTAGAGCCTTGCAGTGGAAATATTCTTATAGATGGGATTGATATCTGTTCTATAGGCCTCAAGGATTTAAGATTGAAACTCAGTGTCATCCCTCAGGAACCGACTCTTTTCAAAGGTAGCATTCGTACAAATTTGGACCCTCTAGGCGTTTATTCAGATGATGATATATGGAAGGTAAGCCACTCAATCAACACGTGTTAAGTTTATTTTTATTCACCAACTTCTGTTTCTTTTACAGTTTGGATCTTATGCCAAATAAGATACCTCGTTCATGCTATAAACTAGATCATTGTTTGTTTCCATTAGAAAAATATTGTAGAGATCTTCTACTAGGTTGCACTTTAATTTGAAGGAAACAAATGTAGAGACTGACTACTAGTAATTATATTTCACCGGTGTTCCTTAATATAGAAACTGACTACTAGTAATTATATTTAGGCATTAGAGAAGTGCCAACTAAAGGATGTTATCAGCAGTCTGCCAAGCTTATTGGATGCTTCTGGTAAGATCAAATTTCTTCAAATTTCTTTGCGTATATATTTGATAAAGTACGCTTAAACTGTAAATTAATTGAAAATTTTCTGTTTGTTTCGATGTAGTGAGTGATGAAGGGGATAACTGGAGTGCTGGACAGCGGCAACTCTTTTGTCTAGGAAGAGTACTTCTCAGAAGAAATAAAATACTAGTTTTGGATGAAGCAACTGCTTCTATAGACTCTGCAACCGATGCAATTCTGCAGAAGATCATTCGTGAGGAATTCTCAAACTGCACGGTGATAACAGTGGCTCACAGGGTGCCAACCGTTATAGACAGTGACATGGTTATGGTCCTCTCATTTGGTAAACTTTCATAGTTTCAAGCATTCTTAGCTTGTGTTAAATTTGCGTGTGTAGAATATGATGTGTTTTGACGATTAATAAGGAATTGAAAATAACTAATTACGCAGGGAAACTATTAGAGTATGAGGAGCCAACGAAGCTTATGGAGGATACTAACTCATCTTTTGCTAAGCTTGTAGCAGAATATTGGTCTAGTACTAGTTCCAGAAAAGACTATTGATAGAGGAGGCGCGACGTGATCAACGAACTTCTATGTGAGATTTTGTCAGGAAAGAAACCATAGCTTGGTTACATATGTTATAAACGCTTCAATGTTGATCCTCTGATGGCATTGTTAAAAAAATAAATTTGCCATAGTAGGTGTATTCAATACTGAAGAGATCATTTCAGCATATCAATAACAGATCAACAGTTCAGCATGCAGAGATCAAGTACATCAGCCAGTCTATGTAAGATATAGCGGCAGCTAAATGTCTAGTTTTATTCCTTATTAAGCAAGCACATGAAATTTAGGCTTATGCTTGGTTACCATTCCATGAATAAGCAATGTAACTTTGGTTACCATTCCATGAATTTCGGTATCATAACACCAGATACTTGAATGTAAACTTGGTTTCAAAATAGATTTTTTTTACAAGAGCAAAATATTTCCATTAATAGTGTCGAGAATGCATTCATTCAAAAAAATATATTATCTAATCAAAAATAAGCAAGTACTCTCGAAAATTCAGATAATAACGCCTTCAATATAACTTATCATCAAAAAAGGACTCGTAAAAATAAAACCCTATGAAAAAAAAAGTATCCTACATAACAAAAATCCATCATTTACTGAAAAAATATATGACTGATGTGTGTGTAGTAAATCAGTGATGAATATAGGCAATGTAAGAGAAAGTATAAACTGATAAACTCTTGTATTGCATTATGTTTATTACAATCTCTGAAGTCCTATATATAAGCATAACTATACGTAAGGGATTACATCACTTGGTACTGTAGATCGTAGACTTACTGTAGATCGTAGATTTAATCTAACATTTACATTTCAACACCCCCCCTCAAACTTAAGATGGTTGAAAAACCAACTTGAGTTTGCAATTACGAAATAAACCAGGAGGAAGGGATTTCGTAAAAATATCTGCAACATTATCTGCACTAGAGATAGCATGAAGACGAACTGTTCCTTTTTCAACCTGTTGACGGGTGAAATGACAATCAATCTCTATATGTTTAGTGCGTTCATGAAAGACATCATTGTGAGCAATGTCCCTGGCACTTTTGCTATCACAGTAGATAATAGTGGCTGGAGAATGAGTTACAGTCATTTCTTCAAGTAACCATCGTAGCCAAATTAATTCCTGCGTGGTGTCAGCCAGAGCTCGATATTCTGACTCGGCACTGGATTTTGAGGCAAGGGATTGTTTCTTACTACGTCAAGAGATAAGAGAGTCACCCAAAAAGAAGCAAAATCCTGTAGTGGAACATCTGGTAGTGGGATCACCACCCCAATCAGCATCAGAATAGGCATGTAACTCAAGTGATGAGTTGTATGCATAATGTAATCCATGAAAGATGGTGCCTTTGACATAACGAAGTATGTGAAGGACGGCTGTATAGTGAGGAGTGCGAGGAGCTGCCATAAATTGACTAACAATATGAACAGCATGAGCAATGTCTGGACGAGTGACAGTAAGGTATATCAGACTTCCTACCAACTGACGATACAATGTAGGGTTGTCAAGTAGGTCACCATCTTTGGAGTTAAGTTTGACCCCATATTCCAAAGGTGTAGGTGTGATCTTAGTGTCGCTAATTCCAGATTTCAACAAAAGATCAGATGCATATTTGACTTGAGAGAGGGTGTAACCAGTAGGTACAGAAGAAACCTCAAGACCCAAGAAGTAGCTTAAAGAACCAAGATCTTTCATTTCAAATTGATGACTGAGAAACTGTTTGAGTTCAGAGATACCTGCACTATCATCTCCGGTGATAATCATATCATCTACATAGAGGAGGAGAAGAACAATTCCTCGACTTGTCCGTCGAATGAAGAGAGCATGATCATATGGAATAGAAGAAAATCCTAGCTCACTAATGACTTTGCTAAATTTCTCGAACCAAGCTCGAGGTGCTTGTTTTAGGCCATAAAGTGCCTTGTTAAGCTTGAGCACTTGACCTGGAGAGAGATCAAAACCGGGAGGAGGTTTGAGATAAACTTCTTCATCTAAGTCTCCATTAAGGAAAGCATTTTTGACATCCATTTGCCACATATCCTACTGTTTTGATGCTCCAACAACGAGTAAACTTCGAACCGAAGTAAGATGAGCAACTGGTGCAACCCACAGCTGTTTTGCCAGGAGGCAAGGTAACTACATCCCAAGTGTGATTTTTGTCTAATGCCTGAAGTTCTTCTGCCATAGCCTCCTGCCAAAGAGGGTTAACACTTGCCTCTCTATATGTTTGAGGCTCGTGCAATGATTCTATAGCAGAATATACATGATAATCAGTAAGACGAACAGAAGGTTTTCTTACCCGAGTAGATCGATGAGCATGTTCATCTGAAAGAGATGGTGGAGTAGGAGAGACATCACTAGAATCCTCAGACTGAACTTCTGTTGGAGGAACATTCGTAGCTGGAGATGGTTGTATGAGCTCAATTGGAGAATTTGTAGGAACTGTGTTAGAAGATGTTGACGAGTTGACATAGTCATCATTGGGATATAGATAAACAAAAGGATCTGTAAAGTGAGAGATGCTAGAAGAAGTGTCGATTTTAAAATCTGACATAGATGAGAACATTTTGTGTTCCCAAAATGTCACATTACGAGAGACTCGAAGTCGTTGAGAGATAGGATCCCAACAACGGTATCCTTTTTGACCACTACCATACCCAATAAAACAACAAAGACGGGCACGAGGTTCTAGTTTTATTCTTTCATGTGGAGGAAGAAGAACAAAACATGCTGAACCGAAAACCTTAAGGGTATCATATGAAGGTGGTTTTGCATACAATTTTTCATAAGGAGACACATTATCTATGACTGGAGAAGGAATCATGTTTATTGTATGAACAGCAGTTAATGCAGCTTCCCCCCAAAAGAATTCCGGACAAGAAGAAGAAATGAGAAGAGCTCGAATTGTATCAAGAATGTGTCTATGTTTGCGTTCGGCACGACCATTTTGTTGTGATGTGTAAGGACAAGAACTTTGTGCAAGTGTACCATAAGATGCCAAAAAATTTGTAAGTTCTGATTCTTTGTATTCTTTAGCATTGTCGGCACGAAAAAGTTTGATTTTCTTTTTGAATTGAGTATCAATCATAGTGGCAAAGTTTTTATATGTTTCTCCTAATTCAGATCGATTTTTCAAAATGTATATCCAAGTGTATCGAGAGAAATCATCAACAAATATCACATAGTACCTAGACCCCCCATAGTTGGAGTTGGAGAGGGACCCCAAATATCAGAGTGTATAAGATCAAAAGTAGCTGATGATTTTTCATAATGAATAGGAAATGGAAGTACATGTTGTTTTGCCAGTTTACATGATACACAATCAATAGTGTCTGCATTTACGCTACCTAGATGACCACTAGAAACTAGAGTACGTAAACGAGAATGTGAAGGATGACCTAACCGAGAGTGCCAGATGCTGGTTGTAAATGAAGCAGAACCAACTAGATTAGTTGATGGAGATATTGGTGTAGGAAGATGAAGGGAAGTGAGCTCAAACAACCTTCCGCATCTACGTCCTGTCCCAAGAGTTTGTCCTGTCTGAGGATCCTGTACATGACAACCAGAAGAGGTAAACATAATGTTAAGACCGAGATCACATAATTGGCCAATGGAAACAAGATTAAGTGAGAGATTAGGAACAAAATATGTGTTAGGAAGAGAAAGATCTTCTGTGGATATAGTTCCAATATGTCCCACTTTCATTGTAGAGCCATCGGCAGTTTGAATATTTGGGAGGCATAAAATCTGTGTTTTTGTGGTAAATATAGATGGATCATTGGTCATGTGATTGCAACATGCAGAATCAAAATACCAAGAAGTACCTGAAGTGATAGAGAATGCAGTGGAAGGAGAACTGGCTTTAAGTAAAACCTGTCAAAGCAAAGCTTCAAGCTCGCTTGCAGATGTGGTTTCTGATGTAGATTCAGAAGTTGCAGCAACAGAGGACTGAGTGAACTTGTTCGGATGGAATGATGACTTTTTCTTGCAAAATTGGATTGAGTAATGTTTTGATGGCAATGTTGACATGTATGATTGCGAAGAGCTATGCAGTCCTTAGTTACATGTCCACTTTGACGACAAAACCTACAAAATGGCTTGTCAGAAGTAGGTATCGAAGGTACCGCTAGGACAGTATCAGTCATGGGGGTAGCTTTGCCAATGCCGAGTCGAGTTTTCTCAGAAATAAGTTCAGTTAAAGCACTCTCCAAAGAGGGCAGCGGAACACGATGAAGAAGAGCAGCTCTAACCGGTTCATTGTCCTGAGTGAGAGCCATTAGAAACTGGATGAGCCGTTGTTGGTCACGATATGTGTGATAAAGAGTGGCATCCTCTGTGTCTTTCCACTTTGGTTCAGACAAAGTCAGCTGATCCCAAAGTGATTGTATTTGAGATAGAAAATCAGCTACAGATTGACCAGGTGCTTGTTTTTGTTTGCTCAGAGAACTCATAATCTGATATTGATGAGCAAGATCAGATGTAGTGTACCGAGATGCCAATAAATCCCATATTTCCTTTGCAGTCTCAAAATTCCCGAACTGAAGATTAATCTTAGAAACTGAAGAGTTTCTAAAAAATGTGATAGCCTGATGATTTTTGACATCCCACTCTTCAATGCGATCTTTAAACTTTGACTCAGCTTCATCCTTCTCTTTTGTTGGAATTGTAATATCACCACTTACATAACGCCAGATTCTTTTACCCTTAAGAAAACTACGCATAGCTTGAGACCAAGCCAAGTAGTTGGAGCCACTCAAAATTGTTTGAATTGGCGAACTACTTTCTTTTTCCATGATAGAAATTGGGTTCAAGGATAAAAGATGTAAATTGTGGATTTAATTTGTTAGAATCTGAAACTGTAAGGACTGGACTGTGTATATTTAAAGAATCAAGGCTCTTTTTAGAAGACAAGTAAAAACTGGGGTATTGAAGTGTAATATAGCCAAAATATATTAATAGTCGTGTATGAGTTTGGCCCAAATAAATAAGGTATTTGGCCCAATAAAAGAATAGAGGGCTGTTTTCAGTGTGACCCAGGAAGAGACACTAATGGACTGATAATCTGTTGGCCCAATATGAAAATGAAATACACCGTTGTAGCTCTAAAATTATTAGAACGGGGTAGTGTGTATCTTATAGAACTGATGAGGATGGCCGGACTCGTTTAAACAAAGAAGAGGAAGCTGTGTTTTGCTTGAATTGATGTAGGATTGGAGCGAGTCAATGACTCGTTTTACTGGTGGTCTGAGTTAACTTGGGCGGCTGATTTGTGTGTGATTAAAACGATATGGCTGACTTGGTGATGGGTGAACTCATGGGTGAGTGAGGCTGAATCGGAGGTTTTCCAGTGATTGTTTTAAAGGAGGTTGTAACCGATTGTAGGTTGTAACCTTGTTCGAGATGAGTAACTCACCAAGTGTTTGGTGTAATGACTCAAAGAGAAGGAATGCTTCCCGGAATATATGGTTGTCACCGGAAACAATCAACTATGGCTGCTGATAAGGGAGGTAAGGAGCTTCTATCTCTGATACCATGAAAAAATATATGACTGATGTGTATGTAGTAAATCAGTGATGAATATAGGCAATGTAAGAGAAAGTATAAACTGATAAACTCTTGTATTGCATTATGTTTATTACAATCTCTGAAGTCCTATATATAAGCATAACTATACGTAAGGGATTACATCACTTGGTACTGTAGATCGTAGACTTACTGTAGATCGTAGACTTAATCTAACATTTACATTTCAACATTTACAAAAAAAACTAAAACTATAGCGAGTCCCAATAGGAGATATTGACAAGTTTAACCTGTTTTTGATAAAATTATACAAAAATAACCAGTTTGGAAAAGTTGGCCAATTTTAACCGTTTGTATCTGCCACTGAAGAATGCGTATTCAACCTAATGATTATTGGGTAACATTCTGTTTCTTGTACAGTAACTTTTTCTTTGTGTAATTTTTAATTCAAAAGTCAAAACATGTGTTGATGTAGCTTTGCTTAAAGGAATAAGGAAAATACATGATGTGATTATGTGTCGGAAATCCCACCCAAACCGTGTCCCACACTCCCACTTGTGATATACTAGTAATATGTGTGAATTGTGATACGCAATTGTCAATTGCATATTTCGTTTTATTTTTATTGATTACTCTATTGCAATTTGCGTAATATATTTTATTACCTTTTGTGTATTTCATATAAAATAATAAAGAAGAATTAGGAATACTCCATCATGAATTGCGTAATCAATATTATCCCGTTATAAATTACGTATCCCGCCGGTTAAAATTGGCCAACAATCAAAAATTGGTTACTTTGGTTTATTTTGTTCATAAAATACTTTTGTTTATTTTGTTCATAAAATAGGTTAAACTTGACATTCATCCTCCGAACTTCCAATATCTAAATTGGTTTCAAAAAAGATACTTAATTTAAATATTTCAACTAATTTACAATAATCTCCTCACATAATATTTTTTTAGGTAAATATTCACATTTATAGGACATGTCCACGCACTCACAAAATATAGCATATTATAATATAATTAGGAAATTTATCCGCGCTTCGCGCGATTCATAAATTTTCATTTTAAAATAATGAAAATAGATGAATTATTTTTTTTGATTATTGTTAAAAAGTAATTGGTCTCTTAAGAATTTTTTTTAAAATTTAATTCAAAACAATTTACATGAATTATAGGTTTGAAGATACTCTCTTTATATATCTAAAATTTTCATAATCTCAAAAATATCATAAACATAAAAAGTAGCAATTATAATACAAACGTAGTTTTTACGATAAAAAGTTATAAATATTATATATAATAACACTTTTTAAAACCAACTCCCCTCTGATAACATACATGTTCAATAGTAGTGTAAGAATTTATTTAATTAGAATATTAATTTATAATGAACAACGTGTGTATAATTTTTTTATCGATTTAATCTACCGAGAAAATTAGGTTGTTTAAGTTTAATCGATTTGATCATAACCCATGTGTAATTTATTCATGTGTAAAAAAACAATTTGTACTATTTTTATTACATGTGTTAAGTGAAGATTTATATACTTTTATAATTTATTACGATTTCCATAATTACTAATAATAAAAATTGCTTGAGAAGTTAAGAATTGTGTGTATTACAATTGTGTGAAAAGAAATCAGAGTGGCATTCAATAGGGAATAAAGACATGCGCAATGTAAACAATCGTCATTTTACCTAAGAATTAACTTAACTATATATATATGTAATTAATATTTAATATTGTAATAATAATTATACTACTCAAATAAAGTTTCATAATATTAATAGTGTTTAAAATTTAATAAAATTGTAAATTGTAACTATTTAAAAAATCATGAGTTAATGATCATAAATATTAAAGAGCATGTTCTATTTTACATCTATACAAAAACCCTGACCTCCTTCAAAAGAGGCCAGTGGCTCAACCACTGCACCAACATGTTGTTGGCATATTTTACATCTATACAATTGTTACAATTTAAAAATAAATTTCTTAACATAATCAAATATAAATGAAAATAAAATGTTACAAAAAAACAAATAACCGTGAGCTATTAATGATAAAGCAAGTTATAGTATAAGTAAATTTTATAGGGTCTCTCCTTGCCAAAAAAGACATGAATATTGGTTTGCTTTATGTGATTTTTCAAAATTCGAAGACGACTTTATTAAAGTATAAAAGATGCATCTTGACTTGTTATATTTTTTTTACTATCTATTACTATATATTAAAGGAGGACACAAGGGCAAAGTTTGTCATTTTAATGAGTGTGAAATTACAATTTTACCCCTATTTTTTTAAATATTACAAAAATGTCATCCTTCAATAACTAATGTAAAAATTAGTGAAATTATGCTTGTGTAGGGATTCGAACCCCTAACCTTTAACTCTCAAACTCATGTCTTTGCCAATTGTGCTACAGCTGATTTTGAGATTTGTTTAAAAATCATATATGGTAAACCACCTCTCCTCTTTTTTTGTCTCATCCTTTTTCTTTTTTGAGCAAATGAAATATTGGTTCATATTATTTCTAAAATATTGTATAAATAAAATTATAAAAAATATTTTAATCGACTGAGCATATTCTACAATTTTGTTGCCACTTTAAATAATTGATATAGGAAAAAAAATAGACAATATATAATGTAATTTAGTCAAAAAGAAAACGATTTATTTACATACGTCTTTATGTAGATGTTAAATTATTTAAATTAAAAATAAGTTTGGTTTTAAGAAATATGTAAATTTTAGTTATAAAATCATACATGATTAATAACTGCATCACATAACTTTTATGTATATAATATTTTAAATATGTGAGTCATATTAGAGGGTTTTGGTCAACCAACTATTTATACTTTCAACGAGTTAAATATATGATTTGTCTTAAAACATAAATATTTAAATATATACGAAATATAATTGAAATTATGTTAAATAGATGAAAACTCTAAAAATATGATCTATGTTATATATATAAAAAATAATATAATTAACATTCAAATTATATTTAAAAAAATGTAATTTTAGAATCATAAACGGACAATTTTATTACATTCGCCTCTATTATACTCAAATGTTCAATTTGACAAAGTTCATTTCACGCAATTGAAAATTAAATTAATAATTTAACTATCATAACTATTTATGTGATTATTATCGTATGAATATTTATCCAAAATTTATGAAATCTAATCAAATTATAAAATATTTGGTTCAAAAAATTGGGATGCAATATTAAAAAATAACTAAAAAAATATTCGATCAGATCGAAATCCTATCGTTTATCATATTTTTAATTATAAAATTATTTCTATATATACAGTTTCGGAAGAGAAATTAGTTCACTACCCGTGCCTTGCACGAACATTTACGTTTATATATTAAATGATAACACAAGGGCAAAAAGTACCAAAAAATACCTATGAAATTACCATTTTGCCCCTATTTTTTGAAAAATTAAAAAAATGTCGTTCTGTTATAATTAATGCAAAAATAGATAAATTTATGTTGCTCCTAGGAACTGAACCCATAACTTCTAAGTACGAAGTTCATAACATGATATTTGTACTACTCTGATTTTTGTGGTTATTTTAAAAATATTATTAGATAAGTCACATGCTCTTTTATTGTCCTATTTCCTTTTTTCTATTTTTACCTTTTGAGTAAGTAAATTGCTGTATTTATTATTAATAGAAAATAAAACTAAGAATTTTACATAAATTTAACTTAGATTAGATAAAAAAATTTGAATTTGTTAACATCCGTCGCCTTGTAAATATAAGATTACTGAAATCATAAATAGAATTATATTTCACTGAAATAATAAAGTGTGATTACATTTTGGAAAATATTATAATTGCATCATATATAATTTTTAGATTTATAAAAATGTAAATATGTTAGTTAATTAGAGATTTTTATTCGAACAATCATTTAGACTTTAAGCAATTTAAATATATAACTGAATTTGAGTTAAAAGTGATCTTTTTAAAATTTAGGATTTCAAAATGTATATAAATGAATAAGTCATTGATATTTGTGTAATCATACAATTAAAACTTTTGGATTTTAAGTTGAACCTAAGTTTAAAAAACTTAGATATTGGGTATGAAATCGTAGGCCAAAAATAGACAATTGAGTTTAAAAGGGTATATAAATATATGTTTAAATATATATGTATGAAAAAAAGAACGAGACAATCACATGAATAATTTTTACATAAAACTAAGAAATTTTGTTAATGACTATACTCATAGTCATACATACCTGACTATTTTTTACAAATATATTTTTATGATGTTAACATGACATGATGAGTTCACGTACGCCCATGTCACACACGAACAATAATGCTAAAATGATTATTAATATTATATTCAGTTGTTCAAATTGATAAAGTTCAAATCAGGTATATTTTTATGATGTTAACATGACATGATGAGTTCACGTACGCCCATGTCACACGCGAACAATAATGCTAAAATGATTATTAATATTACATTCAGTTGTTCAAATTGATAAAGTTCAAATGAGGTCATCGAAATCTGAATTAATATATACCAATTAACAATAATAATGTTATTATTATCGTATAGATATTTATCCAAATTTAAGGAAACCTAATCAAATTTTAAAATACTTGGTTCATGACAATGCAATATTATAAATTGTTATCCAAAAATAAGATAAAATAAAAATATTATCTTTAATCGTATTTCTAATTACAAATTCATGTCAAAAAATTACAAAATTATTACAATTTTTAAACAGCTTAATGCAAAAAATTATTTCAGTGATTATACAGGCCCGTGCCTCGCACGGGCTTTTACGCTAGTTTAGGCTTATATGCCATACAAATGAGTATGTTTTAACAAATGTCGGGGTGAGCGAGAATCGAACCCAGAATCCTGGGACGATAAGAGATAAACGCTTATCACTTGAGATATTTCACTTGAGATATTTCATCACGCTCCACTTGTTATATTAGTTGTTACTTGTTAGTGCAAGTACAGTAGTATTGTCACTGTACCCTATACACTGTTTAGTAGGAAATCTAGCAAAAACGTCCGTTCTTTTTTAATTTTTATACATTGCGGAATTGCAATTTTAGATTTTTTCCATTCGTTTTCATTTTGATATTTATAATTTTCCATTTCGCGCAATGGGTGGATTATGGTTGGAATAACTTGAAAATCAACTGACAAAGCATTCATTTCAGATTTAATTCAAGAAATGGTCTATATACGGGCATTTCAATTTAATTCTTCCGATCAAAAATACAAACACCATAATTGATAATTACTAAAGCACCTTGATCAAGTGTTAGTGGTTCGATTATCGATCTGCGAATTGTGTGATTCTTTTGCTTGCAAATGCTGCAAAAATTCTATGTCAGGCTATGGAGAGTGGTCTGTCACTCCTCTTACATTTATTAATCATGTACTTGAAAGTGATAATTTCTAAGTAATGCAAATACGATTTGTTTCAAAAAAAAGTGTCATGTTCAAATTAAATATTTATATTTAATTAGAATTTAAGCTCAATCTTTATCACAGATTTTGTTCAATTATGCTGTAGTACATATTACTCAATACAATTGTAATTAATCGAGTACATTTAAAACTCATATATTAAGTTGTGGTACAATTGTACCTGAATTGTAATATCTCAAAAAGTTAGTGGGCATTGCATCATTGCATGCCATTCAATAGATTTTAGAGTATCTCCAAGAGATTCTTTATTCAAGTTCTTAACTTAAAAAATGATGAAAGAGAATGAAAATTTTGTTCCAAGAGACTCTTAATGGTTCTTAAAAACACAAAAAGCCTCTTCTCTCACCTCATTTATAAGAGCCACTAGTAGCTCTTAACTTGTATTTTAATAATAAAATATACATGTCCACCAATTCTTGCACAATTTATGGTTATAGTGAGGAATAAATTATAAATAAATAGCTAATATAAAGAGAATTGTTGGAGTTTGACACATAAACCAATGTAATAATTTGCTAAAAGACATTTATTTATATTATTTTAAAAAGTGAATGTAGGAGTCGGTTGAAGATGCTCCTAGTATTTGATTTTAGTTTCTTCCCATAGCCTAAAAGGTTACAATGTTTATAGGTGCAGGTTGTCACTGTAGCAATCAATCGACTCAATCAACTGGATCTTCAATTTAAGTGGGTTAGTAGTATACTTTTCCATTGGATAAACGACACAATGCAATGTAGGTATTGTTAGGAGTTGTCCCACATCGATTGTGGGAGGGGCAAAAAGCTAGTTTATATGTAGCCAGTTAATTCCATTAGTATGAGATCTTTTGGGAGTGATCCAAAAATAAATCCGTGCGGGCTATGCCCAAAACGGACAATATCATACTATTGTGGAGTTATGCCTGGCTCGCGGCCCAATAATTGGTATCAGAGCTATGGTTATAACGATCCAAAACAATCTTAATGGGCTCTAGAATGGATCCAGGAAGAAGCAGATGGGCTATCCCAGGTTGGGCTTAAGGAGGAGCAGGTGGATTTTCCAGTATGGGCTTAGGGAGAGCCAGATAGCTAGATGAATTTCCAGTATGGGTCAAGGGGGAGTCAGATCACACAGAAGGAGGCAGATTCGACAGGTGTCGAGCCCGATGTGTGAAGGGGGAGATTGTTAGGAGTTGTCCCACATCGATTGTGGGAGGGGTAGAAAGCTATTTTATAAGAAGTCAGTTAACTCCATTAGTATGAGGTCTTTTGGGAGTGACCCAAAAACAAATCCGTGCGGGCTAGGCCCAAAGCGGACAATATCATACTATTGTGGAGTTATGGCTGGCTCGCGACCCAACAGGTATCCCTATAGTATTGACCAATGCATCACTTAACTTGTTCAAAGTAAAAGTTCTTTTACAATTACCTATCCAAACTCTATTGAAAATATAAGTTTATTGAAATTTATATACAAATTTTATTTTATGAATAATTATTATTCTTCCAATTTATTCATTTGTTGATATTTTTTTTGATATCTCATTTAATTATAGACATTTAATGGAAATAAAATTTATTTTAATAACTTTTTTTTTTCGGTAAATTATTTTAATAACTTTAATAAGCTCTACTAACTTATCCATTTTTCACTACTTTTCCTTACTTTTCTAATTTATGTCCCTGATTCAAATGCCGAAAATATTCATGAGAAATATTAGAGTTTTTGTTAGAAGATATAACTACATGTTTAGAAGATACAAGGAGAAAGAAAATGTATTGATTTGGATTGTTGGGATACTTACAATAGAGGAAGTATCCTCTTAATATAGGAAAAGCTATAACAAACACAATGATTAAAGAACTATGTGGTGTGCTGGTGTGCTAGCTTTACAATGATGCTGGTGTGCTACTTTACAGATAATTTAACACGCCACCTCACTCGAAATCCCATCTTGGGATGAAATGCCTATCTTGGGATTGAAGAGTGGAACACTTAGAAGCACTTGTGCATAATCTAAGCTTCCCACTAGACCCATCTCTAGGCTTGAATTTGAGCATTTTGGGAATACCGGGACTCGACGTCGCGACCACGCAGTACATTTTAGGTCATATCAAAAAAACACCTGAAGTGCTGCACATGCATCTTTTATTCTTTGAACGAAAACAACTAGAACAATAGATTTGGTAGACTGCATCCCTTAAGATCGTCCACAAACTCATATTTCCTCCTCTGCAACCTAGGAGAACAAATGCAAGATATAGCAGTGAATTGTGTTGTATGAACTACTTCTGCTGCTTTGATTTTGTGGCAGTGACTGTGTATTTTATTATACTACTTCTGCTGCTTCGTCGGAATAACGCTCCATGAACTATTTAATTTACAGCAACATAATAAAATGGTGGGATACCGTAATATCTTCCAACCGGCTATTTGCTGCACAATTAAATCTATAATCGGGGCAAACTCTCAAACTAATTAAAGAGGATGTCCTCTTTTCTTTTCTTCAGGGCCCAATTACATAATAACCCAACATTTAAAATAAGCCCAGCATATTTTCCTTTGCCGACCACTTCTTTTCTCGCGGGCCCAATCAATCAAAAGGCCTCAATAATTTCTCACATATTCCCATTTCGACAACCAATCAGACCCAATCTTCTTCTTCTGTATATACGCACACGCATATACATACATATATATCTTCTTCCTCTGTATCCCAGCAGCCACACCATGATGGAAATAGCTACTGCTCTTGGATCTTCTCTTGCTGCTCTTCCCGGATCTTTCTTCTTCTTTTCTCAACCCAGAGTTCTCTAATCAAATTAGCAGTTGCTACAGCGAAAGTATGCGTGTTTGCAGAAACACAAACACAGATGAATTCGCAATGAAGAGGCGATGAAGAAAATAGCCGGAAGTGGGTCCACGCGCCGGCGCGTGCCGCGCGTGGGGAGGCGTGTGGAGGCGCGTGCGTAGTTGTTTTTCAGATCGGAAAAAAACTCTGGTAGGTCTTCTTCCAGAGTAAGGCTTTGTTAGAATATATGAAGATAGTAGAGAGGAGAGACTGAATTGTATTATTCTGGTGTGTTTTGGTTTTCTGATTTCTTAGCAAAGGGTCTTTCTGTATGCATGCCTGGACAAGTGATTTGCTGGCCTGGAACTACACCCGCTCTGATACCATGTTAAAAGATATAACTACATGTTTAGAAGATACAAGGAGAAAGAAAATGTATTGATTTGGATTGTTGGGATACTTACAATAGAGGAAGTATCCTCTTAATATAGGAAAAGATATAACAAACACAATGATTAAAGAACTATGTGGTGTGCTGGTGTGCTAGCTTTACAATGATGTTGGTGTGCTACTTTACAGATAATTTAACAGTTTCCAAAAAAAAAAATCAAATGATGCTCATATGTTTGGTTGGCAAGATTTCATTGAAGGTATATTTTAAAAATAAAAGATCTTCCATATATTAAAATGCGCTTCACAAATTAAAAGATGATATTTGGCATTTGGAAACAATTTGAAACCATTCTAAAATATTTTCAATTTTCATCATTAACAAATTAGGAATTTGGAAACAATTTGAAACCATTCTAAAATTTTTTCAATTTTCATCATTAACAAATTAGAAATCACTAACGAATGAACTATTTCCAAACAAAGGTTGCAGCATACGTTAAGAAATGGGCAAATGAATTTATATTGCCAAAATTTTGAATTTTCAATTTTAAACATAAAATGTGAAACATAAATCTAGAACACGACATCTTGGGGTGAGCAAAATATTTTGAAAATCTCCCACTTCGACCATTTCAACCCGTCCAAATCAAAATTTATGGTTTTATAATGATTTGGATTGGTTATGATTTTACTTTTCCAAAACCCTAAATTAATGGTTGGGTATAATTTGTTTTTTTTACTAACCAATATAACCGATTTGTCAAACTGATAACCAAACCGTCCAAACCGTCCATATATGGTAATATATATAAGAGAAATTACCATTTATACAGGATTTTGAAGTTCACTTTGCAAAAATACTATTCTAGCCCATTCATTGCATTTATACGTAACTTTCATCTCCGACATCTCCTTCTTCTCCGACCAACGACCGCCCACTCCCTCTCCCCCTCCCCCACCTCCGACATATCACCGACACCGACCTCCATCTCGGCTCCCCCAATTCCGACGTATCACCGACACCGACCTCCATCTCCGACCCCAATATCCACCTCCGATCTCCGGCGCCGCAGGCGTCTCCAACCTCCATCTCTATAATTCAAATTAATCAAACACCACCACCTGTTGTTAATTAATCAAACCTCCTTCAGCTTGTGTATCTGTGTGTTCTCTGATAAGCTATGGTTTATGTAGTAACGTGTGTCTGTGAATAAGAAAGAGATGGGGCCAAGGATTGAATTGGTGAGAAAGGGCGAGAAAAAAAAGAGGGAGAGAGACTTGGGGAGTGGAAAAAGAATATGAGAAGAATGCAAAAAGGTGCCCTGTTTTTTCACACTTCAATTTCGACTTCCTCGATTCAATATGCATACATGATTAGGAATTTAGGTGATGGCATGTGATTTTCCGGAATAGAGGTGCAGCATCTGGTGGTAGATAAGTCGTTGTAAATTTGGTGGAATTTAGTTAATTGAGATGAATTAGTTGATTATGCAAAAGTTTTGGTTGATTTCGGTTGCTTTGGTGAATTTGGGTTGAAATAATTAAGTTGCAATTGGTTGATTTGAGTTGCTTTCAGATTTACTAAATTTTCAAAAAAGTTGCATCTGTGGTTGATTTTAGTTGATCCGTATTTTTGCAATTTTTTTAAAATAGTCCATATTTTTGCAAAAACAAAATTAAAACAATAGTATTTTTGCAAAAAAGTTTAAAATCATTAGGCATTTTTCAAAAAAGTTCTATATATAACTAAGATTCGTTAGGAACCTATACATAATATAGTGTTCTTAACACAATAGATCTATTTTATGTATAAAAACACTAACGTGTAACTTACATAACTTCTATGCCTTAACTTGAACTATTTGAAAGTTTCTTATACAGAAATTATTGTGAAATTTTGAAGTCTAACTTTAATTTTGTGAAAGTGATTAAAAATTTATTTTATTAATGTTTTGTACTCTTATCTAGATTAATTAAATATTTTATGAAAAATAATATATAATGTAAATGATTATTTTTCTAAGACTTTTTTGTGCTAATTAATTATTGGTACATAATATTATTCTTTATAACGATTTAAAATCAAAATTGATCGAACCAAACAGTTATGATTTGGTTTTAGTATTAACGATCGTGATTATGGTAATGGTTAGTCGGATTCTAAAACGATAAATTTGGTTTGGATGGTTATCTCTTCGATCATAGCGCCGAAACTCACCCATAACGACATCAGTCAAAATAACTTACTTCTTCTGGGACGTTTATTTTAACTTATAGTACTCCCTCTGTCCAACAATATGTGACTTGGTTTGACTTTCACGGAGATTAAGAAAATGTAATAAAAAAAGAGTAAAGTTAGTTGAAAAGTGGGTAAAGTGGTGGGACCTATTAATATTTAATACTCCCTCTGTCCATTCCTTTTCTTATCATTTCAAAATAGGGTGTTTGGCACACATTTTAAGGTGGATTTTAAGGATAGTTCCATAACTCATTTTTGAAATTTTCTTTTTTTGTATAAAAATAGAACAATCCTATTTTTATACAAAAAAAGAAGAAAATTTTAAAAATAAGTTATGGAACTATACTTAAAATTCACCTTAAAATGCGTGACAGAAAGTGACAAAAAAAATGTAAAGAAATGGATAGGACGGAGGGAGTAATAGATTTGAGATAGTGGAGGAAAGTAGTGGGTGTAATAGTGTTTTTTATTGTTAAATATGTGATAGTGGAGGAAGATAGTGGGTGTAATAGTAAAAAGTAGTGTTCAAAAATAGTAAGTATAATAGGTTCATTCTTTTTGGGACGTCCCAAAAAGGAATAAGGTTCACATAAAATGGGACGGAGGGAGTATAAATTTTCTAGAATAGCACTAATAAATATATTTATACTATTATATAAAAGCCGAAAAATTAAAAATTTGGTTGGTCGGTACCTGTTTATTTTATTTTATTTTATTTTTTTTATTTTTTTTTTGCTAAAAAAAAATTAAAAAAAAAACTAATAAAACATAATAAAATAGTACTACCAAAGGTCAAGAGTTCCAAACTCACTAGCAACATATTTAATTTTAATATTTATTTATTAACTTTTATAATATTAGTAATGATCTAAAAGTTTAAATCATATTTGTAGCCTGTTCTAATCGTATTCATAATCCCAGCTTCAATATTAGTATTTTTCGAAAGGATACAACTTACAAGATAGCCATGGTTGGTAATACAATTGCGATTAACTATTACTTTCTGATAAAACCATACACATCAGGGATACTCATTACTCAGTGATAAAAAAAAAAAATTGAAACAACTAAAAGATTAAGGACAAGTACGGTAGAACCTTGATAAATAAATATTCGATAAACGAATAACTTCATTAAATAAATATTTTTTTTCAGTCCTAGTGTATTTTTGACCTCGATAAATGAATAATCTCGATTAATAAATAAAATTTTCCAATCCTGAATATATTCATTTATCGAGGTTTAAGTATTTAACTACTAACATGGGAAAACAGAAAGATTGAGGCCAACCAACCTAACTACCTGAGTACTTGATAAAATTTTAAATATGTAAGTTACAGTTACCTGCGTGTTATCGATGATTTTTGTTAAATAACAATATATTCAAATATCAATTTTTAATGAAATTTTAGATATATAATTTTTAGACTGGATATTTTATTGAATTTTTGTATAAATTCGAATTTCAATCTTGATCACAACTTTTCAATAAATCACATATCCATTTTTTCTCTAATATATTTTCAAATTTATTAATTCTATTTTACGTCCAATAAAATATTAAATATATATAATAAAAATTCAATTCAATACATAATTCAATTAATATGATAATTTAATTATAATTAATCATTATCTAATTACTTTTTTCATTGAAATAATAAGGGTAATTTGATCTTAAAATGAATAGATGAGAATCATTATATCCTTACATATAATGAGCATAAATTGGATCTTATCAATAATTTTGGTCCATGTACGGTCAAAATAATCTCAGTCGTCGATTCTAATATTTTCAAAAATAGACGATCAAGATTACATCAAATTAAAAAGAAAATTATAATTTAAAAATATATAATTAAAAAAGGTTATAATTTATCTTTTTGATGATCCTTTCAGTGCAGTTGATGCACATACAGCAGCAACTCTTTTTAATGTAAGGTTAATTTTTGAATAAAATTAATTTAATATCAATGTTATAAGAAGTGCAAGGTGTCACTATATTGTACTCTTAACTAACATTTGTAGTGCTGTTGTAGGATTGTGTTGTGGGCCTGTGGCTGCTCTAAGGTAAGAAGATAGTCATTCTTGTGACTCGCTAAGTAGAAATTTTTTAGTGGTCGACAACATTGTGGTAAGGGGATTATTGTAGTAATTAACTTGTTTTAGCTGCAAGTGTATTATGCATAATCTGTAATTTAGTTGCTCTCTCTTGGTTTTTTTTCTAAATAACTCAATCAGGAAGCTACAAGGAACTAATGGCAGGCACATCACAACTTTTAAATGCTCATAAAATCAGTAACCGGACTGAAATCTTCAGGTCATAAAACTAAAAGTTTTGAACATGAAATGGGACAAATGGATGGTTTCAAGGAGTCTAACCTCAGCAAGGGAAACAGTGGCTGATGTTTCATAATTCATACCACTTTCAAGATATATATTTGAAGTACATTTCAATATCTAATATAATTTATATTATCTATACGCCTATTGAAAAAGTTCATAAAGGATGTTTTACTGTATACAAACTTTTATTTTAAATTTCAGCAATGTGACAGAGAAAGCCTCATATTATATATTTTATAAAATTTTCGATTTAAATTTAAATACATTTTTTTAGAGCTTTTTTCATAAATAAATAAGAAAAAGTAAATTTTTGCACATTTACTTTTGTTAAGAATAGCTATTTGCAATTTTACTAAACTATTTGCAATTTTACTATACTAAGTTTCAAAATTGCAAAAATACTAACCCTAACCCTACCCCCTCCTTCCTTCCTCTTTCACAGCCGCCTGTTTCACCAGTTGTGTACTCTTTTTTTTTTTTTTTTTTTTAAGATGGGATGCTATTTTGGTGGATTTGGATTTGGGTTGCATGGCCCCGCAGAGGCAACCACTTTCAACTAAACATGCAACTAAATTACTGATTTCATGTTCCATTTTTCAATTTCCATTTTCGACCTCATTTCTGGACTCTAATATATATATATATATATATATATATATATATATTATATATATATTAGAGTCCAGAAATGAGGTCGAAAATCACTTTTGAAAAATGGAACATGAAATCAGAAATTTAGTTGCATGTTCAGTTGAAAGTGGTTGCCCCTGCGGGGCCGTGCAACCCAAATCAGCAACTGAATGCAACCACATTCAAAAATCAGCAACTAAATTTCTGATTTCATGTTCCATTTTTCAAAAGTGATTTTCGACCTCATTTTTGGACTCTAATATATATATATATATATATATATATATATATATATATATATATATATATATATATATATATATATATCAGAGTTGCATTCAGTTGCTGATTTGGGTTGCATGGCCCCGCAGGGGCAACCACTTTCAACAAGTTGAATATGGTTGCATTTGGTTGAATATTGCCCCTGGCGGGGCCTTGCAACCCAAATCAGCAACTGAATGCAACTTTTTTTTTTAAGGTGGGATTCTATTTTGGTGGATTTGGGTTGCATGGCCCCGCAGGGGCAACCACTTTCAACAAGTTGAATATGGTTGCATTTGGTTGAATATTGCCCCTGGCGGGGCCTTGCAACCCAAATCAGCAACTGAATGCAACTTTTTTTTTTTAAGGTGGGATTCTAATTTGGTGGATTTGGGTTGCAAGGCCCCGCAGGGGCAACCGCTTTCAACTGAATGCAACCACTTTCAACAAGTTGAATGTGGCATTTGGTTGAATATTGCCCCTGGCGGGGCCTTGCAACCCAAATCCACCAAAATCACCCACCTTAAAAAAAGTTGAATGTGGTTGCATTTGGTTGAATATTGCCCCTGACGGGGCCTTGCAACCCAAATCAGCAACTGAATGCAACTTTTTTTTTTAAGGTGGGATTCTATTTTGGTGGATTTGGGTTGCATGGCCCCGCAGGGGCAACCACTTTCAACAAGTTGAATATGGTTGCATTTGGTTGAATATTGCCCCTGGCGGGGCCTTGCAACCCAAATCAGCAACTGAATGCAACTTTTTTTTTTTAAGGTGGGATTCTATTTTGGTGGATTTGGGTTGCATGGCCCCGCAGGGGCAACCGCTTTCAACTGAATGCAACCACTTTCAACAAGTTGAATGTGGCATTTGGTTGAATATTGCCCCTGGCGGGGCCTTGCAACCCAAATCCACCAAAATCACCCACCTTAAAAAAAGTTGAATGTGGTTGCATTTGGTTGAATATTGCCCCCGGCGGGGCCTTGCAACCCAAATCAGCAACTGAATGCAACTTTTTTTTAAGGTGGGATTCTATTTTGGTTGCATGGCCCCGCAGGGGCAACCACTTTCAACAAGTTGATTGTGGTTTCATTTGGTTGAATATTGCCCCTGGCGGGGCCTTGCAACCCAAATCCACCAAAATCATCCCACCTTTAAAAAAAGTTGCTTGCGGGGTTGTATTTGGTTGAATGTGGTTGCATTCATTTGAATATGGCCCCGCCAGGCCCCTGGCGGGGCCTTGCAACCCAAATCCACCAAAATCATCCCACCTTAAAAAAAAAGTTGCATGTGGTTGCATTCGATTGAATGTGGTTGCATTCAGTTGCTGATTTGGGTTGCACGGCCCCGCAGGGGCAACCACTTTCAACTGAACATGCAACTAAATTTCTGATTTCATGTTCCATTTTTCAAAAGTGATTTTCGACCTCATTTTTGGACTCTAATATATATATATATATATGAGGTCGAAAATGGAAATTAAAAAATGGAACATGAAATCAGAAATATAGTTGCATGTTCAGTTGAAAGTGGTTGCCCCTGCGGGGCCATGCAACCCAAATCCACCAAAATAGCATCCCACCTAAAAAAAAAAAAAATACACAGGCGTGTGAATTAGTTGGCACATGGAGGGTTGGCACATGGGGGGAGGGGTGTAGTATTTTTGCAATTTTGAAACTTAGTATAGTAAAATTGCAATTAATTCAAAGAGATAGTATATTTGCAAATAGAAACTTTAAACATAGTATTTTTGGTAAATATCCTTTTTTTATTAGTATCATTTCTTTTGTATATAAAGTTACAATATTAAAAATTGTTCATACAATTTTTATTATAAATCTCTTATAAATTAGATTTGTGAAATATGCATTAATTAGCACGTAGTACTTAACATCATTTTGTTTCAAAAATGTTAGATCAATAAATTTTTTATATATTTAGTCAAATTAAACCTATTTAACCCATCAAAGATATCTCATACATAATTAAAAATTGCATTCACTGTATACTTTGCATCAGAAAACACACAAAAAGAAATAAAATATCATCATTTTTTTTATGGAACAAAATATCGTCATTAGTTACAAGAATGTAGTTTCTCCACATATTAAAAAATTAGTGCCCTACGAATAGGGCTGCACAACTTTCCGATCTGGATCGGTAAATTAGACCGGACCGGATTTATCGGTCCAAGAACCGGACTAGACCGAATATAATTGGTCCGGTCCCCGGTCCATAAAATCAAAAAAAATCCGGTGTTCGGTCCGGTCCGATCCGGTCCAAACCCTGAAAACACCTGATCCGGACCGGATCGGACCGGATTTTATGTATATAGTTAATTTTACACTATTTTGTCATTTAAATTATATATTTTAATGATTAAATATTAACACATAACATATTTTAGTGATCCAAATTGGTAAATAATAAATTTATGAAATAGTATATATAAACACTATAATATAAATGATTAAATTTCATATTTCATACTATATATAATTTATAATTACGTTTACAAATTAATGTTACTTTACAAATAATATGACATTTACTTATTTTTAAATTTAAATTAACTTACCAAGTAATTTAAATATCAACAAAGAATGAAAATTAAATTATAAAAATTAATTTTTTTTTTATAATATTAACCAACCGGTCCATACCGATCCGGTCCGGTCCCAAGACCGGTTATGACCGGTCCGATCCCCGGTGCATGAATTCAATAAAATTCGGTCCGGTTTAGGACCTTTGTGCAGCCCTACCTGCGAAGCGGGCACCAAATACTAGTAAGTTATATAGATTAGTGCTAGTTTTCTGCTGATCTGAATCTAATTAACTATCTAATCGTTGCTACTGATTCAGGTGGATACTATGGGTTCGGTTGCTTATGTTTCTCAAGGTGCTTGTATCCAAAGCGGAACAATTCGCGATAACATTCCAAGTGGCCAACCATGCAATATTGGATAAAACCAAATACGAGAAGTCTATTAGAGTATGTGTTCTGGATAAGGATTTTGATAACTTTGACCATGGTGATCTCACAGAAATAGATCAGAGAGGGGTTAACATGAGTGGAGGACAGAAGCAGAAGATTCAACTTTGTCGAGCAGTATGCAGTGATGCTGACCTTTATCTTCTTGATGATCCTTTCAGTACGTGCAGTTGATGCACATACAGCAGCAACTCTTTTTAATGTAATGTTAATTTTTGAATAAAATTAATTTCATATTAATGTTATAAGAAGTGCAAGGTACGTGTCACTATATTGTACTCTAACTAACATTTGTAGTGCTATTGTAGGACTGTGTTGTGGCTGCTCTATGTTGGATTTTAATCTAAACTTAATATCATGTTTGTTTTGGTTTTGGTAATGTTTGGTCACCAAGTAACCAGTTGGAATAAGTCAAGGTGATTGAGAGAATAAAGGAGTATTGGTAGAATGAAATCAATTACTTTTTGTATTAGGAAAGTAGTTATCATTTTGTTCCGTATGTTTTTCCATCGTTCTTGTAATCAGTCTTTATATAGCTGTAATGTTTGCATAATGAAATTAAGCCCTTCTGGTGCACATTCTGTTTTGCTCAGTTTTACATCAAACAGTTTGTTTGCTTGTTTTTAACATTGTGGTATCAGAGCCACAATCAATTTGTTGATGCCCAAGTATATGCCTGGGGTATTAACAATGGAGACTCAGGAAAAAACAAAGAGGGCACATTAGGCTTGAGTTATCCCATGTTGACCAGGGAGAACTATACAGCGTGGGCGTTGAAAATGAAAGTGTATATGCAGGCTCATGGCATCTGGGGTGCTATAGTGCCAAAAGACCCAAAGGTCGAAGTGGAAGAGAAGACAGATAAGATGGCGTTGGCTGCCATCTATCAGGGTATACCTGAAGACATCCTCTTGTCTGTTGCTGAGAAAGAAACAGCGAAAGAGGCCTGGGAGGCTGTGAAGGTCCTGTGCCAGGGTGCGGACCGTGTGAAAATTGCAAAGATTCAAACTCTAAAATCTGAGTTTGAATCAATGAGTATGAAAGAGTCAGAATCACTTGATGATTTCTGTCTGAAATTAAATGGTTTAGTTACAAATATCCTTGCATTGGGAGAGAAAATGGATGAAACCTATGTAGTGAAGAAAGTACTACGTGCGATGCCACAGAAATTTTTGCAGATTACTTCTACTATTGAGCAATTTGGGGATCTGGAGAAAATGACCATCGAAGAGACAGTTGGTTCTTTGAAAGCTCATGAAGAGAGATTGCGTGGAAAGAATGAAACCAGTGGAGGTACTGGCCAACTGCTTCTTACTGAAGAAGAATGGAAGAAAAAGGAAAAGGAGGAGAATAAGTTGTTGCTTACCAGAGATGAATGGTTGAAGCAATCGAACAAAACAGAGGGTTCTTCTCAGAGGTTTCGAGGAAGGGATACATTCCGTGGTGCTCGTGATAAAAGCAGGGTCAGATGTTTCAACTGCCTAGGGTATGGCCATTTTGCTGCAGAGTGCAAGAAACCGAGGCGAGATAGAGATCAAAAGGAAGAAGTGAACATAGCCCAAATACCTGATGATGAACCAGCCCTACTCTTGACAGAAAGTGATAACAGTAAAGGAAACATGATGCTAATTAATGAAGAAAAAGTGAGCCCGAAATTGGCTCAAAACGAAGGCGGGAAAAATCTTGTGTCAAATGTGTGGTACTTAGATAACGGGGCAAGCAACCATATGACCGGGCAACGATCAAAATTCAGATAATTGGACGAGAGAATAACAGGATAGGTCAAATTTGGTGACGGATCAGTAGTCCACATAAAAGGGAAGGGGTCTATAGCAATCAAGTGCAAAACAGGAGAAGAACGATTACTTCGTGAGGTATTCTATATCCCCTCTCTTTGCAGTAACATTATCAGTCTTGGCCAATTATCTGAAGAAGGAAATAAAATTGTTTTAAGTGGTGAATACTTGTGGGTTCGAGATAGTCAAGATTGTTTGCTAATGAAAGTGAAGAGAACGTTTAACAGGTTGTACAAAATTATTCTTGAATCTGAGGACTCAAATTGTTTGTTGTCCGAGAAGAATAGTCAAGAGTGGCTATGGCACTCTCGACTTGGTCATGTCAACTTCAATGCTATGGTGCAAATGGCATCAAAACAGATGGTGCATGGAATACCTAAACTGAATCATCCTAAGGAGGTGTGCACAGGGTGCTTGATGTCTAAACAACCAAGAAAATCGTTTCCATCTCAAGCGAACTATAGTGCAAAGAAGGTGTTGGAATTGGTGCACGGTGATTTGTGTGGCCCAATCACACCATCTACAATGGCTGGAAATAGGTATATATTTTTGCTAGTGGATGATTATAGTCGAGTTATGTGGATATATCTCCTAAAAACCAAGGATGAAGCATTTGAGGCGTTCAAACGATTTCGAGCACAGGTTGAATATGGTCCGGAAAAGAGAATCAAAACCTTGAGAACAGATAGGGGAGGAGAGTTCTGCTCTAAAGAATTTTCAAACTACTGTGAAGAAAGTGGCATCACTAGGCAATTCACGGCACCTTATTCACCCCAACAGAATGGCGTGGTGGAGCGACGTAATAGAACAATGATTGAAATGGCACGGAGTCTGTTAAAAGAGATGCAGCTGCCTAGTCAGTTTTGGGGTGAAGCAGTTCGACACGCTATTTATCTCTTGAACAGGTTGCCTACACGAGCTGTATCTGGCATAACTCCATATGAAGCTTGGTCTGGGAAGAAACCTCACGTTGGGCATATTCGTGTGTTTGGTTGTGTAGCTCACATGAAGTTACCAAGTGTAAATTTAAAAAAGCTAGATGACAGAAGTAAAGCAGTAATACATCTTGGGAAAGAGCCTGGAACAAAGGCTTACAAGCTATATGATCCAGTGAACAAGACAGTTCATATTAGTCGAGATGTTGTTTTTGAAGAAACAAGGCCATGGCTGTGGAATCAAACTGAAGAAAACCAGATATCACACGTGGGGTCATTTATAGTGCTTGGTACAGGAACTACAGGTCTTGAAGAAACCGAAACAGAAGAAGGAAATTACTCTGATAATTTTCCTATGGATTCAGCAGAGTCATCACATGCTTCGGACTCTGAGACTCCAACAGAGTCCTTGCGGTCTTCAACCTCTTCCACATCAGTTACAGAGTCTGAAACCAGTAGTGAGGAGGCCCAGAAATATAGGTCTCTTGCTGATATATATGCAAACACTGAGGAAATTGAATTGGAGGATAGTGAATTGTTATTTGCAGCAGCAGATGAGCCTATGAACTACAAACAGGCATCAAAAGAAAAACAATGGAAGGAAGCTATGGAAAAGGAAATTGAGGCAGTCGAGAAAAATAACACCTGGGAGCTGACAACTCTTCCACCTGGACAAAAATCAATTGACTTGAAGTGGATTTTCAAGTTAAAGAAAGATACGAGTGGAAAGATTGTAAAACATAAAGCAAGAATTGTGGCTAAAGGTTATGTACAACGAAAGGGGATTGATTTTGAGGAAATTTTCGCACCAGTCACTCGTTTAGAAACTGTACGCTTACTACTTGCACTAGCTGCTAAGCACAACTGGGAAGTTCACCATCTTGATGTAAAAACGGCTTTTTTGAATGGGGAGATTGAGGAGGAGGTATACGTTTCACAGCCAGAAGGTTTCGTGAAAAAGGGAAAGGAACATTTGGTTTACAGATTGTATAAGGCTTTGTACGGGCTGCGACAGGCGCCTCGAGCGTGGTATGCAAAATTGAACAGATGTCTGGAAGGACTTGGTTTTGTCAGGTGCCCCCATGAACACGCGGTTTACACTAAGAAAGTTAAAGAGGAAACACTGATTATTTCTGTGTATGTCGACGATTTGTTAATTACTGGAACAACTAGGTCAGTCATAGATGGATTCAAGGAACAGATGAATCAGAAGTTTGAAATGAGCGATTTAGGATTGCTGTCACATTATCTGGGAATTGAAGTTAAGCAAAAGCCAGGCTGTATAGAGTTAAAACAAACGGCTTATGCAGAAAAATTATTGGAAAGAGCAGGACTAGCAGAATGCAACCCAACAAGATATCCAATGGATCCCAAGGAAATCATTTCAAAGGACGAGGGAGGAAAAGAGGTAGATGCAATGTTTTTCAAAAGTATTGTTGGAGGACTACGTTATCTCGTTCATACCAGGCCGGATATTGCTTACTCTGTTGGGATTATAAGTAGATTCATGGAGAAGCCGACGACAATGCATTTGAATGCTGCAAAACGTGTCTTACGATATGTCAAAGGCACATTGAATCATGGTCTCACGTACACTGAAAACAGTGGAAATAATATTCTAACAGGCTATTCAGATAGTGATTTGGCAGGACACATAGATGACAGGAAGAGTACAGGAGGCATAGTATTTTATTTTAATGAGAGCTTAATAACGTGGGTGTCTCAGAAACAGAGGTGTGTAGCTTTGAGTTCATGCGAGGCTGAGTTCATGGCAGCAACTGCAGCCGCTTGTCAAGCAATTTGGTTGAAGAATTTGATAACTGAAGTAACAGGTAAACAACTTGGGCCTGTGGTGTTATATATAGATAATAAATCAGCCATCGACTTGGCCAAGAACCCTGTGTTTCATGGGCGTAGTAAGCATATAGATATTCGCTACCATTTCATTCGAGAATGTGTCGATAAGGGGGAAATCGTGGTAAAGCATATAAGTTCTGAGAACCAGCGTGCTGATATCTTGACGAAGTCTCTTGCAGCAATCAGATTTGAGAAAATGAGGAAGCTACTTGGAGTGAAGGAGCTAGTTGCAAAAGTTTAGATTAAGGGGGAATTTGTTGGATTTTAATCAAAACTTAATATCATGTTTGTTTTGGTTTTGGTAATGTTTGGTCACCAAGTAACCAGTTGGAATAAGTCAAGGTGATTGAGAGAATAAAGGAGTATTGGTAGAATGAAATCAATTACTTTTTGTATTAGGAAAGTAGTTATCATTTTGTTCCGTATGTTTTTCCATCGTTCTTGTAATCAGTCTTTATATAGCTGTAATGTTTGCATAATGAAATTAAGCCCTTCTGGTGCACATTGTGTTTTGCTCAGTTTTACATCAAACAGTTTGTTTGCTTGTTTTTAACACTCTAAGGTAAGAAGATAGTCATTCTTGTGACTCGCCAAGTAGAAATTTTTTCAGCCGTTGACAACATTTTGGTAAGGGGATTATTGTAGTGATTAACTTGTTTTAGCTGCAAGTGTATTATGCATAATATGTAATTTAGTTACTCTCTCTTGCTTTTTTTTTCTAAATAACTCAATCAGGAAGCTACAAGGAACTACTTATGGCAGGCACATCACAACTTTTAAATGCTCATAAAAATTCAGTAACCGGACTGAAATCTTCAGGTCATAAAACTAAAAGTTTTGAACATGAAATCGGACAAATGGATGGTTTCAAAGAGTCTAATTCACCTCAGCAAGGGAAACAGTGAGGCTGATGTTTCCAGGTACCCGTAGCTGTCATTCATCAGAATATAGCATATGCAGTTTGATCACCTAAGTACTCCACTAATATGTTAATTCTTTTTTTTTTAACACAGGAGTTGTGGGGCTATCTCTTTCTTGTGCTCTTGCATTAACAAGCACCCAAGTTTTCTTCATCCGGTGGTATTGTAATTTATAAAATTTTATCATTTCAGTGGAACGAATCAAACAATTCATGAATATACCACCAGAGCCTGGTGCAATAATAGAGAACAGTAGACCACCACCTTCTTGGCCTTTGAAGGGTCAGCTTAAATTGCAAGAGCTGAAGGTGAGGATACTAACTAGCTTTTTTTTTTTTTTTTGTGTAACTAGTAAAGTTAGTTTTGAAAAACAAAACCTGTGAATTTATGCTTCTTTCAAATTTGAAAGGGAAAATAGATTTATAGGAAGTGTACTTTTGTCAGAAAAAAAAAACAAAAGTAATATTTATGTTAAGGTTGTTAATTTTAAATGCTTATAT
This sequence comes from Kitagawia praeruptora, assembly GCA_037693485.1. Lineage (NCBI taxonomy): Eukaryota > Viridiplantae > Streptophyta > Magnoliopsida > Apiales > Apiaceae > Kitagawia > Kitagawia praeruptora. Next base: position 5,816,653 of record CM075350.1, read on the forward strand.
CAGATGAATGAGCCTATGTAGTGAGCATGGCCTTAATTGATTGAGGACACCAAACTCGAGTAACTTTTTATCAAATGAGTCACATGCTCGCATACTAATTACAAATGGAGAGGAAGAAATTGACGCCGTCCACCTAAAGGTATTATTAGGAGCTTCACTGGCCGAGGAATCTCAGGAAAGGTGGACTTCCAGTTAGGAACCAGTGTTGTTCCAGTTAGGCGAGGCAAACTCCTTTAGCAAATTGATGTTTCTTGGGTTAACCCCTTACTCTCCTTGGGTCTGTAAAGCCACTGACTGATTCTCAAAGAAGTTCCATTCTTAGCTACTGATGACCAAGTGGTTGTATGAGTGAGAAATTTGCGTGGATTCACTTCTGAAAGGAAGAGGCACAGACAGTACTGAATATTTGTTTTTTGGGCTGTAGCAATAAATTACTGGAAAGAAATGGTGTTTGTAGGGATCTTTTCTTTTCCTAAGAGCATCTTCCCTTCAGTTTCCATTACTACTTTATGGCTATAAAACTACACTGCATGGTGTAATTCTAGTGGGGAGCTTAATTATTTGCAAGATTATTGAATCTTTTTCTCGCAGGCATTTCTATTTTAGTTCAAGAAGGTATGTCATGAGGATAAGATCAACCGTTTATCAAAAACTGTTGAGGCTTTCTAGTTTAGGAAAACGAAAGCATTCAACTGCAGAGGTAGTGAATTACATGCTTATCGGAAGGGGGAATTTCCCACGTACGTGGTTTCACACTGCATTGTTTTTTGTAGTGCAATTATGTTTTTGCAATTGGAGTTCTTTTTGGAGTTGGGGGAACTAGTGTTCTTCAAGGTATAGTCCCTTTATACATTTGTGGAATATTAAATGTGCCGTATGCAAAACTACATCAGAAGTGTAAAAAGCCGTTTGTGGATTACGTTGTTTCTATATTCTGAGATACTGAGTCAGCTTAGAGTTAGTTCAACACAGCAATTCAGCAAGCCAAATTGTAAGCAGCTGGGTGTAAAGGGAGATATATTGTTTGATCTTGTAATCGGTTTATAGTGATCAATAATATATTCTCTTACCAAGTTGGGAAGGGACCAGGACGTAGACCATAGGGGATTAGGGGTCGAACCTGGTTAAAAGATCTTGTGTTCATTTCATTTTTCTGCACAATTCATTCTGCACTGCATTACCAGTTAATTCAGCCTGCTGTTATTAAACTGTTAGAATATATCAGCCTGCTGTTATTAATCGGTTAAGTCATATCAGCAAGCCGTTTCTGGGAAATTTTAAAACGGCTAATAGTTAACCAGTATCAGCCATAATACACCTATTCACCCCCCTCTAGGTGTGGTTTTTCAATTGGAATATATGATACGATTGATGTTTTTAGGTAATATTATGTGATATTTTCGGGTATATATTAATGATTGTAAGATTAGTTTTAAATTAAAAAGGTAACGTGTTTTAATTCAAAAGAAAATATTAATGATTAGAAGATATGATATTTTTAGGTGTTTATAAAAGGTAATATCTTCAATTAAAAGTAAATGTGAAAAAAGACAATCGACTACTTACCATTAATTATATTATGTTATTATTTATTTTAGGAGTTTTAATAGTATAGCTTCGTATATATTTTTCTTTATAATGAATGATAAATAAGTAAATTTACTACACCAGATGATAACAAAATTAAGGTTAATGTTGATGCTGCAGTGTTCAGTTCGTCTAATCGCTACAGCTATTCTATGGTGGCAAGAAATCAGAATGGTGAGCTCATAGAAGCAAAAGCAAGGTGCAGTAGAGGTGACATCACTCCACATGCCGCAGAAGCCATCAGTATTAGAGAGGCTTTATCTTGGATGAAAACAAATGATTGGAGGAATGTGATCCTGGAGTCCGATTGCCTAGTTGTAGTGCAAGCTATCCGAGCATCGACTGCACTACTCTCGTACTTTGGAGGAGTCATTTCCGAATGCAAGAGTCTTATGAAAAATCAAGGAGTTGTCCTGAACTTTGTCAAACGGTCTGCGAATCAAGTAGCTCATTTGTTAGCAAATTCTACTAATTCTATAGCTGACCGTAGTTGGAGTGTGAGTAATGCCCACACTGACCTTATTAATGTATTGAATTATGATTTGAAGTTTTAATGAAAGTTTCCTTTCTCTGGCAAAAAAAAAAAAAAAGGTACCAAAACTTTTAATGTTTCGAATTTTATATAATAGTATAGATAAGTTAACTTTAAAAAAAAAATTTGAAACTAGCGTTAAACTTATGTTGCCAAACAGTCTGTTACAAATAACTTAAACGGGCTTTAGGCCCAAATAAGTTGAAATGTGAGTTTGCCAAACATGCATATAGAATCATACTTTCCTTCCATAACTTCATAATAAGCAAATGATATATGTGAATTTGATTTAATTTCCAAAAACTGATATTCTATCTCCTTGTCTTGTCCATCAGAATCAACATAACAAGCTGAAAGGCAGCTAACGATAAATACGTACAATTGCATGATCGGCAAAGGGGAGACAAAGCAATGTAAAAACACGTTAGTAATGTTATGCAAAGATCGGAGCTCGTGAAAATAGAGATAGGTAGTAATATTTGTATTTATAGTTTATAAAATATAAAAAAGATTCAATCCAATTTTGATTTGGATTATTATATATACTAGCTTATAACCCGTGCGAAGCACGGCTTTCTTTTGATAGATTATAAAATTTATTTAACATTATAATTATGCTTTTATATAATCCTTATTTTTAATAATTTTTTAATTTTAATTTAATATAAATTTATATAATGATATGAATGGTTTAAAATTTATTTTGTAAAATTCTAAATCAAAAATGTCGTTGACGGGTTCGAACTTTGAATTTTTAGTAAATTAATTTAATCATATAATATATCTTATTATTAGATCTAACGATTCTTATTTATTACTAAAAATAATGATTTGAATATATGGTGAGATATTTTTAGGTGCATATTAGTGATCGCAAGATTAATTTTAAATTAAAAAGTAACCTGTTTTAATTACAAAAATTACTACTAAAAATAATTACGGAAAGATATGGTGTGATATTTTGGATATATATTGATTATTGTAATATTAGTTTTAAATTAAATGGAAAAGTGTTTTAATTAGAAGTAAAATCTTTAGAAAAAATGGGTAATTGAGTTGTTGGAGCAGAAAAAAGATTCCAAGTAGAAGCTCAATGCGGATTAAGAAATTTTAATCGGAATATAATTACGTTGACATTAATAATTAGCTTTTTTAGTCATTTTTGTAATTTACCGAAAATCAAAACTTTCAATATTTCGGCTTTAATATAATAGTATAGATATTATTATATACCCCTTTACGCTTATTATAGTATAGTATATAAATATGTTATTAAATTCATTGTCGAAAATATTAATTGGTTTATTAACTATTTCAAAATATAATTGAGTAGCTATAGCTTGTGTTGTTTTCTTGATATATTTAAGTTATTTGACTTACTAATTATGATTGATCGTTCAGAAACTATATTAATTAACTCGTAGTTCAATGAAGGATATGCCCATGAAAATATTGCAAGATTGTCGGAAGTTTGGGAGTGATGATGACTCATAGTTATTGAAGTCGTATAGAAAACCATTAACAGTTCCGTATGTATTGTTTTTTAGAATTTTATATAATATTTCTTTATTAAAATTTAAATTAGTAAATTTAAAAGGATAACCAAAAAGAGGGATAACCAACTACAAAATATATCCCCTTTTGCTTATTATAATATAGTATAGATGATGAGCAATGCTAGGTTCCCTAAAAAATTTTCACAAATTTTTCCCAAATGATAAGGTGGAAAAAATGCTAAAAATAACATTTTTTGCATAAAAATGATGAAAATAACATTTTTTGAAGTAGGGTCTGAAAATTTACGTTTTGGATACGCATTTTCAATTTGGGTATCCTAATACGCATTTTGAATTTGGGTATCAGTGGGCCCTACAGGGACAAAATAAAAAAAAAAGTTAGTGATACGCATTTTGTAAATGCGTGTCAGGGTCAAATACGCATTTTGAAAATGCGTATCTGGCCATGATACGCATTTCCAAAATGCGTATCACCATTTTTTATTTTATTTTTTTTCCAGTTTTGTTTTTACAGGACCCACTGATACCCAAATTCGAAATGCGTATTAGGATACCCAAATTGAAAATGCGTATCCAAAACGTCATTTTTAACACCCGATCTCAAAAAATGTTATTTTCAGTTGTTGAATTAAAAATAACAACTTTTTGAACAGGAAAACATAGAATAGCAATTGCGGAAGTCACTTGCAAAAAATAACCATTTAGTTACCCCTTACTGATATGCGTATTGCATATACGCATTATGCATATGCGTATTGCTTACATCTCTCTCAGCTTTCTCTCGAGCAGTCGAGTGATCCACAGGCGATGAGTCGCCATCGTCATCGAGCGATGAGTCGCTACCAATTACACACCAATTGCAGTGATATCCTCCCTTCTACCTAACTGTCTCTTCATCTGTATCTGTAGTTCCGGCTCCGCAGGTGCTATGTGGAGCTAATCGGAAAAATGATCGGAAACGTAAATAAGGTTCGATTTGGGTGTTTTCAGTCGGGCGATAGAATTTGATTGAAATTAGTAAGAGGTTGTAGAGGAGACAAATCTGAATCGAATGGTGTGTATAAGGTAACGGAGCCTGGAAAATGCCCAAAAATCGCCATTGACTGAGAGCTTTGTGATTTTCAGAGAAAATATGACGTGACGTCATCACGCACCTTTGAGCTATATGTGAGATGCGTAGTATCCCCTTTTACCCCGTTTGATCTTGTGTAACCCCGTTTTAAAATACATAAATTACCCAAAATTAAAATGCATAACCTGTATTACCCAATATAAAAATGTGTAATCTCCTTTACCCAAAATAAAAATGCGTATCCAAAGTGACATTTTTCACCATCCGATCCGGGAATGGTTATTTTCATATTTTTTGATTAAAAAAAAGGTTATTTTTAACCTTCACCCGTTTTTGATTGGAAGGTTGGTGTGACTGGACGTCCCATTTATATTAACGAGAGGTAAACCAATTAAAACTTAACACATAGCATTTGGGGAAAGATTTGGGTTTTTTTTGGGATACTTTTAGTATTTTCCATATACGATATCAATTCGATTTCGAAATGAAGATAAATAAGGAAATTTTAATAATTAATATTTTAAATTGAGAAGATCGAAAAAAATAGAAAAAATAGTTTAAAGCAATTTTAGAGATACTCGGGTTTCTCTTTTATATATATACTAGTCGACTAAGCTGCGCTTCGTGGCGGCCTTTTAATATTTTTTTAAAAAAATTCAAATATAAATTCAAGAAATAAAATGAAAAAAAGATATCCATAAATAAATTAATGAACACAATGTTATACAAATTTTAATATATATAGACAACTAAATAAACTATATACTTGTTTTTTATGTTGATTTTGTATCACGTTTTCTTAAGCCAATACCCGTTGTAATAAATACAAATAAGACACGTTTCTCGGCGGCCTTCTAATATTTTTTAAATTTTTTCAAAATATAGACTATTTAAGAAAGGAACAAAAAAAATCTATAAATAAATTAGTGAACACAATATTGTTCAAAATTTAATACTCCAAAAATAAAGCGTATACTTATTTTTGACGTCGATTTTGTGCACATTTTCTTAGGCCGACAGCCGTGGTAATGAATACATATAGATAAAAAAAGAAAGAATAAAAAAACTAAAAAAATGGACGAAGACAAAAGTAAAAAAGCAAGAAAAAAATGTTACTAACATGGTGATAAAATTTGATTGTTGGAAGCAATGATTGTATATATATAAGAATATAAAATTTCTTTTACATTTCGAATATGTAAATTTGAATTATTCTTCCATACAAATTCAAAAACCTTTTCTATTTCGAAGATGTTAATATTACACGTTGTGATAAATACATATAGATAAAAGAGCATATTTGATTGAATAATTAAAAGAAGACGTTGGAATATTATGATCAAGAATAATTAGAAGATAACAACGACATATTAACCATTTACAATAAATAAATAAATAGTGAATGATAAAAGTTCAAATCTTTTGTGTCAAGTTACTCAAGTGTTTCTACTTCATAAACAGAGAAAGATCTCCTAATTCTTGTTCACACGATCAAGTGTTTCTGTACCGAGATCATTAACAAAAAAAAATACAAAATCCAAAGTAAAGCAAAAAAATAGATGAAGCCAAAAGCAAACAGAAGCAAAAAAAAAAGGGGTTACAAAAATTGTGATAAAATTTAATCGTTATAAGCTATGATTGTATATAATATATATATATATATATAGGTTTTTGCTCAAATACAAACCAATCTAAAAATAAAAACTAAAAATCATTATCTCCACACCCTATTTTACTATCTCCACACCATATTTTACTATCTCCACCCTTATATGGCATCACCCACCTTTAATATGATATCATCATGCCAACCCCAAGCCCCCAGCCCCCTCCCCCCACGACACCATCATTACCATCGTTGCACCACCACCTCCACCGACCATCACCGACGCACCACCACCTCCATCGACGAACCACCACCTCCATCTTTCTTTTCCGACCACTTGCCCCGCAGGGGCTTCGATTCCAACACCAATTTCTGATTTCGATTCTAGATCTGCTTCTTTCCTATCATTAGTTCTACTACTACAAATATAATTTAGTGATTTCTAACTTCATATCGCGATCATCTCTTTATCTATTGATTCAGAACATATCTAATCGACAAATGGGTTTTGTGCCGAATCTTCTGCTAAACTAGTCGGTGATTTCCACCATATAAATTATTGATTTCTGTAATATAAACGGCTGATTCCTATAACATAATTTAGTGATTTCTTGTTTTTTGGTATTTCTCCGGTAGAAATTATTGATTCCAGTACATTTCCTTTGTCGGAATCTATGGCGGCGGCGATAGTGATTAAGTGTTGATGTTACTTGCTGTAGGGGTGCTTAACTGAGAGATATAAATAAAGTGTTTCAGATGTATGTAACAGTGAAGAGTAGGAGGGGCAGATTGGGTGAGTTGGTTGAAGAGAGAAGGAGATAGTATGGTGGTGATCGATGGCTGGCATGGTGGTAGGGGTGGTGATGGTTGACAACAGTGATAGGAATTTTGTATTTTTTTGAATTGGACCTGTTATATTTATGTGGGCTGGGTCTGGTTTCTAGTTTTTATTTTAAATTGGTTTGTAGTAGAGCAAGACTATATATATATATATATATATCTATCTATATATAATTTCTTTTCTATTTTAGATATATATAAAAATATAAAATTCTTTTCTATTTCAAATATGTAAATTTGAATTTTTCTTCGATACAAATTCAAAAACCTTTTATATTTCGAAGATGTTAATATTAAAACAAGGAAGTTCTGAAATATAATTATTTTTTTTCTATTTTGAATATATAAATTTGACTTCTTCTTACCTACAAATTTGAAAATATTTTTTATTTCCAAGATGTTAAAAAATGAAGTTTTGATTTCTTTTCTAAAAAATAGAGCCTAAAGACGGAAGTTTTGATTTTATTATTTAAAATAGAGGAGCACTAGAAGAATTAAACAAAATAAGAATGAACAAAAAAACCAAAAGAAAATAGGTAAAGACAAAAGCAAACAGAAGCAAGAAAATTGTTACAAACATGGTGATAAAATTTGATTGTTAGAAACAATGATTGTATATATAAGAATATAAAATTTCTATTCTATTTCGAATATATAAATTTGACTTCTTCTTCCTTACTAAGTCGAAAACCTATTCTATTTTGAAAATATTAATGTTAACGTTAAAAAAGGAAGTTTTGATTTTTTTTCTAAAAAATAGAGCCTAAATAAGGAAATTTTCATTTTAATTATATAAAATAGAGGGGCTCTAGAAAAATAGTTAAATAGGATTCGAGCAATTTTAGGGCTCATGGGGATTCTCCTTTATCAATTTTTAATTTTAAAAAGGTTTCGATTTTATTTTCTAAAAAATGGGATCTAGAAAATTAAGTTTTAATATTTCAATTATAAAATCTCTTATCAATATAAAAAGGGTTTCGATTTTTTTTCTAGAAAATAGGATTAAAAAAGTAAGTTTTGTTTTTAATATTAAAAATAGAAGAACTCTAATCTAGCACCTTTTTTACACCAAATTCATATACATATATAGTACTGTTATGCCATATTTTTGGCATGGTCTAATAACTCCCAAATTTTTAATAATTATTAATTATTAATTCAGATAAATAATTATTTCTTAACCGCTAAGTTTTATCCTCTCCCTGAAATGAGGAAAGAATCAATCTCAATCAATCAATTACGGAAAATATCTCCAAAACGATATTCTTCAAATCAGGGAGATATCACAACGATAAGATTAAATCAGATAAAATCAATAATCACCCAGATTAACGAAGTTTATCCCTAAAGTCTCTAAGGGAAAAACACAAATCAATTTCAGTCCTATATAAACATAGGTACGTAGGCATCTTGGCATATGGAATCCGATACACGAGACAAATCGAGATACTTGCCATGTCCAGCCCCCTCTTTCTTCATAAACCCTACATCCCCTAAAACAGTCATACTCATAATTTCGCTCTATTATTACAGCAAACCTCCGATTTCGTGTTGTTACGAAATTCCTCCAACGGCTAGAAGGAGGGGCTTAATTTTTATTATTCGAGGAGGACGAATAATGAATAATTTGATCAAAGGGGGTTTTTGGATTTTATCAACACAAACGGAGGATCGACGACGGGAAAAAAAAAAGAGAACTTGGGGACTTTAGTTTTGAAGAAAAAGAAAGAAAGTGGTGCAACAAGGTCATCAAGGCTGACAACAACAAATTTGATGCAGCAGCAGAGGAAAATATAGATTGTCACAAGATCTAAAGAAATTGATATGGACAACAAAAGCAATTGAAAAGCGCAAGACAAATGGACCCGCTGGATAAACAATTAAAAAAAAAACAAGAGGTCGTGGAGCACAGGAGCACGAAGGAGGAAAAAAGAAAAATTAAAAAAAAAGAAGATGAAGCTGATGCGTATCCTATTTTCATGCTCGACTGGGAAAAAAAATCAAAGATAAGTCTTCCGATTCTTATCTTATTTTTCTGAAAATTGCACAAATATTATGTAACGCATGCATGCATAATTATCATGTGATTCATGTTTTTAAATATTTTTCAAAAAAAATATTTATTATTCAAAAATTCGTGCAAGCTATCTATTTTTATGCTTGTAAAATTATTGCAATTTGGAAAATATCGTACGAGATATTTATGTTGATGAATTGCGGATATTCATATTGATTGATTGTGGATTTATTTTACAAATCTCGTACGAGCTGCATGTTTCAAAGGAAAAAATACATATACGAGACTCATAATTTTGTAAAAGATTTTCTGCAAAAAGGAGCATTATTTTCGAACAAATAAATATCGCGACACTCTTAAAAATGCATATTTATTATTGCATTTGGATTTGTAAAATATTTTTCATATATCGTCGCGATAGTACATATATGTCAAAAATATTTCCAAACTTGCAAACTAAATTGCCAAATAGGGTAGCCTAGACAAGCTATAAATCTCGCAATGCAACATGCTTAGTAAAGTGCAGCACCCTCTTGATTATTGAAGGCCCATGAGATATCGCTATATCGAATGGGTGGTGGCATCCCTATGCAAACTATCTTTATTGAAGGTCCATGACCAGATCTTGAGCTCAAGGTCGCATGGATGGGAAGGCATCCCTATGCAAAATATATTTCAGACATGCACAGCCAGCACGCGTGCAAAATTCACCAGAATTACATCTACATCTCCTACTGAAGACTCCGCCAGACACATCCTTATGTGGTTGCATCAGACACTTGAAAAGCGTGTACGCCAATTCGGGATATATATACAAGCGCCAAGGTCCTAACTAGACAACAAGGATCGCAAAGGATTTCAAACGAATTATTTATGCTCGCACATTTGAAAACCTTGGCAAAAAATATATCTTATAGTGGTCATCACATGCTATCACACTTGCATCCGCATACGCCTAACGAGCACCGTGATGCTCTAAGTGTTTTTCTAATCATCTATTTTCAGTTGTTTCAGCGACTCAAGAAATTTGGAAGCTTGAAGAATGTTTAGTTCTCCATTGCAGGAAGCTACACTGAAGAACTGGGGGCTAGTTGTTATGCCATATTTTTGGCATGGTCTAATAACTCCCAAATTTCTAATAATTATTAATTATTAATTATTAATTATTAATTCAGATTAATAATTATTTCTTAACCGCTAAGTTTTATCCTCTCCCTGAAATGAGGAAAGAATCAATCTCAATCAATCAATTATGGAAAATATCTCCAAAACGATATTCTTCAAATCAGGGAGATATCACAACGATAAGATTAAATCAGATAAAATCAATAATCACCCAGATTAACGAAGTTTATCCCTAAAGTCTCTAAGGGATAGACACAAATCAATTTCACAGAACTATGTGGGCTTGATCCTATATAAACATAGGTACGTAGGCATCTTGGCATATGGAATCCGATACACGAGACAAATCGAGATACTTGCCATGTCCAGCCCCTCTTTCTTCATAAACCCTACATCCCCTAAAACAGTCATACTCATAATTTCGCTCTACTATTCCAGCATCCCTCCGATTTCGTGTTGTTACGAAATTCCTCCAACAACAAGTACTATATAGTACTAATCTAAACAAAAACATTGAGAATATATAAGATGATAACCAACGTGAAGTTCTTAACTCTGAACCATGTGTGCGGTAAAGAGTAAAGGAACAAATTATAGATGTGTCAAGCTTTTAACGAATTTTGCCATCCAAAATCAACCAACATATATATATATATATATATATATATATATATTTATGTTATTCTCCTTCCTGAACTTAGCCTACATTAAAAATACACAAAAATAAAAGCTTTTCTTGGCAATATGATTAAATACAAATATTCTATCATGAAAAAACTAAAAGTTGTCTTATAGAGCTTGTGGGATCGAGTGAATTATCCTGCAACCAAAGAGAGAAAATTATATATAGTGCTTGTGGAAATGAATACTCCTTTATATATAATATTCAAATTAGAGATAAAATTGAATTCAATCTCCTTCCATATATTCGAAAATATTTATTATTTCGAAGATGTTAATGTAAATGTTAAAAAAAGAAGTGTTGATTTTTTTTCTAAAAAATAGGACCTAAAAAAGGAAGTTTTGATTTTAATTATTTAAATTGAGGAGCTCTAGAAAATTAGAAAAATATAAATCGAGCGTACCTAGAGCTCCTGCGGGTTCTCCTTTATATAATAGACTAGTCGACTAAGCCGCGCTTCGCGGCGGCCTTGTAAATTTGTTTAAAAAATTTTAAATAATGATTATTTAAGAAAATATCCACAAAAATATGTGTATAATATTAATATAGATTTGTGAACAAAATATTGTATAAATTAAATATACATGGATAATAAGTTATATTATTTATATATTTTCTATACCAATTTTGTTTCACGATTTTTTAGACCGACACCCGTTATATTTATTATAAAAAGCGTACACACTACTAAAAATTTAAATAGTAAAATTCTTTTTGAATTTGATTTCGATTTGCATGTCGGTAAGATTTTCTTATGATTCAATTAGAATTAGGAGATACTACAACAAAGGTTAGGACTACCATTTTATATCCTGACTATAATATAATTTAGAATTAAGACTTACATTTAATATTTCCATTTTATATCATAACTATAATATAATTTAGAGGTAAGACTTACAATTAATAACATTAACTATTTCCTTGATTGCATATTTGATGTACATTAATTATTTTCTTGATTGCATATTTGATGTACATTAATTATTTCCTTGATTGCATATTTTAATTTGAAAATTGAGATAATTTAGAAAATTAGATAAATAGCTTTCGAGTTTTAAAAAAATTTACAAAATTATATCTATAATATCAATATAGATTGGTGAACGCAATATTGTATAAATTAAATACACATGGTAATAAGATAAGTTATTCATATATTTTCTATACTGATTTTGTCTAAGTATTTTTTTAGGCGACACCCGTTGTATATATAATAAAAATACTAAACGGACACAATAGTAAAATTTAAATACTAAAATTCTCTTTGACTTTGATTTCGGTTTGCACGCCGGTGAAATTTTCTTATGATTCAATTAGAATTGGAAGATTTTGTTATAAAAAAAAGGTTATAACTTGTTTTTTATATCCTAACTATAATATAGTTTATAGGTGACACCTTCCACTAATAACAAAAATTATTTCCTTGTTTGCATATTTTATATTTGAAAATTGAGATAATTTAGAAAATTAGATATATAGTTTTCGACTGATTACAAAGCTCCACCAAACGCCCGGGAAATTTCCTTTATATAATAGATTATTGACTAAGCCGCGCTTCCCGGTGGTCTTATAATATTTTTAAAAAAGACTCAAAATATAAATTTAAGAAAGAAATGGAAAAGAAAAAATTATAAATATATTAATGAACACAATATTGTACAAATTTTAATATATATATATAAAAACAATTAAATAAATTATATTCTTATTTTTATGTCGAATTGTATCACGTTTTCTTAGACCGACACCCGTTGTAATTAATACATATAAGCCGTTTATCGCAACGGCATTGTAATATTTTTTTAAATTTTTCAAAATATAGACATTTAAGAAAGAAATCAAAAAGAAAATATTTATAAGTAAATTAGTGAACACAATATTGTACAATTTTTAATATATATGTATATATAGACAACAAAATAAACTGTAAAATTATTTTTTACATCGATTTTGTGTCACGTTTTCTTTGGCCGACAACTGTTATAATAAACACACATAGATCAAAAAGCAGATCTGATTGAATTAATTAAAAGAAGACGTTGAAATATTATAATCAAGAACAATGAGAAGATAATAACGATAAATTACTAAAGAGAGAAGGGTAAAAGTTCAAACCTTTTTTGTCAAGTTTCTGAAGTGCTTCTACTTCTCAAAAAGAGAAAGATCTCATAATTCTTGTTCACACGATTAGGTTTTTCTATACCGAAATCACTAACAACAAAAATACAAAAGTAAAAGCAAAGAACAACTAATGGTTACTAATAATCCATAATTATAACTAAAATTGAAGAAAATCATAAATTTAATAATAAAACGAAGAACGCAAATATTAAATTAGTAAACTGAAACCGTAAAAACCAAAAAAAAAAAAGGAACCTGAAAATCACTAAAGCTCCATTCAACCAAAAAAAAATACTGTTCACGTGATGACGTCACTGTCACGTCGTCACGTCATCACGTGAACAGTGATTTTTTATTTTATTTTGTGTCACGTTTACTTAAGCCGACACCCGTTGTAATAAATACATATAGATAAAAAAATAGATTTGATTGAATCAATTAAAAGTAGACGTTGGAATTATATGATCAAGAACAATGAGTTCCAGAAAAATTGATAAATAGAATTCAAGCGCTTTCAGAACTCTGTGAATTTTCTTTTATATAAAGATAAAGATTAAGATAAAAATAAAGATTATCTGTGATAAGAAAAAATTTAACAAAAAAAAAAAGAAATTTTTAGATAGAATCGTTCTAGGCTTCTAGCATGTAGTTCATACCTTCTCAGCTTGAATCGGTCATGTGACTAATGTACGTAGTAGAGTTGCGTGACCTTGTGCTTTAAGAGGATTTTCCAGATATGCACCCATGGACCATGGTGAATTAAGGTGTCTAGTTTAGTTTATATCTTCTTTAACTTTAACTTCTTCTTTTTTATTTTGCCTCTTGAATCCAGTACATATACAAAATAAGTATACTATTTGAGATCTCAACGCAAAAGCACAAATAATTTTTGTATGTATAACTCACAATATTGGAAGATTTAACCACCATCTTATATGCCTGAGAAAAAAATATCAAAAAACCAACATATTATGGTTAGATTGATAAAGGCATGAAAAAGAAAATTATACAGTAAAAACTCTTACAGGGTAGATCTCTTTATCTCTTTATTTGTGTGGCAGTATATATAGGTGCATCATGTAGAAGGAAATTATTCGATTTAGAAAAGGTTTCGATTTTCTTTTTCTAAAATATAGGATTTAAAGAAGGAATTTTTATTTTAATTATTTAACTATAAAATATTTTTCTATTTTAAATATGTAAATTTGAATTTTTCTTCCATACAAAAAAACCATTTCTATTTCGAAGATGTTAATATTAAAAAAAGGAAGTCATGAAATATAATTATTTTTTTCTATTTTGAATATATAAATTTGACTTCTTCTTCCCTATAAATTCGAAAACTTTTTCTGTTTCGAAGATGTTAGTGCTGATGTTAAAAAAGGAAGTTCTGATTTCTTTTCTAAAAAATAGGGCTTAAAAAAGGAAGTTTAATTTAATTTTAATTATTTAAAATAGAGGAGCTCTAGAAAAAAAGATAAATATGAATCGAGCGATTCTAGAGCTCCTGGGGGTTTTCCTTTATATATATAATAGATAGATAGATAGATTCGAAAATATTTTCTAATGTAAATGTTAAAAAAAAGAAGTGTTGACTTTTTTTCTAAAAAATAGGGCCTAAAGAAGAATGTTTTGATTTTAATTATTTATATTGAAGAGCTCTAGAAGATTAGAAAAATATGAATCGAGCGATTCTAGAACTCTTGCGGGTTCTCCTTTATATAATAGATAGAAGATATATATTGATATAATAAAGATTGATTGATGATTTCGTTTTTTATATTATTAATGTAATTTTAAACTCTAATGGTTCCGTTGTTGTCTAAATCATTTTTATAAATGATAAGAAAAACTATTTATAATTATAAAACATAAGGCGCTTTAATTTTATAAATTAGAGAATCTAGGAATGTTAATATGAAGTGTATGAAATTTCATTGTAGACAGTTTCAGCACAGGACAAGTTTTCGTCTACGAGGACAAGATGGATTTGTGTGGGGTATCATATACAATGTGAAAATTCGAAGTATTTTTTTAACTAAAAACAACAAAATCAGAAACGTAATACACTCGTTGAGGAAGCTAAAAACTTTTAAAACTGTCAATTCAACTCTAAAAACCTTGTAACGACTTGGTATAGATCAACTACAATCGCGAAGAAATGCTAAATATCCATGACAAGACGCCCGTTTTGTATATGTTTCAGCCTTGGAAAGTCTCTGTGTAGCTCATCCTCTAACAAAACTGCATCATCTTTTCGTGGCGACCACGATACTTTGACAGACTGTTTCATGAAAAATAAAAAATAAAACACATAGTAAAGAAAAGGAAATGATAAAAAATAGTGGACTATATACTGTTCAATCAATTACCTGTAGTTTATATTTTGGGACACGTCTAAGTGTTTGCAACACTTGAACACAATCATGGCAACTTTTTCCCTCTTCCTCGACAAGTGGAATTATGTATGTACCGGTTGCAAGCATAAACACTGTAACAACGGTATACTCATTTTCGGTGCTGCTATTAGCTATAACACTACTGCCCTTGCTATTATACTCAACTTTGTCGTCTACATTTACCCATGCATTCTCGCCTTTTTCATGTCCATCCAGCTCTCTATTTAAAACTTCTTTGAAAGACTTGCGTGTGCACGTCATATAGTTAACTTCAGTCTGCAATTACTAGCTAGCAACTTCAGAAGCATGTCTTATTGTCAATATATATATAGTACAAAACCCGTGGTACATTTGGAATAAAAATCCTAATTTTTAGAATAAGTTGTATGAAGCATATAACTAGAGTTATTATAATTAGAGTAAATATAATAACGTCTAAAGTAAAGAATGGAAGGTAGGATTTAGATCCAACGCTGTCCTATAATGCAGAAAATAAAATTACTGAGGGAGAGAATGGGCAACTTTTGCTATACACATGAAACCAACTATTGCTATGGATTGGATTATTTGTGAGAGCATAACACATATAATACCCAACTAAAGTGCAATACATATTGCGTATTTGAATTTAACAGAGCTCCTCAAGCTTCTAGACAGACACACGAACACACGCACAAATTTATGGGAAGATATAAATGAACTTACGTATAGATTGGTAAAATGGAAAGAGGAATCATTATACTGAAGAAGCGCTTTTACAACCTCTGCAAAATTTAAATATGAGAAAGCAAGGTGTGTGAATGAGAGTGATCTTGACATATAGGATAACATTTGAAGTAATTATACATACACTTCATATATCAATCATCAAACACTGAGAATAATGATAAGTTGTATGTATGATAACATGAAGAGTAATAAAACATGCATTTCATAACCATCATCAAACAATTAGAAAGGTCGCAAGCTGTGTGTATGATACCAATCAGAGCATATAATGATGCTGAACTATCTAATCACAAGCAGTTACGAATGTTTATTATTGCAATTGACACTCAACTCAATGATTGTTTTACTAAAAACTTTGATGTGAATTAAATGGTCAAGAAAAATCACGTTGCATCAAGATATACATATATCAACTAGCTAGTAATGATAGAGGACCTTTACTCTTTGGCGAGGATGACAAATCATAATATTATTTTCTGACAACCGTATTAACATGCACTTGTAGTACAGGAAATTCATAATCTGCAACCTAAATTTTTAATAATAAGGGAGATGATGCAGGACAGTAATCAAAACAGGACAGTAAATAAAAAACAATAGCAAGCGCAGAGAATTATACGATCCCAAGAATATTTATTCAATAATATTCCCAAGAAAATGTATAATCAAAGCGTCCTAGAAATGTATAATGTTCGGTATATTTATACCGAAAAATCAAGACCCAACACAATAAATCAAATCCCAAAACATGTGGGATAGTCAAAACACAATAAAGCAAATCCCAAAACATATGGGATAATCAATTCTCAAATATCTAGCAAATCCCAAAACATATGGGATAATATAAAATCAAATCTTAAATATTTAATATCTAATAATAATAATGAACTGAACCTATCATATAAACTCATATGTAAACGTTCTCCACTCCCATTCCATATCAGGAGAACTACTACGACGATAAGTACACATGTTTAAACTGTTGATAAGGTTCAGAACTTCAGATACAACCATCCAGTTCATCAGGAAAAGTTTGCATCGGCTTATAGAGTTGTAGCATCCAAATGGAGCCTAATCTAGTTAGTTAAAACTCTCGGCTTCTGTTATATAGTTGCAATTAAGAATGTTAGCCAGAAGATAAGTACATAGATTATAAGTCACTAGATATTAACAAATTCTCTTTGTAGTAAAAAATTTAAATATTAGTTGTAAAATTGTATTCAAGAAATTCCAGGTTTAAATGAACAAACCACCTTGTTTAATTATGCAGAAGATGTTGTTATGAACTTGTAAAGTTCCAGCAAGCTAAGGCGCTAGTAAGATATGAGCATGTTCTATTTTATAGAAAGATGCAACTAGAAGTAGGTTGTAAGAAACATTGAGGACTAGAGAATTTTTCATTTTCACTATCGTGGTTACAGATTCCCATTAATATGTTGGATTCATTTTCAGTAATAACAAGAAAGCAGTATGAGGATTAGAGTCTTAGAAATAAAAAGGTAAAAATAGGGGTTGCGTCAACGTTTGTACCTCTGAATACGTATTTCGGATCATATAAGGTGGATGCATCTGCATTTTTAGCTATTTTGTTAAGCTTCCTTCGTAAGGCTTGATCCTTGTCCAAAACTGCAACCTTGAGCAAGCAACAAGATAGAAAACATAAACAGGGAAAAAATAAATGAAATTACATATTCAAAAATCTTGACATTGTTATAAAAAGCACAAATTATTTTTAATACATATAATATAAACTTTAAATAAATATTTCATAAAATTTAACTTAAAATATATTTTTTTAAAATTTTGACCTCGCTTTTTATGACACCGAACAGCGGTCTTTTTAGAACAGTGACAACATGTAGGTAGTAATTTTTTTTTTAACTCATGCTGTCTGTCACTCACTCATATCATATGGCAAACATTTGTTCCCGCTGAAACTCGGGGTTTACTAGGCTGTAATGGTATAAATGTGTATATATATAATATTGCATAAAAAAAGGGGGAAATTGAAGATAAATTTTGTATCAAACCTGGAAGAAGATCCCACTTTCATAGAACAAATCTTGCAGAAGGCCGTATAGTTGGGTAAAAAGATGCCCTAGCATTGTAATAATGGGAACAATGCCTAATTGTAACGTACGTGGAAAGACAATATTTATCTGAATGGACGGGGGGCTAGTATTCTGGCAATTGCAAGAACATGATCTTGTGCTAGACAATGATGATAATGCATCTTTCTCTTCTTCTTCTTCTTCTTCTTCTTCTTCTAAACCAGTAGAATAATAACAAGTAGAAGAAAAGTGGTTAATGCGTGGTAAAATGGGAATTGGACGGAATTGATAAGTACTTGGTCTGGAAGTAAACAGGAGATAATTGTTATGATTCTGATTGAAATTATTAAGATTACGAAAAGAAACAACTTGTCTGGAGGACCCCGGTAAAGCTAAAACCTTGACCATTCCTACTGCTCCGGTACTTGATTTGAGATTTGGAACTGTCGCCATACCCATAGCCATAGCCATAGCCGCCGTGAAAGATGAACGATATCTACTTTTTTACCGTTTCTAGGGTTCAACTATCCAAAATATGGATTCAACGGGTCGGCCCGGATTGTCTATAAATAAAATATTACCCAAATCCAAAATATGGATCTCGGTGAGTCGGTCCAGACCAGAAATGCATGAGCCAGCCTTTATCCAGGTCTTAAAAAATTCCCTTAATTTTAATTTATTAGAAGCATAATTGAGATTTTTATAAAATTTATAATGATTATTTTAGCATTACGTTAGTAAATTTCTCGATTTTCTAATAAAAAATAATTTGATTGGTTAGGTGTTAATAATTTTGTATGAAAAAATAATTTATTTTCATTATTTATATTTATATTTTTGTTATTTAATGTTTAATATATATTTAAAATTATAATTAGTTAAATTTCCTATTTATACAAAAAAGTATTGGTTCACTTTCAATTACGTTCATAAAAATAGCAAAAATAAGACAATAATACATATACAATATTTTACTCTTTAATATAGATAACATAACGAGTTCAGTAAGTGTTATCAAATTTATATGATTTAATATCATCAAATCATATATGCATGATACAATACAAAAATATTATTAAATTTCATATTTGAGAACAAAATTTGAGTTTCTAAATTCATATAATCAAATAATGATCTTGTGATCTAACAAAAAAGTTGAATTTATGTACTTAGAGTACATGTTAAAGAAAATACTTTTCACTTATATATAATTACGAAATAATAACAAACGAAAATTAAAATTTTAAATTATGTTGAAACTAAAATTTTAATATGTGGTAATTAACATTTTCATTCATAAGAAATATCTCAACTCGTTCATGTTAGATAAATTCTTTTTCTAATAACAAATTATTAATGCTCGACCTTTCAGGTTTTCATTGACCTTCATATATTTAATAAAATTAGTTTTAAAAGCCATATACATTAATAAAGAATATTAATTCATTATATTGGTATGTAAGAAAATGCTACGAATGATTTAAATAATGATTTGATGAATATCTATTTTATATTAAAATATTATATATATAGGCCTTTACTCCATACAGAACACTCTTATATAACAAACAATAAAGAACACTATAAAATCATTTATTCCAATAGATCCATTGGCCCCGTCAGGGGCACCCAATACAAAAAGTTCTTATTTTTTTAGGCTTTATCCATCCAGCAAAAAAAAAGAGGAAATTTACTGTTCATCGATGACGTCACTGATGCCGTCATCATGACGTCATCGATGAACAGTAAATTTTCAATTATTTTTTTTTTTGCTGGATGGATAGAGCCTAAAAAAATAAGAACTTTTTGTATTGGGTGGCCCCGCCAGGGGCATTGGATCTATTAGATCTAAGGTGTTCTTTATTGTTTGTTATATAAGGTGTTTGTTATGGAGTCCAACCCTATATATGTATATATGTATAAATGTAAAATGTAATGTTAGGTCGAATACACAAAAAGCAATCAAATACTTTATGAGTAACTTAACAAGAACACACTGTTTAACAATTTAAAACTGTTTGGAATTAACAATTCCTCTCTCAGTGATGTAAATATCACAGAGAGCTGCTTAGGTTACAATCAATGAATTTCTCAATGTTCGACTACCCTTCTAGGGTTAACCTAACTGTATTTATAGAACATACAGCTTCGTACAATCAGTAACTGATTCTCCTATAATCAAGCTATACAATTGATATCAATCACAATTGTTCCAGTCTTCCAAGTCAACTCAATCTCTTTGACAGCTTTCCAATCTTCAAAGATATTGCTTCCATATTTATCTTGCATCAACCTTTAAACACTGTTGACTCTTCAGACAATATCGCTACAGAGTTTACCAACCTCTGTTGCGCTTCCAGTCAGTGTTTAACTAAACTCTGACTGCTTCCTGCTAAACTCTGTTTTCTGACTTTAGCTTCCAAACACTGTTCTCATCAATCATTTCTAACAATCTCCCCCAACTTGTCCATTAGCAAGAATGTACAAGTTTACAGTAAATGATGATGTCAAAACAAATACAAAGTTTTACAGTGTTTAACATACAAACAGAGTTTAAGCTATTACTTAACAAATTCTACAGAAAATAAGAAAATTCTTACAGACTTTAATTTCTAATCTCTTGCAGATCAGACATTGTTCTGAGATAGTCTATAAGCAACCTTCTTTCAGCATTTTCAAGCTCTATCTGCATAGCTTCCTTGATTTCTCTCAACTGAGGATCATTCTCATCAGTTTGATAGATAGCAGCTCTAAGATCGTAGATTTTGTTTCTTCTCATTTCATTTCCCAGCCTTATGTATTTCACTTCCTCAGATTTCACATTAAAATCCAGAACAGTGATTCCAAGATCAGTCTTCAGTTTTGTAGTCCCTTTCTCCATTTCTATCAAATTTCCATTCCAATCTCTGTATTTAGGAACATACTTGCTGTTGAATTTCATTTGCCTTCTTGCAAGGTTTTGAATCATTCTTTGTTGAAGCACATTTGCAACTGACTGAGCTCTTTGATTTCTCACTCTGAAAATATACAGAACATATTCAAGTTCTTCCCAGTATTTTAATTCGATATCCTTTTCAGAAACTTTAAATACTGTTCCATCAGCCATGAAATATAGCAAGAAATCCTTCTCTAGACTCTTCTGATATACAAGCTGTACTGACTCCAGTTTGTCTAAACTTTCTTGAGTGACACCACGACCTGGAACAGACAATGAAGAAGGATCTCTAGGACCAACATATTGCCTTTTATCTCTGTGTGAGCATATGCCTTCTTTGTTGTATCCAACTTTACCAGATAAAGCTCTACCATCAGTAAAATCCATTGGAATTGTAGCTTCTAGTCTTGAATCATGAGGAGCACCTCTCTTAAATGTTGATTTCAACTGAGAAGACAATAATGGTGTGGTCACAACTTGTGCAGCAACAGAGGTTGTGTCTTCATTTTTCTGTACAACATGTGTATCAACAGAGGCTGTAACAATACTTTTCAGCTTT
The DNA here is from genome assembly GCA_037693485.1 of Kitagawia praeruptora. Classification (NCBI taxonomy): domain Eukaryota; kingdom Viridiplantae; phylum Streptophyta; class Magnoliopsida; order Apiales; family Apiaceae; genus Kitagawia; species Kitagawia praeruptora. The sequence goes on from CM075350.1 coordinate 5,838,428, forward strand.
TGCTTAGCTTCTGCATCTGTTGGTTTTCTAAATACTTGCATTCTTTGATTTGTACCAACTGGTTCTTTGATTTGAATGCCTTTAAGAACAGGCTTTGCAGCTTTAGCAACTTTCACATTCTTCTTTGCTTTTTCAGACTTTAGAGCTTTCAAATGCTTTTCTTGTAAACTCTTCTCTTCAGCTTTAGCATCTTCTAAAGTAACTCCTTCTGCATTCTCTTCCATGAAAAGCTTAACAGCTAACTCCTCATCAGTCTTTGGATTTGATATTAATTCCAAACTCTTAGTCTTTGAAGTACCTTGAGTTTCAGTGTTTATTCCAACAGACTGTGATTTAACAGATTTGCCAGATCTCAGAGTTTGCTTTTCAGAGTTTAACACCTTACTCTTATCACTTGCCCCGCTTTTCAGAGTTTAACACCTTACTCTTATCACTTGCCCCTCCATCTCCATCATCATCCTTTTGAGTCAGAGTTTGAGAAACTTTGCATTTAGACTTAGCAACTCTCTCCCCCTTTTTGACATCATCAGGAATGAGTATGGATGTAATGAGCTCTAAAGAGTTAGCAATGGAATCCACCTTAGAAAACAAAGCAATTTGATTTTCTTCAACTTTTCCTAGCCTGGCAAAGAGAGTGTCTTGAACTTTGGATAGCTGTGCAGCTTTTATTTTGGACTCTCTTTCCATCTTCATTTCTCTTGACTGAATCTCAGTCTTCAAGGAAGCAATTTCTTGTTTTGTATCAGAAAAATTTCCCTCCAGAGTTTTAACTTGTACCACTGTTGCTTTTAAGCATGATAAAATCTCTGGATTTGAAATTTGACTAGCAGTCTGCTTAACAAAATCAGCTGCTCTCCCTTTTGGAAAAATACAGTCTTGTTTATACCAATTGGCAGCAGATTTAGCAAGATACTCTTCTTCAATTGCATGAGATGGACAAGGCTGATCAAAAGATTTATGCTTATTATCAGTCTGTGCAGGTGCACTCACAAATGAATCAGAGTTTGCACTGCTGTCAAATTCATCTTCAGCACTTGCATCTTTAGCTTGAGCATCTTTTAAAGAACCACTGTGCTGAGCTGTGTCAGCCACAGTTTCTGTAACAACTTCTGCAACCTTTTCAATAGTCTCTTCATGTTGCACAGGCTCTGCAACAGAGTTTGCCTTTGTAGCTTCAACAGGCATAGATTCAGAATTCTCCTTAGTTGCCTGATCAACTTCATCACCTTTGTCTTGAATTGGAGAAGATACCAGCTCTGTGTGTGATGCTTCAACTTCAGGAACTTTTACTGCAAGCTCATCAGCTACATCAGGAGCTTCAGTATGAACAATAGGTGAGATAGGATCAAGAATTGAATCAAGAACAGCATGCACTGGTGAAAAACCATCTCTTTGATCCTCTTCTACAGGCATTTTATCCTCTGTAGGTATTTCAACATTGTCAGCCACAATATCCTCTGCAGGTATTTCAACTTTGTCAGCTACAATATCCTCTGCATGTATAGAAACATTTTCTTCATCCTCAACAGTAGGTGTTTGCTGAGAAACCACCTCTGGAGCTTCAATAACATTCTCTTCATCTGAATCAGAAAGAATTAATCTCCTCTTTTTGATTTGAGGCACTACAACCTCCTCTTCATCTTCACTTGAGCTCTCTTTATTTGGTGAAAGTGAAGGTCTGTTTGCATGTTGCTTCATTCTTCTAGTATAAACAGCTCCAGGTAATGTTTGTTTAGCCTTTAAGTGTTTAGTGTTTAGGGCAGTGTGTTTCTTTCTTTTTAGTTTGGCTTTGGCTATTTCAGAAGGTGCTGGCTCAGAGTTTAAGGTTTCAGTGTTTAAGGTTTCAGTGTTTAAGGTGTCAGTGTTTAATGTTTCAGTGTTTAATGGTGGAGAGTTTATCGTTGGAGAGTTTATTGGTGAAGAGTTTAAGGTTTCTGGTTGTTGTTGATGAGATGTAGGTACATTGGTTGTGGGTGTTGTGTGTGTTGGTTCAGAGTTTATGGTGTCTATTGGTTCAGGCATTTGTTGTGGTGATTGAGGGTCTTGTGGTTGGTTTACATAGTTCTGTAAGGCTAAAGGCATAAACATCTCAGGTATTTGCTGTTTAGTGACATCTTTGTTTGTCAAATCAGAAAACATTCTCTTAGCAACTTGAAAAGGCTGAATCACATCAGCTTCATCAATTGGAATGTTAGGCACACAGGCAGTAAATAACAGTTGACAAAAACGAGCAAAATAAACAGTAGTAGTCTCAGACAAACGCTCTCCCAAGTTCATTAGTACTAGTCTACCAAAATCGAAGTTACCTCCATATAGTAGAGCATGACCAATTTGGATAGTATCAAGAGGAAGTGCATCCCAGTTTGTTGTCTTCTTTCCAAAAGCTCTTGTGATGCAATCGAAAAAGAAACTCCATTCCTTTCTCAAACTTGGTCGTCTCAAAGACCCTATCTTATTCAAGTTTCCTGCACATCCAATTTGCTCCAACATTGTCCTCAAGCGATCATGACCAACAACACTGTAAGAAGTGTGTGTCTCAAAATCTAGAGCATCCCTAACAGTAGTTGGAGTAATAATATACTCTGATTCATCATGAGTGAAAGTAATTGTGGGAGTGCCAGACTCGTCTCCATCATCATATACAGAGTTTGTCCAGAAGGCGGCAATTTGTGAAGCAGATAGTGTTGGTGGTGCAGTTAAAGCCTTCCCTATTTCAGAATCTTTCAAGAAGTTTTGGAACAAATGAAACGCCTCTGGAGCATTTGCATTCTCCAGTGGTGCTGCATAGTTGCTAGGAAGAAAAACTAACCCTGCTGCATCAAACGCTTTAGTTGCCATTAGTAAGATATGATACGAAGAGATTTAGAGAAAAGATGTGTATGCACTGTAAGTGTTTATCAAAAGGTGAATGAGAGTATATGAGAAGTTTGAAAGTGAACGAGTATGCAAGTAACTGTGAGTGGGTGAATGTGAATCGATATGGAGTGAGAGACTAAAGACGATTAGAGTAAAATTAAAACTCAATCGTTTATTTAGTAAAAGCGCGCAACTGTTGTAGAGTAATGTGTGAGTGGGACACTATCATGGGACACGTGTCAAACAACCAATGGAGCACTTACTAATTACCGCTGTCATTCCTATAATCACGACACTTACACTAATTAACAGTTGTCAACTACCTCAATTACTTCAAAATAATCAAATCATCTAAATGAAACTGTACCTTAGAGTACTTAACACAATTCAACAGTGTTTATCAATTTTCCAACTTTATCACTAAAACCCTTTCAAAAAAAATTGCACAGTTGTGAGTATCAGTGTGTGTGAAGCAGATTTTACTGAAATCAATTTTTAGAGCATCTAGTATTTCATAACATCCATAACAAAAATCAATAAACACTGAATGCACAAACTCTCATAGTAAACACTGATTGTTTGATGAATGCTAAACTCTGTAGGTACTGTAATACAGAAATCTGAAAACTTCTATTCCCTTTGATGTCCATGATTATCCAAGTAAGCACACAGTCTTGAAAGACAAAAATATCAAGAGATAGAAATCAGAGCATCATTCAGTGAATAACAGTCATGAATTTGATAACCTCACAAACTCTCAAAGCACACAAGTGTTTAGGTGAAGTGTTTACACTCACATTCAATCAGAAATAGCAGAATCTACCATATGCTTGAATGTCCACCAATTCTACACTACTTTGTATACATGTATGCACAAATCAAAAGGACTTTATTCAGGGTTGGAATGGGATAAGATCAAACAGATGAAAAAGATGTTTTATTCATAAGTGAATATCAAGCTGAACATTTCAATAGACCAAAGTGTTCAGTCACACTGTTAGTACATATTTGTACAAGATCAGTATATATGCCTTTTTCTCTCTTTTTTTTATATTTTTTTTTTTTAGCATATATACTGAGTAGACTTTTCTTTTCTTGAAAAATACTCATCTGCTTGAGAAAAAAAAAATATAACTGCTCTTAATACTTCAGAGTATAAGAAAAATGAGCAGTTAATTAGGCTCAAAGGGGTTTACTAAGGAAGAAATTTATGAACAGTGTTTATACAGTGTTTGAAGAGAGTTCAAAAGAATTTTGAACAGTGTTTAAAGAAAAATGGTAAATCCTATTGCCTTTATCATTTTCATGCACACACATATCATGTAGTCTCAAAATGGTTTAATACAAGTTCTAGAGAAACATACTACCTAATGAATATCACACAACAATAAATACTGATTGATAGAAAATGTATCAATCACTGATTTGGCTCAACCTCTCACAGGGTGTATACATGAATCTGAACTCACCAAACTAATCAATGACACATCTCAAGTTTTATGGTTTTCACAAGTACAAACAAGGAATCATCATGAACCATACCTTTGGAAACAGAATGTCACTAATCAGAGTTTAGAGTTCATCAATAACCAAAATTATTTATGAGAGGCAATGCACACAATATTCATAGACTGAGAGTTTAGGACTGAATAAACTAAGAGATGCTATAAATATGAAACAGTATCATGCTGTGTTGATTTACTGCACAAAGTCTGATTAGATTACAGTGACTCAGAAAGAATCATGATTTATTTACTGAGAATCATGCTTCATGCATTTTTCTTCATTGGTGTTTTCATTCAGACAATAATCAATTCTGAATTCACTGAGTGTATCTAACATGTTAACAGTGTTTAACAGACAGACATGCTTACAGAGTTTAACAAGTTTTAAACATAAGCATGCAGAACAGAGTTTAATACTAAGATTCACATAGCACTTAATAATTTGCAGAAACATGAGCAACATATTTTAGAAATAAGTTCTTGAGTCTAACCAACATTTCTAGTCAAAACTAGATACCATCCCTAGTTCATTGACCAGTCTTGTAAATGTAGCTTCACTCAATGGCTTGGTGAAGATATCTGCAAGTTGTTGTTCTGTAGACACAAAGTGAAGCTCAATGTTGCCTTCCTCTACATGCTCTCTGATGAAATGATACCTTATGCTGATGTGCTTTGTCATTGAATGTTGTACTGGATTACCTGTAATTGCAATAGCACTTTGATTATCACAGTAAATAGGTATCTTGGTATACCTTAATCCATAATCCAGCAGTTGATTCTTCATCCATAAAATCTGTGCACAGCAGCTACCAGCAGCAATATACTCTGCTTCAGCTGTAGATGTAGATATTGACTTCTGTTTCTTGCTGTACCAGGAAACAAGTCTGTCACCCAGAAATTGACAACTTCCACTGGTGCTTTTTCTGTCTATCTTACATCCTGCAAAGTCTGCATCTGAATAACCAAGTAGTTTAAACTCTGATTCTCTTGGATACCACAGCCCCAAAGTTATAGTGCCCTTGAGGTACTTAAATATCCTCTTTACTGCTGTTAAATGTGGTTCTCTTGGATCAGCCTGGAATCTTGCACACAAACAAGTTGCATACATGATATCAGGTCTGCTAGCTGTCAAATAGAGTAAAGAACCAATCATTCCTCTGTAACTTGTCATATCTACTGATGACCCTGCATCTTTGTCCAATTTTGTTGCAGTTGCCATGGGAGTTGTTGCAGATGAACAATCAAGCATACCAAATTTCTTGAGAAGGTTTCTGGTATATTTTGCTTGATTTATAAAAATTCCATCATCTGTTTGCTTCACCTGTAGGCCTAGAAAATAACTAAGCTCTCCCATCATACTCATTTGATATCTTGACTGCATGAGTTTGGCAAACTTCTTACAGAGTTTATCATTAGTAGATCCAAAAATGATGTCATTTACATATATCTGTACTAAAAGCAAGTCACTACCAGTTTGGAAGTAAAACAGAGTTTTGTCAATAGTACCTCTGTGAAATCCACTTTCTAGTAGAAATTTGGCAAGGGTTTCATACCATGCCCTTGGTGCCTGCTTAAGTCCATAGAGTGCCTTGTCTAACCTGTAGACATAGTCTGGATATTTTGGATCTACAAACCCTGGTGGTTGTTCCACAAACACTTCTTCTTCAAGTTTTCCATTCAAAAATGCACTTTTTACATCCATCTGAAACACTTTGAATTTCATGTGAGAGGCATATGCTAGAAAAATTCTAATTGCCTCCAATCTAGCCACTGGAGCAAATGTTTCATCATAGTCTATTCCTTCCTGTTGTGAATAGCCTTTTGCAACCAGTCTTGCCTTGTTCCTTGTGATAACACCCTCACTGTCAGTTTTATTTCTGAAAACCCATTTAGTACCAACAATGGATCTGTTCTTGGGCCTTGGTACAAGTGTCCACACTTCATTTCTTTCAAATTCATTTAGCTCTTCTTGCATTGCTGTTATCCAGTCAGCATCTTTAAGAGCTTCTTCCACTTTCTTTGGCTCAGTTTGTGACAAGAATGCATGAAACAGACATTCATTTGTTGTTGCACTTCTTGTCCTTACTTTTGCATCTGGATCACCAATAATCAAATCAGGTGTGTGTGATTTAGTCCATTTTCTTGCAGAAGGCAGATTGCTTCTGTCATCATGTGATCCTCCCCCTTGATCCATGCTCTCCTGATTTTCTTGGTGTCTTTCTTCATTTTCAGATGCTCCCCCTGAATGTGAATTCTCAGTATTATCAACAGAGTTTGAATCAACAGAGTTTGATTCAGAATTATCAACTGAGTCACTATCAGTGTTTGAATCATCACTTTGATGTGATTCTTCATGCTCCCCCTCAACTGGTTCTTCCCTTGTTTCTGATTGAAGAGTTTCTTCAGTATTTACCAGTAGAGGTTCAGAGTTTAGATGAACAGAGTTTGTCAAATCAGTCTGATCAGAGTTTACTTTTTCAGAGAATAAATCTTAATTTTCAAAGTGCAGTTGATCATGTTCATTTACATCTTCAAGTCCAGTTATTTTCTTGTCATCAAATGACACATGAATTGATTCCATGATCACTCTAGTTCTCAGATTATAAACTCTGAATGCCTTTGTTGACAGTGGATAGCCAACAAAAATTCCTTCATCTGCCTTTAGGTCAAATTTGGTCAACTGTTCAGGATGAGTCTTCAACACAAAGCACTTGCATCCAAAAATATGAAAATATTTTAGATTTGGCTTTTTCTTCTTCACCATTTCATATGGTGTTTTACCATGCTTGTTGATCAGTGTTGCATTTTGAGTAAAACAAGCAGTTTGAACTGCTTCTGCCCAGAAATATGTTGGCAACTTTGCTTCATCTAGCATGGTTCTGGCAGCTTCTATCAAGGTTCTGTTTTTCCTCTCCACTACACCATTTTGTTGTGGAGTGCCAGGTGCAGAAAACTCTTGTTTTATCCCTTTACTCTTGCAAAATTCTTCCATTGATGAATTCCTGAACTCAGTTCCATTGTCACTTCTGATTATCTTCACTTGATTCTCTGACCCTTTTTCCAGTTGTAATATATGTTCTGTCAGTGTTAATGCAGTTTCATCCTTCTTTGCAAGAAAATATACCCATGTGTACCTGGTATATTCATCAACAATGACTAGAGCATATTTCTTCTTTCCAAGAGACATCACATTCACTGGACCAAAAAGATCAACATGTAGTAGATGATAAGGATCAACAATTGAAGACTCAGATTTGCTTTTGAAGGTGGCTTTTCTCTGTTTGGCCTTTTGACAAGAATCACACAGGCCTTCTACATTCAACAAGGACTTTGGTAAACCTCTCACAAGATCATTCTTTATTAGCTCATTGATATTGTTCAGATTCAAATGAGAGAGTTTCTTGTGCCACTTCCAACTCTCTTCACTGGACATTCTTGTTGACAGACACACTGTTTTACCATCAGTGTTTGTTGACAATTTAATTTCATATATGTTATTCTGTCTATTTCCAACTAGAGCAACTTTCCCTGTAGATTTGCTAATCACTTGACAATATTCAGGCTGAAAATCTACATGATATCCTCTGTCACAGATTTGACTCACAGATAGCAAGTCATGTTTGAGTCCTGGAACCAGAGCTACATTTGTGATGATGACATTTCCAAGATTAATATTGCCATATCCCAGTGTATGTCCTATGTTGCCATCTCCATAGGAAACTTCTGGGCCAGCCTTCTCCTCAAACTCTGATAGCAGTGCTTTATTTCCTGTCATGTGTCCTGAACATCCACTGTCCACGACTAGGGTACTAACCCTGTTGCCCTGCAATCACAAACAATCACTGATTATTAGTTTTAAGGATCCAGACTTGCTTGGATCCTTTGGCTTTCTTAATTCTGTTAGCTTTTGCAGCGGAATTCACATTAACAGAGTTTAAGCTAACTTTTTCAGAGTTTACATTAGCAGAGTTTACTTTAACCCATTTCAAATTTGGCTTGGGTTCATAGTAATTATAGTAAATAGCATGATAATCTCTGCAAGTGTAAATTGAATGCCATGTACTACCACAGTGTTTACACAAAGTTTGTGGTCTAGTTCTCACATAATCATTATTTACTGCAGTTTTAGAGGGCAAAGAATTAATGTTCTTATTCTTACTGCAGAAACTAGCAAGATGATTAGTGCTACCACAATTAAAGCTTGTTTTTCTAGGAGCTAATGAAGCAAGCATTGGCTTAATTCCTGAGGTTATGCCTACCTTTCCATTTCTGTTTTTCTTAGGCATTCTTTGTTTGTTGACAGACTTTATTTCCTTAAGCTTATGCTTGAGTTGTTTATCTGTCATTAAACCAATGTTAGCCTCTTTAACAAAAGTTTTAGCATATGACTCTTTAACAGCCTTTTTCTGTGCTTCAGTCTTAGGTCCACCTGTTCCCATGACATTACCTTCAGATGAACGATGTGGTCTAATTTTTACCTGATTTTCAAATCTAAGTTCATCTCCCTCAGAGTAACCTAGACCTACTGTGTCTGACTGAAACACTTCTTGAGTGTCTTTACCAGAGTGTGTCCAAGTTTTAATGATGTGTTTAGTATCCTCCAATTCTGATTCTAGTTGCTTATACTTTCCTAGCAACTCTTGTTCAATAAACACTGCATCATCTCTCTCTTTCTGAATTTTATTCATGTTCTCTAGCTGTTCCTCAACAAGTTTATTTCTCTCTTTAAGTTGAGAACACTCAGACTTTATCCTTTCATTTTCTAAAGTCTGATCCCTATAACTGATATGCAATGCTTTAAGATAAATTCTCAGTTCAGTTATATTATCAGTGTTATAAGCATAGGTAGTTGGGGGTACCTTGAGATCATCATTTTCAGTCTGAGTAGTAGCCATGAGAGCATAGTTGACTTCCTCATCTGAATCTGAAGTGTCTGCCCAATCTCTGCCTTTGGTGTAGAGTGCCTTTTCAGTTTTACCCTTCTTGCACTCAGGAGCATAGTGACCCATCTCCTTACACTTGTAGCATTGAATTTCAGACTTATCTTTCTTACCAGATTTGAAGTCCTTTCCCTCAGATTTCTTGAAATTCTTCTTGTCAGACTTTGAGTAGTCCCTGGAGAATCTCTTTCCCTTCTTGAAGTTCTTGTATCCCATCTTCTTGAAGGTCTTTACCATCAATGCAGCCATTTGCATCATCTCCTCATCATCTTCAGAATCAGATGATTCATCTGTGTTTGAGTCAACATCAGTGTTTGATGACTCATTCTCTGAATGTATGACTAAGGCTTTCCCTTTTGCCTTTCTCCTTGATGCCTCCTTCTTTGATGGTTTCTCCTCAACCTTAAGAGCAACAGACTTTGACTTTCTACTAGATCTTTTGTTTCTCTGCTCCAATTCCAATTCATGAGTTTTGAGCAGCCCATAAATTTCATCAATTTCTGTTTCACCAAGTTCATAATTATCTCTTATAGTGGTTGTTTTCACATCCCACTTTTCAGGTAGAGAAAGAAGAAACTTGAGATTTGAGTCTTCTAAATCATACTCTTTGTTAACCAATGACAAATCATTGAGCAGTTTACAGAATCTGTCAAATGTTTCTGTCATGGTTTCATCAGACTTTGCCTCAAAGTGCTCATACTCCTGAGTGAGTATGTTTCTTCTGTTTTTCTTGATTGCAGGAGTTCCTTGACACCTAACCTCAAGTGCATCCCATATTTCCTTTGCTGTTGTGCAGTTAATCACTTTATTAGACATAACATTGTCTAATGCACTGTGAAGTAAATGTCTCACTTTTGCATCCTTTGCAATAGATGAAAGATCCTCAGCAGTTAGATCTTTCTTTTCCTTTGGAATGACCTTTGATTCCTCACCAGCAGCAGCAGCAGATAATTTTGTTGGTTTGTGAGGACCTTCATATATTCTATCAAGGTATTCTGGATCTGTAGCCTCCAGAAACATGGTCATTTTTACCTTCCAAATTGCATACTCTGATGGCCTAAGTATAGGAACCCTTATTGTCTCATACCTACTAACAGTAGTAGGGGCTTTCTCAGATGGTGGAGGTATCTCTGCCATTGATTACTCTTGTGTTTGGATCTTTAACTGTAATAAAGTAACAGATTAGTCTCTGATACCACTTGTTAGGTCGAATACACAAAAAGCAATCAAATACTGTATGAGTAACTTAACAAGAACACACTGTTTAACAATTTAAAACTGTTTGGAATTAACAATTCCTCTCTCAGTGATGTGAATATCACAGAGAGCTGCTTAGGTTACAATCAATGAATTTCTCAATGTTCGACAACCCTTCTAGGGTTAACCTAACTGTATTTATAGAACATACAGCTTCGTACAATCAGTAACTGATTCTCCTATAATCAAGCTATACAATTGATATCAATCACAATTGTTCCAGTCTTCCAAGTCAACTCAATCTCTTTGACAGCTTTCCAATCTTCAAAGATATTGCTTCCATATTTATCTTGCATCAACCTTTAAACACTGTTGACTCTTCAGACAATATCGCTACAGAGTTTACCAACCTCTGTTGCGCTTCCAGTCAGTGTTTAACTAAACTCTGACTGCTTCCTGCTAAACTCTGTTTTCTGACTTTAGCTTCCAAACACTGTTCTCATCAATCATTTCTAACATGTAAATATCCATAAACTTTGATTTACCTTGCATAATTCAAAGACAATTAGAATATAGTAGATATAAAAACTTTTTTTAAAGCCTGATAAGTGGATTTTATATCCACTTAGAGCGTTCCATATTGGCTTAAATTGATTTGCAGGTTTGTAACTATCGGTTAGGGTTGGTGCTTTTCGTCGATCTTGGAGTGGAGTTAAGCATTGGAATGAAGATTGGAATCTTGCTTTAAGCTACCGTGGAGTTTCATGTGTCTTGGGATTGAAGACGGTAGTTAATGCAAAAGAATCGGAGGCAAAAGGAGCAAATTGTGTAAAATTCGGATTTTCTGGGTAGGTTGCGCAGTCTTCACTGTTTTGGCCATATATGGAGTTCTACAAGTCCGATTTTGACGATCTTACGGCTCACGCGAAGACAATGACATTTTCTACAATCTTGGACAGAATGCTGGACGCTGGCAGCGCGTGGTTGGCGCAAGCAGCGCGCGCGAGGTTGGAAAAGTGCTGAAATTCTATGTTGTTTCAACTTAAATTGTATTTTTAGGTCTTTTCTTGTTGGAAAAGTATTCTAGGGCCTATATGAACACTACCTATCATTGTAAATCATATCAATTACTTAGAATTATTTAGAATAACATAGAGGGAGACGAGAGAGACTTGGAGAAGGATTCTCAACGCTCGTGACAAGCAACGGAGATCTAGATCTACTTCATCTTTTCTATTCTTCTATGCTCGTTTTGGATTTGTTTTCTAAACTCTATTACTCTAGCATTATTATTACTATTCATACTTTGTTTATTATCATGGTTTCATCAGATCCCATGATGACGAGCGGTTCGATTATGAACTAATCGTTGTCATGGGATTCTAACGGATTTATCTATGTAGTTTAGTAGTTTGTTTGCTTTAAAAATTTGTGTGTGATGAATTCTTGATATCCTTCTATGGTTGTGCTTATTCTTCTTGGATGCGTGGCCAACATCTAAGTTGTTTGTTAATCTCTTGTGAAGCGAGAGTGGATCTTGAGATTTAGAACTTGTCATGCTAGCATAGGATAAGTTGATGTATGTTGACATCATGATTTGTAGCGTAAATTGAGAAATATTATGATGCCCTATGTGATCTTAATGGACAACTTGTGTTTCAACTGTTATGTTTTCAAATTCTATAGAGATATAGGGTCTAAAAATAATTGGTGTCTACCCATCTTCTATCTCTTTTGTGGATGTATGAGTAGTTTGGTATTCGTATACTGAGAGGTAACATATACTTGTTTCGTGTTGTCTGATCAGATATCATAACCATCACATGCATTGATTAAAGGCATCAACTCTAAGCGAGGTATTTAATGAAGTTAGGATCTTATGTTTTAATTCTCATAAGTAATTTGATTTTAATTCTCATTAGTTAAGTAATTCTTAGTTTTGTTAATTTGCTTCTTAGTTAATTTAGATAATCAAAACCATCTTTGATATTGTCTTAGCAGTGAATCATAATCATACATTGTTGCATAGGTGCATAAATCTGTATTAAACCTAAACCTGTCTCTGTGGGGACGAATTTGGACTTAACCTTATATATTACTTGTGACCGCGTACGCTTGCGTGATTTAGTGCAAACAAAGCCATATATAGGTATAAAAATTGTGAGTGGAACTGAAATAAAACAAAGAGTAATCGAGATATAATATAATGAAAAAATAATAATAGAAGGGCAATAGATGAAATAATTTAAATAGAAAGTTAAGTATATAAAAAAGTAATAAATAATTATATTATATTGAAGAGTGGGTGGGAAAGAGAGAGAAGGGAAGAAAATAAAAGAAAATTAGGAGAAAAATTAAATTATGTTAATTATAATATGAGTTTTGAATTTGAATGAAGAGAGGAGATGAAAAAGTAATTATTTAAAATGAAGGGATATGAGAGAAAAGAAGGAAATTATATCCTATATATAATTGGCGTAAGGAGGTTCTCGTGGTCGTCGTCTGGTCGTTATGTCATCTAAATTTAGAAAACTAAAATCAATAATAAAATTTAATATAATACACTTAAAATAAATATGAGTCAAAAAAAAAAACAAAAAAAGATAGTACAAATTTTCTTTAAAAAAAGTACAAATGTATGTGTGTTCACAATTACATAATCATACATATATATATAAAATAGTTAAACCAATAATTTCTCACATGTCTAAAGTATATTACATACTCCCTCCGTCCCAAAAAGATTGACACACTTTCCTTTTTGGGACGTCCCAAAACTAATGAACCTACTTTACTTACTATTTTTGAACACTACATTTTCACTATTACACCCACTACTTCTCCATTTTATACTCTTTTTTATACTATTACACCCACTACTTTCCTCCACTATCTCAAATCTACAATTAAATATTAATAAGTCCCACCACTTTATCCACTTTTCAACTGACTTTACCCTTTTTCTACTACATTTTCTTAATCTCCGTGAAAGTCAAACCAGCTCAGTCTTTTTGGGACGGAGGTAGTATATTCTAATAAAATAGAAGAAAAAATCCCAAAATGTATGAAATATTAAAATATATGTTAGGCTAAACCTTAAAATATAATTTACAAAATAAATCGTTTACCAAATAAAAGTGCTTTAAGAAAAAAATATGTTAATAAAAAAACATTAAAGATTTTGTTTTTAGGTTTGACAACAAATATGTTTCTAAAATTTAAATTTAAAATTTAAATTTATTATGGATATAATTTAATTTTGTAATATTAGTTAATAAAATTATTAGTAATAATAATAGTTATTTAATAAATGATACGTATTGTTTAGAACTAATAATATAAATCTTAATGTAAATTTGTTGTTGACGAGATTCATTAAAGTTTTTGTTCTTAGGTTTGACAACAAATATGTTTCTAAAATTTAAATTAAAAAATTTTATCTCAAATCAACAAATAAGCAAATTCTTACTTTGCAAAGAAAAATTTTAAATTAAAAAAAGTAAACACAAATCAATAAATGAACATATTTTAAATTGAAAAACAATCCAAACCCCACAAAATAAATTTATATTAATATCTAAATAAATTATAACAAAAAAATCTCTAAGATTACTCTAAACAAAAACACAAAATAAACACCACACATGGCGAAAATATAAAATTAACATGATTTTTTTTTTCAATGTTCAAGAAAAATGAAAAAGTTTAATACCACACATATTTCCAAATTTTTTTAAAAAAGACCTTTACAAAATTAAAAACACTATAACAAAAAAATTAATTTTTTTAAAATAATCATTAAATTACATAATAAAAAAGATATAAAAAACAATAAATTGTTAAACAAATATAGTATCTATATGTTTCAATTATATCATATGTAATCTAATAAATTTAAAAAAATCAAATATAATTATGAAATACCAAAAAAATATGTTAGCCTAAATTTTGAAATATAAATTATAAAAAAACCATTTACAAGAAAAAAAATACATATACTACAACCGTATGTATACTACAAACCTTATATAATTTATGTATTATTATCATTAAAAGTAAAATAAATTATCAAAAATGATGTAAAACTTATTTTACAAAACAAAAATTATAATAAAAATGTACTACAAAATATTATTAAAGTTACCCATGCATCGCACGGGTATTAAGTTCGTATAATAAAAGAAAAGGAGAGATATGTAGGAGGTAGGAGGGTAAAATAATAAGAGGGATGAGAAAGAAGGGTAGGGGAGAGAAGGAAAAATAATAATTAAATGAAAGAAAGGAGAGAGAGGAAGGAAATCTTGGAGAAAAACTTTTGGCAAAAATTTCATTTTAGTACTCCATTGTCCCATAAAACTCTTCACATTTTCATTTTCGGGATATTCAAAATAATCTTCATGTTTCCTTTTTTAGTAAAGAAAATATACTAAAAAACTAACCCACCTACTTAAACAAATATATCCCCCTAATCCCAAAAATTATTTCACTTTTAATTTTACCCCACATTCAATTGTTTATTCAATTTATAATGGGAGTATTATTGTTGTCCTTGGGCCGTGTGCCCGGTTTATTCTCTTTTCTCTTTTACGCGACTTCATTATCACGGTTAATGTACTCAAGCGATCTTTAAAGTCTTATGAATACTAGCTTATAGCTTGCACGGATTACTTTTAATTTTTTATAATTTATTTATAATATAATATAATATTATAAATATTAATTTAAATATATTATTGATTCGAACCTTACATCTTTATATATACTAGCGTTCTACCCGTGCTACGCACCGATAGTAAAAAATTTTAATTAGTTAATATTAATATAAATCATTTTTTTTTAAAAAGATAATTTCATTCAGATGTAAATAATTTAAGTATACAATTACTTATTCGCCAGCTTATACCCTTTTTTTTTGTCAGGACTTATTCGCCAACTTATACCAATTGCATTAATACTATCAATTTTATCAAATACTTATCATAACCCGATCTTCTATTTCTCAATCTCAAGTTTATTGAAATATTTAAGATGTAATTTTCTTCACTTTACATAAAATTTTCATTTGTGTTTTATACGACAATTTTTTTTTTAACATAATTTAAATTTTACTCGGTATATAAATTCGTACAATATGTTACATTTGACTACTTACTTCAATTATTTTAAAATTTGCCTACATTATTACTAATTTTGAATACAAAAAAAAAAACAGATCTAATCCGAAACCTGGCGGTTTTGGTTTTGGATTTGGATTTATTTTTAAAATCCGAAAAAATTTGGATATGGGTTCGAATTTTACAAAATTCGAATCGACCCCAAGAGTATCACCTATATTTGTTTTATTTAACTAACACGTTAAAATAGAAATTTGTAGATAAAACTAAAATCAGATGTGTAATATATAAACATATAATCATATTATTATATATTTGTCCTTTTTATTTAATTATCGGGTTAAAAAACATAAAATTCATTTTCTTTTAACAATGAGTATATTTTTCTGACATATATTAAAAGAAAGTGCTTATGTAGACCCGATAAATCGTTTGTGTTATGTAAATTCATGTCGTGTGTCTACAGGGTCTTTCATGAAAATGACATTATTTTTTTGGGAAAATGGATTTTTTTATCACTAAACTATTCATCTTTTTAGAAACCTACCACTCAACTATGAATTTTATTTTTTAGTCAATAACGTTAGGTCCTTTTAGTCACAAAACTTAGGTTCGGACTTTGTTTACTCACTAAACTTAGGTTCATATTTGATTATCAGCATTATGTTAATTTTTTTACTCACTAACCTTAGATTCGGAGTGAACCAGTCAATTGAAAATTTAATACTTAAAAATGATGCATTAAACTTTATCTTGAAAATAAATTGATTAAATTTAATTAGATAAAGTTTGCGTTAAACACTATCTTGAAAATAAATCGATAAAGTTTAATAAGATAAAGTCTAACTTAATGATGTATTTAGTGGTAAGTTTTCCTCTATAATACATCATTTTCAACTATTAAAGTTGCAATCGACTTGTTCACTCTAACATCTCTCAAATTTAATTTTATCTTCCTATATTTTATTAAACTTTATCTTATTACGATTTTCAAGATATACTGAAATATCGATAAATGCTTAATATTCGTTAAACGAATAACCTTGTTAAATGAATATTTTTTTCCGGTCCCAGCATAATAGAGGCAGTGTATTTTTTTACCTCGATTAATGAATAAAAAAAAATCTAAACCTAAGTAATTTAGTGACTAAAAAAAAGCCGGACCTAATATTAGTGAGTAAAAAAGAAAATTTTATAGGTGAGTGGTAAATTTCTAAAAAGGTCAATAGTTCAGTGACAAAAAAAAAATTTCATTTTCCCTAATTTTTTTTGTGTATCCAAAATTCAAACACAAAACGATATTAAACTACACAATTTTTAGTCGTACACGAAACAAAAATAATACACAAAAAGAAAGAATTATGATAGTTACATGCATGTAATGTTACTCTCGGCCTAAGTTATCTAAGTATGTTACTATATAATTGAACACAACATTAAGATGCTACAAACCAAAATTAAGATTATAGTACATAAAATGTAGCACTTTTTTTTTAATTTTGTTTATAGTTAATAAATATTTCTGTTTGTTTAGAATCTATCTATCAAGTTATAAAGTTTTTTTAACCTATATTTAAGGTTTTGTTGATATTAAAAAATAAATATTATCAACCAACCAAACAAATTCGATATGTCTGCTCTTAGATTAGGATCTGAGAATTGATTACTATTACTTTAATTTAAGAATACAAAATATAAAAGGGCACCTTTTATTAAGAATATATAATTTTATATGTTTCGAACTATCTAATTATCAATAATAGTGATTTTATAACGAAGGCTGTTGCCGTTTCCCTCTCTCCTCCTCTCCCAAAAAAATATTAAACTAAAGTTTAGGGTCTGACATTATCTTTTTGGTTGATGATAAGCCCCCTTTTATTGTTTTGATTTTGCCTTTTATTGGTGGGTTTTATTTACTGATATATTGGATTTTGTACTATCTCCTAGTGAATGATAATTCCCTTTTCTTTTCTTTGATTTTACTTTGTTTTTCAATAAATTTATCTCTTTCTTAAAAGTCTAGTACCCCTTTAGTGGATTTTGTCTACCCATATATTGGGTTTCGTCCGTTCTCTTTATGAGAGTAGGTTCTTTTATTTCGACATTCGGGTTCTTAGATATACAAAATTTTCTTATATTGATTCATTGATTTAGATAGTATAGAATCGCAATTATGGTCGGTTGTTCGAACACATTTTGACAAATTATATAAATATTTCCTCATGATTATAATAAATTGTAGGATAATCTCGCCAAAAAAGCTAGATATTTTAGTGATATAAGCTGGGAATGTACACAATTTATGATTTGATCAACGATCGTAGTTTGGATGAAGAAAACATTGATATGATCTATTTTCATGTGTTTGTCTAATTTTGATTATTTTTGTAGAAGTTGTATGACCTTTTACTGATGAATTAATTACCTATAAAAAATAGTGATTTATAAGAAAATTTGTATATTTTTGTAGATGTCATATGTCATTTTATTGATAAATTAATTATCTATCAAACAAATAGTGATTTATTAAAAAATTTGCGCTGAGTTGACCAATTTGATATGAAAATATTCACTAATAATATTTTCATTGACTTTATAATGAATTTAATTTTTTTTATTGATAATTTATACACCGAATAATGTGTAATACTCCCTCCGTCCCATCCAATTCTTAACACTTTTTAAGTCACTTTCTGACACGCATTTTAAGGTGAATTTTAAGGATACTTCCATAACTTATTTTTAAAATTTTCTTTTTTGGATAAAAATAGGATTGTTCTATTTTTATAAAAAAAAATCAAAAATAAGTTATGAAACTATCCTTGAAATTTACCTTAAAATGCGTGCCAGATACCCTAATTTGAAACGTTAATAACCTGGCGGGACGGAAGGAGTACTATTTAAGAATATATTTAGTATTTTGAATAATTCAAATATATCTTTAGATCAGTTTGTTTGTCCCGTTAATTACTGCATAACTAAAAATTACTGATAAGTAAAATGTTAAAGATAATTGGTTTAAATTCATTTTAATATTTTAATTGCTTGAATCTAGCTTTTTAAATATAATTGATTAATTTAAAATTTTATATAACCTTAATTTTGAATGTGTATTTAGAATAGTGTGATAAATATTTTTTGATTTTTAAAATTTTTAATTTAATAATAGTAGATTTGTTCAAATTCGATTGCATGTTATATTTGTAGATCGAGAGTTTGACATATTAAAATTTTATATTATAAAATATTGATAAAATAGATTCATGTATTAAAATAATATATTTGTATTAAAATCAATTAAGAAATACACAATTTTGGAAAATGGCTCTATACATAGAAATGCGCACAAAGAACAGATATGCCCATATATAATTATATATTTTTTATTAATTTAAATTTAAAATTGTGATTAATTAGGTAATAAGTATTTATGAAAATAATCCATAATATATAACCATATATTATAATATGAATTTAGTTGATATTTATGAATATTAGCTCATAATATATAATAGTATAAATTTAATTGATTCTAAATTAAAAGATTGATAAGTTAGTAAAAAGTTTATCACTTTGAAGTAAATGATAAGCCTTATTTTTTCTTCTTCTTGATTTTACTTTGGCTTTTACTAAATATCTTTCTTTATTGAGAGCCGAATATACTGTTCATGGATTTTGTCTACCCATATATTAGATTTTGTTATATTAATTCATTGATTTGGATAGTATAGAATCACAATTCTGGTTGGTTGTTTGAATACGTTATGACAAATCAGATATACATATTCCTCACGTTTATAACAAATTATTAGATTATCTCACCGAAATAAATATATTTTTGAACCTTTTAAAAAATCGAGTTTTTGCAGATATGGATTTTATCCAAGCTATTTAAAATTTGTTTAAATTCGATTTTGTAGTGTTGACTTATATGCATTTATTAATTAATTTTATTAACAAATTATGAATAAATATATTTTTGAGCTTATAAAAAAATGCAAATTTTGAAGGTATGAATTTTATCCAAGTTATTTAAAATCTGATTTAAAAATCCGATTTTTTCAGATTTTTAGTTAAGTTAGATCATAATTATTTACTATCGATTATAATTGTACAATATATATTATAAAAATTATATGATAATATGATGTGATTGACTTTATATTAAAAGAGTGATTGATTAATGAATGATTAATTATGAAATTTAATTTAAAAAATATAATAGTATATCGTGACTGATTTCAAATTAAAATTGTAATTTTCTAGTAAATATATTTTTGATTTAAAAAATATGTATTTATGGATATGTTTAATAAAATCAATATTGTATTTAATTTCATTTTTATGAATTTATTAATTATTTTCTTAACAAATTGTGAATAAATTTATTTTTTAACCTTTCAAAAAATCGAGTTTTTGAAGATATAGATTTTATCCAAGCTATTTAAAATTTGTTCAAATCCGATTTGGGGGATGTTTGGGAGAACTTATTTTCCAGAATAAGTCAACTTATTTTAAGTTGAAAGTTAAGAATCCTAACTTTCCAACTTTTGCAACTTATTGAATCTCAAACATACATTAAATACTTGTATAAAAAAATTTATCAAAATATAAAATTTTACCCGAAAATAAGTTCATAAGTCCTCAAAAATAGTTTCGCCAAACAGGCACTTTGTAGTGTTGGCTTATGCATTTATTAATTATTTGATATGGATTTTATCCAAGATATTTAAAATTTGTTCAAATCCGATTTGTAATGTTGGGTTATTCATTTATTAATTATTTTTATTAACAAATTATGAATAAATATATTTTTGAGCTTATAAAAAAATTAAAATTTTGAAGGTATGGATTTTATTCAAGTTATTTAAAATTTGATTTCAAATCAGATTTTTTCAGATTTCTAGTTAAGTTAGATTATAATTATTTAATATCTTATAATTGTACAATATATATTATAAAAACCAATTTATAAAAGAGTGGTTGATTAATGAATGCTTAATTATGAAATTTAATTTAAAATATATAATGGTATATCGTGATTGATTTTAAATTAAAATAGTAAATATTTTAATTTTTTTTAGATTAAATCGTTTCCATTCTATGAAGATTCCTAACCTCGTCTACAATTTTACAAATTTTTTATCAAATTTTACAAATTCATTGGAACACTCGATTGAGTAATTTAAACAGAAAAATAACGATACAATAAAAACAAATGTGTGCCACAACTCGGATAGCCATTCCTAAAAAAGTAAGGGAACGACTTAGAAAGACAATGATGGCCAATAATATATAGCTTATGAAATAATAGTAAATATTTTTTGATTTAAAAAACAGGTATTTATGGATATGTTTAATAAAATTATTATTGTAATTAAATTAGAAGTGTTAACTAACCATGGTTAAAGAGGTAGGGTGAGATTGTAAATAAGGAATGGTCTAAATTTTAGGAATTAGCTCTGATTGGTCCTAAAATAATTTCTCGATTCTTATTGGTTAACTGACGTGTGGTAGACTCGGGTATGATAATAAAGGATATAATAATTTTTAGTATTAAATATAAATTAATATGTTATTGGCGGGAATCGAACCTTGAACCTCTCCATATAACAACTTTTAGTATTGTTATATCTAACGGTCATGATCTATTTGAGTTGCTGATCTAACGGTGATAAATGAGGGATAACCAAAAATGGGGATAACCAAAAAAAGGGGTAACCAACTACAAATTATACCCCCTTTTACTTATTATAATATAGTATAGATAGTATAGAAGTATAGATTACAAAGTAGATTAATTTTACATTCCTAAAATTTTTAAAAATAATATAGTTTTATATTCTATTTTTGTGAAATTATGAATGGTACTCATCTATTTTTGAAATTTATGAATGATATTCATTTTTGTGAATGGTATCCCTAAAATTTTTGACTTATTATGTAGGAAAATTATGAACACTTTATAACTACGTCACCGATTATAACTTACAAGTCTAAAATTTTAAAATAAGTAAAAAAAAATCAATTGTAAAACTCGAACTTGACTCGGACTTGACTATAGGCCACCTAAAACTGGTGGGCTGGCCGAAACGTTAACATATTCAATGAATTATAGACCGGTAGTGTAGCAAAGAGGGGTGGGCCTAAATTCTGGAGTAAATATTTATGGAGTAACAGCCCAACTAAAGAGATTAGTAAAAGCCAGGGCTACTACTACATATTATCCAGGAGTATTTTGTTTCATTGTTTGTTGATCTATTTTCAAGTTTTGACCTATCTCAAACCCTTTGGTTGGAATAATATAGTGGATTAATTAAGTAATAATAAGTAAAAATCTTAAATATAAAAAAATATTGATATGGGCTAAAAGTAAGCCCTAAAGACACATTTAATGTGGCATTAATTAGACCTAGAATGGTCCAAACGTGGGGCCCACCAGATAGGCCCAAACCCTATTTATAATATTATTTTCGTAATTAATATTAGGGGTAATAACCAGCTCAGCAATAAGAGTCAAACAAGGATATTACTTTTGCCTGACTTAGCCTCCAAGGCACAGAATTCGATATGGGAACTGACTCCTACAAGGAAGGAGTCTAGAACCTTCCTCAAGGCGGTGACTTACCCACCAAGTCACCTAATTCTACTACGATTCTAAGGCTTCTCAGCCTATATAAAGGGTCAGACCCCTCACCCAAGAACTACGTTTTATTGACTTGATTCTCTTAATACAGAGATACGTAGGCATTCTGTGAGGACCGATTAAGTCTCGAACGCAGAAGCAGCCATTAAAGCTCGAAGCTCAACCACCCTTTGCATTGAATATACTTAAACCCTAGCCGCAATATCAAACCCTCGTTTTTATTCCACAACATTTGGCGCCGTCTGTGGGAAGAAGACATCAACCATGGTTCAAACACGAAGAACTGTACCAAGCACTACGGAGCCAATTGCTACCGAGGCTCTACCTCTTAGCTCTGCTCCGCCCCATACTGAACAAGTACTTCCGACATCTGAGCAAGTACCTCCGACATCCGGGACTATCGTTCCGTATCAAGTTTCTCAACCTCTAGGGACGACTACCCATGTTGAGAGTACACTACCTCCGATCGTCCACACAATTCCAGGGACTAACCCCCCCCCCCCGGGTGGGGATTTCTTCCCTGATTGTAGACCCCAACAACCCTACACGAGGGGTTCAGATCCACACTACGGATCTCCCCATAAGCACCAATCCAATGTATGGGATGCCCAATTACGGAGCTGGACCGAGTGGTCATGCCCTATATATTCGAGATCGAGATTATCGCGATTTCTCTGGTCCTTATTCAGATGAATCATCTTCTGGCGATGATTACGAGCGTGATGAAGCTCCGAGGAGGCGTCGTGCAAGTAAAGAACCTATGGGGAGAACTCGAACTACTCATGATGGACTCCCTTCAACAGCTACTGAGAGGATTAAGGCTTATGAAGCCGAGATCTTAAGATTAAAGGAGGATATGGCCAGGGAGCAAGCCAGATCAAATCAGACTTTGCCGCCTCCCACGTCAGGACCGATTTCCTTCATAGATCTGGAGAGGCCTCCAAGAAGGCAAAGAAGGGCTACCGTCCCAACTGAAAGAACTACAAGGGTGGAAACCCCTAAGAGCAACCCCAAGGATCTGATGCCACTTGGGGATCCTGATGATCCCACGCCCCCATTCACCTAGGAGGTGATGAATGCCCACATATCAAGGAAGTTCAAGATGCCGACAATTAAGGCTTACGATGGAACGGGTGATCCCGCAAATCATGTTAGGACGTTTTCGAACGCACTATTACTACAGCCTGCAAGTGACGCCTTGAAGTGTAGGGCGTTCCCTCAAACTTTGTCGGGCATGGCTCAAAGATGGTATAGCCGACTTCCCGCAAACTCAATTGGCTCCTTTAAGGAGTTAAGTGCTGCTTTTGTTAGTCAATTCATCAGCGGGAGAGTTCATGAGAAAAGTTCCGCATCTCTCATGTATGTGGTACAAGGAAAGAATGAGAATCTGAGAGATTATCTTAAGAGGTTCACCAAGGAGACGTTGAACATTACTGATTTAGAGAACAAGGTGGTCATGGTAGCCCTGGAGCACGGCACCACTGATCTTTACTTTAAAAGGTCATTGGCAAAGCACCCACCTGAGAATATGGCTGAGCTCCAACGAAGGGCTGATAAGTATATCAAGGCCGAGGATAGCACCATGAAGGATGTCATGATAAACAATGGCAAGGGTAATAATGAAACGAGGAAGCGAAAGCAAGACCAGGAGTATGATGACCAGGAATATGATGCTAGGGACAAGTATCCCCGAACTAGTGAGGACTCCGACTCTGCCCCTAAGAAGAGCCAAGGACCAAGGTTCACTGAGTATGCAAGGTTGAACACTCCCAGGAGTCGAATCCTATTGGACATTGAGAAGGATAAGGATTTCCGATGGCCGAAGCCACTCAGGGGTGATCCCACAAAGAGGAACAAAAATCAGTATTGCAGATTCCACAAGGATGTAGGGCATGACACTGATGATTGTAAGCAACTCAAAGATGAGATCGAGTTCTTGATCCGTAAAGGGAAGTTGGGCCACTTCACTAAGGGTGAAGATCGTGGTAATCAGAGAAGAGAGTATGATAGGAACGACGACGATCGAGATCGCACCCCACAGCCCCGAGGGCCAGTGATCAACATGATCTCAGGAGGCCCGACTGCGGCCGGGACGACTAGGAACTCTCGGAAGGCTTATGCCCGAGAAGTGATGCATATTGTCGGAGAGACACCAAAGCGTGCAAAAACTGAAGTAACAATCGAATTTGATGATTTAGACCTTGAAGGGGTGAAGTTCCCCCATGATGACCCGCTGGTCATAACACCCATGATTGGGAATTCAGAGGTGAAGCGAGTCTTGATAGACAATGGAGCTTCAGTGGACATTTTGTTCTATGATGCATTCGTGAAAATGGGATACAACGACTCTCAGTTGACCCTATCTAACATGCCTATATATGGATTCAGCGGAGTAGAGACTAAAGTTGAGGGAACTATTCTGTTGCCCATCACCATCGGACAGAAGCCAACAGAGGCCACTCAGATGCTGAACTTTTTGGTTATCAAAGCGTCTTCCACCTACAATGCCATCCTCGGGAGGACTGGACTCCATGCTTTTAAGGCTGTGGCCTCAACCTATCACATAAAGATCAAGTTTCCAACCAGGAATGGTGTAGGAGAACAAAAAGGTGACCAGAAAATGGCTAGGAGCTGTTATGTAGCCGCGTTAAGGCCTGATGGAGTCGGGGGGTAGGTCCTTCTGATTGAAGACATGGACGTTTGTAGTGATAAGGAACATCAAGAAAGGCCAGCAGAGGACATCACACATAAACCTCGGACAGCCATTAAGGCTAAGGCGTCAACTGACTTCGTGGTTGAATGCATCATTGGCAACCAAGAAATCGAGGGGCAGGAGATTGTACCCCAAGCTGTAAGTGAACTTCAGAATAAGAATGAGGTGACCAGAAGGAGTAGTGAGTGCTCTATTTTATTGGAGCATCAAAAATTAAATCAAGTGGTGCAAGCCTAGTCTTGCAAAGCCCCGATGGGTTCAAATTATCCTAGTAGTTTTTAGCTTCATATTTTATCTAGTAGAAGTAGAAATAAGGTTCGATGAAACCATCGCAGAGCATGTTGCTCCGAGTAGGACAGTAGTATTCTATGTAAGGGTTGAACCCATCTCAAGTTATTAATGCAAGTTTGTTTTCCATTCATTGATTATGTGATTTTATTTATGTACCTAACACCTGATGTGTGTAAGTCAAAGATGACCAAGTACCGAAAATAAAAAAATACACGAATGGAAACAAACAAACGCATAAATAAAAACCATGAAAGGTCGAGAGTTACTAAGAGTTTAAGTCCTTGAAGGACCCCGGATAAAAAACAAGAAGCAAAGATAGGTTTGAAAACCCTGAAATCAGAACTAAGATTCGAGACAAGCCGTGAAAGACATGAAGTCAAGTAAGGGATCCTAAAGACCTTTAGTTTGACATCAATCCAAGAGAAAGGTCGTGAATACTTGGTAGTCGACATATGAACACCAACGATGAACATGTAAACGTCAACCTCGAATCCTAGGATAAGGAACACGAGTTATTAGCCATGAAGGCCATGGGATAGCTGTGAAGGCCAAACTTGAAGGGGTCATGAACCTCCAGATAAGATCCAATGGTTGAAACTTCAAGTTAAAGCTTGAAAACCAATCTGAAATTTTGGACCCTCAATCCAGAATGCCAACATTGAAATATCTGAACAAGCATTGAGTGCCATCCTCATTCGAAAGGATAACAAGGTTCAGAAGCCTATCTACTATGTGAGCAAGATGTTGCATGTAGCTGAGTTAAATTATTCTCCCATTAAGAAGTGTGCTTTGGCATTGGTAACAGCCTCGAGGAAGCTACGATCGTACTTCCAGGCACATAAGATTGAAATCCTGACGGACCAGCAACTGAGAAACATATTGCATAACCCGAAGGCTAGCTAAGTGGGCGATAGAACTCAGATAATTTGATATCGCGTACAATCCTCGAATTGCAATTAAAGCACAGGTACTCGTTGACTTCTTAGTTGAATATACCATTGACAACCAAGAAGTCGGGGGGCAGGAAGGCACAACACCCCAGTAAGGGCAAGATGAGACACCCCAAGAGGGAGAGAACTTATAAAGTTTAGAAGAAACATTGGGTGCTCTATTTTTATAGGGCATCAAAAACAAAATCAAGTGGTGCTTGTATAATCCTACAGAGCCCTGATGGCTTCGCGATTGATTGTGCCTTGAAGTTGAATATTTTTCGACAACCAATAACGAGGCAGAGTATAAAGCCTTGAAAGCCGGACTAGGCTCGTCTTTAGCCATGAGGGCCAAAAATCTTAAAGTCTATGGAGACTCAAGGCTGGTGATAGCCCAAGTGAGTAGGGCTCTAAAAGCCAAAGATGAAACGATGTTGAAATATCTGAAAATTGTAAAATCACAGTTGGTATGGTATGATTAGAGGAATACCAACTTGTATAACGGCCGATGCCTTGTCCAAATTCGCCTCGTCTGAAATCGAGAATTACAATAGAAGTGTTTACTATCAGGTCTTGGAGACCCCACTATAGAGCGCAAATTGTTGGCGCCCATCGACGTTGGAAGTTGCTAGACAGACCCCCATCAAAGCTCATCTTGAGGCTGGTTGGCTCCTTGATAATGCCTTGATGGCCAACAATGCTGTCTGCCTCCAATCGAGCTTGTTGTCTGAGTTTAATGGCTCGAATCAAGAGTCGTTAGTCAAGTTGAAACCTAGAGTCAAGATAGAGTAGTGACAACTAGCCAAGGCACACCAGACTTGAAGTCAAGTGCTGAGTGGCAAAGGAACTTCTTGAACGATCAACCGAGAAGCAAGACCTCCACCATATGAAGCAAGGGGGGCAAGAACTAAGAAACAAGTAATTTGAATTCAAGGTTCACGAAACCTTTCAAGGCATGGCAAACACCTCCTATTGACCTGAAACCACGTGATTGGTGGTCCAGAACACCCCCAACTTGATAAATGTTTTGGTAGTTGATTAAGAACGCTTATCAGAAAAGCTAACAAGAAAGGTTAATACCTCAATTTGGAAATTGAAAAATGTACTTGGGATCCCGAGTCTCTGATCCAGAACATCGACGTGGAAGGCCAAGATTAGCCATGAAGGCCAAGATTAGCTATGAAGGCCAAACTTGAGGAGGTCGTCATTAATCTCAAATCCATCCTAAACAACTATAAACCCAAGGTCTGAATTGACCCAAATTTGATTTGAGGCCCAATAAACTTTCAATTGGATACTAGGTCTGTTAAGCATGAAAATCAAGGAAGTAAAGGCCCATTGTGACCTAGGCCCAAAAGAAGGAAACCCAAACAAGGTCCACCATTAAAAGCCCGTAGAAGGCCCAAGAAGCCAATGGCAAACAAAAATTATGCTCGAGGTCGGTGATTTTTGAAGTCGAAAATACATTATGATGAGCTCGTATGGGACGACCTTGGATCCCCATCTGAAGTCGCCAAGGCGTGACTCGAGTTCGCAAAGCCCAGGTCGTAAATGAACTGGAAAACAATAAAAATCCTAACGACTTGAACCTTATTTGAGTTCTTAATTATGTTGGGTTGAGATCGAAAAAGAGCGGAAACTCGCGAAAAAGTCATGCGACCTTGAAGCCAATTTGAGGTCGGTATCTCCTATAATTGAGATCGCGAACCTGAGCTCGAAAATGAGCTAGAGAGAATATGGAAACTTTTGTAATGAAAGTAAGAGTGAAAGCTTTGGCCTTTATATAGGCAAGAATTTAGGGCATTTCAACCGGTTGGGAGAAGGTCAACCGGCTGTAGCCTAAAAAGGCCCAACAACACTAGGCTTGTTAAGGCCCAAGTTTAGCTAAAGTGATTAAGGCCTGTCATGGCCCAATCAATATTGATAAACCTAATTAAGGTTTTGATTTAAGGTCATGTTAAAGGCCCAGCCAAAATTTAAAAAAAAGCTTTGTAGGCCCAAACGATTCCAAAACTTAGGTCCAGCCCATGAAAATTTAAAAGACAGGGCCCGTTAAAATCCATAATGAGATTTGGAGTTGCCAAAACGAGGCACGAGGTCGTGAGATTCGATCTCATTTTCCTGAATAAATATGAGCTCGGCTAGAAGACCTGGAAAATTTAATTCTGAGGTCGTAACCAACCTTGAAATTGAGGTCGGAACAAAACAGATATGAGGTCGCACACTTGAGGTCGATTTTGACTTATAAAAAGTAGAATGAGGCCACGACCTGCCACTTCAATTGAGATCGTCATATTACGGATTGAGATCGCAAATCTTAGATCGAATTTGAACTAGGAAATGAAAAAAATCCCCACGACCTGGGATTCATTTTGAGGTCGTTCTTATTCTATACTGAGGTCGAGGCTGAACGATTTTGAGGTCGTTTTAACACTATTTGAGCTCGCCCATTTCAGGTCGAAAATACACTGATTTTCCTGGAAAAAAGTTACGACTCGGCCCCTATTTGAGCTCGTTTTTTTAGCTCGAAAATGTCCAGGTCGAAAATGTATTAATTGAGCTCGAAAATGTCCAGGTCAAAAATGAACCAATTGAGCTCGAAAATGGCTACGACCTGGGACAGTTTGAGCTCGAAAATTGAGCTCGAAAATGTACTAGTTGAGCTCGAAAATGTACTAGTTGAGCTCGAAATGTCCAGGTCGAAAATGACTTGGGAAACAGGTAAAATGGCTGCGACCTGGGACAGTTTGAGCTCGAAAATTGAGCTCGAATTTGGCCTAAAAAAAAAAGAAAAAAAAAAAGAAAGAAAAACATGCAATTTTGGAAGCAAAATTAGTGATAAAATTTTAGAAAAATAAGTCGAAACGATAATTTCTGAATAGTAATAGTCTTCAGAAATAAAAAATTGACCCCAGCCAGGGGCTCTGCCCCTTGGACCACGCCAGGGGCTGCCGCCCCTTGGACCCCGCCCGGGGGCTGCCGCCCCCGGACCCCCGCTAGCGCCGTTTAGCGTCGTTCAGTGCAGTTTAGCGTCGTTTAACATCGTTTAAAGATGATTTGTGCCGATTAGCATCAAATTAACATTGTCGTAAACGCGTCGGTCGCTCCACGCTTTACATTAAGACGATACCCGTGAAACACTAGTGTAAAAGAATGAACCCTGACCCGAGTCTCGAAAAAGGCCGTTAAAACTTCAAGGAAAACCTGATCAGTTTTCCTAGAAGTTGGGGGGCAAATGATATGGGCTAAAAGTAAGCCCTAAAGACACATTTAATGTGGCATTAATTAGACCTAGAATGGTCCAAACGTGGGGCCCACTAGATAGGCCCAAACCCTATTTATAATATTAATTTCGTAATTAATATTAGGGGTAATAACCAGCTCAGCAATAAGAGTCAAACAAGGATATTACTTTTGCCTGACTTAGCCTCCAAGGCACAGAATTCGATATGGGAACTGACTCCTACAAGGAAGGAGTCTAGAACCTTCCTCAAGGCGGTGACTTACCCACCAAGTCACCTAATTCTACTACGATTCTAAGGCTTCTCAGCCTATATAAAGGGTCAGACCCCTCACCCAAGAACTACGTTTTATTGGCTTGATTCTCTTAATACAGAGATACGTAGGCATTCTGTGAGGACCGATTAAGTCTCGAACGCAGAAGCAGCCATTAAAGCTCGAAGCTCAACCACCCTTTGCATTGAATATACTTAAACCCTAGCCGCAATATCAAACCCTCGTTTTTATTCCACAACAAATATATATACATAGCATAGTACTTATAAGTGTTATTATGGTGTCCCAACAATTGAAAGAAATAATATTAAAAAATGACAAATATCGAAAGAGTGGGTTTTAATATAGATTATTATTATTATTACTACTAACTTATAACCCGTGCAATGCACGGTTCTTTTTTAATATCTAAAATTATATTAATTTTATGAAATTTTATAAGTTATTAATTTACATATTAAATTGGTGTTTAAAAATTGATATATATAAGATTTTACATGTTCGATTTAATATTTGTACTCTATCTTGAATTTTAAAATTTGATTTGGACGTTTATAGCCCACCTGAAATTAACGAAATAATCTTTAAATTAATGATGGTTTAATATAATTAAATCTACACAGAAACAAAAAAGAGAAGAAATTGGCAATTTTTTAAGTTAAAAATTCTTTTTGATTTATGAATTCTACTTATAATTCGTTTTGATTATCAAAATATCCTTATAATTATTTAAAGATAGTTCTACTCACAACCAAATACAATTTTAATAATAAGTGTAAGAGAGATTTTGTCCGAAATTTTGATAATCGGTAGTCTATTCCTCCGTATCACTACAAGAAATTTGACTTTTACTTACCAATTCTAAGTGTAGGTAAAGTTAGTAAATTGGTAAGAAAAAAGTATTACCTATCAATAAATTATTGGTAATGCTTGGTCGGTAATAGATAGTAGGGAAAGACTCATCACCTACACATATTTGTATTGGTAGGTAAAATTTGATGTGGATCCCACATAACTAAATAATCAATAATTACTCAGTTGCTGATGTGTAATATCCACATGGTTCCTCCTTAATGGTCCACCTGTTGTCCAATTAATTGTCCAAATGGCATCAATTGATTGATCCAGAAGGAATTTGGCTTAATGTCTATGTGGATTTATTATCAGGAATTAAATTAATTTATATTTTTGGTTATATATACATTTTTTTTCTGCTCATAAATTAAAACATAAAACAAAATTTATATTAAATGAAATTTTCAATATTTATTCATCACGTTGAAATTACATCAGATACAAGATGAGTGCTCTAAGCTAACACAACTTGTGAAATTTTAAGCTAGAAAAAATAAAAAGAAAGAAAGATGATCATCAACAAGTCTTGATAATAGACAATTTACAAGCTGAGGTGTTTATGTTGAGGTTCTTCTGGTTTGGTTTTGTTGTCTTCCACATTACATTGTTGAACCCATCGACATTCACGTACAATATCACAACATTGATTTGATATCATATTCCTTTATCGACTTAGCAGATTTTCAAGCACCATCCTTGAATATGTGTGTGTATTCCAACATGTAACATTACATATATTAGTCAGGTTCTTAGATTTGTATACTATGAAACAAAAAGGAAGATATATGTATGCTTAAAATCTGAATCAAACATGGTCATAGAAATAATTATAGGAGGCAAGAATAAGATAGTATAGCATGCACCTTGTTGATAAATCTATTATTTTCCTGTTGAAAATTTTGGTCGCCTGAGCAGCTATCCCAAATCAAATATGGAATGTATTTCCTTGTTAGAGACAAATTACATTTAGATCACCTTTGATAAATATTGACGTTGCCTGCAATATTTACATAGTAACAAGAAGGATTAACATCTAACTAAGAGTAAAATTAGTTTTTTAAATTGCATAATGAACTATGACTACAAAGAAAACCACAAAATTTTATGTACCTGAGCATAAATTATATTGCAGGCACAAAGCTTTTGAAGCTTTATGCTTCAAAAAATCTTGAGTTTCACAAATCATCCCATCTTTCGGGAACTTCAACACAAATCTCAGATCCTTGTTTTAAGCTCTTGTAAGAGATAATAAATAAAGGCCGGTCGCCAGATTCCACCATATATAGCCATAACATAAACATTAGACGGTTGAAATATTACAAGTTAATGATAATAATCAAGAAAGGAAATGAAGAGAGAGTAAAATTTTGAATTAGATAAGTCATGAAATATTTAAGATAAGTGTAAGGGAAGAATATAAACCCTTGCGTGGATGGTACTACGTGGATTGTAAAAGAGAGCAGTTTGAACTGAGTGGAGACGGGGCTTTAAAATCGTGTTGAAATAGTAGGGAGAGATGATCATGGCCACGGTTTTGTTTTCAAATCTCCTATCTACTAGTCATTTAAAATTTAACAGTTGCAACAAGAAGTTAACAACAAAAATAACAACTTTTAGAAAAAACGTCAAATCACAATTAGAATTTTTTTTTTAATATAATTTAAAGATTGTATTAAAACCATATAAAGTATTAGAAAAAAATATTAGGCAAGGTAAAATTTATAAATTCTATTGGAATTTAAATAATGTTTTTCTACAATAAATAAGTGTATAGTGAAATTCTAATATTTTTTAATTAATATATTAAAAGAAACAAATTATTATGTATACGTAATCAATATTATTTTAAAATAAATTATAAATAAATTTGAAAAAAGTTATTGTTTACCTTTATTGGCATGTAGGTACGGTACATACAAAATTAATGCATATTACATAGAGCGTAAACATATAATTTATCATTTTGTTTTTGAAAAAACATACTCCCTCCGTTCCATAAAGTTTGAACCGGTTTGACTTTCACAAAGATTAAGAAAGTTACAATTGACTTGTTAAAAAATGAGTAAAGTTAGATGAAAAGTGGATAATTGGTGGGACCTATGAACATTTAAAGATAGATTTGAGATAGTGGGAGTAAAGTAGTGGGTGTAATAGTGTTTATAGTATATTTGTTTAATAAAAAAGAAATAAAGTTGGTGGGTGTAATAGTGAAAAGTAGTGTTCAAAAATAGTAATTATAGTAGGTTCATTAGTTTTGGGATGTACCAAAAGGGAAAGTGTGTCAATCTTTTTGGGACGGAGGGAGTATCATTCATCATTTCAAACGTTTTTCACAAATATGATTTTTTTTTTGTAAAATTATGTTTTTTAAATATTTTTTTCTGAAAATTCGACTTAGCATATGTAACCAAAATCCATCTCAAATATAAATAAAAGAAATTGTCGTTTTTCTTTTAACCAGAAACAATTATTTTTGCTTTATAAAAAAGTTTCAAAAAAAATTGCATAAATTGTCTTCATGCATATTTTCAAATATAGTGAAGGGGCAACAAATTTAGATTTTTTTTCTTATTTTTCAATAAAATACAATAATAAAATTAATATAGGATTCTCGTGTGTTTTTATTTAATATTCCGCGTTAAACTTTTAGTTACATAATAGTTATATTTGAGATGTTTGCATTTAAAAAGTTTAAACTCTATAAAAATGATCATAGATGTGCAAATTAAGATTAAAATATTTTTTTTCTTAATAAGCTACTCAAAGCTAGGTTTATAAATTATTTAGCAAAAAAAAATCTAGGTTTATAAATTAAATTTGAATAGAATCAATAAATTATAATTATTTTTCAAAATCAATCAATTTCCGTGTAGGGCAAACAATTCTGCCAAACATGACGTAAAAGGGGGGAAGGTGGCTTTTGGGAAAATAAACTTATTAATTTAAGCGAATTATTTTTTATCAAAATATATGTAGTATATGTTGAACTATTGAATGGTCTGGCAATCAGTAGTGCACCATTAGAAAATTTTGACATGTCAGCAGTACAAAGATACACATGTATATATAAAAAAAATAAAAAATTGAATTAAGATAGAAAGAAGTCGAGTACTAAGCACCAAAAATTTCGCTGCATTACTTACGTGGGTTAAAACTTATACAATTTTTAAAGAAATTTCCTTTCTTTACAAATAGGCGGTACATTTCAATTTTGGTAGGCTAAGGTAATAATTAGTTACCAATATATATTGGTAGAAAAATTATTGGTAAGTAAAGACAAGATTTCTTGTAGTATGACAAAGATCTTAAAATAAATAAATGAAAACCGTTGGATCTAGCATAATTTTTTTTTATATTTTAATATGTTATAAACTAAAAAGTACTCCGTAGTCCGTATATTTATATAAGATAGATTTTGTCCAAAATTTTGATAATCGTCTATTCCTCCGTACGACAAAAATCTTAAAATAAATAGATGAAAATCGTTGGATTTAGCATAGAAAATGTTTTATATTTTAATATGTTATAAAATAAAAGGTATATTTATATTGAAATACGAAAATGTATATGTCAATGATTTAAATATTAGGTTTTCTGCAATTGATAGCATTATCAATGTAGAACTTCTACATAGATTATGATTAATGTAAAAATTCGTAATTATATTTTTTCTTGATATTCTGAGTGTTTCTATTTGAATAATAATTGTTAAAGCATCACTAAATTAAAGATAATTTTATGAGGTTCGCATGGATTGTAAAATCATTCAAATCTGATTTCTAGATCTCAAGATAGAGGTCAAATAGTAAATATGAAATTTTTTAATACTAATAAATAAAAAATAAAATTCAATTATAATCCAACTTTTTTTAATTATATCCTTTTTAAAATATAATTTTCTTTTTAAAATTCAATTATAATACAACCTTTTTTAATTATATCCTTTTTAGATTATAATTTTCTTTTTAAAATTCACTTCTAATACAACCTTTTCTAATTATATCCTTTTTATATTATAATTTCTTTTTAATGTGATCTAATCTTGATCGTTTAGTTTCAATCCAACGGATCATGTGTTTTTGGTAGTATAGCGACGACGACCAAAAATTTGGATAAGATCTCCCTTATGCTTATTATATATACTAGCTTATAACCCGTGCAATGCACATTTTCTTTTTTAAATTTTAAAATAATTTTTCTTTTTTTAATTTTATATGTTATTAATTTACATATAAAATTCTTGTTAAAAAGTTGATAATACATAAGATTTTACACTTTCGATTTAATATTTGTACTCTACCTTGAATTAATATATTATTAAAATTTGATTTGAAAGATTTTACAGACCACGTGAAATTAACAAAAAAATCTTTAATTTAGTGATAGTTTAACAATTATTTTCCGATTAAACCTACTCAGAAACAAATAAGAAAAGAAATTGGTGCTTTTTTACATTGAAAATTCTATTCGATTTATGAATAATACTTATAATTCGTTTTGATTTTCAAAATACCATTGTTATTATTTGAAGATAGCTCTACTAATAATAAAATACAATTTTAATAATAAGTGTATGAGAGATTTTGTCAAAAATTTTGATAATTGGTAGTATGGTCAAAATAAATAAGAACCGTTGAATCTTAAAATAAATAGATGAAAACCGTTGGTGTTTCCATTTGAATACTAATTATTAAATCATCAATAAATTAAAGATAATTCTATAAGTTTCGCGTGAATTGTAAAATCATCCAAATCTGATTTATAGATCTCAAGATAGAGCCCAAATAGTAAATATGAATATTTTTTAATAATAAAAAATAAATAAAATTTAATTCTAATGCAACTTTTTTTAATTATATCCTTTTTCAAATTATATTTTTTTTAAAATTCAGTTCCAGTGCAACCTTTTCTAATTATATCGTTTTTAAATCATAATTTTATTTTTAAAATTCACTGCAACATTTTCTAATCATATCCTTTTTAGATTTTAATTTTCTCTTTTAATATGATATAATCTTGATCGTCTATTTTTTAAAAAATAGATTCCACGGTTGAGATTATTTTGGTAGTACAGTGACGAAAATTATGGATAAGATCTCTATTATGCTTATTATATATAAATAAATAGCTTATAACCAGTGCAACGTATGACTCCTTTTTTAATATCTTTAATTACATTATATATATTTTAATTTTATAAGTTATTAATTTACATAACAAATTTTTATTAAAAATTGATATATATATATAAGTTTTACACGCTCGATTTAATATTTGTACTCTATCTTGAATTCTTAAAATTTAATTTGGACAATTACGGCCCATGTGAAATTAACAAAATAATCTTTAATTTGGTGATGGTTTAATAAATTTTTTATAATTAAATCTACGCAAAAGGAAAAAAGAGAAAAAATTGACGCTTTTTTACGCTGAAAATTTTATTTGATTTATGAATTCTACTTATAATTCGTTTTGACTATCAAAATACCCTTATAATTATTTGAAGATGGTTCTACTAACAACCAAATACAATTTTAATAATAAGTGTAAGAGGGATTTTGTCCAAAACTTTGATAATCGGTAGTCTGGACCTCTATACGACAAATATCTTAAAATAAATAGATGAAAACCGTTGTATCTAGCATAAAAAATATTTAAATTTTAATATGTTATAAACTAAAAAGTGTATTTATATTGTAATACGAAAATATATATGTCAATGATTTAAATCATATATAATTAAGTTTTCTACATTGAATAGCATTATCAATGTAGGAATTTTACGTTAAATAGGATTAATGTAAAAACTCGTAATCATATTTTCTCTTGAGATTCTTAGTTTTTCCATTTGAATAATAATTATTATATCATTACTAAATTAAAAATAATTTTATGAGTTTCGCGTGGATTGTAAAATCACCCAAATCTAATTTCTAGATCTCAAGATAAAACCCAGAGAGTAGTAGATATGATTTTTTTTAAATACTAATAAAAAATAAATAAAATATAATTCTAATTTAACCTTTTTTTAATTATATCATTTTCAGATTATGATTTTCTTTTAAAAATTCAATTTTAATACAACCCTTTCTAATTATATCCTTTTTAGAATATAATTTTTATTTTTAAAATTCACTTCAAATGCAACATTTTCTAATTATATCCTTTTTAGATTATAATTTTCTTTTTAATGCGATCTAATTTTGATTACTTTTTAGATTATAATTTTCTTTTTAATTTGATCTAATCTTAATCATCTATTTTTAATCCAATGGATCATATGATTTTGATAGTAGTGACGACAACCAGACGACGACCAAAAATTTGGATAAGATCTCCTTATGCTTATTATATATCAGGTATTAAAGGTATTAATTATTGTCAATCTATTATTATTTAAAAAGTAATTTTTTTTGTTAAAAAGAAAAAGGAATCAATGCTATTTGTATGTATATATATGTAAGGTTCATAAAGTAGGGTGCCCTTCCACAGCCCCCGTTGGTTGAAAAAAGGCCCACAACCACCAACTCGTACACTGCCGCAATGAACCCTTGCGGCAGGAAAACTTAAAAAAAAATTTAGGGGTGCCGCAATGAAAACTTGCGGCAGGAATGGGCCGCATTGAAAGTTTGCGGCAGGAGTAGCTCTCAGGTCCTTAAATATTATTTTACGTTTTTATACCTTTATTTTTATTATTATTTATTAAAATTAAAAAATTGGTAAATTAATACATTATAAAATATAAAAATGTTTATAAAATTTGAATTATTACATAAAATTTTAAATAAATTATTATAGTTTTATATTTATTAAAAGTAATAAAAATAATAAATTAATAAAACCTGTTAATTTGAAATATTGAAACAAGTAAATATATGAAATTACGTTTTCACCCTCCAATTTGATGCCGCAAGGAGACATAGCGGATAAATGAAAATCTAAAATTACTTGTTTGCCCTTATATCACTGCCGCAATGATACAATGCGGATACATAAAAATATGGAATTACTTTTTTACCCTTAAATCATTACCGCATAGATACAATGCGGATAGGAGACTTATACAACCACCCATTGCGGCTGCCGCGACCCGAACTGAACCTAATTAACCACAGAGCTCGATTTCCAGGCGATTCCGGGCGATTTACACACACAGTTGAGAATGTCAGGCGATCTTCCTCCTCAAGGTATCTTCTAATTGACACTTACACACACGCACGTAGTTATACATACACACACGCACTACTATATACATTGCTACTGACGATTATATGTACATGGTTTGATTCGTTTTTAACTGTGGGTGGTGTTTATTTGCTTCATTTTAGTTAAAATCATGAATTAAATCGAATTATTAGGGTTCATAGTTCGAATTTTACCCATTTTTGGTTTGCATTAGTTTGAAATTAGGGCTTTTACCCTCAATTGAGTTGAAATTAGGGTTTCTCATCTTTAATTAGGTTGAATTAGCTCGAAATGCCCAATTTAGAATTAGGTTTCGAATTATTATTCGAATTTTTATTAAAACTATGAATTAATTCGAATTATTAGGGTTTATAATTATGAAATTATAATTATAATTTTTTTTATGAGTTGTGGAAATTTTAATTCGAATTTTTCTGAATTATTAATTTGAATTTTTGAGTTTAAAATTCGAATTTATGAATTAATATGATTTATTAATTTGAATTTTGATTAATTAACATATTAGTACTGCATTTTATTTGATAAATTATATTCGGTGTTAATTTATTCTTGTTTTAAATATGTCTTAATGGAATGATAATTTTAGCCAATTTTGGTACATGTTTATGAAATGTGCCTTATTTCTTTGATCTTGCACATTGCAGATGCTATGGATATGCAGTGCGGGCCTCTCGATAGGTCCCTCTTGACCATGCAGGATGATCATATTAGCAGTCACATATGGCAGGGGGGTGAGCGGGAGAAGTTGGATGTCTACCAGTTGACAGCCAACCTCGACGATTGGGTATTTGATGACACCCAGGTTAGTTTGCTGTCAGACTGGGGTTTCCGAGCGTTTACTAACCCACGCTCGATTCCCCAGAACGACATCCGATTGATCACGGCGTTGGTGGAGAGGTTTAGGCCAGAGACCAACACCTTTCATTTCCCATTTGGTGAGATCACCATCACTCTAGAGGATGTTTACATGATATTGGGATTGCCTGTTCGTGGTCGTGCTGTTACTCATACGGAGCTTTCCGCACCGCTTCCATATTGGCTAAGACAGTGGCATGATTTGAGGTTGACTGAGGCCGAACGCAAAGCTATGTATAAAAAAGGTTTGAATTTTAGTCCATAAATTCTAATTTCTTGCATTTTAGTCCTTAACATGTTTAATTCTTGCATGTTATACATTAAATTTTCATTTCTTTGCAATTTAGGAAGATAATTATCTACTTATTGCATTTTAGTCCATAAATTCTAATTTCTTGTATTTTAGTCCTTAATTTGTTTAATTCTTGCATGTTATACATTAAATTATCATTTCTTTGCAATTTTGGAAGATAATTATCTAGTTATTACATTTTAGTCCATAAATTCTAATTTCTTGCATTTTAGTCCTTAATTTGTTTAATTCTTGCATGTTATACATTAAATTATCATTTCTTTGCAATTTAGGAAGATAATTATCTACTTATTGCATTTTAACCCATAAATTCTAATTTCTTGCATTTTAGTCCTTAACATGTTTAATTCTTGCATGTTATACATTAAATTTTCATTTCTTTGCAATTTAGGAAGATAATTATCTACTTATTGCATTTTAGTCCATAAATTCTAATTTCTTGCATTTTAGTCCTTAACTTGGTTAATTATTCCATTTCATAACTTATTATTTGGTTAATTAGTTAATTGTTGCATTTCATAACTTATTGCATTATTATAGAATTATAAAATGCAAAATTATAAAAATAAAGGTCTAAAATGCAAAATTATAGAAATAAAGGTCTAAAATGCAAGAAATAGAGAAATAAGGTTATAAAATGCAAGAAATAGAGAAATAAGGTTATAAAATGCGAGAAATAGAGAAATAAAGGTCTAAAATGCAAGAAATAGAGAAATAAGGTTATAAAATGCAAGAAATAGAGAAATAAGGTTATAAAATGCGAGAAATAGAGAAATAAAGGTCTAAAATGCAAAATTATAGAAATAAGGTTATAAAATGCAAGAAATAGAGAAATGAAGGTCTAAAATGCAAAATTATAGAAATAAGGTTATAAAATGCGAGAAATAGAGAAATAAAGGTCTAAAATGCAAGAAATAGAGAAATAAGGTTATAAAATGCAAGAAATAGAGAAATAAGGTTATAAAATGCGAGAAATAGAGAAATAAAGGTCTAAAATGCAAAATTATAGAAATAAAGGTCTAAAATGCAAGAAATAGAGAAATAAAGGTCTAAAATGCGAGAAATAGAGAAATAAAGGTCTAAAATGCAAAATTATTGAAATAAGGTTATAAAATGCAAGAAATATAGAATTAAAGGTCTAAAATGCAAAATTATAGAAATAAAGGTCTAAAATGCAAAATTATTGAAATAAGGTTATAAAATGCAAGAAATAGAGAAATAAAGGTCTAAAATGCGAAATTATAGAAATAAAGGTCTAAAATGCGAGAAATAGAGAAATAAAGGTCTAGAATGCGAGAAATAGAGAAATAAAGGTATAAAATGTAAAATTATTGAAATAAGGTTATAAAATGCAAGAAATATAGAAATAAAGGTCTAAAATGCAAAATTATTGAAATAAGGTTATTTTCTCTTTTTTGCAGATGCATCCAAATTGTAAAACTCCAGAGAGGTTGAAAGAGCAAGAAAATTTCTATAAAATCTATCAAGACCAGCAGTTTGGGCCACCAATACACTTGTGTGATGTTGCTATGTTCCCCGTATGCACAGGTGGTCATTGGTTTTTGTTTGTTGTGGACCTTGAACGAATGAAATTGCTTTTAATTGATCCTCTCCGGGACCATGGATCTTATTGTGACTTACGAAAGGTGTACGCCAAGGAGATTTATGTCATGGTAATCTTATGCAATGTTTTTTAAATATGTCTTCTTCTTGAATATGTTTTTAATTTTTTGTGGTAAATTTGTAGGAAAAATTATTGCCGTGCATGCTTCATTTCTTGGAACCTTTGAGATTTGCTGAAGACAGTTTCATGGATGTGAAGTTCATTAAGGATCGACCGAAGCAACAAGGCGGCTCTGATTGTGGCGTGTACGTTTGCAAGTATATGGATGCTATACTTGGCGGCATATCATTGAAAGATGTAATGTGGCACCCAGTATATGATATTTTGACTTTCCGGTATCGCATAGCTTGGGAGCTTTTTAAAGGGGAAGCACGGAAAATGACTATTGCCGGGTTACAACAAAGGCAGATGGGACTTTAGTTAAATTTGATCTTGTTTATTTGATTGTATTATTATTTTGTTAATTTTGCTTTGAAAATAGGTAGTTGTATTGTTGTATTTATATTGGTTGGGATTGTGTTGATATGGTATTTCGCGTTTATGTGGTTAAAACAGGTTTTATAAAATGTAGATGGGAAGCAGTAAAAACAGATATCCTTATTGCAGGTTTTTTTGCTGTCTGTTTTTACTGGGTAAAAGAAAAAACAAGCTGACTTTTAAAAAAAAAAACAAAGTATAGCCGCAATGAGGCATTGCGGATATCCGCAACCCCTCATTGCGGCAGGGGGGAGTCCAGTAGCTTTTCTCTCTCCTCCCCTGTTTTCCCCTGTGACAGGGGAAAACAGGGGAGGAGAGAGAAAAGCTACTGGACTCCCCCTGCCGCAATGAGGCGTTGCGGATGGCAGTAATTTTTTATTATTATTTATTTCCTGATTATAAAAATTGGAAAAATGATAAAATTACAATTTATTTCAATTGTTAAATGTAAAATTCGAGAAAAATGACAAAAAATATTTTTTTCCCCCAAATTTTATTTTAAAACTTGACAAAATTTGCATTTAAAAATCGAAAAAAGGCATAAATTATATTTTATTCCTAATAATTAATTTAAAATTAGAGAAAAGTGGGAAAAAAAAATTCCAGTTTTTCAATTTAAAATTCGAAAGAAAGGATTAATTTAAAAAAATTGATGTTTTTTTCGAATTTTAAAGCAATAATTATAAATAAATAATTTAAAATATTATTACTTAAAAAAATATTGAAATATGAGCGGAATTCATTTCGCATTCATATATGAACGGTTGCTAAAATGAATAGATGTGGCATTCCTGGCCGAGTGGGTTGTTAGTAATCGAGACTCCGAGGTTAAGCGTGCTTGGGCTAGAGCAATTCTGGGATGGGTGACCCCTGGGAAGTTCCCTTTTTCTAATTTATTTTTTTTAATTTTGTGTAAAAAAATTAGATAAATTTGTTTTAAACTTATATTTTAATCCAAATGTCCCAGGAAAAATTAATTTAATAGATTCAGAAAAATTAGATAATAATTTTTTTGAGCAAACTTAAAAACAAAAAAATTGGAAAAAGGGAACTTCCCAGGGGGTCACCCATCCGAGATTTGCTATAGCCCAAGCACGCTTAACCTCGGAGTTTCGATTCGCAACAACCCGCTCGGCCAGGAATGCCACATCTGCCAACTTTAGCAACCGTTCATATATGAATGCGAAATGAATTCCGCTCATATTTCAATATTTTTTTAAGTAATAATATTTTAAATTATTTATTTATAATTATTGCTTCAAAATTCGAAAAAAAACATCAAATTTTGT
Organism: Kitagawia praeruptora; assembly: GCA_037693485.1. Lineage (NCBI taxonomy): Eukaryota > Viridiplantae > Streptophyta > Magnoliopsida > Apiales > Apiaceae > Kitagawia > Kitagawia praeruptora. The sequence goes on from CM075350.1 coordinate 5,880,754, forward strand.
TTTAAATTAATCCTTTCTTTCGAATTTTAGTTAAAAACCTCGGAATTTTTTTCCCCATTTTTCTCGAATTTTAAATTAATTATCAGGAATGAAATATAATTTATGCCTTTTTTTCGATTTTTAAATGCAAATTTTGCCAAGTTTTAAAATAAAATTTGGGAAAAAAATATTTTTTTTCATTTTTCTCGAATTTTACATTTAACAATTGAAATAAATTGTAACTTTATCATTTTCAAATTTTTATAATCAGGACATAAATAATAATAATAAATTATTGCCATCCGCAACCCCTCATTGCGGCAGGGAGGAGTCCAGTAGCTTTTCTCTCTCCTCCCCTGTTTTCTTCTGTCACAGGGGAAAACAGGGGAGGAGAGAGAAAAGCTACTGGACTCCCCCCTGTCGCAATGAGGCGTTGCGGATGGCAGTAATTTTTTATTATTATTTATTTCCTGATTATAAAAATTGGAAAAATGATAAAATTACAATTTATTTCAATTGTTAAATGTAAAATTCGAGAAAAATGACAAAAAATATTTTTTTCCCCCAAATTTTATTTTAAAACTTGACAAAATTTGCATTTAAAAATCGAAAAAAGGCATAAATTATATTTTATTCCTAATAATTAATTTAAAATTAGAGAAAAGTGGGGAAAAAAAATTCCAGTTTTTCAATTTAAAATTCGAAAGAAAGGATTAATTTAAAAAAATTGATGTTTTTTTTCGAATTTTAAAGCAATAATTATAAAGAAATAATTTAAAATATTATTACTTAAAAAAATATTGAAATATGAGCGGAATTCATTTCGCATTCATATATGAGCGGTTGCAAACTTAAAAACAAAAAAATTGAAAAAAGGGAACTTCCCAGGGGGTCACCCATCACAGAATTGCTCTAGCCCAAGCACGCTTAACCTCGGAGTCTCGATTCGCAACAACCCACTCGGCCAGGAATGCCACATCTGCCAACTTTAGCAACCGTTCATATATGAATGCGAAATGAATTCCGCTCATATTTCAATATTTTTTTAAGTAATAATATTTTAAATTATTTATTTATAATTATTGCTTCAAAATTCGAAAAAAAACATCAAATTTTGTTTTAAATTAATCCTTTCTTTCGAATTTTAGTTAAAAACCTCGGAATTTTTTTTCCCATTTTTCTCGAATTTTAAATTAATTATCAGGAATGAAATATAATTTATGCCTTTTTTTCGATTTTTAAATGCAAATTTTGTCAAGTTTTAAAATAAAATTTGGGAAAAAAAATATTTTTTTTCATTTTTCTCGAATTTTACATTTAACAATTGAAATAAATTGTAACTTTATCATTTTCAAATTTTTATAATCAGGACATAAATAATAATAAAAAATTATTGCCATCCGCAACCCCTCATTGCGGCAGGGAGGAGTCCAGTAGCTTTTCTCTCTCCTCCCCTGTTTTCTTCTGTCACAGGGGAAAACAGGGGAGGAGAGAGAAAAGCTACTGGACTCCCCCCTGCCGCAATGAGGCGTTGCGGATGGCAGTAATTTTTTATTATTATTTATTTCCTGATTATAAAAATTGGAAAAAATGATAAAATTACAATTTATTTCAATTGTTAAATGTAAAGTTCCCTTTTTTAATTTATTTATAAAAAAAAGAATCAAATGAGAAAGGTGTGAGAGGAGAGGGGAGAAGTGCAAATCCAGCCGTTAAAAAAAGGGGGATTAAATCTTAAACCGTTAAAAGGGGGTGAGATGTAGAAGCTGTTAGGGGTGAACACGGGGCGGGTTGGGGCGGGTTGAAGGAAAAAACAACCCAACCCAATTAGTACGGGTTTTTTAAAAATTAACCCGTTCAACCCACGGTTTTGAACGGGGCGGGTTGGTCGGGTTTTGAACGGTCCGGGTTGGGTTAGGGCGGGTTGGTCGGGGTACATGAATGACAAGAGGTATATACAATACTTGTTAAACTGGTAAATTGGGAACTGGAAAGACAATTTTAGCAAAGTAATTACCAAATGCAATCTGCCATAACATCCAATAACAAATGTCATTAGTCATTACTAAGTTCATAACAAATAAATAATGACCAAACAGTCTTAATACAGTCCAGGCAACAGCAAATACATCAAAATATCAAATAGTCCAATAACAATTGGCTAGTTTAAAATAACTTGAGCAACATTTTTTGTGACAAATCAATCGTCAATAACATTGATGGCCTTGCCTTGAGTTTCTCCTTCGATGCACCAATGCCCTTATCATTGTCCCCTACAAAATCAAAACAATAAACGAAAACAATTATGAGCCTAGATTAAATAATAAAGAACAGCCCCTTATAATTAAACAGGTTTACTAAATTTACCAGATTTTTTCGTATAATATGCCGACAATGTACTGTTATTATACCCATATCTATACTGTAATATGTTTAGTAAACAGCTCGCAAACATTGAAAAACATATCTTCTTCAATACAACGTGAAAAACATATCTTCTTTAAACATACTGTAAAAGGATTACTTGGGAAGAAGAATAGAGGTCAAGGGTATTTCCTGGAAATCAAGTCAAAGTGGCTCTATGTTATCTTCATCATAGCCATGATACAGACATATATCTTAAAAATCGAAATTAGAACCATTATTATTAAGTAGATTTACCCTAGAAGACTACTACAACGCACTTTTTAAATCCAAACAAAACTATCATAAGAAGGATATAGCAAGAAAGTGATCAACAAGGAAACAAAACTATCTTAACAGAATGATTAAAAGCCCTGCATAAAAATCTAGTTTCTTAAAAATCAAAATTCAAGGCTTTAATTCCTCAGCAATATTTAGCTTTCCACCTGAGTATCTTAAAAAGTAAAAAGCTGATTGAAGGCTAAAAGCTTACAGGCGAAACTCAAGTTTAAGTCTGTGAATACAGTCATGCATATACATGATTCCAAAGCCAGCAAGTACTTCAGATATTGAACTTAAAGCGTTCATATAATTATGTCACACTTACTGGTATCTCTCCAAGTGACATGTAAACTGAATTACTAATGCAGGAGATATATTAGCACAAAAATTAGCACATAAATTTGCAGGAGATATATTAGCACATTGGTATATAACAGAACCTGAACCTGATATCCCTGGTATCTTATCCTAATTTAATTCACGAGCATAAATCATTTATTTCCAGACTAGTTATATTAAAACACATTCTAGTTTTTATGACCGAACATCTCACATTCCAATTTAGATTTGGCAAACAGAACTGACATTACATGATTAATTGGTTACATTCTGTGCTAGCAATATTGAACATAAATGACAAGCAAAATCTTGAAAACAAGAGCATGGTGACAATCACAATTAACACAGCTAATACAGGGATTCCAATTTAGATTACTAACCTTACTGCCAACATGCCCAACACCATTCGATCCAAAATCATAGCATGTATACAGGGATTGCAACTGAATAGAGAAAAATTCGACATATAAATCATAAATTAGTTCATATAAATCAGTTCATATACATATAAAACATAACCCAATTCATTTAAATCATAACTCATAACTCATAACTCATCACTACATCAAATGAATTACATATAAATCAGTTCATATACATATAAATTATAACTAATCACTACTTGACTACATCAGTTCATACTTCATACACATATAATATAACCCAGTTGAAATATGATTATTAATAATAATCGTATGTATGACTTATGAGTTATGAGTCTATTTACAATCATATAAATTACAAATGAATTGAAATTTGAAAGTTTAGAAACTTACTTCGAGAGTTCGAGTCGAGATATGAGAGATTGAGATTTGAGAATTGAGAGTAGAGGCGGGATGTGAGTGAGACTGAGAGAGTGGGAGGAGTGAGGCAGTGAGGAATGAGGCGGGATAAAATTAGGTTTAGGTTATGTTATGTGTTGTGTGATACTGTGATGTATCTAATTCTATATCGACTAGTGACTACTGACTACTGGACTCTTTAATCTTTAGTACTGGACTGGATCACTGGACTAATGAGTAATGGGCCTGAATAGTAAACGGGTTAAACGGGTTGGGTCAGGGTTATAATTTGTTAAACTCTAACCCAACCCAATTTAATCGGGTTTTTTAAAAATTAACCCGTTTAATCAGGGCTGTTCACCCCCAAACTTAAACCGATGCTTGTCCTCAAGCATAAACAAACAAAAATATATACAACTAGCTAGTACCACTTCCGTAGGTGATCACGGTTGCATTTGGCATATGCAACAAGCCCTTTAAACCCCTAGGCAGCCCTAGTGGACGAGTAAGGTCTCGTGAGGGCCTATAGCGAATGTACCCACAAAATCCATTTATCCTAATGCAATGCAATGCATGAATGCAACTACTATGAAAATGCAATTAATCTAACTACCATACCTTCAAATCCTCTCATGCCATATCAACTTAAGATTCAAAGTAATAACGCAATGTCTTGGTGTCGAAAGTGCAAGTATTCACATAGTCTACTCAATGAACATGCATAAGTTCTCACAAGCCCATGTCAAGTGTAAGAATAAGTTAGTAAACATGCTAAGCCTACAAGAGTACATCTTTGAGACAAAACTCGGGATCTCATACGCAAAAACAAGCAAACACTCACAATCCACTCATAAAAGAATATTCACTCAAGAACAAGGGTAAGTGTATCACTCAATTCCAACAAAATCATAAACACGCTTGACATTTGGTATCAATCTAACTCTTAACACAACATACATCAATGACGATAATCAAAAGGTCTTTAATTGGGTTGTAATGGGGCTAGGGACAAGGTATGTCAAATAAGCCAAAACAGGTGAAGTGTCAAAAGCTAGCAAGTACCATAATACATCATACACAACACCATATTCCCCCCACATAATTTTTACTAAGACAAACACTCGACTAGTCGACTGAAGTAGGATCACAACAAAAACAAACATGCTCTCATAATATATTTTTTCTTCTTTTTCTTTTTTTTTCTCTTTCTTTTTTTTTTTCCCTTTTTTTTTTTTTTTTTTTTTTTTCGAGAGCTAAATAGAACACAAACAATAAACAATAACAATAACAATGATCCCATAATTTATTACATATGTCGACTATCAAGTACACAACCAAACCCAATTTTCAATATTTCCCCCAAAAGTATGACCAACAATAAACCCCTCCTTGCACCCCTTATTACTCCCTTAAGCACTCTACTAGCCTTTGACAATGTGGGATCAAATTAATGTAAGGCCAATACAAGAAAAAGGTCTAGGCAAGTAATGTGGTATGTCACCGAAAAAATAGGATTAAGCTCAATGGTTAACTAATTGATCATGTAAACATTGTGTGGTAATATGGGAAAATATGCGGTTATTCCTACATGCCTTTATCATTTTAATCGTCAATTAATGTCATGCGTTTCAAGAAAGATCTCAAACAACTGCTAGCAATGCAAACAATCCGTGGACACTCAAGCAAACGAATAAATTGCAAATAATATGCAATAAGGCTCAAAAACTCACTTGGTGGAAAAACATACTCAATCCCAAGCAAAAATCTCTCTAACGCACCAACTTGTATTCAAAGCATGCAAACTAAATCATCTTGCACATATTCATGTCCTTCTAATCACTTACAACATTCAATAAGTCTACTAGCTTCAACTTACTAGTGTATGTGTGTGCACAAGAACAAAGCATATCACTTCTCAAACAAAAGCGTCAACAACACAAAATTCCTATCAAGCATGGGTGAAAATGCAAACTAACATGAACTCACATGATATACGAACATAAAAACAGAATGTCCTATATGAAACAAACGTAGATAACACGAACATAAATGCATAAATTACTACTACTAATATGCAAAGCATGAAATCCTACATGAACACATAATACAACAACATCTACTAATCCCTCAAATCACCCCCAAACTTGAAAGATTCAATGTCCGCATTGAATGGAAGTAAATACAAGGGATAGTAGAAAACATACCTGAAAACACCGAAACACATGGGTTGCCTCCCAAGAAGCGCTGTCGTTAACGTCATTTAGCCGGACAAATATGATTCAAATCATGGTGGCTCGAAGATTGCATTCGACTTGCCCTTAGCAGAAGGACCATTCACCCATTGTCTGACAACCTTCTTGCTATCTTCCCACATCTTCTCTAAATCATACTTCACTTTGCCTCTTCCTCCAATCAACTTTTTCTTTTTCTTCTTCACGCCTCTAAGGTGCTTTTGCTTCACAGTTGATTGAGAAGAACACTCCTCTACCTCATCATCCATGATCCACCTTCTTAACACATTATCTGGACACACTTTAAAAATCACCAACTCATCATTCAGAAGGACATATTTCAAATGGGATGGAAGTTTTCCAAGCTTGACATTCGAGAGATCTCGAACTGAAGAACTGTCAATGGAATCAGTGATGTGATGTTTTAGCATGCTCATATTCGAATTTTCGCTCAGCAATTGATCCAACTTCTTTCTCTGACCCGTATCAACCGTTTCCACACTGAAACACTCTTCATCCTCTGTTGGAAATTTCATGGCCTTGAACACATTAAAGGTGACACTCTGATCTTGCACCCTCATTGTAAGCTCTCCTTTTTGCACATCAATCAAAGTCTTTCCTGTAGCCAAGAACGGTCTTCCCAAGATTATGGGAATCTTCTTATCTTCTTCGAAATCCAAGATCACAAAATCAGCTGGGAAGATGAACTTATCAACTTTCACCAAGACATCCTCTACTATACCCCTCGGATAAGTGATCGTCCTATCAGCCAACTGCAAAGAGATGTTAGTCGGCTTCGGCTCCGGTAGACCAAGTTGCTTGAAAACAGACAAGGGCATGAGATTAATGCTAGCTCCCAAATCACATAAACACTTGCCGAATGAAAGGTTGCCAATAGTACATGGAATAGTGAAACTTCCCGGATCTTTCAATTTCGGAGGCAATTTCTGTTGCAGAACAGCACTACACTCCTCCGTCAAAGCTACTGTTTCAAAATCTTCCAACCTTCTCTTCCGTGACAGAATATCCTTCATGAACTTTGCATATCTTGGCATCTGCTCCAATGCTTCAACAAAAGGAATGTTAATGGACAGTTTCTTGAAGACATCCATAAATTTCTGAAATTGCTTTTCTTGACTCTTCTTCAAACGTCCAGGGAATGGTGGAGGTGGATAGATCTGATTATTCATTGAAGATTGCTCCGGAGTAGTCTTTCCAACAGGTTTCTTGCTATTCTCTAATTCATCATCAAGCTGATCACCTACCAAGTCAGATTTCTCACTTTCGGGCAATGCAGATTTTTCGACTTGCTCATTTTGCACTTCTTCATCCTCCTTAGTGGCTGATTTAGGATATGATGTGACCCTTCCTGATCGCAAAGTAACTGCATTGACCTGTTCCTTGCTTTCCCTCCTGCCTGGATTAGTCTCTGTATCACTAGGAAGAGTTCCTTGCGGCCTACTACCCAAGGCACTTGCAATCTGCCCTATCTGAGTTTCCAAGAGCTTCTGACCAGCTTGCAGGTTCTTCAATGCTATCCACATCTCATCAGATTTATCATTAGATGACTGCCCCACCTGAGTCTGAGGTTGTTGCTGTTGAAATCCTGGGGGTTGATATGGTGCCCTATAAGATTGCTGATAACCCTGATTATACGGCTTTGCTTGCTGATAAGATTGTTGAGTATTCTGATTGTTGCTCCAGCTGAAGTTAGGATGATTCCTATTATTAGGATGATAAGTGGCTGGAACTGGTACAGCAGGTCTCTGGAAATTACTCACGAACTGTGCTGATTCAGAAGAGATAGCACATTGACTTGTCTCATGTGCGCCCGCACATAACTCACAAACACTAGCTACCTGCTGAACTCCATAATTAGCAAGAGAGTCCACTTTCATAGCAAGAGCCTTCAACTGAGCTGTAATCATTGAAGCTGTATCTACTTCCAAAACTCCTGCTACTTTGCCTTGAGAAAGTCTCTGGGTTGGATTCTGATATTCATTAGCAGCCATCATCTCAATAAGTTCATAAGCTTCATCATAGCTCTTTGCCCACAGAGCTCCACCTGATGCTGCATCTAGCAAAGGTCTAGATTGTGCTCCCAACCCATTGTAGAAACCATTAATAACCATCCAATCAGGCATGCCATGATGAGGACACTTCCTTAGCATCTCCTTGTAGCGTTCCCAAGCCTCACACAAGGACTCGCCAGATTGCTGTTGGAATTGAGTCAACTGGTTCCTTATTGCTGCAGTTTTCGCCATAGGAAAGAATTTTGTAAGGAACTTCTGAGCAAGATCTTCCCATGTAGTAATGGAACCAGGTGGTAGAGAGTGTAGCCAGCTCTTAGCCTTATCCCTCAGAGAGAATGGGAAAAGCCTCAACCTTATAGCATCATCCGTCACACCATTACACTTGAAAGTGTCGCAGATTTCAATAAAGTCCCGAACATGCATGTTTGGATCCTCTGTAGTAGCTCCCCCAAACTGGACTGAATTCTGCACCATCTGAATTGTGCCCGGCCTGATCTCAAAGTTGTTCGCTGCAATAGCTGGCCTAACAATGCTCGACTGAATGTCATTGAGTTTCGGCTGAGAATAGTCCTTCAAAGCCTTAGCTGCTGCTGCATCTGCCATTGCTACTATAGTTTCAGTCTCCTCTTCCTTATTCTCTATATTCTCAACAAGATCGTCTTCTGCCAGTTCTTCCAAACGAGCTTGCGAGCGTGTTCGCATACAAACTCGAGTACCTGAAACACCACGAAACAAACAAACTAAGTAAGAATCCGAGTCAGTGAACGCTAACGACCACTATTGACAAACACATAAACTGAAATAAAAACACCGATGATCCCCGGCAGCGGCGCCAAAAACTTGTTATGCTAAACTCACGCAAGCGCACGTGGTCACAAGTAATATATAAGGTTAAGTCCAAATTCGTTCCCACAGGGATCAAGTTATAGTTCTATTCAGTAAATATGCCTATGCAACAATGTATGGTTTTAACTCACTGCTAAGAAAAGTAACAAATTGGGTTTGTTCTAACTACTAAATTAAACTAAGATGCAAAATTATAAAACTAAGAATTAAACAATTAACTAGAATTAAAATCGAATTACTTATATGAGAATAAACATGGAATCCTAGTTTCATCATCTACTTCACTTAGAGTTGCAGCCTTCGATTAAAACATGCGATGGTTTTGATATCTGATCGAATAACACGAAAAGAGTAAAAGTTACCTCTCGGTATACTAGTACCAATCTATGCATACATCCACAAAAGAGATAGAAGATGAATAGGCACCTATTATGTTTAGACCCTATATCTCTATAGAATTTGAAAACATAAAGGTTGAAGCACAAGTTATCCACTTAGATCACATAGGGTAGCATAATATCTCTATTCATGCCACAAATCATGATGCTTAACATCAACCTATCCTATGCTAGCATGGCAAGTTCTAAATCTCAAGATCCACTCTCGTTTAGCAAGAGATTAACAATTCAATTTAGATGTTAGCTACGCATCTAAAAGCATTAAGATTAACCATACGAGAATATCAAGAATTCACCACACATAAATCTCTAAGGCATGCAAACTACTAAGCTACATAGATAAATCCACTAGGATCCCACGATAACGATTAGTTCATAATCGAACCTTTCGTCACCATGGGATTTGACGAAAGCATGATATAAAACAAGATAATGAAGATGAAGATGAATTAATTAATAATAAAATAAGGTTTAGTGAACAAATCCGTGAAAGTAACAAGCATCCAAAAGATACGCCTCCACAAAGGAATACAAGAAAAACTATATCTAGATCTTCTTGTCGTCACGATCCTCGCCTTGGCTTCTCTTCCTTGTGCTATGAACGAATTTAGTGTGTAGGATGTGTAGATGATTATTTTTCTGTGCCCCAAGGTGTGTATTTATAGCCCCCAAGTGCCTCCTTGACCAAGCGATTACCGTATTTGAAATAGGATAGAATACCGGTAATTTTCCATCTTTAATTGAAATAGAATTGCAATTCCCTTGTTTAAGTTGAATTCCAGAAGCTTCAAATCGTCCCAAGTGATTGCCATATGAATTAGGAAAAGAATTTGATCAGTTTCCTTCTTAATTTCAGTTTCCAGCGACATTCTGACTATTTCTCCGCACACAGGCGCGGCCGCGCGCGCGTACTATAGAATTCCAGCGCGCCCGCGCCCACTGCCAGACTAACCTGCACTTTTGCTGATTCCTTCTTCTGCTGTCGATTGCAACTCCAACGCTTGTTCTTTCTTGACACTAAAAATCATATATCACCTACTAAATGCAATATCCACACCTGGAATACACCCTGCACAAATCTCACAAAAACATATTAAAACACACACATACTTGAGATACAAAACACCAATTTAAGCCGAAATAGAATGATCCAAGTGGATATAAATCCACTTATCAGCTGTAAATGAGCCGAACCGAGCCGAACTCTTGACTGTTCAGGTATCAGCTCGTTATAAATATTTCGAACTCGAACTCGAGCTCGAACTTTTATCGAGCCAATTTTTTTGTTTGTGTATCGACTCGTTAAGAAAAATGTTATTCACGAACATGTTCGCGAACAGTTCACGAACATGTCTCACGAGCTATTGGTCACGAACTTCTCATGAATACTAGCTCATGAACATCTCATGAATATTGTCCATGATCTCGTGTTCACAAATACCTCATTTAATTCTAGAATTTTAATGCATTAAAAATAAAAAAGATAAAACATCAAAAATTAAAGACATCCTTCTAGTCTACAATTATCCACTATTCGGTTAAATTTAGTTAATAAATAACCAACTAATGTTATAATTACAGTGTACATTATGTCTAGTTTAATTATTTATAATAAAAATAATGTATATATATATTTAACAAAAAAAGATAATGAATAGACAAAATAAACTAATATATTATTTCATAAACACTAAATTATTTACTAATTACCGTAAATTCAAGGACTCCTGTAAAATCTTAATTAAATATGTTTATGAGAATATATATCGAGTTTGTACAAGAACTCATTCATGGACCATATATATTTACGAGTTTGTTCACGAACTACGTTAACGAACTTGTTCACGAATTATATAATCGAACTTGTTCGCGAACTATTGAGCCGAACTATGTTGTGCTCAAGTTCAGCTCATTTACGAGACGAACCTCAAAATTGTGATCATGTTCGACTCGTTAACAAATCGAATCAAACTTGAGTCGAACTTTTTTCGAACCGAATGCCGAACTGTTCGTGAATGTATCGACTCATTTACAGCCCTGCGTTTAATCTACGGGTTTAAACGGGACGGGTTAATCGGGCGAAACAAGGGTCGGGTTGGGTCGGGTTTTGCGGGTTGGGCGGATTATGTTCACCCCTAGAAGCTGTTAGACAAAAGACAAATACAAGTCTATCAGTTGAAGTTGTGATACAATACAATACAATCAGTGTGTGGCCTCCATCCAATTCTACCAAACTTAGGCAGCCTCCATAATTTCTGGTCAACATTCAACTGGTGCGATTGGCGATTCAACTCGTTTCAGTGTAAAGGTCGGATCTTTACTATGAATTCAATTCATAGTAAAGTTCAATTCATAGTAAAGTTGTGACCTTTACCGTGAATTCAAGCAATTTCTATCATCAAGAATAAGCCTTATCATCAATTCGATGCTCAGATTAAATTGTCTTCCAAAGGTCTCATCTTTTTACTCTGTTATGTTTTCTTTCTTTATTCTTTTTTTTTCTTGACTTTCTCGAATTTCATTTTCAATACCAAGGGTTGTTTCTTTCACATTTTGATTAATTTTATTCATTTTTTATTTTTTGATTTTACTCTCTTTGATTTAGTATTATTATTCTTGTCCAAATTGCATGTGTTTTATTGTTCTAGAATATAAAGCTTTGTTCTGTATGTTTACAATGAAATTGACCTCCAAAGGTTTCATCTTTTTACTCTGTTATGTTTGTTGTTGATATTTTTTGTTCGTCTTTGTTATTTTTATGCAGTGTTTATGTGCAAGAAATCTCTTTTACAATACCAAAGCTGGTTCATTTCTATCTGTTTGCTGTGGGACATCAATTCGTATCGTAATCCATGTTAAAAGTCCCACCTTACTCTGAATTCAACAAGTATTTACCAGTTAGTATATCAAGAATCAACCCTATCCATCTTATACTACCGCCCTACCCCCTTAATTGGAGAGGGGTTGATGCTCCGCATAATTGACTTCCAAATGTTTCATCTTTTCAAGCATTAAATGTTCCAAGTTATTGATTTCGTTGTCCTGGCTCCATCTAATCCAATATGTTGTTAACAATCACTTCTTTTTTACATGTCCATTTTTAAGTATCCCATGAAAAGCTTAGATTTTTTAACAATCACTTATTCACCTATGTCTATGCCATGAAAAGCTTAGATTTTTTTTTTATTTTTTTAATGATTTCTGTCTTGTTAATCTTGTTTTTGTTGGAGATTCTTTTTGCAGTCTTACACTCTGGAATTATTAGCGTAATTATATTTACAATATGAGTAGGAAAAGATCATTCCTTTTTATTTATCTTGAGCGATCATAAAATTTTGCCCATCGCAGACTCCACCAATTTGATTTATACAATTTGTTTTATTGTTTGTACAATTGGCCACATATAATCATCTCCTGTTGACTATGCTACTCCCCTCCTTTCTTGTGGTTAGACCATGTCCCAATCAATGTTAATACCTGACCAGAATTAATTCCCCTATGTATTTATGCAGGAACTAATAAATTCTGGCATTGCTTTTATCGTTACACTACCGGCTACCAGGATATCTGGCTGCAAAGACTATCACTGTACATGCCCCTTCTCACTTGCTTGCTTCTCAGTTCCTGTTGTGGCCTTGTGGGTATCTCTGTTTTATTCTAGTTTAATTACTCTAACTTCCCTTTTCTTATTCCTTCAAGTTATCAATCATTTACACTTTTGAATTCTTGGGTTTTTTTTTCATCATTTATATCCATGTTCTGCTCAATTGTGTATCATCGTTTGATGGTGGTGTCGTAGAGTGGTTTAATTTATTGTATGGGATGGGTTTGGTGCTACAAGTTAGTTCGTTGATGCTGAAAACCCGCTGGCCATTTGCTGTTCTTTTGGTACTTCTAGGATCTGCAGGTAAATTCTTTGTTTAATTCGCTCTTTCTCGTTCTACTTTTGAGTTTTCAGCTTCTGTGATGTTTCGCTGTGTATTATATGCACTGTAGAGATCTGGTGATCAATTTTGGACTGCTTTTCGTGTGTTTTTGCTAGGATCAGTATTTTATGTCAGAGATCATGTTGTATATCGAATATTTACAGATGCTCGGTTTTGCAGCTTATATTTCGTATAATAGGTGCGATAAGTTTGCTTGGTCGGTGTGAATCGATAAGGCAATGTATGATGAAGCCCAACTCAGTTGCAATGGTCCCTTGTTTTGCATTGAGATTTGAGTTTCTGTTTTTGGAGAGCTCTTTAAATTATTATATGGAATATGGAATACGAATCAGATTGGCTATGGTACTGGAATAGAGAATATAACTGCTGACAGTAATGTGTATGAATAAGAAAGACCTACAAGCCTGCACAGGGTAAAACTATGGAATACTATGTACAAACCTCCATTTACATAATTTCGAAGCAGGAAATCTTTGCCTGTTTGACTATATGATTTAAGAGTACACTGTCTGTAGCTGCTGGCATGATTAGAACCCAAAAGAGTGTCCCTTTCATATTTGAATATACCTTTGCATCAAGTAAAGTAAAGTTTTGGATCTTAAAGCTTCTGTTTTTATGCTTAGTGACCTTAATAGATCTTCTTTCGAAATGCTGAGTGAGGCGGCCTGACTACTAATGCAAGACCTCTTGGTCAAATGACATTATGACTTCCAACGGTTTGATCTTTTTACTCTGTTATGTTATTTAAACTTTTATTCGTCTTTTGATCTTTGTTATTCTTTTGCAGGGTTTATGAGCAAGAAGTCTCATTTACAATACCAAAGCTGGCTTTTGGTAATCACTGAAAGGTGAGATACTCGTTTCAGTGTATGTAAAGGTCAATTCATATTAAAGGTCCAACCTTTCCTGTGAATTCGAGATTTTCAGTGTTAAGTATATCTCTTAAAAGCTATGTGAAGCTGTAAAAGCTATATTCCGTATGTTTACAATATATAAGCTATGTATGTATATATATATATATATATAGTTTTCTTAAAGGTGGTTGATTTTTGTTTTCGAGGTTCTTGTTTCAAGCAGAAGTAAGATATCAGGGTCAGGGAAGAATGGAGTTCATCTTAATTAGTCAAAGGTATAATATTTCAGAAGTTTGTTCTAATTTTCTTAATTTTTGATTATCAGGATTAATGTCACAGTAACATTATAATCATCACAGTTTTCTTGATGTCTTTAATGTCATCAGCTTTGTATCTTTTAGATGATGTAAATCCAACATCTCCAGCAACTTTTGATGCTCCTCTCAGTTCAACCCCAGCACCAGAAACCCTGTATTGGTTCCTGAAGCTCCAGGTAAACAGTTGAATAATAATTAATCTCCAACATAAATATACTAATGATTGTAATTACTTGGTTTCTTTCTTAATTTGCATTTGGCAGAACCTCTTGCATCACCCACTAAAATCACCAGTAAAGTCGTCGAGCATCCACCCTGTCTTGTCATGCAAGGCTTTGACCCACCAAGTTCTCAACATAGCCAGACACCAGATGATAAGGCTCCTGACTCCTCCAGAATAGCGCGGGGCAATAAATTAGTTGTGATTTCATTTATGTTCCTAGTTTCTGCTCCTATGTTCCTAGTTTCTGCTCCTTATTAATTTTAAAATACCAACTTATTTACTTCAAAATACAGTACAAAGTGCACCGCCACCAAGAGAAATGCCTCAAACTCCGCCAACAGGTCAACCTATTCTGCCCTAAGTTCTGGATAAACAAATAATCTCGTCAACTGAACACACATTCTATATGAATATTAATTCTTATATGTATATTTCTATTAGGAATGCAAGTTCTATATCATCTTCATCAGCTGTAAAAAGTAAAGGATATGACTATATTATAATTGGAGGAGGAACTGCTGGCTGCAACTCTGTTGCAGAAATATAATGTTTTGTTTTTAGAAAGAGGTGGCGTTCCTTTTGATAATAGAAACACTTCACTTCTCAAAAATTATCACATCAATACAGCAGATTCTTCAGCAAATTCACCCTCGCAGTACTTCATGGTGGAAGGTGTTTTTAATACAAGACATAGGATCTTAGGTGGAGGTACTATAGCATCAATGCTGGATTCTACACCAGACCCAGTTTAAGGTATAATTTTAACTTCCCCTTTCTTTTCGAATGCTATTTTATGTTACGACATATCATATAGCTCATAATAAGCGTCTAAATGGACAAAATCATACCGTACTTATTTAGTGCGAAATGACATGGTGCAACCTATGGCTGCATCTGAGCAACAAGTAAATAGTTACCAAGTTACATGCAATCAGCTAGAAGCTAGTAGTTGAGAAGCTATCTGTTTATCTGTCATATTTGAACCATAATTTAGAAGGTCAAACAGTATCTAATACTGAACCATTACCTTTTGTAGTTAGTTATTTGAAATCAAAATTTTTTGTCAGCTAGTCAAAGTCAACGAGCATATTATGATTGAGTAACATATGAATGTTTGTTTTGCAGGAGTCTAGCTGAACTAGGATTAGACCAAAAATTGGCCTACGAATTATACCCATGGGTCGAGAAACAGATTGTTCATAAGCCAATTCTAAATTCTTGGCAAACTGCTGTAAGAAATGCTTTGTTACAAGTTGGGGTTACTCCAAACAATGGCTATACATATGAACACTCGTATGGAATCAAAGTAAGTGGTATCATTTTCGACAAGGATGGCAATCGTCACACTGCTGCTGAACTACTTCGATCCGCTAACCCCAAGAATCTTGATGTTCTCATTCATGCAACTGTTCAGAAGATTGTGTTTGATCAAACTTCAGGTAATCAATCTACCTTATTAATGTAACAGCGACATTAAAGTCTTCATAATTAAAATTTGATGCTACTGAATCAAAAGCGATTCCATGTTAATTTACCAGCTCTCTTAGCATCTTAAGATAAGATGGGAGGTGGATGGATTATTATGAATGTTATACATGTGTGTATATACCTTGATCTTTGTTCTTTCGGAATTTAGAGTTTAGCGTAGTGCACCTATGTAATTTCCCATTACAAAGCTCGTTCTGTTGGACAACTTTGGCTTTTGCCTTCTCTATATTCTAGACTAGATGACTTTTAACAATTATGTTTTAACAGGAAGAATGGAGAAGAGGCCTTAAAGCTTTGCATGCTGATACACTTGTCAAAAATAAAGAAGGCACTTGCGGAACTCGAGAGAGAGGTAGATTTTCAACTTCATTATTCCTGATGGGTTGTTCCAAAGTCTTTTTGATGTGAACTATGTATCTTAATATTACAAAACAGGATACACGGATGCTATTATTCATCTCAACTCTTAACTTGTGTTTCCTTTATAGGTGAGAAGGTAGTCAAGCTTTTTGGAATTCTACACCTTCTCTTTTCGGTATTGCTGAAATGTATCTTGTTATGTCTTCTAATGTTTTTATTGTGCCTTGCTGAGCAGTCCTGAAGGGATAGAGGGTCTCTGTTCGGATTTAGAAGTAGATCACACAGATGTTCGGGTGTTGATGCTTGCTTGGTAAATCCCCTCGTGGTGTTTGACAGCCTTTTAATTAATGTGAAGTACTATAAACTCTGATACTAATGGACCTTAAATTTCAGGAAAATGCAAGCTGCAAGACAAGGTCATTTTACTCTGGTAAGCTAATAAAATAACCCTATCTGTCACTTTCTTAAAATGCTAGAAAATTTAAAATTTCCGATTATAAATTTTATAGTTTAGCGTTTTCTATTGTAATTGAATAAAATTCGACTAGATACTATACATAAGTAAGCGGGGAATAGAACGGATAAATGCGTGGAACATAAAATTATAGGGACGATTATTCATCTTCCTAGTATTCGACACAAGAAAAGGAATTTTCCACATCTCTTTATTGTGTAGCACGAAAAAAAGATTTTTATGTAGAACGAAAAAAAGATTTTTATCCTGTTCGTCAAAGATTACTAGTCTAAGTTTTGAATTTTTCAAAAAAATATCAGAACTTTAAGGAAATACTAAACCCTTAAATTGGTATGAATCTGCTGCAATTGACAATGCATAATCACCGAAACTAAAACATATTATATCATGACAATTCATAATCACCGAAACTAAAACATATTATATCATGATTAGTAGGCAGCAGTTCCGAGGAAGTATAATTTAAGTCATAGACATCATTTTAGATTGAAACAGGCAGAATAGAAGTTGGGACATACATGACTGGTGGTTACTGTATACACCATCACAAGGCACTAAGGCCACTAATAATAGTATAGAAGTCTATTTATTAACCAGATCTAATTGGTTGTTTCATCTTGTCCAGCAAAAGGTTGCTGGTGGTGTTTTCTTCCGCATGAGGAAGATGGCAGCAACCGCAATGAGGCAAATGAACCCCGTAGCTTTGTATTTGTGGAGGATGAGCTTGAGTTTCGCTGCGAAACCTGCAAAATTAGGGTTATTAAAATATGTTGCAGTTAGGGTTTGATTTCGTGGTCATACAAACACACAGTACCTTTATTTTTAGCACTGAGAAGAATAAATTTTGCAGCAGCGATTAGATATGGCAACAGCGCTTCGTAGTCCATGAAGCTTGTTATGATTTCGTTTGCGTTTTTGATAGCTGCGGGGATTATGAGAAGTGGGTATTTAGCAGGTAAGAGGAAAGCAGATTGGTAATTACTTACGCTCGAAAGTTGTAGAGAAATCATCTAGTTTTTTGATGAAACTGGGCCGATCCAGCTTCAGCTGGGTCTTCTTGGAGTCCATGTCACCAGGAGCAGGAGGTGGGGCAGCCTGGCAAGCTTTGATATTCACTGAGGAATGTATGTGGATGTAATAGAGCAGTCAAAAGCACAGTTTTAATCTATGTATGTATGTGTATGTATGTATGTAGAGACAACACTGTAAATCTGTAATAGAGCACCAAACTTTAAGCACTGTATGTATCATGTATGTACTGTTACTGTATGTATGATATTAAATGTTTTAATACACAGTAGAAATGGAATTAAAAAATGGGAGGAATTTACCTGAGTGGTGTTGTCCACCAATCCACCATTGTTGGGAATGGAGAATGATGAACCGAACTTTAAGGCCATTTTGTCGCTCTCTTCTCGATCCGTCTCTCTCTTTTGTCTCTCTCTCTGACTCTCTCTCTCTCTCTCTTCTTTCTCAGCGCCAGCGGCTCAATCCCCTTCTATCCCCTTCTTAAATGAACTAAAAACCCTACAGGGGACTAGCAGAGATTATTATTATTATTATTATTATTATTATTATTATTATTATTATTATTATTATTATTATTATTATTATTTAAGTATTATTATTTTTATTATTATGTTAAGCATCCCACTTACTCCCATAGCACTTGTTGTAAGAGCAAAGAAAACCCGAAAACAAGCAAGTTTCGTTGTATTATAAGCAGAAAGGATATGGCTAACTTTTTTTTTTTTTTTTTTTTTTGAAGTAGATATGGCTACGTATTAAACAGCGTTTGTGTTTTTATTGGAAAATTTCAGCAAATGTAACTTTTCCAGGACGGATCCAATGTAGAAAATGAAAGAATTAACCAAGAAAATAGCTGAAGAAGCCATGCCAAGACTAACACGGCTAACAATTCCAAGCCTCATTCCTCAGTTCAACGGGAGTTCACATTTCTTTTGGTACACATCCATCACTTTCTCTTGAGCACAAAACGATGCAACAACAGTTCTTATGCTGCCAACATCATCATTTGCGTAGGAGAAGATGATATTAATGTGTTTGTTGGTGTTTTGGTTGTCACTGCTTCTGCAAACTACCCAATCAACAAAGGTCACAATGATGATTTTGTCCAAGGTCTTAAGATGTTTGATGGAGTGTCTCACAGAAGTTTAGAGGATAATGGTCTTGGCCACAAGCTGTTTGCTATCTTGTCTCTGGGAGGGTTTGGTGGTGACGGTCACCAGGTGTTTGATGGATGGCCTGTAAGAACCACCACTCCAGCCGCCTTGTTCTATGGGGTGCTGGTGAGTTCGAGGAGTCCCGTTGGGATTTTTTACTCAAATGTTGTCTTGGGAAGGGATTTCTCTGTGGTCTCTCTTCAAGATTTGGAGCAGATCGCTACTTTACAAGGAGCCACCCACATGGATTGGGTTGGTGTCGAAATGAGGCTGAATACTTTTGATGTCGGACTAATGGGAGGTACTCATGTGGCTTTGAAGGCTGTATTGTCTCGCCTGAATGATGAAATAAAAGTTGCCCTTATTATGTTGAATACTACGCCTGTGTTGCGGGTACTTGTGCGGTGTGACTTGCGACTAAGTATGTGGAATCTCGTGATTTCTATTGTTTCTGTGCTTCACACTTTGAGAGAAAGGACGAATGCCCTTTTAATTGATCTTGTGGTTATAATAGAGTACTCTAGTACTGTTAACAATGTGCACCAGCTGTTTAAGGAGGCCAGTTTGAAGGCATCGGTCGTATGGTGTTTGGCACTATGGCGTACCAAGAAATTGCAGGATTACTTGAGCAACCCGGGAGTTTTATCATGCCCAGGTCTGGAAATAGGGAGTGCTGGATGCAAACTATGGGGGATAGCTTGTTGGATTTGTTTGACGATTCCAAGGTGCAGGAATGCAAGCTGTGGTTTGGAAATTCTGCCCATAGTGTGGAGACTTTGAATGGATGGTGTGAGGAGTCCATAGTTGCTCTTGTATTTGACACAACCTGGGGTGTTGCATTTGGAAATGGGAGTGTTCTGAACTGTGAAACATTGTGTTTGTTACGTCTTACTGAATTCAAGTATGTTGTACACTCTCCATAGCGAGCGCTTTTTTGAAGCGGGGTTTTCAACTTAGTGCAATGTTGGGAGCTCGTAGAATTGCAGTTCTGTCTTATAGGTTGGATTTTTATCCTACCTCTAGGATTTTTGAACTTTATGTGATGTCAAAGAGGAATGCAAGCTCAGAGGTGAGTGACAGATTGCATCCAGCGATTGATACAGGTTTTTGGGGTGAGATTCCGGACGTTGAGCCTGGAATTGGTCAGGATTTCGTATGGCGAGTTGCTGCTTCCATTTGGTACCGTGATTTATTCAGGTTTTTAATTACCAGGGTAATTAACTTAATTGCTGTTGTTGGCCAAAGTTGGTTTTGGCGTATCAGAAGTGGAGCTTAAGATGAGTTTTATACTGGTGGAATTAAGAGCCAGGGCTGGAGGCTTAGGGCTGATGGTTTTCGAATGCAGGGGTCTGCTAAGGCCTACAAGAATTATGAAGTCTTATGCACTAAGATGATGAACAAGAAGGGTGAAGAAAATGTCAATACAGGTGCTGGTTGCAAGAAAAATGTAAGCTATGTTGCTGTTTTTCAGTTGACTTATCATGTGTATCATAGAGCTGGTTCGAAGGGAGGTCTTGTGAGTGAGGGTCCTGGTGTTCAAGTCGATGCTGGTTTTATGTTGCGCACCTTTATTTCGAGACAAGGAAATTTTGTTCACAAGGGAGTGGTAGATTGCAATTTTATTGTTTTGAATGGGCTAGACAACATGCTGTTGTTGTGTACTTCATGTGGCGAAAGAACTGGAAGCATAATGTTTACTGATTCTGTTAATGAGCACTGGCGACCTGGCAAATCGGGTAAACGGATCGGTTTCGGATCGGATCTGCTTCGGATCGGATCCACTTTCGGTTAAGCTACTATTTAGAGCATGTTCGGTTCGGATCGGATCTGATTCGGTTCGGATCCACTTTCGGTTAAGGTACTATTTAGAACCTATTCGGTTCGGATCGGATCTGATTCGGTTCGGGTAAAATTCGGATTAAAATCGGATAAATTTTATATTAAGATCGGATCAAATTGGGTTCGGTTCTCTTTCGGATTTTTACTGTTCGGATCGGATTTTGTTTGGATGTAGGAATATTCGGTTCGGATCGGATTGTCGAGATATATCTAATTTTTTGATGTACCCAAATTTTCCAAAAACCAAAAAATTATTTTGGCTTGAGATCTTAGTAATGAACAACTAAATTAACTAGTACTAGTGACTAGTGCTTTGTTACGGCTTTTTGTTTTGTTTTAAAAAAAATATTTCTCGACGATCCAACTGTCGGATGTCAAAATATATCTAATTTAGTGATATTCGCAAATTTCCAAAAAATAAATAAATTAATTTGGTTGAAAATCTTAGTAGTCAACTACTGAATTGAGTAGTACTCGACGATCCAACCGTACGGATCTCAAGATACATCTAATTTAGTGATATTCCCAAATTTTCAAAAAATAAAAAATTAATTTGTTTGGAGATCTTAGTAGTTCTTTGTCACGAATTGTTGATTCTATTTTTAAAAAATATATCTCGATGATCCAACCGTACGGATCTCAAGATACATCTAATTTAGTGATATTCCCAAATTTTCAAAAAATAAAAAATTAATTTGTTTGGAGATCTTAGTAGTTCTTTGTCACGGATTGTTGATTCTATTTTAAAAAAATATATCTCGACAATCCAACCGTACGGATCTCAAGATACATCTAATTTAGTGATATTCCCAAATTTTCAAAAAATAAAAAATAAATTTGTTTGGAGATCTTAGTAGTTCTTTGTCACGGATTGTTGATTCTATTTTTTAAAAATTATTTCTCGACGATCCAACCGTACGAATCTCAAGATACATCTAATTTAGTGATATTCCCAAATTTTCAAAAAATAAAAAATTAATTTGTTTGGAGATCTTAATAATCAACTACCGAATTGACTAGTACTCGTAACTAGTGCTTTGCCACGGATTGTTGATTCTAATTTCTAAAAATTATTTCTCGACGATCCAACCGTACGGATCTCAAGATATATCTAATCTAGTTATATTTCCAAATTTTTAAAAAATAAAAAATTAATTTGGTTGGAGATTTTACTAGTCAACTATCGAATTGACTAGTACTCGTAACAAGTGCTTTGTCACGGATTGTTGATTCTATTTTTTAAAAATTATTTCTCGATGATCCAACCGTACGGATCTCAGGATATATCTAATCTAGTGATATTCTCAAATTTTCAAAAAATAAAAAATTAATTTGGTTGGAGACCTTAGTAGTCAACTACCGAATTGACTAGTACTCGTAACTAGTTCTTTGTCATGGACTGTTGATTCTATTTTTAAAAATATATATCTCGACGATCCAACCATACGGATCTCAATATATATCTAATTTAGTGATATTCCCAAATTTTCAAAAAATAAAAAATTATTTTGTTTGGAGATCTTAATAATCAACTACCGAATTGACTAGTACTCGTATCTAGTGCTTTGTCACGGATTGTTGATTCTATTTTTTAAAAATTATTTCTCGACGATCCAACCGTACGGATCTCAAGATATATATAATTTGGTGATATTCCCAAATTTTCAAAAAAGAAAAAATTAATTTGGTTGGAGATCTTAGTAGTCAACTATTGAATTGACTAGTACTCGTAACTAGTATTTTATCACGGATTGTTGATTCTATTTTTTAAAAAATATTTCTCGACGATCCAACCGTACGGATTTCAAGATATATCTAATTTAGTGATATTCTCAAATTTGAAAAAAATAAAAAATTAATTTGGTTTAAAATCTTAGTAGTCAACCATCGAATTGACTAGTACTCGTAACTAGTGTTTTGTCACAGATTGTTAATTCTATTTTTTTTAAAATATATCTCGACGATCCAACCGTACGGATTTCAAGATATATCTAATTTAGTGATATTCTCAAATTTGTGAAAAATAAAAAATTAATTTGGTTTGAAATCTTAGTAGTCAACCATCGAATTGACTAGTACTCGTAACTAGTGTTTTGTCACGGATTGTTGATTCTATTTTTTAAAAAAAAATTCTCGACGATCCAACCGTATGGATCTCAAGATATATCAAATCTAGTGATATTCTCAAATTTTCAAAAAATAAAAAATTAATTTGGTTGGAGATCTTAGTAGTCAACTACCGAATTGACTAGTACTCGTAACTAGTGCTTTGTCACGGATTGTTGATTCTATTTTTAAAAAAATATATCTCGATGATCCAACCGTACGGATCTCAAGATATATCTAATTTAGTGATATTCCCAAATTTTCAAAAAATTAAAAATTAATTTGTTTAGAGATCTTAATAATCAACTACCGAATTGACTAGTACTCGTACATAGTGCTTTGTCACGAATTGTTGATTCTAATTTTTAAAAATTGTTTTTCGACGATCCAACCATACGGATCTCAAGATATATCTAATTTAGTGATATTCCCAAATTTATAAAAAATAAAAAAATAATTTGGTTGGAGATTTTAGTAGTCAACTATCGAAATGACTAGTACTCGTAACTAGTACTTTGTCACAGATTGTTGATTCTATATTTTAAAAATTATTTCTCGACGATCCAACCGTACGGATCTCAATATATATCTAATCAAGTGATATTCCCAAATTTTTAAAAAATAAAAAATTAATTTGGTTGGAGATCTTAGTAGTCAACTACCGAATTGACAAGTACTCGTAACTAGTGTTTTGTCACGGATTGTTGATTCTATTTTTTAAATATTATTTCGCGACGATCCAACCGTACGAATCTCAAGATATATCTAATCTAGTGACATTCCCAAATTTTCAAAAAATTAAAAATTTATTTGGTTGGAGATCTTAGTAGTCAACTACCGAATTGACTAGTACTCGTAGCTAGTGCTTTGTTACGGATTGTTGATTCTATTTTTTAAACATTATTTCTCGACGATCCAACCGTACGGATCTCAAGATATATCTAATTTAGTGATATTCCCAAATTTTCAAAAAAGAAAAAATTAATTTGGTTGGAGATCTTAGTAGTCTACTACTGAATTGACTAGTACTCATAACTAGTGTTTTATCACGGATTGTTGATTCTATTTTTAAAAAAATATATCTCGACGATCCAACCGTACGGATTTCAAGATATATCTAATTTAGTGATATTCTCAAATTTGTAAAAAGTAAAAAATTAATTTGGTTTAAAATCTTAGTAGTCAACCATCGAATTGACTAGTACTCGTAACTAGTGTTTTGTCACGGATTGTTGATTCTAATTTTTAAAAATTATTTCTCGACGATCCAACCATACGGATCTCAAGATATATTAAATCTAGTTATATTCTCAAATTTTCAAAAAATAAAAATTAATTTGGTTGGAGATCTTAGTAGTCAACTACCGAATTGACTAGTACTCGTAACTATTGCTTTGTCACGGATTTTTGATTCTATTTTTTAAACATTATTTCTCGACGATCCAACCGTACGGATCTCAAGATATATCTAATCTAGTGATATTCCCAAATTTTCAAAAAACAAAAAATTAATTTGGTTGGAGAACATAGTAGTCAACTACCGAATTGACTAGTACTCGTAACTAGTGCTTTGTCACGGATTGTTGATTCTATTTTTTAAAAATTATTTCTCGACGATCCAACCGTACGGATCTCAAGATATATCTAATATAGTGATATTCCCAAATTTTTTAAAAATAAAATATTAATTTGGTTGGAGATCTTAGTAGTCAACTACCGAATTGACTAATAATCGTAACTATTGTTTTGTCACGGATTTTTTGATTTTATTTTTTTAAAATTATTTCTCGACGATCCAACCGTACGGATGTCAAGATATATCTAATTTAGTGATATTTCCAAATTTTCAAAAAATAAAAAATATTTTTTAAAAAATACATATGTCAAAATTTATTAAATAAGACCGAATAGGTTAAAATTAGATACATCACTTATATAACGCTTTCATAAGCGCTATGGAAGTGAATGCACTCACTTAGACAGCGCTTCAATAAGCGCTATATAAGTGAATACACTTTAATTTCTGCCTAGAATATGCACAATTTATTTATTTATTTATTTATTGCTAATTATGTGTAGAATTTATTAATTTATATTTGCAAATTGAATTAAAATATTATTATATACAAAATATCGTAAGCAATATTCATTGACAATAATAAATATATAGCAAATCAGAAAATATAAAAATTGACAAAACTAAACAAATAAAGGTCAAGAAAATATTAATCTATATAAAATTATTTTATCGGATATTTTTCGATTAAGTTATTTTTAGTTTCGGATTTACATCGGTTCAAGTCATATTCGGTTCGGGTAAATTTTTATTCGGATTTGATCGGTTCTGATTATAATCGGATACATGGTCATCATTGGATACAGTATTTCGGATAATTTTTGGTTAAATTTCCGGTTCGGTTAATTTTCGGATCGGGTCAAATCGGTTTTCGGATCGTTATCGGATTTGATTAAATTGAACCGGTTTCGGTTCGGATTCGGATTGTTTCGGTTTCGGATACAATTTCGGATAATCTATTTCGGATCCAATTTCGGATTCGGTTCCACATATTTCGGTTCGGTTTTTCGGATCCAGACCCATTTTGCCAGGTCTACGTGCTGCGTTTGTTGTGGCTGGTGCCATGCAAATGTGAATTATATAGGGATGTTCTGCACATGGATGGTGCGCGAGGATGTTGAGCATGACCAGTTTGGCGGGTTGGCATGGAACTCTTGTAAGACTGAATTTGCAGTTGGTTTTGAACCGTGTGCAAGAGGCACCAAATGGTTGTTAAATGATGGGATCCTGAAGGATTTTTTATTTACTTCTCTAGGCATAGATTATGTGTTTAAGCTCGTTTAGGCAGGTCCTTTTGTTTGGAACCTGTCTATAGATTGTTGATTTCGGCGATCTGAGTCGAATTGTTTAGGTTGGTTTTTGTAATGTTTTGACGTGGTTTCGCGGGGTACGCCCCTAGATATGTATCGGTTCCTTTTGGTATAAATTTTTAATTAGCAAAAAAAAAAAAACAGCATCATTTGCAACTTGACTGGCTTGTTCATACATCCCCTGCGCCGAAGAAATATAATTACTTGACTTTCATGTCTCCTAGTTCTTTTAGAGTTATTACTTTCTTCCAAACATGCATAGGTTAACCAGAAACAACCAAAAAGAATTTAAGCCACATCAGATTACAAGTGGGAAATTGTATTTACAGACCTTGTCATCAGCACACTGTTTGTAAAACTTCGCCAAAATAAGTCCTTCCACTAGCATCAAGGGAAGGGCAGTACCGCTAGCATTACTAGTGCCAGGACCCAGTTAGCAGTAAACGCTATATCAACTGTACCTAGAGTCAAAATATATAGTGAATAGTTAAAAGATGGTAAATATGTTCCTAGAGTTTCCAGGGTCATTGAACCGACTGATCGATTTCCTGGTGCACAATCTTCTGGAATGACAATGAGCGAATCCTTAATTTGTCAGCGCAATCTTCTGGTCTGGTGCCATGTTAAGCATCCCACTTACTCCCATAACACTTGTTTATCTATGGATGGGGTGGACAGGGTTTAACGGTGGAGCTCCTTACGTGGCAAGTACAGACTCGGCACTAGCTGCCCTCAACACCCATGTCTGCACAGCAACCAGCCTTCTCACCTGGCTCATACTCGACTTCTCTGTCTTTGGAAAGCCTTCTATCATTGGTGCTTTGCAGGGCGTGATCACTGGTTTGGTTTGCATCACTCCGGCTGCTGGTAAATACTTCTAGAAAATTCCTGCTCAAAACTGTTATAACATTTTGGTGCTGAATGTTTGATTTTCTGAATGTTTGATTTTCTGATGAACAATGCAGGAGTTGTGCAATGCTGGGCTGCAATTATAATGGGATTGATTTCGGGTAGTGTTCCTTGGTACACAATGATGATACTCCACCACAAAATACCCCTACTAAATGCATTTTATCCTAAAAATAGCTGAAACTAGATATCTTAGGTAGACAAATAACGAACGTAGTGTAGAAATT
The DNA here is from genome assembly GCA_037693485.1 of Kitagawia praeruptora. Classification (NCBI taxonomy): domain Eukaryota; kingdom Viridiplantae; phylum Streptophyta; class Magnoliopsida; order Apiales; family Apiaceae; genus Kitagawia; species Kitagawia praeruptora. The sequence goes on from CM075350.1 coordinate 5,907,861, forward strand.
GCAGTATAAACACCATTTAACATGAAAGTTCTGATTTTAGATACTTGAACGCCATATGCCACAGCCAAATACTGGCAGCAGCCTGGGGACCTCTGAATCTAAGCTGACTCAGTATCTCAGAATATAGAAACAACGTAATCAGCAAACGGCTTTTTACACTTCTGATGTAGTTTTGCATACGGCACATTTAGTATTCCACAAATGTATAAAGGGACTATACCTGGAAGAACACTAGTTCCCCCAACTCGAAAAAGAACTCCAATTGCAAAAACATAATTGCACTACAGAAAACAATGCAGTGTGAAACCACGTAGGTGGGAAATTCCCCCTTCCGATAAGCATGTATGTAATTCACTACCTCTGCAGTTGAATGCTTTCGTTTTCCTAAACTAGAAAGCCTCAACAGTTTTTGATAAACGGATGATCTTATCCTCATGACATACCTTCTTGAACTAAAATAGAAATGCCTGCGAGAAAAAGATTCAATAATCTTGCAAATAATTAAGCTCCCCACTAGAATTACACCATGCAGTGTAGTTTTATAGCCATAAAGTAGTAATGGAAACTGAAGGGAAGATGCTCTTAGGAAAAGAAAAGATCCCTACAAACACCATTTCTTTCCAGTAAATTATTGCTACAGCCCAAAAAACAAATATTCAGTACTGTCTGAGCCTCTTCCTTTCAGAAGTGAATCCACGCAAATTTCTCACTCATACAACCACTTGGTCATCAGTAGCTAAGAATGGAACTTCTTTGAGAATCAGTGGCTTTACAGACCCAAGGAGAGTAAGGGGTTAACCCAAGAAACATCAATTTGCTAAAGGAGTTTGCCTCGCCTAACTGGAACAACACTGGTTCCTAACTGGAAGTCCACCTTTCCTGAGATTCCTCGGCCAGTGAAGCTCCTAATAATACCTTTAGGTGGACGGCGTCAATTTCTTCCTCTCCATTTGTAATTAGTATGCGAGCATGTGACTCATTTGATAAAAATTTACTCGAGTTTGGTGTCCTCAATCAATTAAGGCCATGCTCACTACATAGGCTCATTCATCTGATATAAGCATTTAAAATTAACAACCTTAACATAAATATTACTTTTGTTTTTTTCTGACAAAAGCACACTTCCCATAAATCTATTTTCCCTTTCAAATTTGAAAGAAGCATAAATTCACAGGTTTTGTTTTTCAAAACTAACTTTACTAGTTACACAAAAAAAAAAAGCTAGTTAGTATCCTCACCTTCAGCTCTTGCAATTTAAGCTGACCCTTCAAAGGCCAAGAAGGTGGTGGTCTACTGTTCTTTATTATTGCACCAGGCTCTGGTGGTATATTCATGAATTGTTTGATTCGTTCCACTGAAATGATAAAATTTTATAAATTACAATACCACCGGATGAAGAAAACTTGGGTGCTTGTTAATGCAAGAGCACAAGAAAGAGATAGCCCCACAATTCCTGTGTTAAAAAAAAAAAAAAGAATTAACATATTAGTGGAGTACTTAGGTGATCAAACTGCATATGTTATATTCTGATGAATGACAGCTACGGGTACCTGGAAACATCAGCCTCACTGTTTCCCTTGCTGAGGTGAATTAGACTCTTTGAAACCATCCATTTGTCCGATTTCATGTTCAAAACTTTTAGTTTTATGACCTGAAGATTTCAGTCCGGTTACTGAATTTTTATGAGCATTTAAAAGTTGTGATGTGCCTGCCATAAGTAGTTCCTTGTAGCTTCCTGATTGAGTTATTTAGAAAAAAAACCAAGAGAAAAAAAAGAATTAATAGCTTAAATTTTGTTAGTAGGGTTGAACTGAACTGAGTAATCTTGTTGAGTATGTAGAGTCTGATACCATTAATAGCTTAAATTTTATTTTAGGGTATTTGTATAGTAGCTCAGTTAAGATTTTATTTCAGGGTCATCTGTATAGTAGCTTATACAGTCAGATTCAGACCTACTTAAAGGGCATGTTTAGTTTCTGTACCATTTTTTTTCTTAATTTTGTTTCACCTTGTCATCCCAACGCAGTATTGTGCTGGATATGGCTCATTAAGAATATACTGAATTTGTTTTTGGGTTTGAGTTGGATTTGAACTTAAAGAGGTGTTTGACTTGATTCTGTTGAAGATGTAAATTATTCGAGTCTGGCTCGATTAAAGCTTGATCAAGTTTTCCGTTTTCGGAGCTTTTCTTTTGTTGGTGTATTACAACTATTCTTTAGTTTTTGAATGGTTGCAGAAGAATGATTGTTGTAAGATTGATAGGTACCTGACTGACGTTTAGTATATATTCTACTTCCTTAACTTGACAGATTTTAAAAAATATGTCAATCATCCTTCTTGATACTTTATCATGTCAGCCACGTACAACTCAGCATGCTACTCAGCAGTCTAGTCAGACTATGCCACATTAGCCACCTTAGCTGTCATTCTGTTATAACAAACTTTAGCATAGCTGTGTAGACTTCTTGTATATAAATAGCTTAGCTCTAGTTGTTAGTTACTAACTTCCATCTTGTACATTTCACCACATTGTAATCCTTCTTCTCTGTTAATAGATTTTACATTTTATCAGAAATTATCATGGTATCAGAGAGGGTAGAGCTCATTTCCATGGAAGATCCAACCTAAAGTTCACTAATTCTTTCAGTTTTCATGGCGATTAAGTTCATCTGAGTTTCGTTATCTGAATTTTTCACCGATTGATTTCGTCGTTATCTGAGTTTTTCACCGTTGATTTCGTTGTCTCGCCGAGAATTTCATCGTCTTCGTCGTGAATCTTTATCATTTTAGGTGTTTTCGTTCTTTGATTCTGTATCTCGATCATTCTTTTATTCTCAAAATAGACATTTCTGTATATACATCTTGTTTTGATTACATATATCTTGATATCTCCGTTTGTTCTTGATTTCTTCTAAACACTAAAAATCTGTTCTAAACACTAAAAGTTTTGGTGATCTTCATTTACAAGAAATCTGTTTATCTGTTTCTTGTTTCTAAAACTCTGAATCTATGGCGACAGTTAGTCAAAATACAGCTAATGTCTATTACATTCATCCATCTGATGCATCTAGTACTCAATTAGTATCTGTCAAGTTTAATGGAGTAGGTTTTCATAACTGGAAACGGTCAATGATGTTAACACTCTCTGCTAAGAACAAATTAGGTTTTGTTGATGGAACAGTTAAAGCTCCTGAGAAAACTGTTGCTGATTATAAAAATTGGGAGAGATGTAACGATCTAGTGATCTCTTGGTTGATTTTTAATCTTGATGAAAGTATTGCTAAGAGTGTATTGTTTCTGGATACGGCACGAGAAATCTGGATTGAATTAGAAGAGAGATATGGATATGCTTCTGTTGCACAAGTCTATTCTTTAGAACAACAATTGACAGAAATTTCACAAGGTCATGATTCTGTTTCGGAGTTTTTTACTAAAATCAAGACTTATTACTGGACAAAGGAGTTTTGATAAGAATTCTGGTAATATCAACAGTTTCAGAGCTGGTAACAACACTAAGTCTGCTGGTTTTAATGGAAACAATTCTGGTGGTTATAATAAGAAGTTTACTAGGCCAGCATATTATTGTACTCATTGTAACATTCCTGGACATATCATTGAAAGGTGTTTCAAGCTTAATGGATATCCACCTGGTTTTCAAGCAAAACAGGATAGAAAAGTTGCTGCAGTCTCTCAATACTTTAATGAGAACAATTCTGGAAATTCTGCTGATAATCAAGTTTCTGAGAATCAACAAACTGTCTCAATTGATCAGTATAACCAGCTCATGAGTATGTTACAGCTTAATCAGAGTTCAAGTTCTAATTCTGATAACACTAAGCATGCTCTCTTGGCAGGTATATTTTGTATGCTCTCTACAAGCACTAATAATTGGCTGATTGATAGTGGTGCAACACATCACATTTGTCCATATATTGAGAAATTTGATTCTTATGAAATATCTAAAGATACAGATAATTTCATTACAATACCTGATGGTAGACAGGTAAAGGTTTGTCACATAGGAACTGTCAGACTAAACAATGAGATTGTTTTAAAAGGGGTACTACACGTACCAGAATTTCAGTTCCAATTGATATCTGTTAACAGATTGTGCTCAGATCTTAGTTGCAAAGTCAGTTTTACTGATTCAAATTGTTATGTTCAGGACCTTTTTTCAGAACAGGTCTCAGATGCTTCTTGGTAGACTTTGCAATGGTCTTTATAGTGTTGAAGATACTGGTGCTACTGTTTTGAAGACTAATCATGTTCAAGCTAAGGCAGCTACTCTACATACTTTGAAAGACACTCAAATGTGGCATCTTCGACTTGGTCATCTTCCATTTCCACAAATGAAATTACTTCTACCACAGTTACCAGTTCAAGATTGTCATAAAGCTGTCATTTGTCAAGCATGTCATACTGCTAAGAAAACCAGAAATTCTTTTGTTTCCAGTTCAATTAAGACTGTAAGTGCATTTCAATTTCTACATGTTGACCTATGGGGTCCTTATAAGATCAAATCTACTACTGGTTGTTCTTAATTCATTACTATTGTGGATGATTTTACAAGATTTACATGGATTCATCTGTTGAAATTTAAGTCTGAAGTACCTTCTATATTAGAGAATTTTTATCATTATGTGGAAACACAGTTTGAAACTAAAATTCTCTGTATTAGAAGTGATAATGCTCTAGAGTTATCAGAAGGTTCTGCTAAGCAATTCTATCTTTCCAAAGGGATTATACATCAGACCAGCTGTGCTTATACTCCACAACAGAATGGAGTTGTGGAGAGAAAGCACAGACATCTCTTAGAAACTGCCAGAGCTCTGTCTTTCCATTCTAAAATGCCTGAGAAATTTTGGGGTGATTCAATCTTATGTGCTGCTTTTCTGATTAATAGAATGCCACTACAATCTATTGATTACCAAACACCTTACTATAGGTTGTACAATACACCTCCTGATCTTACTGCTCTTAAAATCTTTGGTTGCCTTTGTTATGTCTCAACCTGTAAAGTTAACAGGTCTAAGTTTGATCCTAGAGCTAATGCTCATGTGTTTTTAGGATATTCTAATACTCAGAAAGGTTTTAGAGTGTATGATCTTAAAACAAATTCTCTTATTGTTTCCAGAGATGTCATTTTCTTTGAAAACTTATTTCCATTCCATCTAATTCATTCAGAATCTTCTTCTACTAATAAGTTTCTTGATGAAATATTTCTTCCAGTTATAACACATTCTAATTCAAACATTGATGATTTTTCCATCAATAATCCACCAGTTGTAACTGACAACAGTCAGCTATTTTCTTCAGAAAATCATTTTAATAATTCACCTTCATCTTCATCTGTAACTGAAACAAATTCTTCTAATTCTTTGAGTGACAATGATTCATCTACATCTGTTGTTTCTCAACCAGTCAGACAATCTATCAGACAAAAACAACCACCTTCTTATTTGGCTGACTATCAATGTCATTTGTCTAATAACAAAGATCTTACAAATTTCAATTCTAACCGGTGCAATATTGTGCCTTTTTCATCTTTTAAATCTTGCTATAGTTTATTGGCTTCTCAATCAGTTATCACTGAACCTTCTTGTTATCAAGAAGTAGCTAAACAACCTATATGGCAAGAAGCTATGGATAAAGAACTCATGGCTCTAGAGGCTAATAAGACATGGGATCTAGTTGACTTACCTCCTGCCAAAAAGGCAATAGGTTGTAGGTGGGTGTTTAAGGTTAAATTACATGCTGATGGAACCCTAGAGAGGTGTAAAGCTCGGTTAGTGGCCAAAGGTTTCAATCAGAAATTTGGTGTGGATTACTTGGAAACTTTTTCACCAGTTGTCAAAATGACAACTGTTAGATGTATGATTGCCTTAGCTGCTAGTAAGAAGTGGTTGATTCATCAGTCGGATGTGAATAATGCCTTCCTACATGGTGATCTAAATGAAGAAGTGTATATGCTACCACCTGAAGGTTATCCCAATCCTTTTAACAAGGTCTGTAGATTGAGAAAGTCTTTATATGGTCTAAAACAGGCTTCAAGGCAATGGTCTGCAAAACTGGGTACAGAATTGGTTCAACAAGGTTTTACTCAATCTAAACATGACTATAGTCTGTTCATCCATAAGCATGAGTCTGATATTACAATTATGGGAGTATATGTTGATGATATTATCATCACTGGCAGTAATCCAGCTTATATTCAACAGATAAAGGATCATTTAAATCAGGTGTTCAGTATTAAAGACCTTGGCAAGTTGCACTATTTTTTGGGAATTGAGATATCTTATTCTTCTGAAGGAATTATTCTCAGTCAAGAAAAATTCACTAAGGATCTTCTCAAATGCTGTCCTGATCAGATAAAAACCACAGCTGTAACTCCTTTACCAATACATCTTAAGCTTTCTAAGGATGAAGGTTCTGTTTTTCATAATCCAGAATTATACAGATCATTAGTTGGGAAATTGAATTTTTTAACTAGTACAAGACCAGATTTGAGTTACACAGTTCAACTCCTTAGTCAATTCATGCATTCTCCAACTACTGTGCATTATGAAGCCTTATTACATACTCTTAGCTTTGTAAAGAATACAGCTGGTCAAGGAATTTTGTTACAAGAAACTAATAATCTTACACTACAAGCCTAGTCAGACTCTGACTGGGCTTCTTGTCCAGACACTCGACGATCAGTCACTGGTTATGTCTTATTGTTTGGGAATTCTCCAATAGCTTGGAAATCAAAGAAACAAGCTACTGTTTCTCGATCAAGTTCTGAAGTAGAATATCGTGTTATGGCCTCAGCTGCTTCAGAAATTACTTGGACAGTCAGTTTATTACAGGAACTTGGTGTTACAGATTTGTCACCTGTCACTCTTCATTGTGATAATCAGTCTACAATTCACATAGCTCAAAACCATGTTTTTCATGAACGCACAAAACACATTGAAGTCGACTGTCATTTCACTCGTGATAAAGTTCTTGAAGGATTAATTCAGTTGACATACTTACCTACAAAGCATCAATTAGCTGATATGCTTACAAAGATTGTGCCTTCCTCACAACTTCAGATTCTTTCTTCCAAGTTAGGTCTGGTTCCTTCACTCACCACTCCTAACTTGAGGGGGGATCTTGATACTTTATCATGTCAGCCACGTACAGCTCAGCATGCTACTCAGCAGTCTAGTCAGACTATGCCACATCAGCCACCTTAGCTGTCATTCTGTTATAACAAACTTTAGCATAGCTGTGTAGACTTCTTGTATATAAATAGCTTAGCTCTAGTTGTTAGTTACTAACTTCCATCTTGTACATTTCACCACATTGTAATCCTTCTTCTCTGTTAATAGATTTTACATTTTATCAGAAATTATCAATCCTGGCCAACAAGAATGTAGTGGTTTATTTAGGCATACGGATACTAGTTTTCGAACATTCATAGGGACACCATGAATTTTTGCATTAGCGTCAGTAGGCTTGATATACTTCTAACGTTTGACAAATAATGGTGCGTTAATATTCAAAATGTAATTTTTTAACGAAAAAATTCTTTTCAACTGGTGAATTATTACGCATAACATGCATTGCAAATAATTTTATGATTGAATTTAAATTGTGAGCGATGCGAGTTTTATATACATACCAATCTCTTTTACGTATCGGTCTATGGAGAAATGACATAAAAAAGATGTTGGACTACAAATTGAATCTATCTATCTATCTATTACTATATATTAAAGGAGAACACAATGGCAAAGTTTGCCATTTTAATGATTGTGAAGTTACAATTTTACCCTTTTTTGTTAAAAAATTTCAAAAATGCCACTATTTTATTATTTATACAAAATATATATATATATATATATTTGTGTTACCCAGGAATCGAACCTCAAGCCTCTTTTCAAAGAAATTCATGTCATAACCAGTGCGCTACTCAATCACTTGTGTTTATATCAAAAGTCTTAATAGATAAACCACACATTCTCCTCTTATTTTATTTACTATCCATTTTTGTTTTAATTTTTGAGTTAAATAAAAATATTAGATTGTATTATTTATATAACTCTTTTTTTAAAAAATTTCTGCAGTTAGACAACACAAGGTGAAAAGTGTCAATAAAATAACTGTGAAATTTTTATTTTATCCCAGTAAATTAAAAATTTGCAAAAATGCTATCCTTTTATTATCTATTACTCTATTACCATATATTAAACTTCAACACAAGGGCAAATATTGCCAATTTAATGGGTGTAAAGTTACGGTTTTACCCCTATTTTTAAAAATATTACAAAAATACCATCCTTTAATAATTATGTAAAAAATAATAAAATTATGCTTGTGTTGGGATTCGAATCACTAACCTTTTATTCTCAAACTCATTTCTTAACCAATTTTGCCTTCTCTTTTTGTCTCATCCTTCTTTTAGTAAATGAAATGTTGGTTCATATTATTTTTAAAATATTGGATAGATAAAATTATAAAATATGTTTTAATCGACTGAGCATACTCTACAATTCTCTTTTACCATTTTAAATAATTGATATAGAAAAAAAAGATTATAAATAATGTAACTGAGTCCAAAAAGAAAAAAGATTTATTTACATACGTCTCCATGTAAATGTTAAATTATTTAAATAAAAAATAAGATTTGGTTTTAAGAAATATGTAAATTTTAGTTATCAAACCATGCATAATTAATAATTGCATCACACAACTTTTACGTATATAAAATTTTAAATGTGTGAGTCATAGAGGGTTTTGATCGACCAACTATTACAGATTATGCATAATACACTTGCAGCTAAAACAAGTTAATCATTACAATAATCCCCTTACCAAAATGTTGTCAACGGCTGAAAAAATTTCTACTTGGCGAGTCACAAGAATGACTATTTTCTTACCTTAGAGCAGCCACAACACAGGCCTACAACAGCACTACAAATGTTAGTTACAATATAGTGACACCTTGCACTTCTTATAACATTGATATGAAATTAATTTTATTCAAAAATTAACCTTACATTAAAAAGAGTTGCTGCTGTATGTGCATAAACTGCACGTACTGAAAGGATCATCAAGAAGATAAAGGTCAGCATCACTGCATACTGCTCGACAAAGTTGAATCTTCTGTTTCTGTCATACACTCATGTTAACCCCTCTCTGACCTATTTCTGTGAGATCACCATGGTCAAAGTTATCAAAATCCTTATCCAGAACACATACTCTAATAGACTCCTCGTATTTGGTTTTATCCAATATTGCATGGTTGGCCACTTGGAATGTTATCGCGAATTGTTCCGCTTTGGATACAAGCACCTTGAGAAACATAAGCAACCGAACCCATAGTATCCACCTGAATTTGTAGCAACGATTAGATAGTTAATTAGATTTAGATCAGCAGAAAACTAGCACTAGTATGTATAATGACTTGATTACTTATATTTCCTGACTCCTTTCTTATTTCTCCGGGTAGGGCATGTAGAAGTGATGATTTTCCAGCTCCAGCAGGACCACAAACTGCAATTTTCTCCCCTCTGTCTTACTTCAAGATTTATATTTTTAAGGGAGGGTCGGGGCAAATTTTTAAAAATAGTCAACTTTGACATCGGTTAGTTTGTATAGGTGATGTCCAATAGTAGAAATACATCGCTTGTAGGTAAATCGATGTCTTTATTAGTTTCAACATCACGGGTATAACTAACTGATGTCTAAACCTGATGTCTATGTGACAATTTCTAGTAGTGCTGCATCAGGATCCCAACTAAAATCGCCATTCAGTATTCTTGTACAGATTTCTGAGTCCCCTCGATTCCTTTCACTTTCATTTTTTACTATTTCATCCTCAAGCAGAAAAGAATTGATCCTATCAAACGAGACCTTGACCTGGATTGACATAGAATGATTGGTATCATTCTCACAAATTCTGACGTAGTTCGCACTTCTGCTAAAATCATGAAAATCATTCATGCATTAAAGGGGGCACTCTTGAAAAGTGCTCATGACTCATCCAGTAAAAATGACTGAAGATACAATGGTAGGAGACATCCAATACAGAAGAGTGTATTGAATATATTGTAAATAACAAAATTTAAATTAGCAATTAGTGAGTTAAGCGGGAAAGTTAGTTAGAGATAGGGGCTTAGCTGTCATTTCTATGACATTAATCATATTTGTGGTAATGTTGTAGATGCTCCTCATTCTGAGGAATGTCCTGTTTTGAAGAAAAACACACACACATCTCTCAACACACAAAATTTAAATGCACATATTCCACTATGTTTCACACAACACATGGTTAATCAAGAGCCCAACCTTGATTATCCATTACGTACAGGGTATACTGTTTTCATAATTGAGAATGAGACTGAATTAGACCTAAATTTAGTTAACCCACATTCTACAACATACATTCCACCTAGGGACTCTAGACTGCCGAAAGCCCTTAAAATAGCCAAACAAGAATCAAAGAAAAGATCCCTAGAGAGTGTAACTGGTGAAAATGTTGAGAGTCAAGAGGGAGTTACTGCATCTAGTGCAGCAAATAAGGATGGTAGTGAAAAAGAATCCACAGTAGCCCCTTTTGAGCCTAAGAAGAAGAGAGCTAGAAGGGCCAAGGTTATTGTCAGCCACCCTACAGTTTCCCAAAAGACTGTAGAGGATAATAGGGAAATAAACTCACCTCTAGGTGTCTCTTCTCAACAAGAGGCATCTATTGAAATTGGCATGTCTCCCAAGGCATCTTGTGAAGAGTCTGCACAACCTCAAGAACTCACTCTTGAGGAGCCTATACTTGAAGATATACACATAGAAATAGAGCACAGTGAAGAATTCATTCCTACCTTTGACGTTCCACAATTTTCTTCTGTGGAACAGCCAAATGATCCATCTAAAATTCATAATTCTACCTTCATTCCCACATCCGTTGTTTCTTCTGAAAAACCTAGAGAGGGGGACAGTACCAACCCCTCAGGTTTTGATCATCCATCTCAAACCATGGATGAGCCCCCATCAAGTGGTCCACAAGAACCCATTTCTCAAAGTGAAATGGATACCACTCCTTCAAACACTGGATTAGATCAAGGTGGATTTTTGTCAGATATTGAAACAGCTAGCATCTTGATCGATTCCCTCAAAGCATCTTACCCTAGGGAAGTTGCTGTCACAGCCAAAGTTGCTGTCAAGGACAATCCAGAAAGTTCTGTCAAACAATCAAGTGACAGTAACATTCTGGTAAAAGATGCTGTCAAAGGCCTTCCCAAAGTTGCTGTCAATAGACCTTCTGACAGTAACTTATTGGACAAAGATGTTGTCAACCCTGCTCAATCTCAATTTCAGGAAGGATTAATTGAGGACATCTCTGATGATGACATGCCACTCTCCAAGGCTTTTAAGGTAAAATCTAAATCATCTTTCTCTTCATTGCATGCTAGTACTGCTCATATTCATGCATCTAGGATGAGTGAGGGAGAGCAAAAGAAAAGAAAGATAAAAGAAAAGAGAAGTGAGTCTAAAAATGAGAGGCAGCCAAATGTGCTGGCAAAAGATGAGGGACTTGAGCATGTCCAGAGTGAAAATGAGGGAGCCATTTATCAAAAGGCATTAGGCCTTGAGGGACTTACTGTGAGAGATGATGAGATCATCTATAAAAACAATGAGAGTGTAAGAACCCCAACAGCCTTCTTGCCCCAGACTTATCCTCAACCTCCAAAGAGGCTTAGGTCTGGTGGTCCTTCTGCAAATGACAGGCTCCAAGCTATTGAAGACAGGTGTGCAAAGATGGAAAGCAAGTTAGACAACCTATCTTCTACTGTGAAAACTGGATTTGCTGAGATTCAAGCAACTCTGCTGTCTCTTTCTTCTATCATCAATGCTGTCAACTTATCTAAGGGGGAAAAAGTGATAGATCAGAAAGAAGCTGAGCAACCAGTGGAGAAACCAGTAATGCAAATGAAGTCACAAGGGGGGGAAGCTGAGAGACAGGGGGAGCAAAGGAGTAAGGGGGAGGAAAAAGAAACTGTTATAGCCTCTGGAACTGGTGAACTGTTTGAAACTGAAGTAGATGGGGAGACAATGCTAGTATCCGAGGAAGTATTGAAACTAATACAAAGAAATAAAGCATCTTCCATCAAAATTAGTGAACCAGTTCCTGAAAAGAAAGAATCCACTTTGGAGAGGCTTTGGAGAGAAAAGGAGGAGTCAAACAGGATGGGCAAAGGAAATGACAAGTTGCCTGAATATGTGAATCCTTGTGAGATTGTTACTTGGACAGATGGAAGCACAGACTCTCAAGAAGAAGTTGATTCTATGATGATAAGTCATATGGAGAGCACCCTAAATAATAAGGATGAGGAATTCAATACTCTGGTGAATAAAGCAATCACAGAATCTGGAGGAAAACCTGCTAAATTGGCAGAAGTTTTGAAAGAAAAGATTATCAACCTATCTGTGAAAATTAGCTCAGAGAAAAGGTGGGCATTTGAAGTGTTTCTAAAGAGCAGACATTCAATATTCATAACAATGCAACTGCTAGAAACCTTCTCTTCCAGAGTACAGTACATCCTTGGGCTACTTGTCAAGACAAAGTCTACCATCTTTAATTAAAGTCTCTATCTGCAACTGAATTCAATGGTGAATAGCAAACTTCCAGAAATAAGTCTCCAGCCATATGGTGTTAGCTTCAGACAGGTAACAGCCAAAGGAACTAAGGGACTTGGTTTTTTAACTCTTGAAGGCAAAACGTCTCTACAGAGCAAAATCATCATGGATGTACTGAAGTTATTGCTGAAAGCTCCCATAACCAAGGAAAGGATTCAAGTAGTTAAAGATATCCACAAGCTATTGGCAAAGAGAGATGAGGAATACAGTGCTAAAATTAAGAAGCTCATTGCCAAGGCAAATGAAAGCAGAAATGCCAAAGGTAAAAGCTGCTCATTTGATGACACCTTGGATAAAGATGGTGATGACAATGAAGGTGGAGGTAAAGCTGAAGGAGCTAAAAAGTCAGAAAAGGGAGATTCTTCAAAAGAGTAATCCCAAGCTAAAGAAGCTGAGCCAAAGGAAACTTCAGAAACTCCTGGAACAAGTAAGAAAAATGAAGAAAAGGAGGAAGAAAAGGAATTACTTGAAGCATTGAAGACTAATCAAGTAGAAATGGAAATTGACAGTATCTATTCTGAAAAAGATACTATCAACAAAGATATTGTCAAGAAAAATGAAGTTACTGTCAAAGATGCTGTCAGGGAAGATGAAGACACTGTCATGAAAGATGCTGTCAAAGAAGACACTATCAGAAGCCCTATCAAAGATGCTGTCAATGATTCTACTGTCAAAACATCCAAGACAGTAAGAATCAAAAGAAAGGCAAACAGAAAGATAAAGGGAAAAGTTGTGTACAAAGGAAAAAAAAAAGCTACAGGGTTAGGACTTAAGAAACCCATCATGAGAAGAAGAATGAATAGCTTTGAAAAGTTGCAGGAGAATGCCAGAAATTCAATCACATCTGTGTCTGTAGACTTAGATGATTTAAAGGAAAATGCAACAGGATATGTTCTGTGGGAGAACAAGGAAAGAACAATTATGGTAGAACCTGACTTCACTCAGGTAACAAAATCAAGGGTGGTTTCAAGCAATCTTAATTCAACCTTTGAAACTGTAAAACGAAGAATTGATTATTTCAATTTGGAAAGGATGGTTGAACTCTTGCAAACCTATGATGATATTTCAAAGAAGGTCATGGACCATGTTCTCAAATACTATGAAGCCAGACATGCTGAATTTATTGGTAAATATGGTGATTGGACACTTCACAATGATGAAGATATCTATCAAGCCCTAGGTCTAGAATATGAAGAAGACAATCCCATTCCTGAGTACAACTGGGCAGAAATGGAGAAACCTTACACAAAGCCAGAAATGGATAGATATGAGGCAGAACAGAAATTTAAAGAAGAATTAGCCTCAAGGCACAAATCTCGTCAACAGATAGAAGATGAGATTGAAGCTCAAATGAAGGAAAGCTGCAGTAAACTCAACAAACTCAACAGCAATGGATCAAACTATCAGCCATGTGTACTGGACAATCCTTTGAGAATCAAGTATGGCAAAGAAGAAATCTATGCAGACAGCTTTTCTAAGTTGAGAACTAGTGTGCTAAAAGAACTGTACTGGCAAGTGGTAGGATCATCAAACAAGCTTGAAACACTGTGTTCTTGGGAGCTAGACATGATTTTTGATCAAAGGAAAGGAGAGGATCCCAACTTGGACAGACTAAGAAGGGAAAACTTAAATCAGCTTCCTGGCAAAAGATTCAAGATGGAGGGAAATGTGTTGAAATTCAGATCAATTGTCAAGCAAAAAGTTTATTGGATGGAACTTAAAGATGTGTTAAACACTACTTCCTCGATGCTCAGGAAATACATCGTGGAAAATGAAGATGATGCAGAGACCCCTGAAGAAAAGGAGCTAATTGAGAAACTCAGAATGGCTCTGAAGGAAAAAGAGCTAAATGAAAGTTCAAATCAAGCTAAGTAAACATTTTTTCTTTCTAGATTAATTATGAACTTTTATGATCATTGTTTGAAAACAATCTAGATTAATCACATTTTTCAGAAATGAAGGGTTTATTCATTCTGATCTATGTTAGTTAAGTTGTCAGCATGATATATCTGTAAATTTGTCCTTATTGTCCATAAAAACAAATTGGGGGAGATTGTTGGGATTTATGGGTGATAGATCAGACAACTTAACTAGATTCATTGGTATACTTAGTTTTACTAAGTAGAACATACTGTCATAGCCAGAAGTGTATTCTTGTAATTAAATAAATACTGTCATGTAATAATTGTAATTCTTGGAAGAAGTTCGATTATGTTCAAGCTTCAAGAAATACATAAGTTCGACAACAAGAATAAAAGTTACTGTCAAGCATTTGACAGTAAGGTTACAAGGAAACAACATGTTGCCTAGGTCGACAGCAAGTTTCAACTTGACAGCAACATTGGCGGAGATTCTGATGACAGCAACTTGCATATATAGTTTGCGAACAGCAAATTTGGAATTCTTGACAGCAACCTTTGCGAGGAATTCATACTGTCAACCAAAGCACAATTCTTTGACAGCAACCTCTGCGGGGAACTTATACTGTCAATCAAAGAATAATCCTTTGACAGCAAACTTTGTGACAAACATACTGTCATATAGAATCAACTTGATTTAGGAATTTTCTAAGTCAAATTAAACGACAAAGTACATGTTCAAATGAAGCAGGCGTGCTGCAATGTTCAAACTTTACAACAAGCTTGGAAAGTCTATAACAGAAGCTCGAGGGATCACATGGAGTAACCTGTAAAGTTTAGAGCAGATAAATTTGAATATTGCTAGATCCGGGTGGCTCAAATGTGGAAAGCATCTAAAGTTACTTTGTGTGTATCACATGGGAATAAATCATGTAATGAGCTGCAAAAAGAATATGACAGCAACTCAACAACCCATATTGATAGTGATAGTATAGTAGAAAAAGATCCAACTATCACTCTATAAATAGAACACTCTATTACACAATAGAAATATATCTCTACAACTGTAATCTCTTGAGAATTCGAAGCTTGAGAATTATTTTGTTCTCAAGGTTGTAGCAAATCCTCGCAAAATAAATAAAACACTTATTTTGTGAAACATCGTGTTAGATATTACTTGTGATTGCATTTCTTCTACTAGTAAATTACAAACTCTATTTAAGTTGTTGAAATAGTTGTTGAAATTTATTAGTATTGCATTCAACCCCCCTTCTGCAATACTTTCCGGGACCAACAGATGGTACGTTTTAACTGAAAAAAGTAATCGGTATTTATTAGTATTATAATATTATTAGTTATTTTATTAAATAGAACCGCCCGTGATATAATTGGAAAAATAAATATTTTAGTTACAGAATAGAGAAAAGGTAACATGTTTTGGCTGAAAAAGTTAATTGATTAGTTAATAGTAATTATAATATAATTATGTTATTTTATTAAACAAAATTACTCGTAGTATTTATAAGAAAGGAGAAATTTTAGTTAGATACAATATAAAAAATATTGTGTTTTATCTGAAAAGGAAAATTAATCAGTTAGTGAAAAATAGAAAAGGTAATATGTTTAATCTAAATAAGGAAATTAATTAGTTAATAGGATGGATTTTATATGTAATTAAGTAAGGGTAAATAAGTAAAATCAACAGGTACCGACCAACCAAACTTTTAATGTTTCGGCTTTTATATAATAGTATAGATATGTTATTATTTATTTTAGGTGTTTTAATATATATTTTTCTTTATAATGAAGGGTAAATAAGTAAATTCACGAACCACCAAAAAACAGGTATCAAAATATTACAATTATGTTTTTATATAATCATATATTTTTTAAATTTTAATTTAATATAATTTAATATACCCATGTTTACGGATTATAAAAGTGTTATATTAATGAATGAAAGATTAGTTTTAAATCAAAAAGGTAAAGTGTTTTAATTCTAAAGAAAATATTAATGATTGAAAGATATGATAAAAGGTAATATATTCAACTAAAAGTAATTGTGAAAGGCAATCAACTAATTACCATTAATTATATTATGTTATTATTTATTAGGTGTTTTAATATATATTTTTCTTTATAATGAAGGATAAATAAATAAGTAAATTCATGAAATACCAAAAAACAGTTACCAAAATATTACAATTATGTTTTTATATAATCATTATTTTTTATTTTTTAATTTTAATTTAATATAATTTAATATACCCGTGTTTACGGATTATACTAATGTTACCATATTATAAACAACGTATACGGTTTTTTAGTATACTTTATTAATAATTGAAAAATATGGTATGATATTTTAGGGTATATATATGATAAAATGTAACATATTCAACTAAAAGTAAATGTTAAAATGACAATTGACTAATTATCATTAATTATATTATGTTAATATCTATTTTAGGTATTTTAATATATATTTTTCTTTATAATGAAGGGTAAATAAGTAAATTCACGAAATACCAAAAAATTGGTACCAAAAAATAGATACGAAAACTTTTATTTTTTCGAATTTTATATAATAGTATACATAATATAGATATAAATATATTGCCATTAAATCTAGAATTTTAAAAAAATGGAAATAAAATTTCCCTTTATAAAATATGAAACGAGTACATGACAATATGCGAAAAATTTATCACACACAATGACATAAATTTAGGTAAAAGGGGTTGAAAATACATAATTTGAGGCTTTGAGAGTCATTTTGATTTTTTCTTTCACTAAAAATTTATAACAATTACTATGGTTTTTTTTTTTTTTTTTTTTTTTTGGTTTTTGGCCGCACAAAAACATATAACATATGACAAAAATATCACAAAATAGTGATGTTGATCATAAATATCAACCTATTATACATACGTATTTGATATTGGGGTAACAAGCATAATTTTTTTCCCATTTGGAGAATGGATAATAAAGTTACCCATTCTTCAAATGGGTAATTACCTCCCCTAAGAACATCTCCAAGGGTGTTATGTATATTGGTTAGCTATAATATAATATATTGATAATTATCTAAAATTATAGCTAAGAGGTTCTAGGTTTACTCCAATGGTATTATGTATAATTATATTATCTAAAATTATACCTAATAGATTTAGAGGTTTTACAAATGTAGGTAGCCCAATTTTAGTTTTCTATATTTTTTTGCTAAGGGATAATGGTTGGAGACTTGGAGTATTGAATTTTTACCTAATATCTAAAATGTGCTACATAGATGCCATGTAAGTGACACATAGATGAATTTAACTAACAGATTTTACCATTGGAGATGCTCTAACCAGGATTTATTACGCATATGAAAAATGTCTAATATGTATAAAATTTATTACCTCTCCCTCAAATAAATAATAGATCAGTATTTATAGTTATCATCAACATTTTGTGATATTTTTATCAGTTATGTTCAATTTTGTAATTAATATGTCATTTTTTTTCTTTACCATGGGATTCTTTAGGTTATGATGCTGAGGTGGAATTTTTTGTTTTTAAAATAAGGTGGATAAATTAAACAAGACATGAATGTCTACAAGATAATAATAAATATAAAAATTGTGGGTGAATTTAATTATTTTGACAAAAAATTCCACTCAAAAACCTCAAATTTCTCGTCCTCCACTATCACCTCGCACGCACACAAAAGAAATACTAAAACCCAAAAAAAGAGAAAAAAAAGATGAGGAGAGAGAGAGAGAATAAGAAGGAGAAATCTCAAATTATAACCATGATGATGATGGGTGAAGTGCCAAAATAGCACTATTTCTGATTAAAATGTCCAAAATAGCACTTTCTGGGAAGTATACCCCGCACTGGCACATACATAACGCAAGTATTGTCTGCGTTAGGGGAGTAACGCATGTCATACATGCGTTACTCGTGTATTTTTCCTTCCCCAACTGATTTTTCAGACCAGAATACCAGCGTTTGGGCTGTAACGCAAGTGCGTGATGCGTTATGGGGGTAACGCATCACGCACTTGCGTTACACCCCAAACGCAAGTGTACCATGCGTTTTGCTTGTTTTTTCAGCTGGTGGGGTTGGAAAATACACGAGTAACGCATGTTGAACATGCGTTACCCCCTAACGCATTTAACAGATGCGTGAAGAAAGTGCCAGGCGCGGGCATGATTTTCCAGGAGTGCTATTTTGGACATCCAACCCCCATTTTTGTGCCATTTTGGGCATTTTCTCGATGATGATTTGATGAAGATGATGTTTGTTCTACAAATTCAATAGCTCTGCTTTGCTGTTACACTTGTAACACATACACTCTCTCCCTCCTTCAATCTTTAATCTCTCTCTATCTCATGCATTTTGCTGCTGCGATCTTATAATCTCTCTCTCTCTCTCTCTCTCTCTCTTTCTCTCTCTCTCTCCCTCTCTCCCCCTCTCTCTTCTCTCTCCCTCTCTCTCTCCCTCTCTCTCTCTCTGTCTCTCTCCCTCTCTCTCCTCATCCTAATTATTGAACTCATTTAATACTCTCTCTCTCTCTCCCTATACAAGTAAGTGAAAATGAACGGTGGTGATGGAGACGTCACGGCAGGTCCGTTGGACTGGGAATTCTCACAGGTGTTTGGTGAAAGAGCTGCCGGCGAAGAAATTCAGGAAGGTAATTTCTACTAATTACATTTCGATCTCTATTTATTTTGTTTTGTTAGTTAATTAGGGTTTTGAATCACTTTAATTGATCTAATTTGTTTAATTTAGTATTGTTATGTTGCTTGTAAGTGATTTTAACTGTTTGTATATGATTGTTCGTTGGTCGATTCACTGTATCGTTACATTTGATTTTATGAAATTAGGTTGCTGAGTATCGTGTTGCTTTTTACAGTCTATTTATTAGGATGGTTTATGAAACAATTTAATGATTTGCTAGTATAAAATGTGGTTATAAGTAACTGTGAAGTGTTTCGTGTGTGTTGAGTGATTTGAGTCAGCTTATAAATCAAATTGTTTCGGAAAGAATTGTATGTTGACCTTGTGTTGAGACGATTTTTCAAAGGTTGCTGGCAAATTAGTTTCTTTTTAGGTCCAGTTTCCTTCAAGTCGTGACATTCGTGAGTACATGCCTTGCAGAAAAAAGAAAGGTGAAATGAAAATGATATGTGAGTTATTAGCGATTCTGACTTTTTCGCTACAATGTATTGTTTTCAACGTTAGAGATAGATGGCATGGCGTTATTTATGATGACAAGCCAATTATGACAAGGGATCTTAACAAGTTTCCTTTCCTTTTTTTCCAAAGTCAAACAACAAAAAATTAATTTGTCAAAACCCGGGAATAAAAATCTTACTTTCTAAGCTACGCCGCACCTACTTTGTTGACTATTAAGGTTGACATGTTAAAACCTTAATGTGCTCATAAATAAAGGGTCTCAACCACGTTTACATGTTGAAACCGTAATATGCTCATAAATAAAGGGTCTCAACCACATTTACATGTAAAACCGTAATGTGCTCATTACATACGTCAGCAAGAAGGAATGATTTTTTTTAATAATTTACTTTGATTTATGTGCCTTGTAGAAATTGCTTTTAGTTATTTACATGCGAAAGTGCTTGTATGGAATTTTATATATGTACGTAATCTTATGATTTTAAGCTGAAGTGATATAGATATGGGACTGGAAGGATTCAAATTTGCTTTGAGAATTGCGATACATATTTGTGTGTGTGTGTGTGTGTTATATTCAGTCACCCCTTTGTTTATATTTAGTAATGTATATACTTCACTCATATATTTTTTTTTAATTTTTAAGTAAAATTTGAAGATTTAAAATTTCTTTAGGTTCTGCTGATATTCCTTAAATCTTGATTTAATATTGCACATGAACTGAAACATGCTTTGTTGTTGAAGTCTGATGATCTGTCTGCTACTTGCAGTTGATATTATATCGGCTATTGAGTTTGATAATTCTGGTGACCATCTGGCTACTGGTGACCGTGGTGGTAGAGTGGTCTTATTTGAAAGGACCGACGCAAAAGAGGTTAGAATTTTGTTTTGAAATTGACTTATGAACCTGACGGTTATGAATCCTCTTGCTACATGTTTTTAACTTTTGTGAAATTTGCAAATTGGTGTGCAGCACGGTGGAAGTCGAAGGGATACAGAGAAGGCTGATTATTCAAACAGTAGACATCCAGAATTTCGCTACAAAACTGAGTTTCAGAGTCATGAACCTGAGGTAAAGAGTCATGAACCTATATGCTGAAATAAATAGCTGTGAACCCAAAGAAAGTGTCATCTACAAATATTTGTTTCTGATTGCGAGCTTGCTTCCATCAAGCCTTCTGACAAGTTCCTTAATGATATAGATTGTTGTACTCATTCTGAACTTGCATATTTTGCACTCAGTTTGATTATCTTAAGAGCCTGGAAATCGAGGAGAAAATCAACAAAATAAGATGGTGCCAATCAGCTAACGGGGCCCTCTTTCTTTTGTCGACTAATGACAAGACAGTCAAATTCTGGAAGGTACAGTTATAGAAGATTGTTCTGATGATGACTTTCCAATCTAAGAAAAATATGAGATCTGATAGTGATATCAATATATTAGTTTTATATATTTGGTGGTAAGTATACTTGTCTAAACTGCATTTATTTCTTCATTAAACCCCGCACCCTAAAAGACTTAAATACTTAATATATTTAAATGTTCTTCCAATTCAAGATCTTCTCGTCAATGTATTATATCCAAATCAGTGCGACATTTGATCACATATATACTTGCTTCCTCCTGATGTTATGTGATATTCTTTTAGATCCTGTTGGTACTGGTGCTAATTTATTGTGCTGATACTTACAGGAAGAACTTTGATAGACCGGATCTTTAATATTTTCTGTACTGTTTCGAATGATATATGTTTAAGATTTTATTCTATTTGTGACATTTCTGTTTAAAAGGTTCAAGAGAAAAAGGTCAAGAAAATTTCAGAGATGAACCTAGATCCTTCCAAAAGTTCCGAGAATGGAAGTTTTTCTCGGTCAAGTGTTTCTTCAGGCAGTCTTTCCAACGGAGGATATACTGATACATCAATTTCATCATCAAACAATGGTTTTTCTTCTCCACCTGGAGGAATCGCATCCCTACGTTTGCCTGTGGTAGTTGTACCTAACTCGAGCTTTAGTTTATATTTAAGACTGATGTCATATGTATATGTTGTTGGATATATAAACTATCAGTTTGACTTGACCAAAAGAATAAAAAAATTATCAGTTTAAATGTTCAACGATTTTGTCTCGCATGTTTCAGTCCCTGTAATAAGTTAAGGTGACATTGCATTGCACCTCCACCGATATAAGTATTATGAATTTCCTCATGATCTCTAAATGCGTAATTTGATTTTATTTAACCCATTTGTGCAATATGCAGGTAAACAGCAATGAGAGTAGTCTTATAGCAAGATGTAGACGAGTCTACGCCCATGCTCATGACTACCATATCAATTCCATTTCAAGCAATAGGTTAGTTTATACTTATCCTCACTCCGTTATCTTTTTCATTTGGAAATTATCTTAATGATCCTTGACATTGTTCTTTTGAGACTTCTAAATTGTGCTCCCTTGCATTAAGTGTAATTCTGTGTCTAATGTTGTTAGAATTATTCAGTATCTAATATTATTGCAGCTCTGATTCAACCTGTCTCTCCTAATAGTACCCATTTTGTGTATTACTGAAATTGCTCTTTTCAGTGTCTAATATTATTGCAGCTCTGATTCAACCTGTCTCTCCTAATAGTACCCATTTTGTGTATTACTGAAATTGCTCTTTTGCTCTTTTTCTCTTTTCTCAGTGACGGAGAAACCTTTATTTCAGCCGATGACTTGCGAATAAACCTTTGGAACTTGGAAATTAGTAATCAAAGTTTTAATATTGTAGATGTGAAGCCTACAAATATGGAGGATCTTACTGGTAAATTTTATTGGGAATCTTAAGTTATGTAGTAGTAGACTAGTAGTACATGAGCTATAAATGCCAGCATGTGCACTTTTAAACTATTCACTTGTGACCTCACTTCTTCATCTTGTTAAAGATACAGTCAAGATCGTTGCGCTGTATCCTAGTTATTTGTTTGAACAATGTAATCTATAAGTAGATTCCAACAGGCTACAAGTGACAAAAAAGGAATGAATATCTATAAATATCAGTAAACGAGGAGGATATTTCCGCAGAATTGAAGTGTATATTTTCAGTGGTTTGATTGAATGGCTTATACGCTACATACATGATCTTTAGATTAGCACAATACTACAAATCTTTTGGGACCAGTGAAGTTTTCTGTGTGTGATTCATCAATATTTCTGGACCCTCCTATCCTGATTTGAATTTATTCTACAGTTTCTAGCTTTTAGATATTGTAATTTGGTTTAGAATGCAATTGAATCTTGTTTCTTCACATTTCTGAGTGCAGAGGTAATAACATCAGCAGAGTTTCATCCTACCCACTGTAACACATTAGCTTATAGTAGTTCAAAAGGATCAATTCGTCTCATCGATTTGCGACAATCTGCTTTGTGCGACCATCATTCTAAACTGTAAGTATTTGCTTATGCTTGCTCTTTAGTTAAGTTTCAGCTTATTTGCGTTCTCATTATGATTAACTTCCATAGGTTCGAGGAACCGGTGGTAGCAGCTGGTTCAAGATCGTTTTTCACCGAGATAATCGCCTCTATTTCTGATATTAAATTTGGGAAGGGTGGAAGATACATATTAAGTCGTGATTACATGACTTTGAAGGTTTGATGACTTGTGATGCCATGTTACATGATTGGTTAATTTTATTTTAAACGCTATGTTACTGACTGCAGCACTTTTTTCATATCCCATGGTGGTTTTGTCCTTTGTGCATCTGCATGTATTTACTTAGGAAGCCAGGAAACTAAAACCTATCAAAATATGCAATAGGCTCAGAAATCACCAATGTTTGATATATATACATACTGAGAGAGAGAGACAAAGGAAAACAAAATTAGCTTGTTCCTGGGAACCGAAATGAATTCAGCATCAATATCAACATCTGAACCCTAAATCTAATTTTCCAACTTTTTCTGCTGTGTAGTGGTGACCCCGTCAGGCTCTTAGCATATAAAATAAATTACCAACCACCTTGCACTTTCTCTTACTATCACCTCTATCAACTGTGACAAAGTGACAACCCATATCAAATCATCTCCTGCCATAATAATCTCTACATGCAATGCTGGCCAATAAACCTTTTCCTCTGTGTATGATCATGCAGAGAAAAAATAATATGGAGAGGATTTGACCACCATGTCATAGTCTACCCGTATGTGATTCTTTCTTTGATATATATAAAACTCCGTATTTCCCAAAGTTGCTTGCCCCCTCAGTAGTTGTTGTGCTTAGCTCATTGCCTAAGCGTCTTAATGTTTTCACATATTTCATCTTAGGTTCTTCTTCATCATTTTGAATCAAATGACCTCGAAGAACATTTGAACTTAGTTTGGTAAGCATGCTAGTGATCTGATTAGGTTATGTTTACTAATTTGGTGCCATGAAATATATATACTATGAAGTAGATATGAACCCTGCTATCTCTTTCAACAAAATCAATTGATTTTATTAAACCTGAATGATTAATACAACGAACTACGAATTCTCTTTCAGAGTGAGGTTCTCCACTCGTGCCTGGGCTAAACAATTTACATGATAATCCTCTCCACACCTCTCCCCAAGCTATATATTCCCTTCTTTTGCTTTAATCACCCTTTAACCCTCTGTACATATATATGCTGCACATGTAGAATGAGTTCTTACTCTATATAGCCAGATGGGTTATTGGGCCTACATGCATAAGTCGTTATAACATGAGATTAGAATAATTAATTGAAATGCAACATTAATTGATATCTCCACACACACACACACACACACACACACACATATATATGGATATATAGGGTTTGATTCAAATGAGAACCACTACCTAAAAGAGAACCGGAGATCCATTAATCATCGTTGGATCAGTATTTAATTAGTGGCTAGGATTTTTTTCAGAGACAATTAATGTATAATATTCACAAATTAATAAAATATGTAACCAAATAATTGTAAGATTTTTTGTAAAATACACAATATTTGTATGTTTCTTCTTCTATGTATGTGCACGTGTCTTCTTACACACAATATTACTTCTCCTCGTTCAACACTTGAACTTTGAATGTTATGGAACTGAAAGTTCATTTGAAGAACATGTAGTGCAAATACGTAAGTTCATATGCAGAACGTACTTATTTCTATTAAATTATATAAGTTCCGCACATGAACTTTGAAAAATCTACATTTAAACGTGTTTATGTCTTACATGTGAATTTGGAGATCTAAAAAGTTGATGTTTAGAACATGTACTGCAAATATGTAAGTTCATACGCAGAACATATTTATTTTATTGAATTAAATAAGCTCGCGCATGAACTTTAAAATTTTTACATTTGAACTTCCCTATATTTTAAATTTGAACTTGGAAATTGATGGTATCCATTTAAAATGATTCTTGGAAGATATGAACTTGTGTAATATTTAAATTTTTGGGAAAAAAATTGATAGAGATTTCGCTACAAATTTTGCTGATTTCTTTCCTTTTTTAATTTACAAATTTAATCTATATTATAAATATGATAAGTGTATCTTTATTGTATTTATGTAGTATCTGTTCTAACAAATATTTAAGAACTAGTTCTTAGGTTCCCAGTTTAGAGTAGTTCTCCATAGAGAGTGACCTATATATATATATACCCATATATATATATATATATATATATATATATATATATATATATAATTAGCCTTCCTATCTACCTGTCTTTAAGTATACTATTTGTTTCTTATATTTACTGGGTGCATTTTATTTGACATGGTGCGTCCTTGTGCATTTACATTGTAACCTGAAACTTTTTTCTTTTTTTTTTTATAGTTATGGGATATAAATATGGATTCTGGACCAGTCTCAACTTTCCAGGTTCACGAGTATTTAAGACCAAGGGTGAATTCCTCTTGCCACAAAAATAACTATCTTATTTCTTATATATGGTTCACGCTTTAATTGATTATATTATTTAATTATCATCTGCAGCTCTGTGATTTGTATGAAAATGATTCCATCTTTGATAAATTTGAGTGTTGCTTAAGTGGTAATGGTCAGCGGGTTGCAACTGGTTCTTACAGGTCTGTTGCCTGTATAATTATCTGTGTACTAAAGCTACTCTCATTTCATTTTTTCTTTTACCTTGCGTGTAATATTAATCTATGTGTTCTCAGTAATTTTTTTCGCGTGTTTGGGATTGCCGAGGGTAGTACAGAAGCAACCACACTGGAAGCTAGCAAGAATCCAACGAGGTATCATGACCATATCAATCCTTGCAAACTAGCAGTAAAACCGACACCTTTGAAAGTTTGTTTTTATATTTCATTATTTTGGACATTTCTTTCTACAACATTGAACTATTAATTGAAGTACACTGACCATGACTGTTCTGACCAGTCTTACATTTGATTTCCTATACTTTTAAGGTTATGTTTGTTTTGGGGGATTATGATCCCTGAATAATCGTAATAATCCTATCATTAATAATCCCATGGATTATCATCCTTTAAATTATCTTATCCCATGTTTGTTTTAAAGTAATAAGTTTAAGATTGGAATATAATCCTTCAAATTATCATGTCCCGTGTTTGTTTTGAGGTATAATATCAGGGAGTGGACTATTATGGTGAGGGGATTTTAATTCTTAAAAAAATGACTTGTTAGAGAGGATTAAGTGATACCACTTCCAACCAAGTATTAGAGGGGATAGTAATCCTATCCCTTACTCCACCAAATTGATATTTTTAGAGGATTACTGTCAAAACTCAGCAACATAGTCAGCAACATCAGGCTAGAGGCTGCACCGTCTATGACTTTGTTACCAATGTTAGGCACCTCTTTTTAGACTTTGGGGCATCTCAGTTCCTATATATAGTATCTCTTCTCATTGTAATATTACACAAGAATATACACAAATATATACAATCTTTGCTTCTTCGATAAACTCTCTATATGTTATATATCTGACATGGTATCAGAGCGGGTTATAACAAAGCAAGAAAGTGCTCATCAGAATTATTATTGGGGCTCTAAGTTTTCAAGAAAACTACAAACCCAGTGAAAATTTCGAGTTTTACAAAGGTGGTCGAAACTCAGTTTTGAGGATATCATTAGATTCCTCACGTCGAGACGAGTTCGGAGGTATATTCGGAATACAAAACCGACGTCAGACGAAGCCGTACGGACTGCCGAAAGAATCTCAAGGTTGAAGACGATAAATAGTACTGTTCACCGATACGGTACTGTTCACATATACATACGGTACTGTTCATACGGTACTGTTCATACGGTACTGTTCATACGGTACTGTTCACATATACATACGGTACTGTTCATACGGTACTGTTCATACATACGGTACTGTTCATTTATACTAGTACTTTCAAATTTAGCATAAATTTGCTAAATTGATATTGATTTAGTTCAAGTTAAGACTTGACTATAATTGTTGGATAATTATCTTTCGGGTATTTTATTCCGGATTTATTTAGCATGATGAAAGAGGATTTTTCTGGAACTCACTCCGGCCTAACTATTTCGGAGCTCAAGTTTTTTCGACAGTTGGTTTCTGATATAAAGTTGAAGACTGCAGCCTCATTTGTACCAACAAATACTTTTCATTCGAGTATTTCTTGTCATTCTGTCTCTCACAGTTCACCTAATTCATGGATTATTGACTCGGGAGCGTCAGAACATATGACTGGCAATTCCAGTTTACTGCAGTCATATCACTACATCAATAAAACAGAGAGTGTTCGTGTTGCCAATGGAACTCATGTGCCCGTTCACGGATGGGGCACTTCCAACTGTCTCCCTTCACTACCACTATCATCTGTCTTACATGTTCCTTCCTTATCAGTGAATTTATTATCGGTTCATCAAATTACTGAAAATCTTAATTGTTCAGTAACTTTTTTCCCTTCTCACTGTGTGTTTCAGGATCTGGCGACAGGCAAGGTCCTTGGCAGTGGTAAAGTGGTAGATGGCCTCTATATTATGGAAGGGAATTCATTTTCGCCATCGGCAAGTTATCAGGTTTCATCTAAATCTAATCCCAGTTTAGAGTCCTTGTATCAATGGCATAGACGGTTAGGTCATCCTTCATTTGGTGTTCTGTCGCATCTCTTTCCGAATTTAGCATCAAAATGTAAAAAGGAAGAATTTTTTTGTGAACCATGTGAATTAGCCAAACATAAAAGGTCACCGTATCCATCTAGAAATAATAGAAGTCCTACTCTTTTTTCTACTATTCATACTGATGTTTGGGGTCCATTTAGTCAGCCTACACATGATGGATATAGGTGGTTTGTTGTCTTTGTTGATTGTCATTCTCGACTTACTTTTGTATACCTTCTTAAACACAAAAGTGAAGTATTCGGATGTTTTAAATCCTTTCACCACATGATTCAAACACAATTCAATGCCTCTGTTAAAATTCTGCGAAGTGATAATGGTACCGAGTATGCCGGAATGTTTACATCTTATTTGGACACATGGGGTATTATTCATCAAACTACATGTGTTAAAACCTCTCAGCAAAATGGAATTGCTGAAAGGAAAATTGGTCACTTACAACAGGTAGCACGGTCCCTCATATTAACTATGCATGTCCCTAAATATCTTTGGGGTGAGGCAGTCATGACTGCTGCATATCTGATCAACCGTCTCCCTTCAAAAGTACTACAATTCAGAACACCGTTGTCCTTTATTCCTGCACATTCGTCCCATCCATTGCCTCTTCGGTTATTTGGGAGTGTATGCTTTGTTCATAATCATTCCCCCTCTCGGGATAAACTCGATTCTCGTGCTCTCCGCTGTGTTTTCATTGGTTATACACCAACTCAAAAGGGGTATAAGTGCTATCATCCTCCCTCACATCGCACATATGTCAGTCACGATGTTACTTTCTGGGAGTCTATTTCTTACTTTTCTCCCGGATCCTCCTCCTTGCTTCAGGGGGAGATTAACCGACACAGTCTTGATAGTAAAGCGATAGAGGAGTCTCAATTCCTTCCATTCATCAATGTGCCAAACACTAGTCCAAACACATCATCCATCCCTCCACGTTTGGGTAGTGAGTTAGATAATCTAAATAGGTTTGACAGGCCAGATTTGATTACATATTCTAGGCGGAACAATGAAGATATCACCACTTTACCACATCCAGAGACCTCTGACCTCGAGGCAGATCCTACAGCTCCTATAATTGAGCCTGATAACGGTAACACTCTTGATCCTACTTTAGATCTTCCTATTGCTATAAGAAAGGGTGTACGTGCTTGCACTAACCATCCTATCTCAAACTTTATATCATATAATGCACTATCTCCATCTTCACTTGCTTTTGTGACATCCTTGTCTAGTGTTTCTGTTCCGCATACTTGGCAGGATGCTTTATGTGATCCTAAATGGAAAGATGCTATGATAGAGGAAATGAATGCCTTGAAACATAATGGCACTTGGGAGTTAACTCATCTTCCCGCTGGAAGGAAGGTAGTAGGATGCAGATGGGTATTCACTGTGAAACAGAAACCTAATGGGCTGATTGATAGGTACAAAGCAAGGCTTGTAGCAAAAGGGTATACTCAAACTTACGGGATTGATTATCAGGAAACTTTTGCCCCAGTAGCAAAGATGGCCTCTATTCGAGTCTTGATATCATGTGCAGCAAATCTTGGATGGGAACTTCAGCAATTAGATGTAAAAAATGCATTCTTACATGGAGACCTGAAAGAAGAAGTTTACATGGATATTCCACCAGGTTTTTCTACAGCTGCGACCATTGGGAAAATATGCAAGCTAAAGAAGACTATTTATGGGTTAAAACAGTCTCCAAAGGACTGGTTTGGCAAATTTCAGGGAGCAATGATTAAATTTGACTACAAACAGAGCAACTCAGATAACACCATGTTCGTGAAAAGACGAGATGAAAAAATCACAGTGGTGATTGTTTATGTCGATGATATTGTGATCACCGGCAACGACACCTGTGAGATTGCTAATGTTAAACGCAAGCTTGCCTCTGAATTCGAGATGAAGGACTTAGGAAAACTACGGTATTTCCTTGGTATTGAGGTCTCTAGAAGTCCAGGTGGTATCTTCCTCTCACAACGGAAGTATACACTTGATCTTCTGAATGAAACAGGGATGTTGGGATGTAGACCTGCAGAATCTCCAATAGAAGCAAATCATAAACTTTGTGGAGATGCTGGTGAAAGTGTCGAGAAATCTCAATATCAAAGGTTAGTTGGTCGACTAATCTACCTTGCACATACAAGGCCAGACATATCATATGCGGTGGGAATTGTTAGTAGGTATATGCATGATCCTCGTCAACCACATTTGGATGCAGTTTATATGATATTAAGGTATCTTAAGGCGGCTCCTGGAAAAGGAGTAATGTTCACTAAAAACAATCATCTCGGGGTTGAAAGCTATACAGATGCAGATTGGGCCGGATGTCAAGACGATAGACGATCTACTTCAGGGTATTGTACATTTGTTGGTGGCAATTTGGTTACTTGGCGAAGCAAGAAACAACCTGTGGTTGCCTTATCTAGTGCTGAGGCAGAATATAGAGCTATGGCTAAAGGTGTACGTGAATTATTGTGGATAAGATTGTTTCTAGAAGAATTGGGACTTGCATCTGCAACTCCAATGAAGCTACATTGTGATAACAAAGCCGCTATTGCCATTGCACATAATCCGGTTCAACATGATCGGACCAAACATATCGAAATTGATCGACACTTCATAAAAGAGAAGATCAATAATGATACCATTGGTATTCACTTTGTAAGATCAGAGGACCAGATAGCTGACATATTTACCAAAGGTTTAAATCAGAAGATGCTTCATCCACTTATTGGCAAGTTGGGCATGAGTGATATATATGCATCAACTTGAGGGGGAGTGTCAAAACTCAGCAACATAGTCAGCAACATCAGGCTAGAGGCTGCACCGTCTATGACTTTGTTACCAATGTTAGGCACCTCTTTTTAGACTTTGGGGCATCTCAGTTCCTATATATAGTATCTCTTCTCATTGTAATATTACACAAGAATATACACAAATATATACAATCTTTGCTTCTTCGATAAACTCTCTATATGTTATATATTTGACAATTACAATCCTTGGACTAATCCCAAATAAGTTTTCAGAAGACAAACATGGGATTAAAAAATTTAAAGAAATAAAGTCATATCCCATACTTTATCCCATGAAACAAACATGGCCTAATTTATTGTGGAGTAGTGAAGATAATAATGCTGAAATTTCTGATATGCTTTCACAGGCGACAAGTTCAGACGCCCTCAAGGCCTTCTAGATCCCTAGGCAGCAGTATATCCCGTGTTGTCAGAAGAGGTTGATTCTATTTTTTTTTCTTTTACATTCCTTTATTTGCTCCTGAAATATAATAAAGTTGTTACCTTAGGTAGTACTCTTCTGCAAAAGTTATACCTACAGTTTTGCACGTTTAACCTATCTTGATATGTAATATGACAGGACCCGAAAGCCCAGGTTTAGATGCAAATGGAAATGTATTTGATTTCACAAAGAAATTACTCCACCTGGCATGGCATCCAAGTGAAAATTCCATTGCTTGTGCTGCTGCAAACAGCTTGTATATGTATTATGCATAAAATATGGATCCTGATAAAATTGTGTTACCAAAATTAATATGCTGAACTGCCGATGGAGAAGTCTTTTCGAATATCTGGAGGTTTGGTTGAAGGTTCAGAAGGCCGGCTATCGTAAAATCTGCGAGGAAGTTGTAACTCTAATAGCCTCTTTATGTTTATTTCTTCACCATGCTGTTCTCTAATCTCTGTTTTGTTTTTTGTTTTTTACCCTTTGTATCGAACAGTATTGAACAAAGATGTAGTTGATTTCCCATTGTCTTGGGTTAAATCAAGTAGAAAGGAATCAAAAACTGAAGAATGTTACTCATAGCTGTCTTTAGTTTTAGGGCAAATGTAGTTTTACACCAGTGTTGTTGGGAAGAGCTGCTGCTAATTTGCAAGCCTATAGCTTCTTAAGTCTCTCTGTAACAAACTTTTAGAATGATTATAATCGCATTTTGTTTTAGGTTTTTGTTTAAATTATTTTTTTTTTGTAAAAGCTAATTTAAATGATTTTGGCTGTTTATTTCATCAGAATATTTTGGTGCTATTGTATTGGACGGTTATTACTTTCCATGTGCATAACGTTGCTAAAAACACTAATCTTAAAAGGGGTGAACCGGTGAAGTGGTGAACCCCTATCTCAGTTTTTGTGTTGGAGCTCTTGCAAAATACAAGGTTTCACCAATGAACCAGGTGCTCTTTGGACTGTGGTCCCACTATAAATACGTAGACAGGTCATAAAAGGTTTATTAAGAGTTAAGACTGTAACGATGAAGACATGTCATAAAAGGTTTATTCAACACTATATTACGAGGATATGTTATAAAAAGTTGTGATGTTTTTATTTAAAACTTTATTTGAAATTCAACACTATATATTACGGGTGATGGCCCTAAATACCCACCTCCCAAAACATTTGGCCCGAAATGCCCATATTCGGAATGAATGGCCCTAAATACCCACGGGACACGCATGTGGGAAAGGAGTATCCGGACACTCCTTTGACACATGCGTGTCTTTTACAAAATAAATTCTCAGAATTCTGGACAGGTTGGGATACGCATGTTGCACATGCGTTACTAGAGATACGCATGTCCAACATGCGTATGTGACACCACTGTTCATCGTCTCCAACATGCCCGTCGACGTCGTTTTTCCGACTAAATGTTTCAAACAATGCTTCACTCTTTCAAGGCATCGTTAATTACAATCCTATATACGAAAACACTCGTATTCGAACCCTCTACAAGCTTGTAATCTTTGTTTTTGATTTGTTTTGCTAGAATCGAAAGGCCCAATTCGAACCTTTTTTCACCAATCAGTTTTCCGATGGGAACGTACACGCCCTTCCGGGGCCGAAACCAACAAATCAGTAGAGGTAATATGGAGAGGAATGTTCGGGCTTCGTTTTGGTACCTTCAGAAGCACTGGAGCTTTCCGGAGTGGAGAGAACGAGACGAGGCGATTTTCAGGCGATTTTCGGTCGCCGGAACGCTGGAGATGGTTATGTGATAATGACGTCATATGACGTCATCACGCATCTTCAAGATGCGTGACCTGTGATACGCATTCTGTGAATGCGTATCCCGGGACACGCATCTTGAAGATGCGTGAGACGTCGGTATTTCGGGCCACGTTTCCGGATTTCAGTAATTCGGGCCTTGTGTTCCCAAATCTAGGCATTTTGGGCATTTTCTCATATATTACGAGGATATGTTATAAAAAGTTGTGATGTTTTTATTTAAAACTTTATTTGAGATATTTCAGACGAAAAAATTCCAGATGATAAAAATTTCGGACATGTCATAAATATTGTTATGTTAACAAAATTTATACAATCTCGAAATTCTATATTTGTTAATTTCACTTACTTTTAAAAAAGTTATTAATAGCTTGATTCGTTTGTTCATGTCAAAATAAAAAGGTATACTCCATGTCAGTCTTTAATGTAGTTTTAAGTTAAATTCTAAAAAATATTGAACGACGCTCAAAATAAAATAAAATCGCAGGAATTTCACTTTAAATTGATTCGCTATAATAATAAATCCAACCAAAAACATAAAAAGAACACATTAAAAATTTTATAATAGGATATTGTCCATCATTTTACAAGTAGTGCTGGAGGTACCAAATTGGATATCAAAATTTGTTACCAAATGACTAATTACTTGACATTTGGAATGTTTTAATTGGTGGAAATTCATAGGAAGTCTCCAATAATTATTTGCATGGTAATCAATCAATTCATGACACGTGACATTTTAGATCCGTTTTGGGAATCAATTTAAGATCTTTTACATTTTCCTTTATTCACTTATTATGGTTGAATTCGATATCAAAAATTCAAATCAATACAATGAGGGTGTTTGAGGAAACTTTTTTACAGAATAAGTCAATTTATTTTAAGACAAGGTTAGAGATTCCTAAATTTTTCCTAAAAAAAATTAACTTTTTTGTATAACTTACGTTAAATATTTATATAAATATTTTTTATCAAAATATAAAATTTTTACCCAAAAATAAGTCTAAGAACTTATTTTAAGTCGGACCAAACAGACCAAATCTCGAATCAACAAATATACTCCCTACAAAATAATAATAACCGAAATCTAAAGAAAAAAAAATACTCAAAATCTCATTTTTCTCGTTCCCCCAAAGAAAAAAGAAAAAGAAAAAGGGACGGAGAAGCACACGAAGAGGAGAAGTCTGAAAACAGAATGATGATTATGACGGTAGCTATAGTGTGCTGGTCCTTGTTTTTTATGCTACACTTGTAGTGCTCTCTTCTTTGCTTCCCATGCATTTTGCTGCTGCTATTACTCTCTATATCTCTCTCCTTCCTATCCTTTTTTCATCTTAATCCTCATCTCTCTCTCTCTCTCTCTCTCTCGCTCTCTCCACATTCTCTCTCTCTCTCTCTCTCTCTCGCTCTCTCCACATTCTCTCTCTCTCTCTCTCGCTCTCTCCACATTCTCTCTCTCTCTCTCTCTCGCGAAAATGAACGGTGGTGAAGGAGATGTAACTGCAGCTCCGTTGGAGTGGAAATTCTCGAAGGTGTTTGGTGAAAGACTTCCTGGCGAAGGAGTTCAGGAAGGTACTTGCATTTCTTTTATTTTAATTATTTTTTAATTCTCAATTGTATTGTTTTGCACTTAATTAGGGCTTTGAATTAGTTTGATTCATTTAAATTAGTTTAATTTGATTATTTTGTTGCTTATTAGTGCTTTTTTAAGTGTTTGTTTGTTACTTGATAACTGTATTGTTGCTCGATTACGTTAAATTAAGTTGCTGAATGTCGTAATGGTTGTTACTATTTGTGTTTTGTGATGATTTAGTTGATTGTTTTAGTAGTCTATAATGTTGTAAAATGAAGCTGTGAGGGTCTTGTGTGTGTGTGTGTTGAAGTCAGATTCCTGATCACAATTTTTCGGAAAGCACTTTGTTGTATTTGGGTAAAACAAATTTTTCGTAGGTTGCTTGCGAGTAATAGTTGTTTTTTCTGGTTTGGTTTGCTTTATGTCGGAATTCTCGGGACAGATACATGTAATGTAATGATTCTAAATGGGGAAAAAAGAAAAGTGATATGATATTTTAAATGATCCGGGAGTTATGAAGGATTCCGGGAGTTATGAAGGATTCCACTTTATAAGTTGTTTTTAATGTTAGAGGTGACGTTATTTATGGCGCACACCTATTATGACAAGGGTTGTTACGCTAAGTATACTTTTGTTTTTTGATTGTCAAGCAACAAAGAGTTACTTTGTCAACACTTTGCAATAAAAAACTGCGCTAAGCCGCACCTACTTTGTTGTTGAATTGCTATCATTACTAAGTGTATGACCATGAATAAAGTGTTTCAACCATGGTGACATGTTAAACATATATTACAGTTTAATGTGCTCATAACATACGTAAGCAAGACGTAATTAATATTTTTAATTAATTTAATTTGATTTGTGCTCTGCACAGATATTTATTATAGTTTCTACTTGGAAAAAGTTTCTTATATGGAATTTTCATATATGTATAATGTATGTGATCTCTTGATGTTCAGCTCTAGTGATAAAGACATGGGGTTTGATGTGGTGCTTTTAGCATTCAAATCTTCTCTGGGAATAGGGATACATATGTGTCTGTATATATGTTCTGTTACCCCGTTTTTTCTTTCATTATTATCTAGAATAAATTCACTTCAGTTGTCCTTAGATATTTTTTTTCTGAAATCTAAAGATTTGAAATTGTTTTAAGTTTCTTTGGTTTTTGATTTTATTAATTTACTATTGCAACTGAATCAAGACTATATTTAATGTATACTTTGTTGTTGAAGTATAATGATCTGTCTGCTACTTTGCAGCTGATATCATATCGGCTATTGAGTTTGATAAATCTGGTCACCATCTGGCTACTGGTGACTATGGTGGTAGAGTGGTCTTATTTGAAAGGACTGACACAAAAGAGGTCAGAAGCTTTTTTAAGAAATTGCCTATTGAACTTAAAGGTCTTGCATCATCTTACTGATCTTTATAATTATATAAAATGTTTATACAAATTTTAAAATTGGTGTGTAGAATGGTGGAAGTCGAAGGGATGCAGAGAGGACTGATTATTCAAATCGTAGGCATCCAGAATTTGTTTACAAGACTGAGTTTCAGAGTCACGTACCTGAGGTAAAACTTTGTGATTTCTCAGCTTGCTTCTGTCTAGTCTTCTGACGAGTTCCTTGAGGTATAGATTGTTGTACTCATTCTGAACTTTCATATTTTGCACTTAGTTTGATAATCTGAAGAGCTTGGAAATTGATGAGAAAATCAACAAAATAAGATGGTGTCATTCAGCTAATGGGGCCCTATTTCTTCTGACAACAAACGACAAGACAGTCAAACTCTGGAAGGTAGGTTTTTCTTCTATGCAGCATAATATTTACTTTTACATTTTATCTCCGATCTATAATACAGTTCTGAGACTTGTCGGAATGTGATAACTAGGAAGGGCTTTGGACCTGTAGAAAGATAGGGACTTGATTCTGTATGTGTAAGCTTCTTTATATCTATCTTTGGAAACACAAAAATAAGAAATTGCCCCTCCTTGATCTTGAGCCTGACAAGCTTCGAACTTTAACTCTTGTGTAATTCCTTCAGGTTTCCATCATATATTTAGGATATTAAGGTACACTTATACAAGATTTGTTTAACAATGACTTGCTATATGAAGAACAATTTGAGATCTGGTAGTGATATGATATCCATTGGGTTTTTATATTATTCAATTTTCTTCCAACTCAAGATCTTCACATCAATGTGTTATATGCAAATCAGTTGCAATATCTGATTACAAATAAAATTTGCTACCTCCTGATGTTATATGATATTTTGATAAATTTCTTATTTGTACTAGTGCTGCTTCTCACCGGAAGAAATTTGACACAGTAGCTCTTCATATTTTCCATATTGTCTATAAAATACGTAAACTTTATCTCATACCATATGTACTCTGTGTGACATTTCTGATTGAAAGGTTCAAGAGAAGAAGGTCAAGAAAATTTCAGAGATGAACCCAGATCCTTCCAAAAGTTCCGAGAATGGCAGTTTTCCCCGCTCAAGTGTTTCTTCAGGCCATCTTTCCAACGGAGGATCTTCTGGTACATCATTGCCATTGTCAAACAGTGAATCTTCTTTTCCACCTGGGGGAATCGCATCCCTACGTTTCCCTGTGGTAGTTGTTCCTACTTGAACTCTAATTTAATTTTTATATGTAAGATATGTGTTTTCATTGAGCACATATACCATGCACTCTCGTGTTAAAGAACTGAACACAGCCGTTTTATGTAATTGATTAAAAGAATAAGAGCATGAAAATATTGGCTTAGAAGAAGCAAAGATAGAATCCTTGATCATACTTTTGCCAGAACTTACTGGCACACTGTCAAAATTGTTTGTGCTTTTTGCAGGTACACAACAACGAGAGTAGTCTTATGGCAAGATGTAGAAGAGTATACTCCCATGCGCATGACTATTATATCAATTCCATTTCATATAATAGGTTGGTATAGACTTATACTTGCTCTATTCTCTTTCTAATTTGGGAAATGTAATAATAATCCTTGACATTGTTTTGTTGAGTCTTCTGAATTTCTTTCTCTTTTATTAAGTGTAGTTAGGTGTCTAATATGAATTAATTTGTTCTGTGTCTAATATTATTAATTTATTTTTTAACTTGGCAAACATACAATTTTGCTGCTCTGAATCATTTTGTCTCTAATGTACACTTCGTGTATAACTAAAATCTTTCTTTTATTCGTTTTCTCTCTTGTCAGTGATGGCGCAACCTTTATTTCAGCTGATCACTTGCGAATAAACCTTTGGAACTTGGAGATAAGTAGCCAGTGTTTTAATTTCATTGATCTGAAGCCTACAAATCTGGATGATCTTACTGGTAAATTTCTTTGGGAATCTTTAATTGTATGGATGTAGACTAGTAGTACTTGATCTATTAATGCTAGCATGCGTACTTTTATATTATTTACCTGTGACCTCACTCTTTTAGCTACTTAAGGATCCAGTCACGTTCTTTGCGCAGTATCCTAGTTATATGTTTGAATGATGTAGCATTGAAGTACATTTATGCAAGTGACCAAGAAGGAATGAATTCATATATATAATAATGTTAGTAAATGAGGAGGATATATCCATGGAAATAAAAGGGTGTATAGGTATTGTAATGGTTTGATTAAACGGCTTATGAGCTAACCAAACATGATCATAACTGGATATCTATTGGAATTTGGGACTAATGAAGTTTTCAGTCAGTGATTTATCAGCAATTCTGGACCCTCAGGCTTGCCTTGTAAGTAACTTATAAGTTAAAAAATGTTATGTATTTCTAACTTACAAGGAACTTATAAGTTCCACCCAAACAGGCCGTGTCATGCAACATTTTCTCGGTTTTTGACATATGGTTTTATATGTATTTTTGGTTAGAAAGCAATTAAAATTTGTCCTTCTACATTTTTGAGTACAGAGGTGATTACATCTGCCCAATTTCATCCTGCCCACTGTAACACATTAGCTTATAGTACTTCTAAAGGATCAGTTCGTCTTGTTGATTTGCGACAATCTGCTTTGTGTGACAATCATTTCAAACTGTAAGTGTTTGCTTTGGCTTTCCCTTCGTTTCAAGTTTCAGCTTGTTTGCATTCTCTCATTATAATTGCCTCCCACAGGTTTGAGGAACCGGAGGCACCTGGTTCTAGATCGTATTTTTCCGATTTAATCGCCTCTATTTCTGATATAAAATTTGGGAAGGACGGAAGATACCTATTAAGTCGTGATTACATGACTTTGAAGGTATGATAAAATTGTGATGTTTAATTACTTGATTGGTTAATTTTTTGTAGATTGTAAGTTACTGTGGCACTTTGTTCATTACTGGTTTGTGTATCTGCTTGAATCTAATCCGAAGACCAGGAAATCAGTACCTATTAACATATGCTATAGGCTCTGAAATTACTAATGTTAACTTCATCACTAAAATATATGCGTTTATCTATAAATACTGAGATACAAAGGAAAACGAAATTTAGCTAGTGTCTGCCTGTCTGGGAACCAAAATGAACGCAGCACCAATGTCATTATCCAAACCCTATCTAGTTTCTAGCTTTTTAGCTAAGCAGTGGTGACCCTGTCAGGCTTAGCATATAAAATTAAATATCAACCACCTTTCATCTTCTTTTACCTCCACTTCTATCAAATGTGACAACCCATATCAGACCATGTCCGAGCCATAATGATCATGCAGAAGAGATATGATAGTAAAAGGATTCGACTGCTGAGCCATTTTTGCTACCCAGTTTTTTTCTCTGATCAATGTAACTTTCTGTATCAAAGACCCAAAGCCTACTTACCCTCTTAGCATTCTCAATGTTTTCATATATTCCGTCTTAGGCTCTTCTTTATTATTATGAATCACATGACCCCCAAGAACATTTGAATTGACCCCCAAGAACATTTGAATTAAAGTTTGGAAGCATGTTCAGTAGTTATCTGATTTGGTTATGTTTACTGATTTAACTATGCCTATAATATATGGATCAATGGTACAGACTTGAAGCCTTTGGATTTACCTTGGATCTTTGCTACCTAATTCAATATATGGTCAGGGTTTACGGAAAAGAAACTTGAATAGTCTTCCATATTATTCGTTGGCACAAAATGAAATCAACATATTCTATGACTCAGAGCTATTGATATTTTTTGAAAGAAGAGCTGTTGAGTTAATTCATTAAGTACTAGCCTATAACCCGTACGATTCACAGATTTTTTTTATTATTTATCATTTTATATTATTTTTTCATATTTTTCTCTATTAATATTTGCTATAAATATTCCAGATATAATTGATTTATATAATAATTAAATCTAATAATGTAGTTATTAAAATAATTAGGTGTTAAAAATTTGTTAAAATTTGTATTTTAGTAAAAAATATGTCTGTAAAATAAATACTTATAGTAAATTTTAATTTATGAATTGCTTAAATAATTGAACTAAATAGGTTTTAAATATGTGTTTAAATTTTATTTTGGATCAAAGTAGCAACAATTAAGTAATAAAGTCCGAGTACCAAAAATAAATACATTATCGATTGATCGGCCTTCAAATTTTAATGTTTCGATTTTTTACAACAAATTATACACATGTATATATGATACACTTGATACAATTTGAATTCTGTGATAAAGTTTTTGTGAATTAAAGTATTTATATAAATAATTATTAAATTATTTTATTTGTATATTTCAAATATTTCGGAACATGGGCTTAACTCAATGTGTAGATATTATTAGATTGCTTTAACATTTTTTATTTTACGTTTTTTTTATTTTTGAATTGGTTCTTTTAGGAAATTGTTAAAATCTTCTTGGGAAGGTGTTAATCAATGAATCACATTAACCAAATATATCATGTTTGCTTGTAATAATGGCCAATATAACATAGATTATTACATTATTTTTTTTTAAAATTTCTAGTTTATTTAATTTGTTCTTTATACTTAGAATTGACTACTTGACGTCTTAATGAATCCTTGTGATGGAACTCGTAGTCGTAGCCGTGTAGGACTCAATGTGTATATATTATTATACTATTTTAATTTTGAATTGGTTTTTTTAGGAAAGTGCTAAGATTATTTTGGGAAAGTGTTAACCAACCAACTAACCAACCAAATATACCCATGTTTGCTTATAATAGTATAGTAGAGATGTGTTACATCAGTGTTTTTGGTTGAATTGTGAAGTTATTAGATGTCAATAGGGTAAAATTTTATTCAGTGTATGCAATCTTTTATGGCTCACCAAGATGTATCTGGTTCCAGAGCTATAATAGTTGATTAAGAAGCAAGCAACAAAACTGAAATCTCTATATATATGCACTCACCTTCCTATCTACCTGTCTTTTAAGTTTACTGTTTGTTAGTTATGTTTAATGGCTCCTTTTGTTTTACTTTTTTTGACATGGTGTAGCCTCTTCTGGGTTCACATTGTAACCAGATACTTTGTTTTTTTATAGTTATGGGATATTAATATGGATTCTGGACCAGTCTCAACTTTCAAGGTTCACGAGTATTTAAGGCCAGAGGTGAGATCCTCTCTCTAGAATACTAACCATCTTATTTCTGGTTCACACTTGAATTGATGAAATTACTCGATTATCACCTGCAGCTCTGTGATTTGTATGAAAACGATTGCCTCTATGATAAATTTGAGTGTTGCTTAAGTGGTGATGGTCAGCGTGTTGCAACTGGTTCTTACAGGTCTGTTGTCTGTATAATTATCTGCGTACTAAAGTTACTCTTATTCCATTTCTTTAACTTACACGTAATATCAACATATATGTTCTCAGCAATTTATTTCGCGTGTTTGGGACTGCTGAGGGTAGTACAGAAGCAACCACAGTGGAAGCTAGCAAAAACCCGATGAGGTATGCTTAACATCAACCCTTGCAAGTAGCAGTAAAACTGATTCACTTGGACCAATTGTTATCTATTTTGTAGATATGTACATATGCTTTTTACATCCTTGCTACACGATACTAGTTTACTTTTAATTGAACTACACTGGCCGTGACTGTTTCTGACTAGTCATATGACATATGCTTTTGTATACTTTAACGTTCTTGTAAGGTTGTCAAAAATAAAAATAAGGCTTAAAGTTCTGACGCTTTCACAGGCAGCAAGTTCAAACACCCTCAAGGCCTTCTAGATCCGTAGGCAGCGGTGTATCCCGTATTGTCAGAAGAGGTCAATGCATTTTCATTCTTTTCATTCCTATATTTGCTCCCGAGTGATAATAAATTTGTCTTTGCAGTTAATATATTTCAAGAAAAGAAACTACTATTTGTTTCCAAAAGTTATACTTCTGCACATTTTACTTATTTATGTATAATATGACAGGTTGTGAGAGCCCATGCTCAGATGCAAATGGTAGTTCGTTTGATTTCATGGCGAGGATACTCCAATTGGCATGGCATCCGAATGAAAATTTCATTGCTTGTGCTGTTACAAACAGCTTGTACATGTATTATGCATAAAATATGGATCTGACAGAATTGTATTGCATGAATTGAATCTGCACTGCTGACAGAGAAGACATTTTCCAGACATCCGAAGGTTTGGTTTATGCTGTCTCGTATGTGTAGAATGTTCGGAAGATTGGCTGTCATCAAATCTGCAAGGAACTTGTAGCAGTAGTCTATCCTCTTTTCATTCATTTCTTTACCAGTCTGTTCTCTGTTTTATTATCTCTGTACCTTTTGTACCAAAGGAGAGATGTAGTTGCTTTCCTATTGTGTTGGGTTAAAATCCAGTAGAAAGGAAACGTAAAACGAAAAACGTTACTCATAGTCGCCTTTAGGGTTAGGGCGAATATAGTTATACAACAGCGTTGTTGGGAAGAGCCGCTGCAAATTTGCAGGCCACTAGCTTCTTTTGTTTCTCTGTAACTTATTTGGATGTTTATAAACTCTTTTAAACTCTTTTGGTTACAGGTCTTTGTTTAATAGTAACTAGTGTAACAGCCCGTGCAAGGTATGGGCTTGTGTAAATACATAGATGATATTTTTTTTGTTAGAAATACACTTGAACTTGGTTTATTTACAGAAATGAGTGATTTGCAAGAATAATTGTTTGGTATCATAATTGATGGATCCTGTTGAAAGAGCTACGGTAATAATCAAATTTCATAGCGATGTACCATATATTCTGTGAACCACAAATATATGAAATCGAGGTTTTGTGATTGTAAAAAATTAGCATGTGTTCATTATTTACCCTCAAGCAACTTATATAAAATATGTGCTTTGTTTCTCAGGAAGTTTGTGCTGTCTATGTGCTCATATGCCCCCTTTTTATCATTACAGTTTAAATGAAATAGTAACCATTGAAGCAGAATATAATCTAAATTACTAAATTTTTTGAATTGTAAAAGTGTAATGCATCATGAAACATCTTGATGTCACCTTCGTTCTCGGGTTTGCCCTGTAATTTCGTAAATTTGTTGTTTCGATGGTTGCTCAACCTTTCGCTTGGGTTGTCGTCTTAATTGCAAGTATCATATATTAACATCCCAAAATGAGTTGTTAGTTAAAAAAAATGATATAGATTCTAAATTCGATTTCAACTATAATTAAATTACTTTCTACCTCATCATCGGTATCACTTCAATGACCTTCAGGCAACTGACGGTGCTGATTGGATACCTTCTTTACTAAAAGTTTTAAAAAAATCTCTGATAAACACCAGATGAATAAAGGTTGAAGGGGAAACTTGTGACTTCAGGCACACCAAAAAATCTATAAAATATCTTTACCGCGCTCAGCTACTGATGTGCCCAGTCCTTGAAGCATCGGAAGCAAAAAATATCTAACAGGAGGCAGGGAACTAAGTAAGAGACAAAGATAAGTTATCTAAAGTATAAAATATGGTATTTACATGATATACCGTAAAAATTTCTGCGAAATTTATTGCGCAGACGCTTCAACATTCTACGCTCTTGCACCATCTCTTTAGTGAGAATTAATTTCGCTCTTCCTCTTTTTTACCGAGTATACTCTATCGTAGAAAGACACCGTACTATGTGCCCCGATTTAGGACTGTCAAAAATATTCGAAATATCTGTATTCGTGTTCGAAAAAATCAAGCTATTTAACTAGAAGCAAAATGGAACATAAATTTAACAAAAAAAGGAAATTATCATGTAATACGTGTTGTATTAACACGTCCCCGTTTGCAAGCATGTCCAGTATTCCAAGATTGATTACTTCACTGAAATTTAATCCATCTGATCTAACGAAGGTAACTGATATATTAAATGATATACGTCTGAATTGTTAACATATGTAACTGACGATACACATTTTGTTAGTCAATAAGTGTGGAGGAAGAGAAAAACTTTCAAAATGTATACGTCTGAATTGTCAACATAGGTTTCTGATAACTGACGATACACAATTTGTTAGTCGATAAATGTGGAGGAAGATAGTAATTGACTATACACCAATTTCTTAATCGATAAATGTGGAGGAAGAGAAACACTTTCAAAGTGTCAAAGAAGGAAAACACATAATAATTACAAACACTAAACACCACCTCATGCTGATATTAATGTGCTAACTGCTTCAACTTCAGTTTGCGAAGAATCTCATCTCTAATACCAAAGGACTAGTCGACTTCATTATCAATCAAAGTGCCGTGATTAGAGCAAAAAATGGAAAGAAAAAAAAACAATAGATCATAGGTTACATGTAATGACGTACATAATGTCCATGTCGATTGAGCAGTTAAAAGTGAAATTACACTATTCAAGTCTCAAGTGAAGAAAGACAACCAAGATTTGAGGTTTTTGATCCTCAAGACATAACATGTACTATTTGATAACTCTGAAACTTGATCGGGTACTTCCTCGCCAACTCCTGCCTCGGAAGTGGTATAGCTGAAGTGGGGTGTCTGCAAAACAACACCGGAGGGGGGGTTTGGCTCCGAGGTGCCTCCGGCGTGAGAATGAGAGTTGGCTTTGGAAGATAATAATCAAGTAGAGTATCACAATAGTAATAAATGTGTGTAGGTGTGTAATAATGTCCAACCCTTAAACCCTACACTCTAGGGGTATTTATAGCCCTAGGGTTAGGATTTAGGGGTCTGTTACCTTTACTCCTAGCCGTCGGATCCGGGGGACAAGATGCTGAATTCCCGGGATGTAGGACATGTGTCCTTATTTGTGGGGACCGTTG
Source organism: Kitagawia praeruptora (assembly GCA_037693485.1). Taxonomy (NCBI): domain Eukaryota; kingdom Viridiplantae; phylum Streptophyta; class Magnoliopsida; order Apiales; family Apiaceae; genus Kitagawia; species Kitagawia praeruptora. The sequence goes on from CM075350.1 coordinate 5,952,464, forward strand.
ACTGGAGTGTGGCAGTGTTGTTGAGTACATGATTTGGCACATGTTGTCGTTTGGACTTTAATGCTGGTCAGCGCCACGTGTGGGGATATCGGCCGAGCTGGGCTGCCACGTGTACCAGGTGTCGTCACTCTGAGGTCCATTAATCCGGGGTCGGGGCTCCGGGCCCGGGGTCCGTTGGCCGGGGCTGGATTGCTCTCATTCTCATAAGTTGGATTATTTGTTATTTTTGGGCCTGAGGTTGGGCCTAATTGGGCCTGGGTTATTTTCTAGCCTATCATTTGCCCCCCACTCCCTTATGCGGATTCTCCGGATGAGGGAGTAGCTTAGGATTTGTTGTCTGTTTGAAGAATTTTTTGCTTTGGCTGCCCCCTAGGACCGGGGTGTGTGCTGGGTTACGCATCCCGGGGCTGATGGTATCGTAACTTGAAGCTTTGTTGCCTTGAGAGATTTTACTTTGATTGCCCCACAGGTCCGGTGGTGTGTGCACTGAGGTACATATGCCCGGGGCTAAGGGCTGTTTGGAGGCTGGGTGTGTATGCATATATATATATATATATATATATATATATATATATATATATATATATATATATATATATATATATATATATATATATATATATATATTCGTAAATATATATATTGCATATGTAAATATTCTGCATATGTGCATTCATTTATTTTTTATTTTTTATTTTTGGAAAATAGTTGTCATCCACTATCTCCGGGTTTTGGAGATAGTGGGCCGAAACTTTGGGCCGCCACGTGTCTCTGGCGGTTGAGGTTCAGGGTTTGCCTATAAATAGTGGTCGTCTTCCTCACTTTTGTCTTTTACAAGTTTCTGATTTGCTGTCGTTATTCTGCTTCTCTGAGGACTTGATCTCCGGGCTATCGTCGCTTCAGTTTTTCTTGCTTTCTCCGTTCCGGCTTCTTTACTCTTTGTAAGTCTTCTTTATCCGGACTCTTGTCAATTTTACCGTTTTTCTTTTCCGGGGTTCTGGTACTCCTATAGGTAGTTCGCCCTTTTGTAGCTCCTTATTATCATTTTCTTATTGTGTTGGGTAGCCCGGGGTAGCGTACTTGTATGGTTAAGCGACGTGTTACTGCCAACCGAGTGCTAACCCCTCTCTCCGAGCCCAGTACTTCCTCTGCTAGTGTTAGCTCTTCAGATAGTAGCATAGATTGGATAGACGTAGAGTGGTGTATAATGGGGAAGAAGAAAAGTAGCCTGCCCGTACTTACTAACATCGCAACCAAGGATTTGGGCCCGGGGTATAGCCTCAGTGAGCCAGATGGTAGTTGGAGTCATAGTAAATATTATTTTGTTAAGAAGGACCCCGGGATTCCCCAAGCCTACTTCTTTAGGGATCTCAGTGTAGAATTTTCCCAAAATCCCGATGTGGCGGTGATGACGGAGTATAATAAAGCTTTCCTGGATTCTAAGTTCGGGGATAAGCCAGGTTCCGGGATGGACGTTGGTCCGTTTCGAAGTAAGTATGTAAAGGAGCCGGTCGATTGGGATCCCATTTTCCGGGCCACCTTTCATTTGGATAATGATGTAGACTGGAGATGGCCGGAGCCCGGCGAAAAGATTTATCACAGACCGGAGGGCGGTTGGGTTGGAGTGTGGTTGGAACATCTGAGGTCGGGGTACGGGCCTCGGTGTCACCAATTTGTTAAATCTTTATGCTTGTTCGAGTATGGGATTCCTATCACCCAGTTGACCCCGAATGCGGTGAAGTGGATTTCTTATTTTCTTGGTTGTTGTGAGAAAGTTGGGGTGCTGCCCACTTTTAGACTTTTTCACCATGTCTTTCAATTGGTGCACTCCAATAACGTACCCATGTACGAGTTTAGGTTCCGGGGTAAAGCCTGTGGGTATCCCTCCTCGGCATCAAAGCCTCTTGTTATGCTCCCCACTTTAAAGGGTTGGAACGGGGAGTTTGCCTTCCTCCGGGGCGTTGACATCCAGTTCATGCCCACCTTTAAGGAGGAGCCTATTGCCATGAACTTTGAGGTGTTCGATCTTCAGGATGCGGCAATGGACCGGGTTCACGCTTTTTGCCGAGGTCTTGGAAGGCAAGTGACTCGGGACGATCTTATGAGTCATGAATATCTTTTTGGGATAGGATGTAAGTTCGGGTTATATCTTGCTTGTAATTTTGTTTTTAATGTTTCCTTTATCCCGGACTAATGTTTCACTTTCATGATTTCAGGCCTTCCCGGATACAGCCCAGAGTTTGAAAGGATTGTGCAGATGAGCAAAGCAAGCAAAGCTCTTGGTGCTGCTCTCCGGGGTATTGGTCACGTTCGTGACAATACCAAGGCTCCCGGAGATACTAGCGGCTCCCAAGCCAATCAAGAGGGGGCTTCTGAGAATAGGGCGGCGCGCCCCGAGCTTGCGGACCCGGAGACCGGGGTTGAAGATTCTAGCCTGGTAGCGAGGAAAAGGCCGAGGGTGACCTCGGCTCAGACTGAGCTATTTGGGACTATGCTCTCCGACTGCGAGATTGTGCAGGAGGGTTCGGCTGCTGGTGGCCCGAAGAGGGAGAACTTTCGACCTCATGAGCCAGCTCCTGTGTCTCCGGAGGAGAGGAATTTCATTGTCTATCTGGCCGACCTTCCCAGCAAGTCGGAGTGGGAAGAGATGAGCAAATCCACATCTATCGAGTTGCTCCAGGAAATGATGGGGGTCTTCGGCCAGGTATACGTTTCTCCGGGCTCTTTCTATCATTGCTTATTGATTCTGAATTTTTCTAACTTGCGTTCCTACCTTCGCAGCTTGGGGTCCGGGTTGCTGGAGCAGCTGCTAAAGCATGCAGGGAAGTGAAGGAGGCCCAAGTTGCTTTAAGCTCGGCCTCGGAGAAAGAAAAGGAAATTGCTGATCTGAAGCAGCAACTTGAGGAGCTGAAGGAGCGGACGGATGCCCGGATTGAGAAGTTTAAGGGCGGAATCAAGCAAGCAGTCGACGAGAGGGACGCAGCCAAGGCTAAGCTGGCTGATTATAAGGCGGAGGTGAAGAGGCTCCGGGATGAGCTGAAGGCCAAGAAGCCCGAGGAGCAGGTAATTGCTGAGTTTTGGGGGTCGGAAGCCTATGATGATGATATGGCACTCGTGGCTTCGAAAAAGATCCACCGTTGTTGGGTGATCTCCGAAAAGATGATCAGGACCGATCCCCAGACTGCTACCTGGGAGAACTTCATCACAGAGTACCTCGCTGCCGAGGATGCGTTGGCTCGGGGTGAAGGCGAACCTGCTCCTTACAAAGCTCTCAATTCCTCCCCTCCTCCTAAAGAATGATTTCTTCTAGAAGAGTGCCTCTGCAGACTGGCTGCGTCCAGGATCCGGGCTATGCCCATGTAATCTTTTAATCCTCTGAAAAACTCGCTGTATAACTTTGAATTTTGCTATTGTATTGCTGTAACTTTATAACTATCGGGTGTTTCGGGCTGTTGGTCAGCCCGGCCCGTTTCTTTGTTTATGGATCTTTCTTGTTTTTCATTCGCAAGTTTGAGTTTTGCCATGCTCCTTTGCTGCTGTTTATATTGCCCCCCACTCTTTAATTCGGGTATCCCGGATTGGGGAGTAGCGGTTTGTCCTCTAGCCAAAGCATTGCTAAGGTCCCGGGCTTGGGCCTACTTGGAAAGGATGAAAACTTTTCCAAGTAGGAATTTTGGATGCCTATGGCTTCCCGGGCCGAAGCATTGCTAAGGTCCCGGGATTGGGCCTACTTGGAAAGGATGAAAACTTTTCCAAGTAGGAATTTTGGATGCCTATGGCTTCCCGGGCCGAAGCATTGCTAAGGTCCCGGGCTTGGGCCTACTTGGAAAGGATGAAAACTTTTCCAAGTAGGAATTTAGATCTGATTGTAGGATTGAAATACCAGGTGAGGAATAGAGCTCTTTTTCATTGATAATAAAATGATTACATGATTTTCAATTACAATTCAAAAAATGCCCATGTACGAGCTAGAGCTATCTTCCTTTACTGGTAGTACTTTCTTAGCCTGAGGCCGTGCCAGGTGTTGGGGACCTCAGTGTTGTCCATGTGGCTGAGCTTATAGGTTCCGGGACGGAGTACTTCTTTGATTCTGTAAGGACCTTCCCACTTAGGCATAAGTTTTCCTGTGTTAGTGGGGTTTGATGCCTCGGTGTCCCGGAGTACTAGGTCCCCGATTTGGAAATTTTTGACCCTTGATTTCTTTCCGAAGTATTCTCTTGTTTTGTCTTTGTATTTCTCCATTCTTTGAACTGCTTTGTCTCGGACCTCATCAACTAGTTCCAGATTAGCTCGTAGCCCTTCTTCATTTGCAATTTCATCAAAGTTGATTGCTCTGTGGGAAGGAGAACCGACTTCAATTGGTAACATTGCTTCGGTTCCATATGCTAGTTTGAACGGGGTTTCCCATGTTCCAGACCTTGGACTAGTTCTATATGCCCACAACACATGCGGTAGTTCTTCGGGCCACTTGTTCTTGCTTTCCTTCAGCCTTTTCTCAATTCCCCTTAGCAGAATTCTGTTTGTTACTTCCACTTGCCCGTTGCCCTGGGGATAGGCTACTGAAGATTTCTTGTGCTTGATTCCCATTTCCTTCAGATAATTTTCGAAGTCTGAGCCAATGAATTGAGGACCATTATCCGAGACTAAGACCCTTGGTAGGCCGAACCGCATTAATATGTTATCCATGAACTTGATGCAATCTTGTTGATTTATGGTCCTCATTGCCTTTGCTTCGGCCCACTTAGTCATGTAGTCAATTGCTACGAGGAGGTATCTCAGATCGCCCTTAGCCCGGGGGAAGGGCCCTACTATGTCAATGCCCCATACAGCAAAGGGGATAGGTGACAGGACTGAAGAGGGCAGGACCGGGCTTTGCCTTGGTATATTGCTGAACAGTTGACAGTTTCTACACTTCTTGACAAATTCTACTGCATCTGAGTGGATTGTTGGCTAGTAGTAACCTTGCCTTATGATTTTGTATGCAAGTGCCTTTGCGGACATATGGTCCCCACAAATCCCTTCGTGTACCTCTTGTAAACAATAACTGGCTTCCTCCGGGCCTACACACTTCAATGTTGGAGATGAGAAAGTTCGATGATAGAGTTGGTTGCCTTCTATGAAGTATTTCGAAGCCTTGTTTTTCAATCTTCTGGCCTCGTTCTTATCTTCGGGAAACTCTCCCTTCTCTAGGTAGAGGGTGAAAGGGGTCATCCAGTTCGGGGTATCCTCTATCTCCATTACCTCTTCTTGATCGATTGTCGGGGTTCCTAATTCTTCGAAGTAGACCGAACTGTCTAGCTCGGCTGAGTTCTGAACTAGCTTGGATAACTCATCAGCTTCGGAGTTTTCTTCTATGTTGATTTGGTTGATTTGGTACTCCGGAATGATGGCTAAATAGCTTTTGACAAGTGCTTGGTATTGGGCTAGTTTGGGATCTTTGGCCACATATTCGCCCTTGGTTTGCCGTACCACGATCTGGGAATCACTATGGATGCTCAGACTGTGGATTTTCAGAGTTCGTGCCAACCTTATCCCGGCAAGGAGAGCCTCATATTCAGCTTGATTGTTTGTTGCTTGAAATTTGAAGGTGATTGCTTGTCTGATCTGGAAGCCTTCCGGGCTTTTCATGATAACCCCAGCCCCGGACCTTTCTGCTGTAGAGGATCCGTCTACGTGAAGTGTCCATGACTCTGGGTTTTGGTCCGGGGTTTTCACAAATTCAGCTGCTATGGGAAGTCGCTGTGGTTCTGGGAAGGAGCACTCTACTATGAAGTCGGCCAGAGCCTGTGCTTTGATGGCTGTCCGGGGTATAAAAGTTAAGTGAAATTGGCTTAACTCGATTACCCAATTTATCAATCTTCCTGATGCGTCCGGCTTGTGGATTATTCGTCTTAGGGGCTGATCTGTTATAACCTTGACTTATCTACCCTGGAAGTAGTGTCTGAGTTTTCTTGAAGCTGTGACTAAGGAAAAGGCAAACTTCTCCAGATTGGGATATCTGGTTTCCGCGTCTTTTAGTACTTGGCTCACATAATATACCGGTTTCTGAGTCCCGCCTTCTTCCCGGACCAAAGCAGCTGCTACGGCTAACGGTCCGGCGGAGAGGTAGAGAAGCAAAGGTTCTCCGGGCTCGGGCTTTGTTAACAGAGGTGGTGATGAGAGGTATTCCTTGATTGTGTCTAGGGAGGCTTGGCATTCCGGACCCCACGCGACTTATTTTTTGTTGCTTGCTCCCTTGAGCAAGTTGAAGAAAGGCAAACATTTTTCTGATAAACCTTCACAAGGCTGCCAATGACCCGGCTAATTTTTGGATGTCCTTCTGGGTTCGGGGCGGCTGCATGTCTAGGATTGCCTTGATTTTCTCTGGGTTGGCCTCAATTCCCCTCTGGTTGATCATGAAGCCCAAGAATTTTCCTGCTGCCACCCCGAAGGTACACTTCTTCGGGTTAAGTTTCATTTGGTTCTTCCTTAGATTTTCAAAACATTCCCTTAGGTCCGGGACGTGCTTCTCAACGGTTTTGGACTTGGCGATGATGTCGTCAACATAGGATTCCAAATTCCGTCCTATTTGGTCCTGGAAGACCTCAACCATGGCTCTTTGATATGTAGCCCCGGCGTTCCGGAGCCCGAAGGGCATGAATTTGAAGGCATACACCGCCCTATGGGTGATGAAGGCTGTTTTGGCTATGTCTGCAGGGTTCATCTTGATCTGGTTGTATCCGGAGAAGGCGTCCATGAAGCTTAACATTACATGTCCCGAAGTGGCGTCGATGAGCTGGTCTATGTTGGGTAACGGGTATGGATCCTTGGGACAAGCATCATTGAGGTCGGTGTAATCAACACACATCCTCCATTTTCCGCTAGGTTTCTTGACTAGAACCACATTGGCCAGCCACTCCGGATATTTGATCTCACAAATTATATCTGCATTGAGGAGTTTGTCTACCTCTTCGTCTATGGCCCTTTGTCTCTCCGGGGCAACATTCCTTCTTTTTTGTTTCACCGGTTTTCTCCTGGGGTCAACATCCAGGCTATGCATGGCCAAGGATTCCTGGAGTCCGGGCATATCCGCCGGGCTCCAGGCGAATACATCAGCATATTCCCGGAGTAGAGACACTAATTCCTCTTTGAAGGCTATCTCTAACCCCGCCCCAATCTTGATTTTTCTTTCAGAGTCTCCGGGTATCAGTTCAACTGTCTCAGTTTCTACTGCGGGCTCGACCTTGGCTTGATTTTTCACCGTGGATGATTTTTGGATCCGGGCCTGGGAGTTTGAAGCCAGGTACCCCCGGGCTGTGGAAGTTTCTGCCTCTTGTGTAGGGATCTCGAGGTTTTCGATAATTTGCACCTCCTTCCCGGGGTTCTTATAAGTTGAGTTTCTGTGTTTCTTTCTGCTTTGGTTCTTATGATAAGCGGAGGCTTTGCGCTTGTTTTCTGGATCTGTTTCAGCCATGACCAGGGCTTGGCCGTAGCATCGACTAGCTGTTTCCGTATCACCTCTTACCTCTTCGACCCCGGATGGTGTGGGAAATTTGACTTTAAGGTGAGGTGTCGAGGTTACGGCTCGGAGCTTGGTCAGGGCTGGGCGCCCCAGGATCACGTTGTAGGAAGAAGTGCTGTTTATTACATAGAACTTGATCATGTGGGTTATCTGCTTCGGGGTGGTGCCAAATTGGACAGGCAAGTAAAGGGTTCCTTGGATGGGGACCAAGTTGTGGCCGAAGCCGTACAGTGGGTCTTCCCGGCACTCATTCATTCTGATGCTTCCGAGTTGCATTCTGTCCATGGTATGCTTGAATAGTATGTTGGCGGAGGAGCCATTGTCAACAAGGATTCTCTTTACCTCGTTTTCGGCGATGTCCAGGGTCACTACTAGGGCCTCATTGTGGTTAGGATCTACTCCTTCAAAGTCAGCATTACTAAATGATATGATTTGCTCCGGGGCCGAGTCTACCATCATCACCTCATCTCCGGAGTCTGGACTCCTTGGCGGGGAAGTGGAGCCTCCCAAGACTACGTGTACCACGTTCTTCATTTTTTGGGCTCCATGCCCTTCTCCTCTTTCTGCTGTTTTCCGGGCTATGTATTGGTCCATGTTCCCTTTCTTGACCTGGTCCTCGATGAAGAACTTAAGGGAGACGCAGCTTTCTGTCTCGTGCCCGTGTGTTGCTTGATAGTCGCAGTGTTTGTCCCGGGGCCTATTCTCAGGGGCTGATACCAAGGGCTTGGGAGGATAAAAGAAGGGTTTGTTCCGGACCTCTTTTAGTATATCGGCCCGTGGCCGGTTCAAAGGTGTCCATTCTTGTTCCGGCCTTGGTTCGGCTCTCCCTAGTCTCGGGGGCCTGGGTTCGGATTTGGCCCTGGAGGGGTGGTCCTTGTCCGGGACTGTCAGTTGATGACTTGGGATGTAGTTATACTGTTTGTTGGGCTTAAATTTCTTGTCTGGTTGGTGGTCGCTTCTGGAGCGATCATCTTTATTTCTCCCCGAGGAGGTGTCGTTCCGGGTCATTCTCATTGCATGTAGGATATCAGTTTCTTTGATGAACTTGGCGGCCATGGAGTAGGCCGCGGCCAGGCTTTGGGGTTCTTTGTTCACCAATTCTATTACATAGCGCTCGCTACGCTCCGGGTCTAGGTTCTTCCGGAATATGCTTAAGGCTTCTCTTTCATCCAGGTTCGTGACTTGGTTTATGGCTTCTTGGAATCGTTTCATAAAGGCTGAAAGTGTTTCGCCGTCATCTTGCCTGATTGTTTCAAGGTGGCACATGTGATACTCCGGGGTTTTGTTGGCTCGAAACCTCCGAAGGAAGGCCTCCCTGAACTCCTTCCAGCTGTGTATGCTCCGGGAGGGGATTCGGCTAAACCACCTCTGGGCTGCCCCCTTCAGCGTGGAAGCGAAGAACCTACACTTGGTTAGGTCGTTGTAGAAATCATGGCTATTTGCTCAAAGTAGTTGAGATGTTCTTCTGGGTCTTCTAACCCATTAAAGGAGTCGAAGTTGTAATGTTTGAGGTTCTTTTGCCGGGGTATGGCTTCAAGGGAGTGGCTGAAGGGGGTGAGCGTGTCTTGGATCTCGAATCCGGAATCATTATTGACTTTTCTTTGTAACTCATGGATCATCTGTACCAGGTTATTCGGATGTTCTTCATCATCTGAGACCATCACCGGGCTTGATTCTCTCCGGGTTTTTTTGGATTTAGACTTTCTTATTCTTTCCTCCTCTTGGAGCCTCTTTTGGACTCTAAGTTCCAACTTATCCTGTTCTTCCTGCCTTATCCTTTCTCGAAGTCTTTCCATCCGCTTTAGCTCGTCAGCCTCATCATCTCTGACTTTACTCTGGACAGGATGGTCCTTTTCGTTTCTTTGCCTTGGTTCCCGAGGCGAGCGAAGACCGAGGCTCGCGAGTGGTGGGAGTTGGCTGATCCTTCGGAGTTTTCTGCTTGGTCGGGTTCAGGTTCCGGATGGGGGCGATTTCGGTAAGCTCGGATTGCTTCAGCGAGTTCCTCCGGGGTTAAATTCTCCATTTGGGCAGAGTCAAGGGGTACGTCTGTATACTTGTACCGGTTCACTTCAACCGTGACCCGGGCGTCATTCGGACCGATCCCGAGCCTCTCCTGGACTGGGACCTGGTTTTGCGGTATCTGCTCCGGGATCGGAACCAGGGGCTCTTCCCTCGGGGCGCTGTTGGCTTGGCGTTGAGTGGTGGATTTGCTCGGTCGAGGCATTGTCGCTGGTAGATTCAGATTAGCTGGGTTCGGCTATTTGGTTTGGGTTCGGAGGTTCAATCCCCTCCTTCTAGCGCCAATGATAACTCTGAAACTTGATCGGGTACTTCCTCGCCAACTCCTGCCTCGGAAGTGGTATAGCTGAAGTGGGGTGTCTGCAAAACAACACCGGAGGGGGGGGTTTGGCCCCGAGGTGCCTCCAGCGTGAGAATGAGAGTTGGCTTTGGAAGATAATAATCAAGTAGAGTATCACAATAGTAATAAATGTGTGTAGGTGTGTAATAATGTCCAACCCTTAAACCCTACACTCTAGGGGTATTTATAGCCCTAGGGTTAGGATTTAGGGGTCTGTTACCTTTACTCCTAGCCATCGGATCCGGGGGACAAGATGCTGAATTCCCGGGATGTAGGACACCTGTCCTTATTTGTGGGGACCGTTAACTGGAGTGTGGCAGTGTTGTTGAGTACATGATTTGGCACATGTTGTCGTTTGGACTTTAATGCTGGTCAGCGCCACGTGTGGGGATATCGGCCGAGCTGGGCTGCCACGTGTACCAGGTGTCGTCACTCTGAGGTCCATTAATCCGAGGTCGGGGCTCCGGGCCCGGGGTCCGTTGGCCGGGGCTGGATTTCTCTCATTCTCATAAGTTGGATTATTTGTTATTTTTGGGCCTGAGGTTGGGCCTAATTGGGCCTGGGTTATTTTCTAGCCTATCACTGTTCAAATATGTAATTCACAACTTATGGTCCATCCAATTGCTGGGCCGAAGCATTGCTAAGGTCCCGGGCTTGGGCCTACTTGGAAAGGATGAAAACTTTTCCAAGTAGGAATTTTGGATGCCTATGGCTTCCCGGGCCGAAGCTTTGCTAAGGTCCCGGGCTTGGGCCTACTTGGAAAGGATGCAAACTTTTCCAAGTAGGAATTTTGGATGCCTATGGCTTCCTGGGCCGAAGCATTGCTAAGGTCCCGGGCTTGGGCTTACTTGGAAAGGATGAAAACTTTTCCAAGTAGGAATTTTGGATGCCTATGGCATCCCGGGCCGAAGCATTGCTAAGGTCCCGGACTTGGGCCTACTTGGAAAGGATGAAAACTTTTCCAAGTAGGAATTTGGATCTGATTGTAGGATTGAAATACCAGGTGAGGAATAGAGCTCTTTTTCATTGATAATAAAATGATTACATGATTTTCAATTACAATTCAAAAAATGCCCATGTACGAGCTAGAGCTATCTTCCTTTACTGGTAGTACTTTCTTAGCCTGAGGCCGTGCCAGGGGTTGGGGACCTCAGTGTTGTCCATGTGGCTGAGCTTATAGGTTCCGGGATGGAGTACTTCTTTGATTCTGTAAGGACCTTCCCACTTAGGCATAAGTTTTCCTGTGTTAGTGGGGTCTGATGCCTCGGTGTCCCGGAGTACTAGGTCCCCGATTTGGAAGTTTTTGACCCTTGATTTCTTTCCGAAGTATTCTCTTGTTTTTTCTTTGTATTTCTCCATTCTTTGAACTGCTTTGTCCCGGACCTCATCAACTAGTTCCAGATTAGCTCGTAGCCCTTCTTCATTTACAATTTCATCAAAGTTGATTGCTCTGTGGGAAGGAGAACCGACTTCAATTGGCAACATTGCTTCGGTTCCATATGCTAGTTTGAACGGGGTTTCCCCTGTTCCGAACCTTGGACTAGTTCTATATGCCCACAACACATGCGGTAGTTCTTCGGGCCACTTGTTCTTGCTTTCCTTCAGCCTTTTCTCAATTCCCCTTAGCAGAATTCTGTTTGTTACTTCCACTTGCCCGTTGCCCTGGGGATAGGCTACTGAAGATTTCTTGTGCTTGATTCCCATTTCCTTCAGATAATTTTCGAAGTCTGAGCCAATGAATTGAGGACCATTATCCGAGACTAAGACCCTTGGTAGGCCGAACCGCATTAATATGTTATCCATGAACTTGATGCAATCTTGTTGATTTATGGTCCTCATTGCCTTTGCTTCGGCCCACTTAGTCATGTAGTCAATTGCTACGAGGAGGTATCTCAGATCGCCCTTAGCCCGGGGGAAGGGCCCTACTATGTCAATGCCCCATACAGCAAAGGGGATAGGTGACAGGACTGAAGAGGGCAGGACCGGGCTTTGCCTTGGTATATTGCTGAACAGTTGACAGTTTCTACACTTCTTGACAAATTCTACTGCATCTGAGTGGATTGTTGGCCAGTAGTAACCTTGCCTTATGATTTTGTATGCAAGTGCCTTTGCGGACATATGGTCCCCATAAATTCCTTCGTGTACCTCTTATAAACAATAACTGGCTTCCTCCGGGCCTACACACTTCAATGTTGGAGATGAGAAAGTTCGGCGATAGAGTTGGTTGCCTTCTATGAAGTATTTCGAAGCCTTGTTTTTCAATCTTCTGGCCTCGTTCTTATCTTCGGGCAACTCTCCCTTCTCAAAGTAGAGGGTGAAAGGGGTCATCCAGTTCGGGGTATCCTCTATCTCCATTACCTCTTCTTGATCGATTGTCGGGGTTCCCAATTCTTCGAAGTAGACCGAACTGTCTAGCTCGGCTGAGTTCTGAACTAGCTTGTATAACTCATCAGCTTCGGAGTTTTCTTCTCTGTTGATTTGGTTGATTTGGTACTCCGGAATGATGGCTAAATAGCTTTTGACAAGTGCTTGGTATTGGGCTAGTTTGGGATCTTTGGCCACATATTCGCCCTTGGTTTGCCGTACCACGATCTGGGAATCACTATGGATGCTCAGACTGTGGATTTTCAGAGTTCGTGCCAACCTTAGCCCGGCAAGGAGAGCCTCATATTCAGCTTGATTGTTTGTTGCTTGAAATTTGAAGGTGATTGCTTGTCTGATCTGGAAGCCTTCCGGGCTTTTCATGATAACCCAGCCCCGGACCTTTCTGCTGTAGAGGATCCGTCTACGTGAAGTGTCCATGACTCTGGGTTTTGGTCCGGGGTTTTCACAAATTCAGCTGCTATGGGAAGTCGCTGTGGTTCTGGGAAGGAGTACTCTACTATGAAGTCGGCCAGAGCCTGTGCTTTGATGGCTGTCCGGGGTATAAAAGTTAAGTGAAATTGGCTTAACTCGATTGCCCAATTTATCAATCTTCCTGATGCGTCCGGATTGTGGATTATTCGTCTTAGGGGCTGATCTGTTATAACCTTGATTTATCTACCCTGGAAGTAGTGTCTGAGTTTTTTTGAAGCTGTGACTAAGGCAAAGGCAAACTTCTCCAGATTGGGATATCTGGTTTCCGCGTCTTTTAGTACTTGGCTCACATAATATACCAGTTTCTGAGTCCCGCCTTCTTCCCGGACCAAAGCAGCTGCTACGGCTAACGGTCCGGCGGAGAGGTAGAGAAGCAAAGGTTCTCCGGGCTCGGGCTTTGTTAACAGAGGTGGTGATGAGAGGTATTCCTTGATTGTGTCTAGGGAGGCTTGGCATTCCGGACCCCACGCGACTTCTTTTTTGTTGCTTGCTCCCTTGAGCAAGTTGAAGAAAGGCAAACATTTTTCTGCTAGTTTGGAGATAAACCTTCGCAAGGCTGCCAATGACCCGGCTAATTTTTGGATGTCCTTCTGGGTTCGGGGCGGCTGCATGTCTAGGATTGCCTTGATTTTCTCTGGGTTGGCCTCAATTCCCCTCTGGTTGATCATGAAGCCCAAGAATTTTCCTGCTGCCACCCCGAAGGTACACTTCTTCGGGTTAAGTTTCATTTGGTTCTTCCTTAGATTTTCAAAACATTCCCTTAGGTCCGGGACGTGCTTCTCAACGGTTTTGGACTTGGCGATGATGTCGTCAACATAGGATTCCAAATTCCGTCCTATTTGGTCCTGGAAGACCTCAACCATGGCTCTTTGATATGTAGCCCCGGCGTTCCGGAGCCCGAAGGGCATGAATTTGAAGGCATACACCGCCCTATGGGTGATGAAGGCTGTTTTGGCTATGTCTGCAGGGTTCATCTTGATCTGGTTGTATCCGGAGAAGGCGTCCATGAAGCTTAACATTACATGTCCCGAAGTGGCGTCGATGAGCTGGTCTATGTTGGGTAACGGGTATGGATCCTTGGGACAAGCATCATTGAGGTTGGTGTAATCAACACACATCCTCCATTTTCCGCTAGGTTTCTTGACTAGAACCACATTGGCCAGCCACTCCGGATATTTGATCTCACAAATTATATCTGCATTGAGGAGTTTGTCTACCTCTTCGTCTATGGCCCTTTGTCTCTCCGGGGCAACATTCCTTCTTTTTTGTTTCACCGGTTTTCTCCTGGGGTCAACATCCAGGCTATGCATGGCCAAGGATTCCTGGAGTCCGGGCATATCCGTCGGGCTCCAGGCGAATACATCAGCATATTCCCGGAGTAGAGACACTAATTCCTCTTTGAAGGCTACCTCTAACCCCGCCCCAATCTTGATTTTTCTTTCAGAGTCTCCGGGTATCAGTTCAACTGTCTCAGTTTCTACTGCGGGCTCGACCTTGGCTTGATTTTTCACTGTGAATGATTTTTGGATCCGGGCCTGGGAGTTTGAAGTCAGGTACCCCCGGGCTGTGGAAGTTTCTGCCTCTTGTGTAGGGATCTCGAGGTTTTCGATAATTTGAACCTCCTTCCCGTGGTTCTTATAAGTTAAGTTTCTGTGTTTCTTTCTGCTTTGGTTCTTATGATAAGCGGAGGCTTTGCACTTGTTTTCTGGATCTGTTTCAGCCATGACCAGGGCTTGGCCGTAGCATCGACTAGCTGTTTCCGTATCACCTCTTACCTCTCCGACCTCGGATGGTGTGGGAAATTTGACTTTAAGGTGAGGTGTCGAGGTTACGGCTCGGAGCTTGGTCAGGGCTGGGCGCCCCAGGATCACGTTGTAGGAAGAAGTGCTGTTTATTACATAGAACTTGATCATGTGGGTTATCTGCTTCAGGGTGGTGCCAAATTGGGCAGGCAAGTAAAGGGTTCCTTGGATGGGGACCAAGTTATGGCCGAAGCCGTACAGTGGGTCTTCCCGGCACTCATTCATTCTGATGCTTCCGAGTTGCATTCTGTCCATGGTATGCTTGAATAGTATGTTGGCGGAGGAGCCATTGTCAACAAGGATTCTCTTTACCTCGTTTTCGACGATGTCCAGGGTCACTACTAGGGCCTCATTGTGGTTAGGATCTAATCCTTCAAAGTCAGCATTACTAAATGATATGATTTGCTCCGGGGCCGAGTCTATCATCATCACCTCATCTCCGGAGTCTGGACTCCTTGGCAGGGAAGTGGAGCCTCCCAAGACTACGTGTACCACGTTCTTCGTTTTTTAGGCTCCATGCCCTTCTCCTCTTTCTGCTGTTTTCCGGGCTATGTATTTGCCCATGTTCCCTTTCTTGACCTGGTCCTCGATGAAGAACTTAAGGGAGACGCAGCTTTCTGTCTCGTGCCCGTGTGTTGCGTGATAGTCGCAGTGTTTGTCCCGGGGCCTATTCTCAGGGGCTGATACCAAGGGCTTGGGAGGATAAAAGAAGGGTTTGTTCCGGACCTCTTTTAGTATATCGGCCCGTGGCCGGTTCAAAGGTGTCCATTCTGGTTCCGACCTTGGTTCGGCTCTCCCTGGTCTCGGGGGCCTGGTTTCGGATTTGGCCCTGGAGGGGTGGTCCTTGTCCGGGACTGTCAGTTGATGACTTGGGATGTAGTTATACTGTTTGTTGGGCTTAAATTTCTTGTCTGGTTGGTGGTCGCTTCTGGAGCGATCATCTTTGTTTCTCCCCGAGGAGGTGTCGTTTCGGGTCATTCTCATTGCATGTAGGATATCAGTTTCTTTGATGAACTTGGCGGCCATGGAGTAGGCCGCGGCCAGGCTTTGGGGTTCTTTGTTCACCAATTCTATTACATAGCGCTCGCTACGCTCCGGGTCTAGGTTCTTCCGGAATATGCTTAAGGCTTCTCTTTCATCCAGGTTCGTGACTTGGTTTATGGCTTCTTGGAATCGTTTCATAAAGGCTGAAAGTGTTTCGCCGTCATCTTGCCTGATTGTTTCAAGGTGGCACATGTGATACTCCGGGGTTTTGTTGGCTCGAAACCTCCAAAGGAAGGCCTCCCTGAACTCCTTCCAGCTGTGTATGCTCCGGGAGGGGATTCGGCTAAACCACCTCTGGGCTGCCCCCTTCAGCGTGGAAGCGAAGAACCTACACTTGGTTAGGTCGTTGTAGAAATATATCATGGCTATTTGCTCAAAGTAGTTGAGATGTTCTTCTGGGTCTTCTAACCCATTAAAGGAGTCGAAGTTGTAATGTTTGAGGTTCTTTTGCCGGGGTATGGCTTCAAGGGAGTGGCTGAAGGGGGTGAGCGTGTCTTGGATCTCGAATCCGGAATCATTATTGACTTTTCTTTGTAACTCATGGATCATCTGTACCAGGTTATTCGGATGTTCTTCATCATCCGAGACCATCACCGGGCTTGATTCTCTCCGGGTTTTTTTGGATTTAGACTTTCTTATTCTTTCCTCCTCTTGGAGCCTCTTTTGGACTCTAAGTTCCAACTTATCCTGTTCTTCCTACCTTATCCTTTCCCGAAGTCTTTCCATCCGCTTTAGCTCGTCAGCCTCATCATCTCTGACTTTACTCTGGACAGGATGGTCCTTTTCGTTTCTTTTGCCTTGGTTCCCGAGGCGAGCGAAGACCGAGGCTCGCGAGTGGTGGGAGTTGGCTGATCCTTCTGAGTTTTCCGCTTGGTCGGGTTTAGGTTCCGGATGGGGGCGATTTCGGTAAGCTCGGATTGCTTCAGCGAGTTCCTCCGGGGTTAAATTCTCCATTTGGGCAGAGTCAAGGGGTACGTCTGTATACTTGTACCGGTTCACTTCAACCGTGACCCGGGCGTCATTCGGACCGATCCCGAGCCTCTCCTGGACTGGGACCTGGTTTTGCGGTATCTGCTCCGGGATCGGAACCAGGGGCTCTTCCCTCGGGGCGCTGTTGGCTTGGCGTTGGGTGGTGGATTTGCTCGGTCGAGGCATTGTCGCTGGTAGATTCAGATTAGCTGGGTTCGGCTATTTGGTTTGGGTTCGGAGGTTCAATCCCCTCCTTCTAGCGCCAATGATAACTCTGAAACTTGATCGGGTACTTCCTCGCCAACTCCTGCCTCGGAAGTGGTATAGCTGAAGTGGGGTGTCTGCAAAACAACACCGGAGGGGGGGTTTGGCCCCGAGGTGCCTCCGGCGTGAGAATGAGAGTTGGCTTTGGAAGATAATAATCAAGTAGAGTATCACAATAGTAATGAATGTGTGTAGGTGTGTAATAATGTCCAACCCTTAAACCCTACACTCTAGGGGTATTTATAGCCCTAGGTTTAGGATTTAGGGGTCTGTTACCTTTACTCCTAGCCGTCGGATCTGGGGGACAAGATGCTGAATTCCCGGGATGTAGGACACGTGTCCTTATTTGTGGGGACCGTTGACTGGATTGTGGCAGTGTTGTTGAGTACATGATTTGGCACATGTTGTCGTTTGGACTTTAATGCTGGTCAGCGCCACGTGTGGGGATATCGGCCGAGCTGGGCTGCCACGTATACCAGGTATCGTCACTCTGAGGTCCATTATTCCGGGGTCGGGGCTCCGGGCCCGGGGTCCGTTGGCCGGGGCTGGATTGCTCTCATTCTCACTGTTCAAATATGTAATTCACAACTTATGGTCCATCCAATTGCTGGTTCTGTGCTTAGCTTAGTTGTGTTCAATATTGTAACTTCTAATAAAAAGATCACAACGATTTGTTTGTCTGATACACGGATTTTTTTCAATATTACATAAAATTTTTTCAATATTACATAAATTTTTCTTCAATTTAATTGAAACTTTTAAGACATAAATTCTGTAAGATTAAAATTTTAAATGATATAATTTGATAATAAATATGCATATGTTGTCCGTGATATTTCTAGAAAAATATGGATTTTAGTTTGAACATATAGTAAATATGTTACGTTTTAGCTTGAAAATGTAATTTGTTATAAGTATGCATATGTTCCCCGTAATGTTTTTAGAAAAATATTTTAATTTCAAAATACAGAAAATGTGATACATTTTAGCTGAATAGGGTAATTGGTTAGTTATTATTCCCTCCGTCCCATATTACTTTGCCCGTTTGCTGAATTTCACGGGTTTTAAGATAGTGTGGAATGAATATTGTTTTTGTATGAAGTAGTGGGTATTAAATATTATTTTTAAGGGATAGTGGGTATTGAATATTGTTTTTTTGGAGTAGTGGGTATTGAATATTATTTTTAAGGAGTAGTGGGTGGAATAGTGGGTATTGAATATTATTTTTTTGGAGTAGTGGGTGTTGAATATTATTTGTAATGATTAGTGGGTGGAATAGTGGATATTGAATATTATTTTTAAGGAGTAGTGGGTGGAGTAGTGGGTATTGAATATTATTTTTTATGGCCAAAAATAGTAAGGGGAAAAGTATTGTGAATTTCCTTAAAAGGAAAGTGGGAAAAGTATTAAGGGACGGAGGGAGTAGTTATCAAAGTAGTATTATTTTTTTTAAAAATTTATTTAAATAAAACTACATGTGATATTATTGAAAAGGAATAGGATTTACTTAGGAAAAAACTAACGTGTTTTAGCTGAAAACGGTAATTGATTAGTTATAACTATTATTATATACTAGTTAAAACCCGTGCGATGCACGTTTTTTTTTAAAAAACATATTATATGAATTGAATATTATTTTTAAGGAGTAGTGGGTGGAGTAGTGGGTATTGAATATTATTTTTTATGGCCAAAAATAGTAAGGGGAAAAGTATTGTGAATTTCCTTAAAAGGAAAGTGGGAAAAGTATTAAGGGACGGAGGGAGTAGTTATCAAAGTAGTATTATTTTTTTTAAAAATTTATTTAAATAAAACTACATGTGATATTATTGAAAAGGAATAGGATTTACTTAGGAAAAAACTAACGTGTTTTAGCTGAAAACGGTAATTGATTAGTTATAACTATTATTATATACTAGTTAAAACCCGTGCGATGCACGTTTTTTTTAAAAAATATATTATATGAATTTTTTCATTAATTTGAATTATTTTTTTTAAAACATGAATTTTGGAGACTTAAATTTTTAAATGAAATGATGATCATAATTATATAAATGTTATCCATGATATTTCTAAAAAATGAAGGATTTTAGTTAGAAAATATAGAAAAGGTGATAGGTTTTAGTTGAAAAAGGTAATTGGTTAATTATAAGCAATTATAAAATTATTATTTTATTTTATTAAACAGAATGCCCGATATATAATTGAAAAAAAAGAGGACTTAGTTAGAGAAAATTAAAAAGGAAACACGTTTTAGGTGAAAAAGTTAATTGAATATTATATAGTAATTATAATTTAAATATGTTATTTTACTAAATAAAAATGCTCGTAATATTTTTAGAAAAGGAGAAATTAATGTTGTCCATGATATTTCTAGAAAAATAGAGATTTTAGTTAGAAAATATAGAAAAGATAATATGTTTTAGCTGAAAAAGCTAATCGATTAATTATCAGTATCATTATATTTTTATTAAATAGAACTAACCGTGATATAATTGGAAAAGAGAGATTTTAGTTTGAGAAAATAGAAATGGTAACGTGAAAATTAAAAAGGTGGCATGCTTCCGATGAAAAAGATAACTGATTAGTTTATAGTAATTATAATTTTATTGTTATTTTACTAAATAAAATTGTTCGTAGTATTTTTAGAAAATGAAAAATTAATGTTACCCGTGATATTTCTAGAAAAAGGAATTCAATTAAATAATAAAAAAGATGATACGTTTTAGCTAAAAAAGTAATCGGTTAATTTTTAGCATTATAATATTATTATTTTATTTTTATTAAATAGAATCGTTCGTGATATAATTGGAAAAAGAGATATTTTAGTTAGAGAAAACAAAAAAGATAATGTGCTTTGGCTGAAAAGGCAACCCGTGATATAATTGGAAAAAAAGATATTTTATTTAAAAAAACAAAAAAGATAATTTGTTTTGGCTGAAAAAGGTAACCCGTGATATAATTGGAAAAAGAGATATTTTAGTTAGAGAAAAGAGAAGAGATAATGTATATTGACTGAAAAAGTTAATTGATTAGTTAATAGTAATTATAGTAAACTTTTTGTTGAGTATTGAATACGGTAAAAGAATACAGAGGGGGGGGGTGAATGGATTCTTGAACTTTTCTTGGATTGAGTCTATGTAGCAGATAAGTGCCTGTGTGTGTAGAAGTGAAGGTGCGGATAAAGAAACAACACAAGACACAATATCACTTTAATCTAATGTATTATTAGATAAAGGTTGCTACAATCTGTGAATACAAATGGTAGTATTCTCAGCTTCGTTTTTCTCAGAGAGATATAGCTTACAGTGTATGAAAAACTTGACTCACAAAAGTTGCTAAGTTATGAAGTGAGGCTGTGTCCTTATAGAACATGGATACAGCCTACTTACTGCAAATAAGGAAGCTAAACAAATTACTTTCTAGTCTGTCTATCCTTTTTGAGTAAGTGTCCAAACGGTTACAGATTTGACTTTGCAAAGCCTGTTTAGATCCACTTCTTTAGCTCCTTGTCTCTTCTATATCTCTCCAAGCTTCCTTGTAGGCTTTCCAGAGCACGTTACAGATTGTGGTCCATAAAGTGCATTGGCTTGTTGCAGGTTTCTTACTTGTACAATTTCTTCAGTATTTTGTCTCCAAGAATGTATTCGAGAAGTGACTAAGTAAGTGATTCGAGAACTAGAATTGACTTGATCGATAACTCTGAGTTCTCGAATACTGTTATATTGACATATCGAATCACTTCTCGAATAGCTCTTTTCCATCAGGATTCCTTGAGTTGTCGAATAGAACATTTGACTTATCGAATCCTCGAGATATCGAATAGCTTTCTGAGTCCTTGAGATATCGAATGGAACTTTGACTTGTTGACTCTTTGAGAACTCGAATACCATCTTGACTTGTTGACTTCTTGAGTTCTCGAATAGAGTAGTAGACATATCGAATCCCTGAGATATCGAATGAGATATCGAACAGTGTATTCAGAGATATCGAATAGTGTCTTGAGATATCGAATCCCTGACTTCTCGAATGCTGGACTTCTCGAATAGACAAATATACTTCTCGAATTGGTACTTAGGCAAATTCTTCATTTCTTCAAATCCCCAACTATGATTATTTGACAGTCTTTAACTCCTTGCTTGAGGCATGAACCTTGGAACTTCTTTCAAGCATTATTCTAGACTTTATAATTACAATTACACAACTAGGATTTGATGCCTACTATAAGTACAATACAAACAGAAACTCTACAGCTAGAGGTTCCCTCAGTTAAGAGGTCATGTAAGTAATGCAAAGCATTACAAACAATTAGGCTTGTTATTAGATGTGTACATGCATGCCTCTGTAACTAACAATCTCCCCCAAATTGTGAGTGAGACCCTTAGTCACAATTTCATGTCTGATAACAAGCCTAACATACATAAAGATAAGACTTTAAAAGTACAGGTATGTATATTGAACACATAAATGGAATTAAAAGATAAATGCTCTTACAATATGATGAGGTACTAGCCATTTTCATTTGATTGCATCTCCATTGCTTTGGCTTGTAGATCATCATATGCTTTCTGTTTCATTTCTTTTTCCTTTCTTGCATTCTCATCTATTGCTCTTATGATTTCTGCCATAGCATCCAATTCTTCAATCATGATAGAGTTTTTGAAATCTTCAAGCACTGGCTTCAGAATGTAGGCAGGATAGTGACTGAGTAGGTTCATTCTTATATTGACATTGTCTCCATTTCTTCTCCTATACTTCACCACATAGGGATCAAGCTGAACTCTACACAATCCCTTTGCCCTTAGCTTTTCTGCTTCAATCTCCAGTCTGTCAATTTCTTTCTCCCTTTCTAACCACTTCTCATAGCAGCCCTTTATTATCTTTTCAGCATAATCTCTCTTCATTTTCACAAAGTCAATCAATTCCAGCTTCCATACTTTCTCCACCTTGTCTTTAGAGTCCAGCAATGCAATGATTCTTTCTATCTCATACAATTTACCCCAATTCTGACAACCCCCTTGTTTGAATTTCATTTCTCTCCCATCAGTGTACTTGATCTCAAGGTGGTCATCCACAATTGCAGCAAAGCATATCTTTTGAGCTCTTAGAAATTGCAATTGCTCTTCATCAAAGTCTTCATCAAGTGGCTGGAGTTTCAATCCTGGAATGATTGTTAGGGCTCTTGATCTGGATAGCTTCACTCTTCTTGCAACATGTTTAAATTTCATCCTCTTGACATGGTTGCTTGGCAGAGACCTTTGACCTTTGTTGGTAGACCATAGTAGTATTCCATTAGCAGTTTGCTTTCTGAAACATAAACATGGTTTCTTGACTTGAATCTTCTTCTCTTCTTGAGGTGGCAAAACAGTTGCAGAAGCCATAGATGTAGATTTTGCTAGGTCACCACTAACAGTATTCACCCTAGACTTAGAGTCTTGTGTTGTGGTGAGGTTACTGCTAGCAATGCCTAAGGCTTGCTGTTTTCCAATCTTCCTCTCATAGACTCTTCCTTGGTCATCATCATTCTTCTTATCCTTGTCACCTTTCTTCTTCTTCTTGTCTTCATCACCCTTATCTCTCCTGTGATGTCTTCTCCTCCCATCACTTTTATCTTCAGAATCATCATCCTTATTTCTCCTAGGTTGAGCCATCTCTGGGATTTCACCAGTTGCTATATAAGTTCTGAGGATGTGCAGTGCCTCAGTTTCTTCAGCATTTCTAGCTCCAACCTTCTTCTATAATTGATCAATGATAGCAATGATCAGTCTGTGATTTCTAGGGGTGAGATCATGGGGAATGACCAATTGCTTGATATCTTCAATTCTGGTGCCAGACTGATAAATGATTATCCATGGCTTCTTGATCACTTCTGGTAGCCTTGAAGGTTGGTCATTCCTCAAGTCATCAAACAGACTTTTGTTGTTCTCATTCTTCTTCTCAATAAGCTCAAGTATGGCATCTATCTCTGAGTGTTTCAGTTCTTGTAGAGTCTTGTATGTTAGATGCCATATCTTCAATTTGGATATCATCACTATCTCCTTAATCCATAGATTATTGACTTTCTTAGGAATGATAGTGATGCAATCAATCTGCTTCTTCACCTCCCTCAGATAGAACTGAGTGTCACCAACCTGTTCCCTTATGGCTTTCAGAAACTCCAAGAAGGCTTTATCATGATAAACATCTGAGTTGGCAACTTCTTGCAGCTTGGCCTCAGTAACAACTTTAACTTCTACAGGCTTGGCACTCTCAGATATAGAGGTTGGAGGTTTGTCAGATGGCATACTCCCTGCAACCACTGTGGTAGTTATGGATTGCTTTTGTCCTCCAAGAGTAGTGATGTGCACAGTTGGTAGAGTGACAACTGGCAAGATAGATGGAGGCTCATCCACTTTGGATTTTCCTTTGCCAGGCACATTAGGTAGAGATTTTGAAGAAGCTCTTTGTTGACCACCCTCTTTTATTATTATGCCTTTCTCCCCCTTTGTATTTGAGTTCCTTGCCTTCTTCTCCCCTTTAGGCTTGTTGTCAGGCACAGAGGCTGTAGAAATGTCCTTTGGGATTGAAGATTCATCAGGTAGAGGGAGACCCATATGCTTCATCATAGCAGCTAACATGGATTGTTGATGCAGAAGGACATCAGCTGTGGTGGATGCTTGAGTGTCCAACTGGTCATTTAGAAGTGCAACCTTGTCTGTAAGATGAGCATTGGACTTGGTGAGAGTAGCCACCTCCTTCTCAAGTGCATCTACTTTGCTGAATAACTCAGTAGATTTGAAGCCAGACAGGGATTGTTCTTTGAGTCTCTGCACTTCAAATCTAGTCATGTCATGTACTGGGACCTCAGTGATCAGTCTGTCTCCATATAGATTTTTGAACATGGTCCTCAGCATGGCATTGGCATCTGTGGTCTGATCAGATAGAATTTGAAATTGATGCCCCAGACCTGTGACAGTATCCTTTAGCAGAGCTAGCCCATTGTCCATTTTGGTGCAGGTGGTGTTGCAGTGTTTGAGGTCCTTGAACACACTATCTAGCTGAGGGAATTTGGCATCAAAGGTCCTCTTGATTGCTTCTACTGTGGTGGTGGTCTTATCACACACTCTATTGACCTCAGTTTTAACACCTTTTCCAAGATAATGTGCAGCCTTGAGGAATCCCTTGTGTGTATCATTCATAGCCTCATACACTTCACCAGGGGTCAGAGATTTGGCATTGGAACCCAGTGAAGTGAGGTATTCCTCCCTGAGATACTGAAGTGCTTCATCAAGAGTAATATCATATTTTCCTTGCAACCAGGCATCTATGTTGCCATCTCTCTCAGCATCATCAATGATCTTTGTCTTCTGCACCTCCACATCATCCCTATGGCATAACAGAATAGCCTCATAGTCTGGATTAGGCATGTCTGCAGTGAGAAGGTTCTGAGTAATCTTTGTGAACTCAGGAATCTGATCCACAATTAAGCTTTGAAGTGCTTCAACCGTCAATTGTTGTGGAACAGACCCTGATCCTGAAGCACTGTCATATTGCACAGGCTTCAGCCATTGTGACATGAAGTCAGAGCTAGAGCTAGGCAAGCTAGACTCCTCAGTTACAGATGCAACTTCTGTAACCGGATGGATTGACTCTACTACTGGTGTCACCACAGAAGTGGGATGAATTACACCAGCAGTTGACACAGGCATAGAGTCTCTAGTAAGGACTAGTGGAACCTCTGTGTTTGTGATGGTGTCATCAGGAGATGCCTCAGCATGCATTCCCTCACCATCTAAATGTGGGTTCTGAGTGGTGAGCAAAGTGTCATGCACTAAGTCACTTGAAATTATTGGCTCATCAAGAGAAAAGAATTCTTGATGATCAATGCCTTGCATCTCAGTTGCCTGAGTTGCAGGTTCCAAAGAAATTTCAGTGTTAGATTCTGGAAGAGAAGTGTGTTTAAGAGTAGATTTTGGCAACTCCCCCTGAGAAATAGAGGGAGTTTCAATTGTGATGTGCTCTCCACTCAGTGTAGTGCCAGCCTTATCACTCCCATGTGCTGACTCTGTACAAGAAGGTGCATTGGGGAGAATGCTTGATTCTATAGGTGCACCCTGTTGAGAGGATACACCTAGTGAGCTGTGTGCCCCTGATTTTACAACTTCAGCCATTTGTGTGACTGAAGAGGTGGTCTTAGTTTTCTTCTTCTTTGTCCTGTGTAAGAGTGACTCAGGTTCCTCACTGTCTAGACCTAATTCAACAGCTAATGCTGCTTCAGATAAGATATTTAATGGTGCAGACATTACTTCCTTTCTCTTCTTTTTACTAACATCACCCTTTTGAGAGGATGATGCAGTTGGCTCAGTATGTGGTAGAGTGTTTGGTTGAGAGGGTTGGTTAGTAGGCCCTGGGTTAGCATTTTGTTCTACTTGCTTGGGCTGTGCTAACTTAGATTTTGTATCAAATGTTGGCATGTTGTGGGGATAAGTTATAAACAAACTCTCCATATGGGGAGTTATGTTCAGTCTTACATCCACATCATTCCTAGTCTCCAAATTACCAAAAATGAGTTTGGTCATGGACTTAGGATAGCCTATTTTATTTTTATCAATCCCAGGCAATTCAATCAATGAAACATTCTTAAAATTAAGTACAGATTGAATAAAGCGAGGGAAGAAAATATCAGTACCTCTCTTGGTTGTGTTCTTACCAAGTCTCCCATATAGTTCTTGGAGGATGATTTGGCCAACATCTATCTTCTTTCCATAGGCCAATGCATATCCAATTTGCCGCACAGGTGGACTGATTTGATCAAAGCTTGATTTCCTGGCAGTGAAGACTTGGAGAAGAGTTGCAAACACATAGCTCCACTCCTTTCTAAGATTCTTTCTGTTTAGCTTTCCAAGATTGATCCCATCTGAGTAATTGATGAACTCAAAGAATTCCTCTAACTCTGCATTAGTGGCCAGTCTGTCGAATGACTCTTGTTGTAGGCCCAATGCTTGGTTCATGTCTGCAGTAGTGATAGTGATTTCCTTATCTTGAATCTTGCAGTAGATGATATATGAAGTGATTGCGTTTTCCAGGGCTACAACCTCCACAATAGCAGTGCCCCAAAACTGTTCCAGGATATCTAGATACAGAGTTGGGTTGGCAGAGAGTGCATCCTTGATATATGACTCAGCCATCCATTTCACAAAGCACTTGAAGTTGGCATTGGGTGCTTCAACATCACTAGTGAGAGCGATGAAGTTGGTGTTGAACTTTACTGTTGCCATTTGTGTAGAAGAGAGGAAAGAAATTGAAGATTGAAGAAGAAATTTGGCTTTTCGTAGCTAGGGTTTCAGGGGTTTAGAGAGTGTAGATGCTTGAGAAATCGAATGAAATGAATCGAATAGATGTGAAATTGTATAAGTATGAAGTACTTGAATTGTCGATTAGCAGAAAGTTTTGTATCGACAAGTCAGGCATTCGAGAAGTAGAAAACAACTATTCGAGAAGTCAAGAAAGGCTTAATCGATAACTCAAGCAGATAGAAACTCACAGCTGGCAGTTATCTAACTTAGAAATAATTCTAAATTAAATAAAATATGTTTTTATGAGTGAATTAAACTTTTAGACAAAAGTCCAAAATCGGTTAAAATTCAGCGAGAATTCAGCCTTTTCAAATGATTCGAGAACTCAAATATAGTGTTCGAGAACTCAATCATTCGAGAACTCAGTTACTATATTCGAGAAGTCAAGAATACCTCTATTCGATATCTCAGAAAGACTCTATTCGAGAACTCAAGAGTACTCTAATGAGACTTATTAGAGATGTCGAATAGTGAATCATTCGAGAAGTCTGACTTATCGAGCTATACTCATCACTCATAAAAATTTGATTTTCACTATCTTTTAAAATTTACCAGACATATTCATTGAAGAATATCCTAGCAAATTAAATAGTGATTTTCTCAAAATTTCATGGAAATTTTAAGTTAATAGAAATATGATTTTCAACATATGCAACAGATTTGAAATATTTATAAATCATATTTCAGCCAACACTTACTCCAAAAATATTGAGAATTTAGATAAAGTAAGTGTTTACTGCTGCAACAATCTAGATGGTGTATTCACTTAGCCAGAATCTGAAGAATTCAGCATTCCAATCTCACTTACCAACCTTGTGAAGGTGGCTTCATCTAATGGCTTAGTGAATATATCAGCTAGTTGTTTATCTGTAGAGAGATAATGCAACTCAATGGTTCCATTAGTTGCATGTTCTCTTATGAAATGATATCTGATGTCAATGTGCTTTGTTCTAGAATGATTGACAGGATTGGCAACTATAGAGATTGCACTTGTGTTGTCACACATGATTGGAATTCTTTCCAACACAAGTCCATAATCTCTAAGTTGATTTCTAATCCAAAGCACTTGAGCACAGCAACTTCCAGCAGCTATGTATTCAGCCTCAGCTGTAGAAGTTGACACAGATTGTTGCTTCTTGCTATACCAAGAAACTAACCTTTGTCCAAGAAACTGGCAGCTTCCTGAGGTGCTTTTCCTATCCACTCTGCATCCAGCATAATCAGCATCAGAATAACCAACCAGATTGAACCCTGTGTCCTTAGGATACCATAAACCCATGTTTGGAGTGCCCTTCAGATATCTAAAGATCCTTTTTATTGCAATCAAATGTGATTCCTTTGGATTTGATTGAAACCTTGCACACAAGCATGTAGCAAACATGATGTCTGGCCTACTTGCAGTGAGGTAGAGTAGAGAACCAACCATGCCTCTGTAGACTGAGATATCTACTTTCTTGCCTTTAGCATCTTCATCCA
Organism: Kitagawia praeruptora; assembly: GCA_037693485.1. NCBI lineage: Eukaryota > Viridiplantae > Streptophyta > Magnoliopsida > Apiales > Apiaceae > Kitagawia > Kitagawia praeruptora. Next base: position 5,980,067 of record CM075350.1, read on the forward strand.
GTTTAGTGGTAGTGGCCATGGGTGTCTTGGCAGGTGAACAATCTTCCAAGTCAAACTTCTTCAATAAATCCTTGATGTACTTGGTTTGACTGATAAAGATACCATCCTTCCTTTGACTGACTTGCAACCCTAGAAAAAATGTCAACTCTCCCATCATACTCATCTCATATCTGCTCTGCATGAGTTTAGAGAACTTCTCACACAGCTTCTCATTTGTAGAACCAAAAATGATATCATCCACATAAATTTGGACTAGGATAATATCATCACCATGCTTCTTGTAAAACAGTGTCTTGTCCAATGTGCCTCTAGTGAATTGATTCTCAAGAAGAAATTGTGATAAAGTATCATACCATGCTCTTGGAGCTTGTTTAAGTCCATACAGTGCCTTAAGCAATCTGTAGATAAATTCTGGGAAATGTGGATCCTCAAAGCCAGGTGGTTGTTGCACATAAACCTCTTCTTCCAACTCTCCATTTAGAAATGCACTCTTGACATCCATCTGATAAACTTTAAAGTTTGAATGAGCAGCAAATGTCAAGAATATTCTAATGGCTTCCAATCTAGCAACAGGGGCAAATGTCTCGTCATAATCAATGCCCTCCTGTTGAGAGTATCCTTTTGCAACCAGCCTTGCTTTGTTTCTTATTATTACACCATCTTCATCCATCTTATTCTTCAGAACCCATTTTGTTCCAACAATGGTTCTATTCTTTGGTGCAGGCACAAGTTCCCATACTTTGTTCCTTTCAAATTGATTCAGCTCCTCTTGCATGGCAATAATCCAATCTGGATCCAACAGTGCATCATCAAGTTTCTTAGGCTCAACTTGTGATAGAAAACATCCATAGAGGCACTCATTTTGAGTTGCTCTCCTAGTCCTTACTCCTGCATTAGGATCTCCAATGATTTGCTCTGCAGTGTGTGATCTATCCCATTTCCTCGAGTGTTCAGCCTGACTTCTCATTCTTGATGTTGCTTCATCATCCACATCATGGTCATCCTCATTTCCTCCCCCTGTGAAGTTGCCATTACTCACAGGTGTGTCTTGGATGCTTGTTTCTCCACTATCGATTGGCACAAATTCCTCTCTTGTATCATTAATCACTTGAGTTTGTTGAACTTGAGTTTCAACTCCAGTTTCAATCTCTTCATCAGAATCATCTAGATTATCAAATCTCAATGGATCTTTGTCTTCATCATTGGCTTCTTCTAGTCCATGTAGTTTGCTGTCATCAAATGTAACATCTGTGCTTTCCATAACTTTCTTTTGACTGATGACATAAACCTTGTATGCAATTCTTTCCATAGAATAGCCAAGAAAAATTCCTTCAAATGCTTTTGCATCAAACTTTCCAACATATTTAGAATTATCCTTTAGTACAAAGCATTTGCTTCCAAAAGTATGAACATACTTTAGAGTAGGCTTCTTTCCAGTCATCAAGTTGTAAGGTGTCTTTCCAGTGTTTTTGTTGATGAGGGTCCTGTTCTGAATATAGCATGCAGTGCTCACAGCCTCAGCCCAAAAACATGTAGGCATTTTTGCATCAAGTAACATTGTTCTAGCAGCCTCAATTAGAGTTCTATTCTTTCTCTCAACAACTCCATTTTGTTGTGGAGTCCTTGGAGCTGAGAATTGCTGAGAAATGCCATTCTCTTTGCAGAATGCTTCAAGTGTGGCATTTCTGAACTCTGTTCCATTATCACTCCTTAGTGCAATTACACTTGCATCGTTTGCCTTTGCTTCCTTGTCAACTTTCTTTATATGCTCAATAATTACTTGTGGAGCCTCATCTTTTGATGCCAGAAATTCCACCCATGTATACCTTGAAAAATCATCAACCATTACCAGGGCATACTTCTTTCTTCCAAGTGACATTATGTTGACAGGCCCAAACAAATCCATATGGATGAGTTGTAATGGCTTGGTTATTGATGTCACTGTTTTTGATTTATGGCTTGATCTTTTCATTTTTCCTTTTTGACAAGCCTCACACACTCCTTCTTGGCAGAATTCAAGTGTGGGCATGCCTCTCACTAACTCTCTTTTGACTAGAGAATTAATGGCCTTGAAGTTCAGGTGTGATAGTTTCTTGTGCCACAGCCAACAATCTTCATTTGATGCTTTTGAGTAAAAGCAACAAATTTTGTCCTTGTTTGTAGAGTCCATATTGGCTACAAACAGGCTTCCCTTCCTTACTCCAGATAGAGCAAAATCACCAGTCTTCTTGTGGGTGATCAAACATTCATCTTTGTCAAAATTCACTTTGAATCCTCTATCAGTAAACTGACCAACACTTAACAGATTATGCTTGCGCCCCTTGACTAGTGCTACATCTTCAATGATGACATTTCCAACTTTCAGCTTGCCATATCCCAATGTGTTACCCATGCTGTCATCTCCAAAAGCAACCATTGGGCCAGCCTTTTCCTCATACTGTGATAGCAGGGCCATATCACCAGTCATATGATTTGAGCATCCACTGTCCAAAATCCACATGACCTTCTTTTCACTTTCTTTGCCCTGCAAACACAAAGGTATTACTTTTCCTTTGGTACCCAAACAAGTTTGGGTCCATGTGACTTAGAGACAGTTTTATCATAAACAACATGCTTGTCAACTTTCTTAGTGTTAGTCTTCTTGTCACTGTTGGAAGTCTTAGAACCTGAAGTTTCAGACTTAGGTGACAGAGGTACCTTCCTAGCTTTAGGAGGACTTGAAGACTTTGACCTTGTGTAGTGTGTGTGTGAGAATTGTGACTGATACAACCATCAATGAACTGCCTTCTTAAATTAAAACAACTAGTCATAACATTCATATTGCATGGCTTACAGTCAAATTTATCACAGAAAGGTGCATCTCTATGACTTAGAGGCACAGAACAATCATAGAAAGGTTTAGACACACTACCAACAGGTTTCTTGCATGCATGAGTTAAATGATTGGTACTGAAATAGTTCTGACAAGTTTTCCTAGGGGCATTAGGCATATAAGCATAGTTGTTATCCTTGTTAATCCCTAACTTGCCATTTCTGTTCTGTTTCTTCTTAGTCACTTCCTTTTCTGATTCACTCTTCCCAGCTGAGACAAACTTAACAAACTTCTTAGGTCTTGGCCTATCAACTACTGGTTTCTTGGTCTATGATTTGACAGTCTCATTCTTAGAGGATGCTTGTTATTCACTAGATTGTGCCTCATCCTCATCATTCAACATTTGCTTGATGAGTAAGGCATCCTCATCAATTTCAAAGGTTGATTCCTTAAAAATTGGATTTTCAGTTTTTCTCAAAATGTGAGGCACTTTCTCATGAACATCTGTGTCCTCTTCAATGACAGCATAGCCTTTCCTTTGTTTGAGAGAGTCATAGTCAAGTCCAATAGCTGCTTTGGGATTAGCTTCAATTTTCTCACAGTAGGATTGCACTAAACCAGACGATTTCTTGAAAGTTTTTAGTTTGAATTCATTCTCAGCTAATTCATCCCTAAGAGCCTTCTCTACTTGACTAGCACATAAAACCTTGTTCTGCAAATATTCAACTTCTTTCTTAAGGTTTTCTACTTGCATAGTAGTTAGCTCAAGTTCCTCATTCTTTTTGGTTAATATTTCATTTCTAGTAGACAGTTTAGCAATCTCCTCATTAGCAGCAGTCATACTAGTATGAATATTAAACATTTCAACAGATAGTTGTTCGATCATGCATTTATACTCAGAAACAGACATGTCTATAGTAGTGAGAGATGGTACCTGAGAATCAGATGAAGATGAGTCATCCTTGGAGTTGGCCATCAAGGCATAATTGCAGAATTCTTGTTCCTCTTCATCACTCTCAGAATCATCTCAACACTTCCCTTCAGCTATGTAGGCCTTACCATGTGTCTTCTTTTTCAGAAGGGCCTCATACTTAGCTTCGAGCTCAAGATAATCTCTATCCTTCTTTTTAGGCTTCTTGCATTCACTGGCAAAATGCCCTAGGTCATTGCATCTATAGCACCTTACAGATGACCTATCCAAATAACTGGTTTTAAACTTATTTCTGTTTGGTTTCACAGGTGCCTTGTTCTTGTTGGCTGAATGGTTTTGAGTTTTGGGTTTGAAGGGTTGATTTCTTTTAAATCTGATGTTTGGAAATTTTCTGGCCATGAAAGCATATGAAGTATTTTCCATCCCATCAAGTTCTTCCAGAGTGTAAAACTCTTCTTCTTCTTCCTCCTTTTCCTCAACAGGTTCACTCACCCCAGCTTCAGTTTCTTCATCATCTGCCACCTCCTCTATCCTTAGTTGGCTTGTAGATGCTTCTAGGTCCAGAATGGATTTGTTGACAATCAAGGCACATGATGTGTTTATCATCCTACCTTGGTTGGCTTGGATAGCCCTTTTCTGAAGCAACTCAAGTTCATGAGTCTTTAGGACTCCATAGAGCACATCATAGGTGACTTTGTTCAAATCTCTCTCTCTTAGAGAAATGACTCTTTGTTCCAGATGATTTGGTGAAGACAACAGAAATTTCATATTTAACTCCTTGGTGCTGTAAACCTTTCCATTCATCTGCAACTCAGTAACTAGCTTGTGAAACCTTTCAAACATTTCAGTGATGCTTTCCTTGGGCTGTGCCATGAAAGCTTCATACTGTGTGACCAGTATCTGTTTCCTGTTTTCCTTAACCTCATCAGTCCCTTCACACAACACCTCAATGTGATCCCACATCTCTTTAGCAGACGTGCATGATGCAATGTTTGCAAACATTGACATGTCCATGGAATCAATGATAAGCAACATGAGGTGGCTGTCAAGAGCAACCTTCTCCCTTTCTGACTCTGTCCACTTTGATGGATCCTTGGCCTCATAAGATCTTGGGATAGTTATGGTTCCAACAGTCTTCTCTGGTATCTCTTGTTGTGGAACAAAAGGACCATTCTTGAGAATCTCAGGATACAAGGGATGAGAGGCTTTAATGAACAACATCATCTTTATCTTCCATAGGTTGAAGTTTTCTTTGTCAAACTTAGGGACCTTCACCGTTCCTGTAGTCTTTGGTGTATTCGAACTCATGATCGTTTTTCTGTTTTTGAATAAACAGCCCGCTCTGATACCACTTGTTGAGTATTGAATACGGTAAAAGAATACAGAGGGGGGGTGAATGGATTCTTGAACTTTTCTTGGATTGAGTCTATGTAGCATATAAGTGCCTGTGTGTGTAGAAGTGAAGGTGCGGATAAAGAAACAACACAAGACACAATATCACTTTAATCTAATGTATTATTAGATAAAGGTTGCTACAATCTGTGAATACAAATGGTAGTATTCTCAGCTTCGTTTTTCTCAGAGAGATATAGCTTACAGTGTATGAAAAACTTGACTCACAAAAGTTGCTAAGTTATGAAGTGAGGCTGTGTCCTTATAGAACATGGATACAGCCTACTTACTGCAAATAAGGAAGCTAAACAAATTACTTTCTAGTCTGTCTATCCTTTTTGAGTAAGTGTCCAAACGGTTACAGATTTGACTTTGCAAAGCCTGTTTAGATCCACTTCTTTAGCTCCTTGTCTCTTCTATATCTCTCCAAGCTTCCTTGTAGGCTTTCCAGAGCACATTACAGATTGTGGTCCATAAAGTGCATTGGCTTGTTGCAGGTTTCTGACTTGTACAATTTCTTCAGTATTTTGTCTCCAAGAATGTATTCGAGAAGTGACTAAGTAAGTGATTCGAGAACTAGAATTGACTTGATCGATAACTCTGAGTTCTCGAATACTGTTATATTGACATATCGAATCACTTCTCGAATAGCTCTTTTCCATCAGGATTCCTTGAGTTGTCGAATAGAACATTTGACTTATCGAATCCTCGAGATATCGAATAGCTTTCTGAGTCCTTGAGATATCGAATGGAACTTTGACTTGTTGACTCTTTGAGAACTCGAATACCATCTTGACTTGTTGACTTCTTGAGTTCTCGAATAGAGTAGTAGACATATCGAATCCCTGAGATATCGAATGAGATATCGAACAGTGTATTAAGAGATATCGAATAGTGTCTTGAGATATCGAATCCCTGACTTCTCGAATGCTGGACTTCTCGAATAGACAAATATACTTCTCGAATTGGTACTTAGGCAAATTCTTCATTTCTTCAAATCCCCAACTGTGATTATTTGACAGTCTTTAACTCCTTGCTTGAGGCATGAACCTTGGAACTTCTTTCAAGCATTATTCTAGACTTTATAATTACAATTACACAACTAGGATTTGATGCCTACTATAAGTACAATACAAACAGAAACTCTACAGCTAGAGGTTCCCTCAGTTAAGAGGTCATGTAAGTAATGCAAAGCATTACAAACAATTAGGCTTGTTATTAGATGTGTACAGGCATGCCTCTGTAACTAACACTTTTTAATTAGATAAAATATAAAAGATATTGGGGTTGTTTGGGGGAACTTATTTTCCAGAATAAGTCAACTTACTTTAAGTTGAAAGTTAAGATTCCTAATTTTCCAACTTATTTTCCAACTTATTTTTGCAACTTATTGAATCTCAAACATACATTAAATACTTGTATAAAAAAAAATTATCAAAATATAAAATTTTTACCCGAAAATAAGTCCATAAGCCCTTAGAAAAAGCTGAGCCAAACAGGCCAATTATATTTTACCTGAAATTGAAATTACTTAGTTATTGAAAAATAGAAAAGGTAATACGTTTAATCTGAAAAAGGAAATTGATTAATAAAGGAGAAATTTTTGTTAGATAAAATATAAAAGGTATAAATTGATTATTTAATAAGATGGATTTTATTTGTAATTAAGCTAGGGGGCGATAAGTAAAATCTAACATGTATCGTACTGAAATTACTTAGTTATTGAAAAATAGAAAAGATAATATGTTTAACCTGAAAAAGGAATTGATTAGTAAAGGAGAAATTTTAGTTAGATTTTAATGGTTCGCCTTTTATATATTTTACCTGAAAAGGAAATTACTTAGTTAATGAAAAATAGAAAAGGTAATATGTGTAACTTGAAAAAGAAAATTGATTAGTAAAAGAGAAATTTTAGTTAGATAAAATATGAAAGATATAAATAATGGAAATTATTTAGTTATTGGAAAATTGAAAAGGTAATATATTTAACCTGAAAAAGGAAATTGTTTAGTGAGGAAGAAATTTTGTTAGATAAAATATAAAAGATATTAATTGATTAGTTAGTATGATGGATTTTTTCTGTAATTTTTTTTTTCCAAGAAATAAGTGAGTATTAATAATAACTTAAATCACTCAACATTACATGATGAAAATCGGAGTGGAAATCTCCTACTCTCCAAATAGGATCAGCTACTGAACAATTGTACCTCGCTAAATAGTGAGCTACCCTATTCACAGACCGTTTAACAAACCTAAACATGATGTTTTTGTCCCTTAAACTTGCAAGAATGTTTCGACAATCCTGAATCACCCTTCCGAGGTATGAAAGACTAGAAACTGAGCTACGGATTGCTTGAACCACCTGCAAGCAGTCAGACTCGATGATAGCATCTCTGCAACTCTTCTCTTTAACCCAACTTAGGGCCTCCCTGATGCCAATAGCCTCAGCCAAATCCGGACTGATGTTCCCTTGCTTACACTTCGACCTTGCCTCTACCAGCTACCCTACATGGTCTCGAACTACGAATGCATGACTATAGCAATTTGATTCTTCAAAAATGGCCGCATCAGAATTGATCTTAACTCTGTCAATCATGGGAGCTCTCCAATGCTCATCACCGTCTTCATGTGTCATAAAACTAATAAAGCGATCGAACGTTTTGTCTTGAACACTCTTCCATTGGTTAAGAATAGAGTATGCTGATTCTACCACTTCTGCAATCCTCAAACTACGCTGATGTCAAACTAGTTCGTTCCTGTTCTTCCAAAGCATCCAACAAACCATAACAATAATATGAATTTCCTCCTTCTTGTGCTTCTGAAATACCGTCTGGAGCCACTCGAAAAAAGAATTAATCCCATCGTACACAATTGGAATGTTTAAACTCGACCAGCAAGATTTGGCATAAGAACAAGATACCAAAGTGTGACAGGTTGTTTCTGGGAGATCATTACAAACAGGGCACAAAACATTCACCTGAACTCTTTTCTTTCGAAGTTGATCTTTAGATGGTAAACAATTGCAAGCAGCACTCCACAAGAAGTTCTTTACTTTAGGTGTAATTTTTAGATTCCACAACTTGCGCCAGAACCCTGAGTTGTCATCCATGTTTTGATTATCTTTCTGCTCCTGTAACAAAAGATAGGCGCTCTTCACAGAATAAGACCCCATCTTCTCGCGTCTCCAGTACCATGAATCGTTAACTTCACTATTCAAAGGTATGGTTATAATCATATGAGCATCCCTGCTGTCAAACACAGCCATGACAAGATTAATATCCCAAGCTCCTTCATGATTTAACAATGACGATACTTTCTGACCTTGAAGAGCAGGGCTATTTGTTTGAATGTAAGCATTTTGATCTTGTGGAAGCCAAGGATCTTCTAGAATGTTTATAGCAGTACCATTTCCAACTCTACAACCAATACCTTGTTTCAGCAAAGATTGAGATTCCAAAACACTGTGCCAGATGTAACTGGGATTGTTTCCCTACTTAGCATTTAAAAAGGACCCTTGAGGATAATACCTGGCTTTATACACTTTGCTGACCAACCTATCTGGAAATTGTAAGAGTCTCTAACCTTGCTTACCTAACAGAGAAAGGTTGAAATCGTGAACACTTCTGAAACCCATACCCCCCTGCGATTTTCTCTTACTCATATTACTCCAACTTAACCAGTGAATACCTCTATCTTTCTTCGAATCCGATCTCCACCAATATTTACACATCATTCTTTCCAAGTCTTGGCACAAATCTAGTGGAAGTAAGAATACACTCATTGCATAATTAGGCAATGTCTGAGCTACTGTCTTTAGAAGCACCTCTTTCCCACCTTTAGATATTGTTTTCTTGTCCCATCCCTGAATGCGATCTTGCATCCTTTCTTTTAAGAATCCAAATATTGAAGATTTATTCCTACCAATTATATTAGGTAAGCCTAAATACATACTCTGATCGTTTGCTTCCCGAAATCTCAACTGTTGACAGAGCTCGTATTTCAATGAATCCGAAGTATTTTTACTAAAGAACACTGAAGATTTGTCCACGTTTATCTGCTGACCTGATGCTTTCTCAAATAAACTTAATATCTTGAAGACCTGATCTGCACTCTCCTTGCTAGCCTTACAAAAGATGTAAGAATCGTCAGCAAAAAACATGTGGGAAATGGAAGGAGCAGTACGAGCGACCTTAACACCTTTAACCAACTTTCTACTCTCATAATCATGCAGTAAAGCTGTGATACCCTCGATACATATGAGAAACAAATAAGACGATAATGGGTCTCCCTGCCTGAGACCCCTTTCTGGAACAATAGAGCCAAAGATTCTTCCTGCATGAGAGATTTGATACTGTACAAAGGACATGCAACCCATGAATAAGTTGATTACCTTGCGGTCAAACCCCATCTTCGCTAGAACTGCTTCCAAAAACGACCATTCTACACGATCATAGGCTTTTGACATATCTAATTTTAAAGCCATCCAACTGTCCTTACCTTTAGTCTTTCGTTTCATGTAATGCATGACTTCAAAAGCCACCATTATATTATCTGTTATCAATCTCCCGGGTATGAAGGCACTCTGCTTGTCAGATATGATGAAATCTATGACTTGTTTTAATCTGTTGGCAAGAACCTTAGAGATAATCTTATAGACAACATTGCAGAGAGAAATAGGGCGAAGATCAGTCATAAACATAGGATTGCGCTTTTTAGGAATAAGAGCAATATTTGTACCTCTCAACTACATATCAATCTCCCCTGTCACAAAGAATTGACTAACAATACGAACTATGTCTGTCTTAACAATGGGCCAACACTTTTGATAGAAACCTGGACTCATACCATCCGGACCTGGAGACTTTTCCGGATGCATATGAAACAAGGCTGCTTTAACCTCCTTTTCTTCAACATCTGCCAACAGTATTGCATTCTGATCTGCTGTCACTTTACTTAACAAACAACTAGTCACACTCTCCCATTCCGTATCCGTTGCTTTGAATAAGCAAGTGAAATAGTCTGTCATCACTTCCTCTAAACCTGAATTCCACTCCACTCCACCTTGCACCCATTACTATCTTGCAACGAGATTATTTGATTAGCTTTCCTTCTGCTCTTTGTAGCTGCATGAAAGTATTTGCTATTTCGATCACCTTCTCGAAGCCATAGCTGCTTAGATCTCTGCCTCCAAAAGACTTCTTGTTGAACATAGGTCTCTGACAGTTTCTTTCTTTCTTCCTGAACCACTCTGATTGACTCTGCATTGACTCTTCCTTTCAGGGATTTCAAAATTCTCTTACTATTATTTATTCGGCCTTTAAAACTACCAGTGATTTCCTTTCCCCACTCTGACAGGACTTCTAAGCACTGAGTCAGTTTCTCATAGAAAGAGCTTTCAGAATTATTACTCCAAACGTCTTCAACTAGCTGGTAACACATTGGCTCACGTAGCCATGCATTTTCAAAGCGAAAAGTTTTCTATACTCAGAGTTTCTCTCCAACTGAAGTTCCAACCAAATCGGACAGTGATCGGAAGTAGAAACCTCTAAGTTCGTAAGCTTGGCATCTTTAAACAGGTTAAGAAACTCTTGAGACACTATAGCTCTATCTAGACGAACTTCAATATGTTGAGCTGTACCAAAGCCTCGTTCCCAAGTGTATTGATAACCACATAACTCCATATCCATCAAATCGCAGTCATTTAGCACCTCTTGAAAACCTTGTAATAAGCGTTGAGGATAAGGTCTTTCACCCTTCTTATCACTTTGATAAAGCACGTTGTTCATGTCTCCAATCAAACACCACGGGAGACTGTTTGTACTTGCCAAAGTTCTTATCAAATTCCAGGTTTCCTGACGTTTTGCTCTATCTGGTTCCCCATACATTCCAGTTAATCTATATCGATGACCCTCTCTAGAAGTAACACTTACATCTACATGGTTCTTGTTAAAAGAACTCAAAGAAACCATATCCTTATTCCTCCAGAGTAAAGCCACTCCACCACTGTGGCCTTGTGATTCAACGACGAACATCCCTTCAAAATTTAACATATTTCTCACTCTATCAACTGTTTTATTTCCACTTAAAATTTCACATAAAAATATCAAGTCGGGTTTCTTTTGGAGTACAATCTCCTTTAGGAATTGTAAAGTCCATGGGGTCCCAAGCCCATGGCAATTCCAACTTAGAATACTCATAATCCTAGGCGAGCACTCTCATGAGTACTCGCCACTTCCCCGTTTTTTGGAACTGACTTATTAGTTGGGCCTACATTATCCACCTCTTCCTCATAAGAATCCAACATTGTTTCTGTATTAAGGCCCATTGACACATCAGATGTTGAATCGCTATCTGTTTTGCGTTTTTTTTATTCTATCTCAAGCGAGATCATTGTGCTAAAATCTTGCACATTCCTTATCTCCAACGTCCCGCTTTTTTACACATTTTGAAATTCACTTCTTCCAATTTCCCCCCCCCTTGTGAACCACCAGCTGATTTATCGGAGTAAAATGTGGATCCTGATTGTCACCACCTCCTCCATTCTGGGTTTGAATCTCATCTGCATTGAACTTCCAGTCACCGTCATCCATACCAGATCGAAGCCACTTCGCACCTATGGGTTTTGCATGTTTCCTGAATGATGCTCTCATAAACTCCCCATACGGTCGTACAATGTCTTTTTCTGGGGTCACGAACAGTCTGTTACAGAACTTATCTGAATGACCAAGAACTCCACAGATGAAACAAAACGTTGGGACATGTTCGTACTTAAACGTTATCCAGAACCACTCATTGGCAGACTTCTTGATTTTCATTTTTCGTTTAAGTGGTTTCGTGATATCAATGTTAACACGAATTCGTAGATAGTCTCTCCACACCCCCATGAAGTTATTCGAACTAGATGCCACAAATTTGCCAATATAATTTCCAATCTCTGTGAGAATTCTTTCTGTCATAAAACCCACTCTTAGATCATATACTTAAACCCATAAATCCATTGAATTCAAATCGATGCTACGTGGATTGTCTCCTTCTTTCATACGAACCATCACCAAAGCTCTTCTATTAAACGACCATGGACAACCTTCCATAACCCTTTTAATATCAACCTCATGATAGAACTGGAAAAGGAAGAGATTAACTTCAAGCTCCTTAATGTATACGCCCATACCTGGCTTCCATAAAGCTGCCAAAGCCTGTTGCATTGCTGGAAAATCCACTTGCCCTTCTGTTAAGAATCTAGCCACTACACATAACTTTGCATCGAATCCGTTGAATGGTTGTTCTCCTTCAAATGTAATGCCTTCCTCTATGGCTAAACCTACTTCCTCCTCGTCATCCAGAACAATATTATTCAAAGCATCTGATAAACTACCAGTAGAATCCATACTGATAACACAAAGATAGAGGAAATGATATGATAATACTTAATAATTACTTATGAAAACATTAAACAATCACACATGTCAAATGACAAGACGTAGAACTTTTGAAAGAGAGAAAATTCTCTCTCTGAGAATAAACTGATCAAAGCAGTTGAATGATTTTTTTTTCTGTAATTAAGTAAGGGTAAATAAGTAAAATCAATAGGTACCATACAGATCAACCAAACTTTTTTAGTTAGATAAAATATAAAAGATATAAATAAAGAAATTATTTAGTTATTGAAAAATTGAAAAGGTAATATATTTAACCTGAAAAAGGAAATTGTTTAGTAAGAGAGAAATTTTGTTAGATAAAATATTAAAATATAAATTGATTAGTTAGTAGGATGGATTTTATCTATTATTAAGTAGGGGTAAATAAGTAAAATCAACAGGTACCATAACGACCAACCAAACTTTTAATGTTTCGGCTTTTATATAATAGTATATATATATTATAAAATTGAGTTGCCCGTAATATTTTTATAAAAAGAGAAATTTAGCTATATAAAATATGAAAGATAATGTTTTTTAACTAGAAAATGAAATTGATTAATTATTGAAAAATAGAAAAGTTAACATGTTTTACATGAAAAAGGAAATTAATTAGTTATTTTATTTTATTAAATAGAATGATGGACTAAAAAAGAAGTTACAACAAGTATGGACGAAAGTAAATTTATTTTATTAAATAGAATGATGGACTAAAAAAGAAGTTACAACAAATATGGACGAAAGTAAATATAAAAAATATAATGTGTTTTTTTTAAAAGAAAATTGAATAATTAACAAAAAAAATATAAATGGTAACATGTTTCACCTAAAAAAGGAAATTGATTAATTATTAATAACTATGAAAAATTAAGTAGGGATAATTAAGTAATAACTATCAATAATTAAATAAGGGCAAATGGGTAAAAACAATAAGTACCGTACCTGCCGATCAAAATTCTAATGTTCCGGCTATTATAATATAGTATAGATTGTTGTTAGTACATTATTAAAAAAATTACTAAGTATAAATTTGATATTTATATTACATTTTTAGTAAATAACAAAAATGTATATCTTTTAACATTAGTACACTAAATAATAACATGTGAATTTAATATTTTGGATAATTATGAAAATAATATTTGATTAGTTGTTCGAGTATTCATTTTTTCGAAACTAAACCAAGTTAGACCGATTTCCAATTTTTATAACATTGTTATAGACAAGATCGTTCCTGACATTTCGAAGACCTAGGAGCAAAGAAAAAATATAGGCCCTTAACAATAATACTATAGTTATTCATATAAATAATAGATCAAAATATATGTAACAATTGACTAACGATCAATGATCACTGTAAAAGATAATTGTTATAACCAAAATTCGGTCCGGGTATTTTCAATATGGATTCGGGTCAAATACATGTTAAATTGGGGGAATTCTAGTATTAATTAGGGTTTTATCAGAAATGGGAAGAGTCAGGCCGCGCCCTCTCTTTTTTAATAAAGAGGGCGCGCCCTAAATATAGAACAAGGAGACAAATTGATTTAATGTAGTTTTTTGAGAAGACATTAAGAAATCTTTCTTAGAATTCTACTCGAACGAGAATCCTACTCAAGCTGGAATTCAAGAATTTGAAGAAATTCCCTCCTGTCGTATCTCAGGAGGGGGATGTCCGTCGCAGAAGGCCTCCAGGGGTTTGCCTGGATATAAGGACCCTTCTTAGACGCTAAGGGAGGCATCCGTGCGCCCTAAGGTGGAAAGATGGGGACTTTCTGGTGTGTGCTTTGGGAGCTCTGTTCCTGTAGCCAATGGGCGCGCCCTCATTGGGGAACTTTGGAGTAATCCTGCACTTTGCACCCAAAAGCTCTGGATCACCTGTCCTGCTATCTGGTGGGTGCTTCTCATTCGGGGGACAGGGATGTGTTCTGCACTTGGGGTAAACCACGGCTATACCTGCATCCTTGAAATCAAGAAATAGCTGGTAGCGGATAGGACTAGTCCTCGACGGGGGAAGTTTCCTTATCCGTGAAGTCTTGAGATCTTGGATGAGCCTTGGGCCTTTTGTGGTTAGGCCTCATAGTAGAACATTCCGGAAGCTGGTCCGTTATCCAAGCCCATTTGGGTTTCTTGCTCTCCAAGAACTACGTCTGGCTTGATCCTCTATAAATATAGAGGTACGTAGGCAAATTGAGGGGTTGGAAGTCGAGAGCTCTGAATAGCCGCCACTAACCCTATCAATCTCAGCCACCAATTACGAACAGCCACCACACGCCACCACTCTTTTCGATAAAGAACCACCGCTGTAGATCTTGTTTCTGGCGAAGTACCTCGAATTTTGTTGTTACCAAATTCCTCCGTCAACAAATTGGCGCTAGAAGGAGGGGAGCCAATCAAGATCTTCATCTTAGGAGGAAAAGATGTCTCACAATCAGCGCGGAGGTTCTCACGAAGAGGATTATTACGATTCTGAAGATAGCTTGGGGGGAAACCAAGCTCATCACAAAACTTACGTTCCGGAGGAAATCCCTGTTCCTTCACATCACCATGGAACTCCAGCCACCGGTGGTGGCCAGCCGCCTGTTCTTATCAGTAACGCGGCATTGATGGAACAACTGTACCGCATGGGTGATGCCCTAAATAATTTCGGGGCAAGATTGTGTTCTGTGGAGGAAAATCAGGGGTCAAGGAGAAAATCTCGGAGTATCCCACGAAATCATCATCGAACAGGGAAAGCCCTCCAAGTCGAAGAAAGCTCTCGTAGAGATAGTGAAGTGCAGGAGAAGAGATTTCAGTTAATTACTCCTCGAAGGTTGGAATACTCTGATCCTATTATTGAACATCCTAGTGAAGATAATTCTGAGCGCAGGTTGTCAAGTCCTGAAGCTAGGGCGCGCCCTCACCCTCATCGATCAGGGCGCACCCCTAGTGAGATTCAGCGGGATGAAGAACAGATGGCTAAGGAGAAAAGAGATTTTGCAAGCTTGAAGGAGCGTCTTGGAGTAAGGCTTAATGACGACGATTTAAGGATGGTGCTCCTTGAGCAGCAGAAGAAAAGCCAATACTTGGAATCACGGCCCCATGATCCACAGCGTGCGCCCCCTGACAACAGGTCGAGGCCCCTTGGACATGAGCGACCCCTTATACGGAGTCATGAGCCACAGCGTGCACCCCCTGACAACAGGTCGAGGCCCCTTGGACATGAACGATCTCTTGCTCGTAATAGTAATCCACAGCGCGCGCCCCCTGTTCATAACAGGTCGCGGCCCCTTGGATCTAGACAAACTTTTCAGTACAACACTGGAGCAAGAGGAAACCGTGATAACGGTGATAAAAGAAGGGAAGGGTATCAAGGAGATGGGCGCTCCCATCCTCAGGGCGCGCCCTCAAGTAGAATATTTCCCCGTAATCATCAAATTCCAAGTACTACTGATGAGTCTAGATCGAGGACGCGCCCTCACTCAGGAGAACAATATCAAAGAAATTCTCAGGGGAATCCACAACCTCATGGGAATCCAGAAGGTCAGCAAACACAAATTCAAACTCAAGATGTTGTTCAGCCGCAAGCAGGGAATCAAGGAGGTGTAGAGACAACGGCTCCACCTCCACCTCCACCTCCAGGGGGTACTCAAACTGTGGCACAACCAAACATTCAGAATGTTCCCGGAGTTGGAACTTTCAATGTGGATGATTTGAAGAAGCTCCTTGCTTACTTGGATGGAGGAAGAATATCTGCTACTGCACAAACGTCCTCCCCATTTTCAACTGAAGTAAGAGAGGCGCAGCTTCCTACTGGGTATAGATCTATGACAAATGATTTGCGCTTTCATGGAAATGCAGATCCTGTCGAATTCCTTGGACGCTTTGATATCGAGATGGATGTCTATCAAGTGACAGAGCTGGCTAGGTGTCGATTGTTGGCAGCAACTTTCAGGGAGAGTGCTCAGCAATGGTTTCAGAAACTTGGCCCGGGAGTTATTACATCTTGGCAGGTAATGAGGAATTTGTTTTTGACTAAATTCCAAGCAGCAGTGAAATATGCTCCTCCCGTCACAACTTTGGCCAATATCAAGCAGAGGGAAGGGGAAAGTCTGCAATCTTACTTCAAGAGGTTTAACTCAGAATCAACTCTGGTGAGAGGAGCAACTGATGAAACACTCAAGAGTTTTCTAATTGCTGGATTATCGGTGGGAACTGATTTCTGGAAACATCTCCAAGGACGAGATCCACCGACATTGGCTGATGTGTTTGCACAAGCTGAATCTTTCAAGATTGTGGAGCAATCTTTGGCAGATAATCGAAAGACTGATAGTCAAAACAGTTCTAAGGTAAAGGTCGGAAAGAGGAAGGATAGATCTCCTAGTCCAACTCGCCGGATAGCAACAGGAGCCAATCGTGTGAACTTAACTGAATCTGGCAGAAACTGGGGTCCCCCAGATACTTACACTTATGATCAGAGGCCGGGTAATTACACACCCCTAGCAGCCTCCATTGAACATATTTTTGAAGTGAACAAAAACAAAGGATTTTTCAGAAAGCCAGAGCCTCTCTCTTCTTGGCAAAGTAAAGATAAAAGGAAGTATTGTGAATTCCATGAGTCTTCTGGGCACAATACTCATGAGTGCCGTCAATTGAAGGATGAGATTGAGGATTTAATCAAGGAAGGATATCTAACAGAATGGATTGTCAGAGAGGTGAAAAAACATAAGGAGAATCCTGATAAGAGAGATGGAGGGCGCGCCCCCCATGTGGATAATAGGCCTGAGGAGAAGAAGTTTGTGAAGGAAGGAAGCATTCACACTATCTTTGGTGGACACCACCTGGGAGGTGACAGCAATCATGCTATGGAGAGATACACTAGAGAAGCAAGATATCGACCTCTTACAAATGTGAATAGTCTGGAGTTGAGGCCACCTAAATTGTTCAAAGGGGAGTTTGCTGATATCACTTTTACTGAAGAAGAGGCAAGATGGGTACACCATCCTCATAATGATGCGTTAGTGGTGGCAATTCAGATTGGGTCCAAGAATGTGCATCGAGTTTTTGTTGATAATGGGAGTTCGGTGAATATTCTGTATTATAGTACTTATCAAAAGCTGGGACTTCTAGACAAGGATATGATTCAGGATAACGGATGGATCTATGGTTTTTCGGGCGAATCTGTAAAGGTCATGGGAGCTATCAAATTACCAGTAACTCTCGGGGAAGGGACCCTTTCTGTAACACAAATGATGGATTTCATGATTTTGAATGTGGAATCATCACACAATGCTTTGGTGGGACGTCCCTTGTTGAAAGAAATGAAGGTTGTGACCTCCATCTATCATCTTGCAATGAAGTTTCCTACACAAAATGGTGTGGGAACAATTCGAGGATCCCAGCATGACTCGAGAGATTGTTATCATAAGGCAATTAAAGGGTTCAGGAGACAGCAGGATGGAGGGCGCGCCCTCAGCGAAAATAGTTCTGGAGTTATGAGTATTGCTCTTGAAGAAGTGAAAGTCCATTATCTTGTTCAGGAACCAGAGGAAGAAGCGCCTTGTTATAGGGCGCGCCCTGAGGATGGTATTCCAGTTTTGGATGATCTTCAGGATGGAATTCTGGAGGAAATTGAAGAAGACTCGGAGGAAGTAATTTCAGTTAATATCAGAGGTGAGCAAATTGAAGGGAGGCGAATGCTACTTGAAGGATTGGTGCATACCCTTGTTGAGGAAGACTTCCCTCTTAAAGAGGACGCGCCTTCCAAGGATGCAGCACCAATCGAGGATCCTCGAAGTTTTGATTTTGATCTTGATACAATTTCCATTTTGGTGGATGAAAAGGATTCAAGTAAAGTGTTGAAAGTCGGGTCTCAATTGAATTCCAAGTTGAGAGGAATGCTCACTAACTTTCTTTTGAATAATTTGGATGTATTTGCTTGGAGTCATGCTGATATGGTAGGAATCGATCCAAAGATTATGTGTCATCATTTGAACATAGATCCTACTAAGAAAGGAATTCGTCAGAAACGTCGACCTATAAGTGGAGAGCGAGCTATAGCATTGAAGGAGGAAGTGGATAGACTTCTAGATGTTGGTTTGATCAAAGAATCATATTACCCCGATTGGCTGGCTAATCCTGTTCTTGTCAAGAAGCCTAATGGAAAGTGGAGGACTTGTGTGGATTTCACGGACCTGAACAAAGCTTGCCCTAAAGATAGTTTTCCTCTCCCTCGAATTGATCAGTTGGTGGATGCTACCGCTGGCCACGCTTTATTAAGTTTCATGGATGCTTATTCAGGCTACAATCAAATTCCCATGTACGAACCTGATCAAGAACACACTTCTTTCATTACGGATAGGGGTTTGTATTGTTATATTGGAATGCCATTTGGTTTGATCAACGCTGGGGCTACTTATCAGAGGTTGGTGAACATGATGTTTAAAGATCTGATAGGGAAAACCATGGAGGTGTATGTGGATGACATGCTTGTCAAATCCTTGAGGGAAGAGGACCATGTAAAGCATTTGGAGCAAATGTTCGAAGTATTGAGAAAGTTCAGAATGAAGTTGAATCCTCAGAAATGTGTGTTTGGAGTGGAATCCGGAAAATTCTTGGGGTTCATGGTTAATCATCGTGGGATTGAGGCGAATCCAGCCAAGATTAAAGCTTTACTTGACATGAAATCTCCATCCAATGTGAAGCAAGTTCAGAGTTTAGCTGGGAGAATTGCAGCGCTAAATCGCTTTGTGTCAAAATCTTCGGATAGATGCAGAGAGTTCTTCAAGGCAATCAAAGGGGCCTCCAAAGATTTTGTGTGGACTCCTGAGTGTGAAGATGCTTTTCAGAAAATTAAAGAACAGTTGGGGAACCCTCCTCTTTTAGCTAAGCCCGTGGAGGGAGAAACCTTGATATTATACTTGGCAGTATCGGAATATTCCATTAGTGCAGTATTGGTGAGAGAAGAGGTTGATCATCAGTCCCCGGTTTACTATGTGAGTAAGCGTTTGCATGATGCAGAAACTCGATACACCAGCATGGAAAAGTTGGTTTTCGCTTTAATCTTGGCGGCTAGGAAACTTCGTCCTTACTTTCAAGCTCATAGGATCGAGGTTCGTACTGCTTATCCATTGAGAAGTATTCTTCACAAACCAGAAGCTTCAGGAAGAATGTTGAAATGGGCCATCGAATTAGGGCAGTTTGATTTGGAATATACGCCAAGAACAGCAATTAAAGGTCAGGCTTTAGCGGATTTCATCTTAGAGTTTGATTCAGAAATTGAGGAAAGGTCAATTGTGTTAGCAGAACCGGGAATTCCTCCTACAAGGGCGCGCCCTCTTGAGGAAATTCCTCAACTTTGGTGGAGGTTGCACGTAGATGGAGCTGTAAACAATGGAGGAGC